>CM061352.1:90092020-90692020 GCA_030867105.1 Liasis olivaceus | reverse complement strand
GTCGCCCAATTTTGTGCTACCATCTGTACAATATGTTGTACCATTAATTAAATTTGGATACTCATTTATTCATCACTTTTTATTATACTATTTTTATTTTATTATATATATTCTTATTTATTTTTAGATCCTATTTTACTCATTGTTTTTCTGTTAGATAGAGAGATGTATGTAACAGTTCTACTATTAGAAATGTTATTGAATCTGGCCTTATGGCTGTGATAAACTGATTTGATTTGATTTGAAGTTCCATGTGATTCTAGGGCCAGGAGACAGCTATAATTTTAAGCCACAAGTAGGCTGAAATGATGAAAGCAGCCTTAAACTGTACTATTCTATGGCTAAGTCAGTTTTTACAGGCTACATCTCTTACATGTTCTGGAACGCCATCATGAGTTATACCATAAATGAAAAATTGCTAATTGGGAGCCAACAATCTGCAAACTATTCACCACAAAAAAGTGTAAAATCAACAAGATAGTAATTTCAGAATGATGGTTGTGGTATGTCTTATCCAGAATATGCTTTATGTACAACAGATAATTTTATTATATTTCTACAAATATGTATTTATATTTTCATAATTCTATGAATATGTACTTAAAGCAGAATCTTCAACACTTCTGAAAATCAGATAAAGTTACCACACTAGTAGTTCATGGCATCTTGACTTGCTCCACAATCTTTAGTATTTATTAATAAATGTCACTAATGAAGAGGAGAAGAAGAAACAGTCTTTTCATAAATTCTTATACTATATTTAGCAAAGAAGAAAACAACCCCCACTTAACAATAATAGACAAAAAGGTTATATGCCTTTGTTACCATATTCTCAGGGGTTCTGAGACAACCCTCCCATTTTAAAATTAAATTATTCAGGGGAAAATCAAGTGTTACATTCGAGTAAATAAAACGATGCTTCTTTCAATTACAGCTTTAGCCAGGGCCCAGTTAGAATGATACAATGCAGGAAGAGCAGAAAACAAGTTGGACAAGGTATTGGTTGATCTCTGACTGATTTATGGTAGATTAACAAGGATCTCCGAATTTGCAGGCAAATTCTTCTCTTTGGAGAAGATAACTAAATAGTGAAAATCTGGAATGCAATTTTATATAAGAGAGTTTCTCAATATGTTTCTGGTAACAACACAACTTCCTTGGCTTAAAATGTATTCAAAGTAATTGATAATTAGCCATTTTTGGTGAACTGCCCAGGGCTGAAGTAACCCTGAAAAGAAGGCTCAATTAATGATTCAACAGGACTAAAGAAAAATATAACACAATAATCTGTGCTAATGTGAATTTTTAACTTTCTAGGAATGAGAAAACATTGGAAATTTTCAGGCTTTTATTAAAAGCGTGTGAGATTTTTGAAAGCTATAGTAGATATATTTGTTTCTTCAGAGATTAGACTTGCCCCAACCCTACTGGCTTTCCATAATCTCTTAAAAACTGGGGTCCATGTTGTGTGGTTGAGCCCGTATCATGTTTATGTTGCTTGTGCTGGTTGGTTTTATCTCAGCTATGATGTTTCTATCTTGTTCTTATTCCCAGTTAGCCACCCAAAGTCATATGGGTAAAATGGGCGGCCACATAAATTGAATAAATAAATATCTGTTGTACGTGTGCGTATATGTGTGAGTGAGATATGAAGTTTCTGAGAATTTAAAGAAAAAGGAACCTACCTCTCTCTATTTTTCTCTGTATTGTAAAAACCAAACAAATAATTGGATTATTTAAAACAAGAAATACACATTTTTCAAATTGAAACTGAAATTTACATAAGATACAATATAAAAACTTTTTAAAAGGCTTGAAATGCATTTCTTACATGAGTTTAATATTTCTGATTTAATGGTTTCTTGAATCTGTCTTTAGCAATCCATAACATGGATGCAGTGCCTAAATCACAGCAATTTTCTTTGTCTAGACACACATTACATCTTAAACAAGTTATCACTGGGCAACAATAGTAATTAAAAAAATCAGTGGCTGGAAGGCAAGAGTAAGCGTAAACTATTGCATTTTGCTGTGTATGAGTTTTTCATAACCATCTAGTGCAGGGTTCTTCAACCTTGGCAACTTTAAGAAGGGTGGACTTCAACTCCCAGAATTCCCCAGCCAG
This sequence comes from Liasis olivaceus, assembly GCA_030867105.1. Taxonomy (NCBI): domain Eukaryota; kingdom Metazoa; phylum Chordata; class Lepidosauria; order Squamata; family Pythonidae; genus Liasis; species Liasis olivaceus. The sequence continues at coordinate 90,689,895 of CM061352.1, read as the reverse complement.
CCGGTTCTGGGAGTTGAAATCCACCCATCTTAAAGTTGCCAAGGTTGAGGAACCCTGATCTAGTGGAAGATGTAAAAAGCAGGATGGTAGGCTAGATGTGCTTTTGATCTATCTCTTCATGTTTGATATTTGCTTTCTTACTCTGGGTACATCCACTTCTTGTTTTGTTTGACAGCCACTGAGGAGGAAAACATGTCTATGGAGGCCACCCATTAGAGGGAAATTTAGGACAGAGTTCTGTTTAATGACATGAGTCTTCCTTCCAATGTATAGAATGTGCCTCCACAGGAAGATTCAGAATCATACGGCTGGATCTACCATTCGGGAAGCAGGGTGCTGGATCTGACACACGCTGGCCGCTCCCGTAGGCAGAATAAGGCATCTGTCCCAGGGATCTACAGAGGGAGACAGAATGAAAAAAACAGGGTTGCACCCTCATGACACAAGCCTCTTTCACATGCACCACAACATTTCACACACATTCAAAGGGGGAAGAGGTTACATGTGATTCTGATTTTGTCAATTTGATGAAAGGAGCAAGCTCCTATGCATCCCCCTTTGCAGCTGTCATGGCAAAGCAGAAAAGAAGAAAGATGCCTTGGTCATTTTCAGATTCATTTGCCAAAATAATATGCCAGTCTTAATTCTTGACTTCCTTCCATTACTCAGTAAAATCTCTTGAACCAGCCTTGCATGAGCCTGAATGGAGTCACCCATTGAACTGAACAGATATTTATATGTAAACTTTGGGCTGTGTTATGCCTAAGGTTATGAAAAGATGAAAGGAACTTGTTAAGGTGTCACTGAAGTTAATTGAAGCAACACTATGCAAGGCCAGTAAGACATAGGAGTTTGAGTCTCAATAACAGTGTTGTTTATATCACAGTTTCTCAATATTCCATCATCAGTATTTTTGCAGCCATTGAAAAACGTTTTAATATTTGGGATGAGGAAAGGACAACTTAACATACTCCTTGGGTAAAGTTATGTATCTAAAGTCATTGTCAGTTTCAATCATCAGAATCTTTAATTTGCTGCTCTTGTATTATATACTGTACATAGGGAATAGGAGATGGAGAGAATTTGCATATGTTAATTATATTTATAAGTTGCTTGTTCTCAGGATGGCATTCACGAGAAGCAAAACACATTGCAAATGCAATATAATAAAAACATGGTACAGAACAAAGTAGAATAAAAAATGAAATTAAGAATTTAAAAAATGAAGAACGAAGGCTAAAGTGAAATGAAAAGACAGCAGCAAATATTGATTTCTCTTAGACCTTCAGTATCTTGAGCGCCACCACAGTGGCTGCATTATGTGGGAGTAACCCAGAGAAGGACTCCAATCATACTCTCGGAGTGCAACCCCTCAAGGCAGAAAGGGCTTTCAGAGTAAAAAACATCAGTGAGCTCATTTAGGGACTGGAAACTAATGAAGATGATTAAATCTGGTGCAAGACTGAAACAGAAGCCTAGCAGCCATATTCTGGACTAAAATGAAATCCATGGCTTTTTGAAGTCCATTGCATTCACATCATATGAGTGACGCACTGCAGTAATCCAAATAGGATTACTGTCCAGGAGGACTATAGATGGCATACAAGTGTTAGATACAAATATATTCCATATCGTAGAACCCAGCCATGCCTCTAATGTCAGTAATATACTTTCACAGGTACTAAATGATTAGGTTGGTTCTTCCAATTTGTATTGTGCTGAATGGAACATTGTTAGAAGGGGAGACCCAGGAAACTGACTGGTTAAATTGGGGACAATTATCCTCTTTAGGCCCAATCTACTCTACGAAGCAGTTGTTATGTAAGTTAAAAGAAAGAGGGGCCCCTATAAGCCATCCCAAACAACTGGAAAAAAGGCAGGATACAAATCTAACAAAATAAAGTAATAAAATATACCAATATTTGAAAAGGCATTCAAAAGTTTCTTTTTTCTTGTAGTGAGGAAAAAACTGCTTATACTAAATAAAAATATCCCTAGTACTACAAAAATATATATACTTAGTATGTCATCCTGAAAATAATTATCTTATTTTAAATGTTCATTGCTGGAAATCCAAATGAGAGGAAGAGAAGAAGAGAGGAAAATTTAAGCTATAATTGGAACTTATTGTTGTGATTTGAATCAAACCATCTGTTGTCTAATACTTCTTTAGCCTTTCCCTAACTGTTACCTTTGGCACTTCCATGACATTCAGTTAAGGGTCCATTTACATCTTGAGTGATTACTTGTATATTGGATTGGTCTGCTGGAAAAATTGCAATAAAAATAAGGTAATCCCTTTAATTAACAGCATCAGAATGAGCAACAGAGGATAAAATAAATACAACCTAACTAAAAGCAATATCAGAGATTTCATACACCTTACATTCTTAAAAAGACATCCAACTGATAATTCATTAAAAAAAATTGAGGTCTTTATGATTTTTTAAGGGTTGGAAAAATGAAAGGTGCATCCTCTGATTACAAAGAAAAAAAGTGTAAAAATTCAACACCTTTTGTTGAAAAGGAGAGTGTTCTACGGCTTTGATGCTAATACTGTTTCCCCTTGCTGCTAATATTATGTCAAGGATCTATTGCAACTGTAAGAAACTCTGCTTTTGGGGTTGGTTTTTAGACAGGGATGAGAATGGCTTTGTAGCAGATGGTGTTAGTGATTCACAGAGAGAAGCTGAAAATCCTTCTCTTTTTCAGGTTAAAATCTGAGCAACAACAACAAAAAGTTTGGTACAAATGGGCAAATTTGTCAACTATGGTTTCTTTCTGTTTCTCTCTCTCTTTTTCATTCATGCATAAATTCAGTCCTAATTCTGCTTCTGTCTGTTTGAAAATTCATAAACCCTGTGGTCATTTCTCCTACTGTATGCAATTTTATCTAATTTAAGAATTTCTTACGTCTAATTCCATTACTATTGTGCATTTTTGTGCATAAATATACAGTATGAAAACAAAAACAATTACAGAAACATGTTTCCCCCTAATTTATATATTGTTACATGCAGTTTTTGACAGGATAAATTACATAAAAAGTTGCAGAAACATACCTTTGATTTTCATCTTGGTTCAGGAAATAAGAATTCAGAAAATTTATATTAAAATAAAAAAAAATCTCCTGAATTTTAAGCTAATACAATTTATCTTGATTTTGATGTGTGCTTACATAAGCTTCTGAGGTTTATTTCCTACTGCGCTTGAATCGATTTTGCTCCTATCTCTGTCATATCCTTTGCACTTTCCTCTATAGAATTATGAAAGAAAAGCATGTTTTCACAATTTTCTTTATTACTGGTTGCGTTAGTGTGTATATCACAGTAAATATTTAAAAAGCACATACCTTTTCTGTTATCTGTAATGAAGTGATTCAGTTCATGCCATAAATTATGAGACTTAATCAGCTAAACAATAGAAAAGGGATTCATAGGTGTAGCACTGAAAAAACAGTTCTTTTTTATGCTTTTATTTACCTTGCAAATAAAAATAATTACTATTTCTAAAAAGGAAGTTGTCAAAAAAAAAAAGCATAGAAGAGAAGACAATATTATTATCCTCATTAGTTTTATTTAGACTGAAGGAATTCTTGTTCCTTTTAAAGAACGAGTAAAAATGCAGTTTCGCAAAAGAACTATATGCTCCTAGTTCAATTATTATTAACATTTAAGATAGATCACCACATTTATTTAAAATTAATACCCTAAAGAACCATGAGGAAAAAACTATTTTTAAAAACTTTAAATTAAATTCCTATTTTGAGTTCAGTTTCTTTAATTTAATTAATTAGCATTATCGTAGGAATGAAACCCTCACTAATCTTCATGAGAATTAGATCCATGTGTAACTGCCCAGATACTTTGCTAAGAACATACCACTCTTCATTAAGCACTCTGTTAGGATTATCTGTGGATTGTGGAATCAAAATCTATATAAAAATACTTAGCATTCATATTTTAAGTGGTTAATGTGCTTTACATACATTATTTTATAAATCCTTATAAAGCAGCAGTCCTGTAAAATGTCATGTTAGCATCCTCATGTCACAAAAAAATAAGAAGAAAAGACTCATGATGGATCAGGCCAAAGTTCAGTGTCTTATTTCATACAGGGATAAACCATATGTCTCAGGGAAATCCACAAGAAGGCTAGGAGAGTAATTGCTCACCTCCATTGTTATTCCAGATTCTTATCAGAAGGAACATTTTTATTTTATCAACAGGGAGTGAAATGAATATGGAACGATCTTGTCGAAAGTCATTTAGTGAGTTGAGGGTTAGATTAAGAATTTCACTCAGTTTCCCTTGCTTACAATACACACTCTAAGCCACCACAGTTCACTGCCCTTTTAGTAACTTTGGCTTTGCACGACTAAAGAAGGTGAAATTTGCCAGGTATTTGGGGCTGTTGAAAAATAATGAAAGAATATTGTCAATTAATAGCAACTTTATTCTGATACAGACTCCTAATTCTTAGATAGTATAAACTGAAATAATTCTGGTTTCTTCTCTTACAGATTCCATGGATTCTTGCTCTTTTAGAGTTACTCCAATGGATGTGTTTTGCACGTATTGAAGCTTTGTTTATGGGGAATTCTTTGCTTTATATTCTGATCTAATAATGACTGCGTCACTGGAAGTATGTGATTGACAAGGGACCAGACTGGTCTAAAAAGGAATTTTTTTGGTTGTCCAGTTTATGACTTGAATCCCCTTAAGAAAAGTATGCTCAGATAGTGGCTAACACAGACATCATTTCCTTTCAGTAAGGCTGTGGAAGAAGTGGCCACTTGAAATCTGAAAATGAGTGCACCGTTAGTTCCCAAGTCATGTTACAATCTATTACAGACCAACAGAAATGAGATGAAAAATAACAATGAACACACGGTGTCTATAGGAGATACAAATGCCAATCAAATCACATCAGATGTCAGAACCCCTGAAACAGCAATAAGGACAAGCAATATTTCAGGAGAAACTGGTTGCTTACACACCAGTGAGCAAGACCCTATCAGACAGTTAGACTCTGAGAGGAACAACCTTCACGGCACCACTGGTGAATCAGAATTTATACTGCCTTCTACCATCAGCAAGGAACTGCATGCAAATTGTAGGCCTGCTGGGCTTAAGGACCCTTCAAAGCTAGTCACCATAAGCCGGGGACACAGTTTGTCCAATCTGAGGATCAACCCAAGTGATAACTTTTCAGTGGTACTTTCAAAAAGTGATGCTGATCTCATTCAGCATGTGTCAAAAGAAAAAGCACTTAGAAGGATTGAGCCAGAAGGAATAAAACGCCTTTCTTTGGGAAGATCAAGAAAACTTATGGCTAAAACAGAAACTTTTGAAAAAGAATTTGTTGGTCGTGTATCAGGTAAACGCTTGCTTTCTGTGTCCTTGGATTCCATCAACACTTCACATCATTTGAGTGGGGACATGGAAAAATCTCAGAAGACATCAGCAGACCATTTTTTAGGTATGGTGTTCCATCCAACTGATAGCGTCTCAGAGGGAAACATTGTACATTATTCTAAATGTTCGTCTACCTCAGAAACGGAAAAAGCAAATGCCCCAGCCATACAAGCAGGTGTGGATAATGTATCAAATGCCAGTAAACAAGGCACTCTACATCCTGCTGTTGTTGACCTCCATTTAACTGTTAAATCCAATGAAATTTGGAAACCAGAAGCACAAATTGACCATCAGAGTGATAAGAGAGGAAAAGGGGAAGTGAAATGTCCTCTGTCTTCACAGTCTAAGCGTGTGTGTGAGCAAAAAATAAACAAGATTATGTTATTTGAATTTCTTGGATGTCCAACAGAAGAAAATAATGTGGTGGTGCAGAATCAAAAGGATATGGGGTCTGAAGTATACAAGGCAAAATTACATCAGTTGCCAAAAGAAGATCCATTTTTAAATGAGGAATTTGATTCTATCAATGAAAGTCTGATAAGTGATAATGGCTCTCCAGATTTAGGAAAAGGAAATCATCACAGTAACAGCAAGGCAACAAGCAAAGTGAATGAGGAATATAGAGCTACAAAAGAGGTAGATTCTGTTTTGGTTCCTGCTGATGATGCTATACATGTTGGTAAACTGACACCAACAAGGAATGAAAACCTATATATTACTAACACAAGTTGTATTCCAGCTGTTAACGGGCACATGTCTTTTATGCACAGTGTCAGTGTGGCAGAGAACAAACACCTGAATAATGGTGAAAATAAACAGATTCTAGTCAAGGGACCTAGTGAAGATGTTGTAAATGTCCATTCTGATTTGGAAAATCCAAAACCACAGAGTACAGGAAGTATCTCGGACAATCATTTTAGCATGCAGGACAATGATTTGGAAACCACAAGTGTCTCAGTTCGGAGCAAGAAGACAGTTAATGAAAAGAAAGAGCTTTCACATGACGCACTGGAAAGCTATAAAATAATAGCACAAAGTGATACCTTTTTATGTCCCCCAACTCCTTTGCGCCCTAGTGCAACTGTGAATGCCAGTAGCCACAGCCCAGTGTCCAACAGCAGTTTAAAGGAACTTTATGCACTTCATGTTGACAAGCTGCCATCTTCTGCAACCCTACCTCCCACTGAGAGCACCGAGTGGTTTAGCCTATCCCCTAAAGTGCCTAACAAGACTACTTGTAACAGTGGGATCCCCAAGCCGATCCTTATACATTCCAAGGGACCCCAACCAGCCAACTACGGTGGCGAGAACGAGTATATGGAGAAGTCTGAAGATAAGGCTGAGACAAATCCAGACATCCCCAAGCCCAAACATGTGAGGCCTAAAATAATAACTTACATTAGAAGGAACCCTCAGGCGATCAGCCAGCTTGATCATTCTTATCCCCCACCTGGATTGTCTTGCGTGCCCCCTGCTTGTGGGCTGCCAGTGGCAACTGAACAGAAAACGTTGAATGATGGAGATATTAAACCAGGCAACGTTCTCTATGAAAGATTTAAAACTGACTTTCAGAAGCCTCAGATTTATAGTTCTGGACTTGTAGTATCTGGCATTAAACCCTCGGACCATCATTTTAGTCAAATGGGTGAAAAGTTTCTCCAGGAGGTAAGTTTAAAAAAAAAAACAACAACCCAAAGACTGTTTAAAATATGAGGTTTGTGAGTCTGTTGGGATAATCTTTGTGATGGGAATGTTTGTGATAATCTTTCACAAACATTAGTTTTAATGCCTGTAGGTTTTTTTTAAAAATCACATGGGAAAGAAACCTGAGATACTGGGTGAGTATAGTGAAAGAAGGGCTCTGTATCATTTCATGTATCAGTTTCCTTATGAATCTGTTTCCTTTTAAGAAAATTGTCACAACATTCTAGGCTGTGATATATTTGATTTCACAATATAAAAATAACACCTGCTACAGCACTGATGCAAAGATGGCTGGGAAGTTCTCTTGCTCTGAAAAGCAGCTTTAAGATTGTCAAAAAAAAAAAAGTGCAATGATGCTGTATGCAGAAATTATTTACAGCAACTCACCAGCAGGCTTGCTGCACTTCACTGGTTCAATCTGTATCTCTTTCTCTGACTGCCAACTGTTTTTGAATTTAAATCAAAGTGCTGATGTTAGCTTTTAAAACTCATGGTCTCAGTCCACCGTCCAAAACTGTTTTCTAAATCCCACGTCCACTGTTTCCTTTATGATGATTTAACTTACCTAACATAGTGCCCAGGATATTGAAATGTCCCAAAGATGCAGAATGTGCATGAAATAGAAAAAGGGGGTTGTTTAAAACTTGATACAAAATATTGCATTGTTGAAAGTTCGTTAACCTGTTTTGGGTCAGCCATAGTCCATTTGAAAGAAACTCAAACAATTTAAATGAAATCAAACGCAAAACAGTTTCAGATATTCTGCCCGCAGGAAACGGTGGGATTCAGAACAAGTGTATTTAATTGCAAATATCTGTATAACCACTAGGTGAGAGCAGAGGGATACAGAGTATTCTGTTTTCAATCATCTAGTGGATGTTCATATTTTGCAGCCTAGATCTTGTAGCCCTATTTTTATTTTTGGACATCATTTTATACTCCCAGCAAAATTATGTTGGATATTCCTCAATGGCATCTGTCGCGGGGAGGGACTAGGAGGGTCAAGATAATGAAAACAGGAGGATACTGTGAATGTTGCTGATATTCTCAGAAGTGCCCAATTAACATGAAAGAAAATATTTTATCTTAATCTCATCCTAATATTACAAGAAACATTCCTAACAGTCTTTGAAACCCATAACTACTGAATTGTTACTGTAATGTATTTCAACTCTTTATTCCAAAGTATTTGCAAATAAGTAATATTCACCTTAACAGTACTCTTTAATTGTCCATAGAAGGTTGCATAGATTTGGAATAATCCAAAACATATTTTAGTGCTAATAGTAATTCAGGAGCTGTGGATGCTATTAATACCTCTGGACCAAATTGTGATATCAAGAGATGTTTTAATTGAGTTTACTGCCATTCCTCAGTTTTAGACAACTGGTATTTTTCTTGCAATAACTAAGCTATCAAAATTAATGCCTATAGTATTCCATAAACTTTTTTTTTAAGACAAGGATTTATCTGCAATTTGCAAAACTGGCTTTACCCAAAAGTGTAACTTATCATGTGAATAAGGGTCACAACCATACTTTGATCCCAACATTTTCCTTGCAGTATTAAATACAGTATTTCCATCAACTTTTCCTGAAGTTCACCCAAGGACTAAATAAGGGCAGAACCTGGCTCAAAATGGCCATTTCTGTACTTAGGAGGTTTATTGCAATGAAGGAAGGTACAAGTGTAGAAGCTGCCTCAACTGTGAATTTCCACCCTCAGGTCTGGGCAGTCATAGAGTAAAATATCTTGATTTTCTGTGTATGGCTGCCTGCCATTCACAGATAGGTGGAGTTCCATTGGATGCCCTGGTAGATCACATGTCAGGTAGTTGGAAAACAGCCAAGTTCTTGTCCAGCATCCAATTAATGGAAAAAAGAGTGATCCTCCAACGGGGCTCATGATGTGCTCATGTCATCTACCATGTAAACCACATCCAGCACTTCGGTGTAAATGAACATACGTCTACACTTGTGTCCAGAATAATGGGAAGTGATGAAGACTTCAGTGGTCCCCCTCCTTATTTGCACTTGCCCCCACCAGTACCCAGGGAAGAAGAGTAAGAAGCATGAATCAAATGCCTAAGGAGAAGTGAATATAAATGTTCTTTGCTGCCAGTTACACATACGCTGCCAGCTTCTAATAGCAAACTCAGGATATTTATTGCAGTGGTAAATCTTTCAACACAGTAACACAAAGCACATTGCAAACTCAAAGCATTCTGCGTAGAAAACAGGCATGAGACCTCACTTTAGCAAATGAGGCCAGAGAGACAAACTCAGGTTTAGGAAGTTCTAAGTATAGTCCACATCCAGTCCAAGGTTCCAGGTAATCCAACAACAGCATACAGAGTCACAGAGAGGAAATTAAAACACTATTGGCCACAAAGAGCCCATTCCAAAAGCCATCTCTTTTACATAGTCCTATCTGCTTGACTAACTGTCTGGGTCATACTTCTTTCTTTCAAGTGCAAGGCTTGACTTCTTTTGCTCCTCTTCTTTTGCATTGTGTTGCTCAGCTCAAGAGCTGGATCGGCTGACTCACCTGCACCTGTGTCTCTTCAGGGTTGCTGTGGCTGAGCCTCTGTTTAGCTGATTTCTGGGGTGCAGGCCAAGGCTCAGACTGACCAAGATCTCCAGAAGTTCTTCAGCTTCTGCATCATAAGCCTCCTCCCACTGCACTGGGGGTGTAGGCTTTAAGGGGAACTATAGGCAAAACTGTTGGACTAATCTGGGCACATACACCTGGTCTGCATTTTCTCAGAACTGCTCTTCAGGTCTATATCCCTTCCAGGCAATGAGTTAGTGGAGTTTTTTTCAGTGTTTCCAAGAGTCTAGGGTGCAGGCTACCTCATACTCTGGACCATGACAGGAAATAGAGGGGGAATAGATGGGTTGGTATGATTGGGAGGTGCAGCAGGGATTAGCAAGGATATGTGGAATACCAGGTAGATTTTAAAGAACAATTTTCAGGCAGCAGATTCCTGGATGGGCCATTGACCCAATGGGGAAAGATCCAAGCATCCACTGTCCAGCTTCTTTTGACTGCAGTTAATGTGATGATACCTAGGTCAAGCCACCAGTTGCAGAGCAGGAACTGTAGAGTTGTTGATAATGTCAGTCAGTAAAATGTCTGTATGTTTTTTTGGCCTGTTGGAGTTGATCTTTAAGTACATGATGTATGACTTGAAGTTCCTGCAGGAGCAGATCTGAGCTGGCATTGCCTCACAAGTTTAAGGAGGGGAGACCATTCAGACTCTAGGAGCCACCGTGAAGAATGCTGCCTCCAAGTAGCCATTGAATGATATTCTGTAGCTTTTAGCACATTCTACTAGATATCATCATTTAATTTTTTTCTTATTAGTAAATATCTACTACTTTATTGTCCAGGTGTTTTACATGAAATACTCTTTTACCTATCTGTAGAATAGAGAGGCCTTATTCACAAACAAAGTTAGTTAAGAATGCCAGGCTTAACAGTGCAGTCTAATACATATTTTGTCAGTGGCATAGCACAATCCTACGCATCCTTATTCAGATGTAAGCCTCAATGAGTCCTTTAGGTCATAGAATCTTCTATGGCTCCTGGATCTCTCTGACATAAACCCAAGGTCCATGTAAGCCAAATTTCTGTTTTCTTCCTAAGCAAATACTTTTAAGTATTTTGATGTTCTGTTTTGAATGCAGTATATTATTTATTCGATTTATAATATATTAGATTCTGTCATTTTTTCATTTCTGCTCAGATGCCACAGCAGCAAACGTTGAGAAATATTAACTGCAACCTTTGTGAACAGCTGAGTTTGCATGCATATTTTGGTTCCTGCTGTATTTTTTAAAATTTACCTTTATTATATTTATATTTCTGTAGGTTGGAGAAAGGCCTGCGAAAGACGATTTTTGTCCTCCGCCATATGCTCACTACGAGGTGCCTCCAAGCTTTTATCGCTCAACAATGATTCTTAAACCCCAGTTAGGACTTGGTGCCGTCTCCAGGTTGCCATCTGCAAAAAGCAGGATTTTGATTTCCAGTCAAAGATCTTCAGCAAGCTGCATTCATCCTCAAGCACCAGTACCCAGCTCCACGCTATTCCATCCTGATGCTTCAGGTAATCAGTTAACCTATCTGGCTGTGCTACCGAATCCTAAATCATAACGATAGGCTGAACTTAATCAAGATATAAAGGAAATATAGAATATTGTACCAAAGGAGCATTAGATCACTAACTTATCTGATTAAGTCTGTCTTAAGCAAACCTAGTCTATGTTTTAATTATAACAGCAAATCACCAATGTGGGTCTTTGGGTTTCTTGGTTGGTTGGTTGGTTGGGCTGGGTTGGGTTTAAGCATGATCAGACCTTTGCCTTCTTACTGTATCAGCCTAACTATACTAGTTAGTGCTGCAGTCTTATACTGCAATTTTCTCTGCCTGATATCTTCTAGATGTGCTGGTCCCATCATCTCCCATAATCTCCAGCCAGTATCATTTTGTGTTCTGGCAGATGTCAGGTTGGGGAAGTCTGCTTTATCAGCTAAACTGACAGCCCCACTGAATACCATAGCTGTATTTTAGTTTAAAAAATAGTTCTATTTTTTTTATCCCGCCTTTATTATTTTTTTATAAATAACTCAAGGCGGAGAACATACCTAATATGTCCTTCCTCCTCCTGTTTTCCCCACAACAACCCTGTGAGGTTAGTTGGGCTGAGAGAGAGTGACTGGCCCAAAGTCACCCAACTGGCTTTCATGCCTAAGGCAGGACTAGAACTCACCTTCTCCTGGTTTCTCGCTTGGTGTCTTAACCCCTAGACCATAATGGTTTAATTATTAGGAAAATATTTATTTTTGTATGTAAGCTAATGGATCTCTTTACAGTAGAAAATTCAGCCGAACAGTTAAATTATTTCTGGAGAATTCACATCGTTTTGTGTTAGAGTGGATTTTAAAGCACATCCAAAACTGAACAATAATTGGGATGTGATCTAGTAGGACTTGTCTGTCTGAATATTAACTGAACGCAAGCTGAATGGAGATTGCTTTCACTCATCAATTGCTGGCATCACTTTGATCCCTACCACAAATCATAGGAATTTTAATGCAAATGTAGGGCTCTGCTCATCCATTTTACATCATTTTTTTCTAACCCTGAGAACATTATCTCCTTTTTGCACATGTTTAGAAAAGTAAGAGCTGTAATCTGCTAGTGCCTCAGCTTTATTTTTCCCCTGGGGTAAAACTACTACGATTCCATCAAATTAGGGATTATGTTGGGGGCCTGATGACATCATAAGACTCCATAATTCATAATTCCCTGGAAAATGGCCTGTAGGTTTTAAAATGTTTGTGATACTAAAATAAATACGTTTAAAGATTAAATACATGTCACGAATCTCTAATAGCACCCTTAACCCCATATCCAGTCATAAAATTTTCATAAGGGAAATACCCTATACTATAAAATAATTATTAAATTGTTATTGTGCACAATAAAAAGATTATTGTATACATTATAATGATAAAGCTGTGCACATTGTTCCTGTTTGTTTCCAAATCCTAAGGGAGGAACGTCAGCCTCTGTTTTGTTGCTTTTGAATTAACACAACACAATGGCTTCTGCCTTCATTTTCCCAGTGTTTTAAAAGAGAAATGTTACTTTCATTTCTTATCTCTCACTTCTATTATCCCATGTGAACATTGGGACAAAATATTTTTTTAAATGTGCTATATTTTGGCTTTCCTACTTTTCTGAAAATTCTCTCACTTTGCTTTTCAAACCTTTTAACACCAATATAAAAAAAGAATATTCTATTGCACTCTTTTGCAGATAACTTTAGTATGCAATGTTTAGCTTACTGTGTCTACTCAGAAGTAAACCCTCTGAGTTTAATGGAGCTTACCCCCAAGGTAGTGGATATAGAACTGCAGCTGCTATGTAATGGCAGTATTTTCTGACTCCAGGCATATAAGCAACCAGTTGGCAATTAGATCCCTGCTGATTTTGACTAATGAAAAATAGGGCTTGATTAACTTATCTTTTTCAGGAGAGTAGAGAATGTAAACATGCTAGACTAGGCTAAAGTGAGGTTGATTAGCTTATGGTTCAGCATTTTGCGGGAAACCCAGCTGTTTTCTTAACTCCCAAGAGTTAGCATGTTGTGTGAGCTAGGTCATCACATTAAGCCATAGAATAGTTTATTCATTTGGGCATAGCATGTTATGTGAACACAGCAATTCTGCTTGGTTAGCATGGGGTTAGGGTTAAGTGTGCTGTGAACCAGCCATCTGCCTAGATAGACCATCCAGGAAAAAATACTGAGTTGGGATAATCTGCATGTGGTTTCCTCTCTTCAATGGATATTTTGTCTAGCACAAACTGTAAAGAACATAAGAGAAAATATTTTCAATACCCAACTAACAAATATCTGGTTTTACCCAATTTTACTGCACTATTGAAATCAAGATATCTGATTAAATTATACAGGAAAACAGATGAACAGACTTATTAAATAAAACAATCTTATATATCCCTTTTACTCTTAATGTGTAAAAATTATACACAACCATTAATATATGACATTTTGTTTCACTGAATTTTAAATATGTAGCAGAATCGGGCAATCTGCAACCTACAGGGCACCTGTAACTTCTGAATTTCTTTTCTGCAGGCTTCTGAACTCTATGTCAGCATGGCTTGCTACCAATTATTTAATATTTTTTAAAATGTGGCTCCTTCTGGCTATAGGGTGAATGCTTACATCTGATATAAATGCTTGCTACTAAAGATATAGGCAAGAGACCATAAAATTAGTGTGGATTTGTTTCTTGTTGTTTCTTGTTGTTGCCTGGTTTTTGCCATCTTTTCTATTGCTGTATTGTTTTATTGTTATTTTTCTATGTCTTTACCTTGTATACTTCCCAGAATCACTGGGAGTGGGGGGTGTAAAAAAATAAAATAAAATAGTTTCAGATTGCAATCCAATGGAAATTTCTTTAGGTATTGCTTCTAGGAACACTTCTAAGTGAACATCTATGGAATTATTCTGCTACGAATGAACATTCTGTTCCAACAATCAACTGTATTATATGTTGCATTTCCATCTTGCTTTTGTTTGTTTCCATTTCCAGCACCCATATTTTGTAAAAGCACTATGAGATGAGAAGAACTATCCTAAACCTGCAGCTGTAAATAAGACCAACTATAAATAACACAAAAAGATGTGCATGTTTTGGAATTCTCCAAAACTCTTCATCAGGGAAGATGTTGCAAACAAAACAAAACGGGACGTAGTAGAAAGAAGAGTTTCAAAATTAGGCTAAATATTTTTAGACTGTGAGCTGTGCAAGGAAGTCGGACTTCAAATGGAATTTGTTGACTGCATGTGGAGTGTCAAATTACACTTAATTTTCTGGACAAAAGAAATTATTGCTTCCTTCAACTGTGAAGACACAAAATCATTGCCCTTCCCTAGTTTATCCCTAACCTTGGTTCATGCCACAGGGTGCTTTAGCCTGGCAGTAAGCAGGAACAAAGAAACATCAGACTGGTCCAGGGATACCCAAGTGACCTTTACAGCTGACTGTAGATTTGAACTTAGGCCTCTCCAGTCTTTGTCTGACATTTATAGTGTCATACATCCTCTACGATATTGACACTGGTGCTCTAGAACATCAGACTCATAGGTTCTTCTGACTCACCCTGTCTGTTTATGATAATCAGATGAGTCCTAAAAAACTCAAATGTTATGTTAAAGAGTGACTTTTTAAGTCTCTGCCAACACATTTTCCCTTAGTTTGACATGCTGCTACTCAGCTTCTTATCTCTTTTTATCTGCCATCGTGTTTTTATGTGCTATTAGAGCAATGGAAGCAAGATAATTGTCCTACAGAGAAGACAGATGATGAGATGCAAACCTAAAGCAGGGCTTTTACATTCATTATCTCTCAGGAATTTGAAAGGAAGGGCAGTTTGCTTGGCAACTAGAAGAGAGTAATAGAGAATTGATAGGTATCGTTGGCTTACGTAAAGAGCCAGCTGCTGCAGAGTAGGTATGCTTGGTAGTGATGTGCCATATGTTATTACCCTGACCTTGAGAGGCAGCCAAAACATCAGCATGCTAGTTAAGTGTGGGCTGCACGGCATGACAATTAAATGGATACATAGCTAGCTCAAAAATTGTACTCAAAGAATCTATCAAAGTAGAGAGGTATTGGATTGTGTCCTGGGCCCTGTATCCTTCCATATATGTATTAAAACATTGATGAAGTGATGGAAGAAATACTTATCACATTTGCAGAGGATATCAAATTGGGTGAGAGAGTAGAAGACAGAAATAAACTTTAGGCCAGTCTTCATACATCAGAGAAATTGGCAGAAAACAACAGGTGAAATTTGATAGAGACAAATGCAAAATTCTTAGTTTGGAAACAAAGTCCAATGTACAGTATAGGATAGAGATACCTGGCTTGGTATGGTTAGATGGGTATGGGTGGTTGGTAACCCATGGTAATGGTTTGTCCCCAAACTGATGAGTGTCTGTGCACAGGAGCAGCTGAGGAGATTACAGTGGTTGTCATGGGGATGAGGGTGAGTGCCTGGGTAGGTATGTTTGGATATGCACCATGGCCAGGCAGGGGTTTGTTGAGGCTGGGGGAAAGTTGGAGGAAGAAGTAAGAGAAGGTAGTTCCATCAAGGTTGTGATGCGCAGAAGAAGGTACGGTGGTAAACTGAGAGTGGGCACAGGTGGTGGGGCTGCTTATTGTCCCACTTTCCATCCCTCATGATCATCCCAAAGGCCATCTGATAAGATGCCAGGCATCCCTGAGTTCTGGCTACCATTATTGAATGCCAGGTCTGTATGTAATAAGACGATCGTCATCCATGATTTGACTGTGGATGAGGCAGCCAACCAAGTGTGTATAACAAAGACTGGTTTGGGCTGGGAGGGGGAATTTCCTCAACAAGCTAGTGCCTGGGCAGTTACAGACATGCAATGGTATGCTTATGGAATGTCTCTGCTTCATGAGCTGTACTGGTTATCACGTATAAAACCTTTCATGACATAAGCAGTTATCTGAGGGACTGTCCACCCTATACAATCCAATAGACTCAGTATGTTCTGGGTTCCAACAATGAAACAGTGTCACCTGATAGGACCCAAGAAGCAGGTCTTCTGTATCATAGCACTGTCCTTCAGAAAGATATTCCTCCAGAGATTAATTTGACCCCCATCCTTATTTAAAGAAGCCCTTGAGACCTGGCAATTCCCCTAGGACTTGGGCTGCAGTGGGTGGAATGACTGGTCTATTAGATTTTGCTGTTTTTTCATCATGTCCTTTTTTAAAAGGATTATATATATTGTTTCCTACTGTTTTATTCTGTATGCTGCCCAGAGTGAGGCATGATGGAGTCAGACAGCCTATAAATCTTATAAACAAACAAAAAATTTGTTGCTTCTTCAGAGACTTTTGGGATATAATATGGTCATAGCATATCTCCAAATGTATAAGGCAGGAAGAAGACAAAAATTATTCTCCCTTTTTGCCCGTTTCCAGAAATCCAATGAAAGGCTCAATTCCAGCCTCAGTTCAGTGGGTCAAAGACTAACCTGGACTTTTACTGGTATACTAGGGGTTGCCCTCTGAAAAATGGTCAGAGTCAGAAGAAACAATTGGGGACAGCCAGGACAAAAGCTCTCTTGGTTTTATTTGATTTACATGCAATGAATATTAAGTGAATAAAACACAGATAATATAACTATTCTCCATATAACCATATAATCTCCACCCTAAGGCACAACAAATTATGGGACTTTGTAGGGGCTTTAGAGCTACATCCAACACTTTTGGTAAGTAGCTCCAAAGATAGGCACTATTCCCCTTTCTGCACCACTTCTTGTACACACAGAATGCTTCTGGAATTCATATTAGAACATATCCAAAATATAGAGTTATATCAGGTATAAAAGACAAAAGATAAACAGCTTTTTATGAGCTCTGATTTTTAGCCCAACTGGAAACATCTCAGATGATCTTTAAAAAAAATCAATAAATGTCAGCAGAACTGAACTCTCACTTAAGGGTTTGGGGAGGAGGGAACGCTTGGTTGCCCTTTAGCCTACTAGAGCTACCAGTATTCCCATGACTATCCTAAGTTAAGAGGAATTAAGAATTGAACTGCTGCAGGGATTTAGCAACAAGATAAGTAAAAATGGTTAATGATCTTCATTCTTAACCTGACTGTAGTTAACCTTAACGTTGAGCCAGAATCTAGATCAGTCTTCCTCAATTTCTGCTTGGGGACTTCCAATCCAAGACCTCTGAAGGAAGGCAGCTTCAGCAAGAGTGATCTAAATATTTACAATATATGCTAGAAGCACCAAACATTTCTTTAAATAATGAATGTGCCTTGCTACAGATTCAACTGTGGTAATAAAGATTTTTATCTTCATACAGGGAGCACCTAATTCTTGGACAGTATGGAATATAATGGCTCTTAAGCAAAACTAACAGTGTTTATCCACCAAGCGGTTGAAACTGAAGTACCTCAGAGCCCATTCAATGTGGACATTCATATGTTAATGAGTTTCAAACTGTGGTAGTCTTCATTGTTTACCTGATCTTTTGATAGTATGATAGAAAGGCAAAAAATGGGTAATAAGGTGGCTGTGCACGCTTCAAAAATGATTCAGAAGAATTTCTTTGGATTTCGTAGCCCTAACAGATAATTGTATCTTTGTTACTAATCAACATTTAAGTAGATTTGCCAAGAGACCATTCAAATTGATCATATGGAAAACTTTCCCTTCTTTTTTTAAAACTTCCACATTTATCCATACTTGGTGCAGAGCAAAGCTTCTGTATCACTCAAGCATCCTGATTTCCTCAGTGTTGATTTCCCCAGATAGGCGTACCATACCTGGATTCCAACACCATATTGCCACTAGATGGCAGAAAATAGATACAGAAAACCCTAATTCATTGCTGCTATCTGGGGTCATCTGGAGTTTTGCAATTCAGATATGGTATGCCTAATTTCTAGATTCATGGGGCCACATAGAGTCCCTTCAGAAAACTGAAATTGTAAAATGTAGTCACAGCTTTTTCCACGGCATTCACAGTTTGTTCTGATTCTCTTTTGGTTTTTAAATAATGTGAAAATGTGATAGGAAGTGCATCTGGAGTCCGCCATGTCCAAGGATCTGGCTGTAGAGATGCCACTCTGCCTACTTGTATTTGTGTTGCGAACATGAATGTCTCCTCCATGATTATTTGCAGGTGTCCTTAAAACTCCAGAATTACATTTGTTTCATGTCAGAGAATATTTTCCTGGGAACATTTTCATATTTTCAAGCAGGAAATAGCAAAGTGTTCAAAGAAACTGATTTTTGTAGAATACAAACAATAATGTTTCAATCTGTGACAGTCTTCAAGCAACCAGGAGCTGGAGTATTATGATGATGATCGTTTTGAAGTGTTATTCTACTTATTTGGCAGATCTGAAAAAGTAATGCTTATGATTAAAATCTTATATTTAATTAAAACACCTTTTAAAGCAAAAAAGGGATAGATATAATATGTGAACATTCAGCATTGCTGAAAAGATGATTGGGGAATTCTAACAAATAAAGATATTAAATAGTAAGTGCCTTTGCTGTAACTCTTTGTTAGAAGATTATATTAAATTTTACTGAATTGTCACTGAAAAATGTAGTTCCATGTAGGAGAGGGCTTCAAAATTACTAGTCTTACCTGCCATTAATTTGCTTTCATAACCGGTACAACATCCTAGTCATAATGGCACTCTCATTCATTTAGGGTGCCCTAGTGTATATAGCCTTGCAGGACCAGATCTAGACCCATCTTAGCCCAGCATCTTGTTTCTCCCAATGGCCAACCAGATTCCTCTGTGATGTTCATAAGATACGCTTCTCCTATTGTTGTTCCCCTACAATCTGAAGATAAAATTGAGTCTTCTAGCCTAATTGCCCTTGAGAGACCTGTCCCCCATGAATTTAATCCTCCTTTAAAAATATCCAAGTTGTTCATCATCACCACATTTTTGGATGATCCCTGGTCCTTGTATTTAGACAGGGAAAATGCTTTCTCCATGCCATCCAGGATTTTATACATCATCATGCCCCCTCCCACCTCAATCACCTTTAGTACAAGCTAAAGAGTCACCAATGTTCTAGCATTTTCTCATGAGGAAGATGTTTGAGATTTGTTGATCATTTTTGCTGCCCTATTCTGCACTTTTTCTAGCTGTATTATATTTCTTTTCAAATAGGGTAACCAAAACTGTATTCCAGATATAGCTGTGCATAAGGACATTACAGAATTGACAGTTTTAATTTCAACCTTTGAATTCCATCCTTTCCTAGCATGGAATTCACTGTTTTCTCTAGTCAACTAGAGCAAAATTCATTAACTTTGATTGGAAGGAATAGTAAAATAACAAAGTAATAAACCTGAGGGGGAAAAAAAGAAAATCAAATGTGAGGAAGAAGATAAGAATCTGTATCCTTGCACGGGCATTATAAAGAGGATTATTCCCCCTTTCCCATGACAGATACTATAGAGGGAATAGGGAATGGCCTTGAGGAACAGGAAGAAGAGCCACTACCAAGGCAGCAGTCAGACAAAAGGGCCTGAGCCCAAGCCAAGAAAGTAATGTGAATAAACATCTCAGACAAGCCCTTCCCTAGTTCACATGAAGATAAAGGGAGGAAAGGGGGAAGCACATCACACTTGCAAGATTCTGTTACTATAGCAGAATCTTTATATGATAAAGGTAGTACCGGTCTATGTGGTATTGTTTTCTTAGTCTGGTCTACCTTGAACGGCTAACAGATATGGGGAATACATATCCATTTTACCCCTATAAGTAGCCATCCATATCCATTTTCTTTCTCTTCTTGCTGAATCAAAGCAGTTGAAATTATTGTTATCCTGTACTGTGTTTCATTACTAAGATGATAAAAGACCTTGCTTGATCAAACCAAAGGCTGTTCCTGTCCACCATACTGTGGGATGCCCATGATCAGCCACACAGGAAATGACTGCAGTAGCACTCTTCTGCTTGAATTCATACCAATTGGTCCTGGGAGGTTTGTTGCTTCTGACCCTGCAGGAGGCATATAACTGTCGTGGCCCATAGCCATAGAGGGCTTTATGTATCATTAATTTAAGCCACTTTTACAGGTAGAACTGGAGAAAAAATTTGTATTTCCTGAACCCACACATAAATTGAGGTAAAGTTATACAGCGAGTTTTTTAAAACTTTTATGAATTTTGTAATGCAGTTTTCTAATGAACAAATGTGTATAGAGTATGTATATTGGGGAAAGGGTGTGCACAAAAATGTATAATAAAAATACGTATAATAGAGAAAAATAGAAAAATCATTACACTCCAGGAGATTACATTCCAATATATATATATATATTAGAAAAAAGTGAATACACACTTTTGTGTGTTTGTTTTAAGAAACACCATTTTGTGTGTTTGTTTTAAGAAATACCATATGTTTCTTAAAACACACAAACACAAACTGATGTGGAAATAAGAAAAATGAATTTATCATCATTTTAGATTTGATTCCAAATACTTTGGCATGCTTGAGGGCATGAACATAGACCTGTCTGCAGTTCTTTAAAGCAGCTACACAATCTTGAGAAAATATGTAGGTGCATTAAAGAGTTGCCGATAGGGGCCAAGTTCAAACTATTATGGAATCAAAATGGAAGCATCCCTCAGCCCTAGAAAAGAATAACAATTTGGAAAGAGCAAAAATACCAAGAGTTTCCAAGGGATAGATTTCTTTTCAATGTTGTTCTGAGAAGATCCCACAATAGATCTGCACTTTTTAAAAAATGCATGTAATATTTTAATTTTTTTTTTCAGTTGATCCTAAAAAAGGCCCAAGTCCAAATGCTACAAAGTCTAATCTTCCAAAGCCATGTCAGTCCGGGCTCCGTCCTCCTGGTTATTCACGGTTGCCAGCTGCTAAACTCGCCACTTTTGGTTTCGTCAGGAGCTCCAGTGTTTCCTCAATCTCAAGTAAATCAAATAACAGAGTCCAGAATGATCAAAGCAAAACAGCCAACCGTAAGTCAGACAAATTTTCACTCCAGATATATCTGTTGCAGAAAAACAGAGGGAAGTGAAGGAGAAAATGTATTCCCTTCTCATGTAGTTAATGGCATATTTCTGTAAGGATAGAATTATCACTGCTTGCTGTTGAATTTTATGACATAATGTTGGATAAATATTTTCTAGTAGTAAATTGCTTGTACAGTGGTACCTCGGGTTACGAACGCCCCCCCTTACGAATTTTTCGCGATACGATCAGCTCCGGCCCCAAAAATTTACCTCGCCATGCGACCTCCACCCCGCACTATGAACCGGATCCGCGGCCATTTGCCCTGCTGCCACGCGGTTGCGGCTT
Source organism: Liasis olivaceus (assembly GCA_030867105.1). Taxonomy (NCBI): domain Eukaryota; kingdom Metazoa; phylum Chordata; class Lepidosauria; order Squamata; family Pythonidae; genus Liasis; species Liasis olivaceus. The sequence continues at coordinate 90,668,325 of CM061352.1, read as the reverse complement.
CCTGTGGGCGAGATCGCGGTAGCAAGGAGACGTTCGGTGAGGCTTGTGGTGTGTTTTGTGGCGTTTGGAAGGTTTTTGGTGTGCTTGTCAGCATGGCTCCAAAGAAAATGCAGAGCCGTATGTATTTACATTGAACCTTATGGGGAAATTTGCCTCGCGGCGCGACCAAATTCGGAGGGCAGATTAGCCGTATTTACATTGAACCTTATGGGGAAATTTGCCTCGCGGCGCGACCAAATCGAGTTGCGATCAGAGTCACGGAACGGATTAAATTCGTAACGCGAGGTACCACTGTATAGGGTTTTCCTCTGTAAGTTTGCTTAAGAACACATCTCATAACCTTTTTTGTATGCGTGCACGTACACGCTATATATATATATATGCATGCACATACTTGCACACAGATGAATGAACCACTTTCAAACAGATATAAACACAAGTAGATGTTTTGCTTCAGCATACTGCAGTTAAGAAAAAAAAAGTCTGTCCTCTGTCTATATATACAGATAGTCCCTGGATTGAGAATGCACGGGTTACAAATGACCCGTAGTTAAGAACAGAGTCTGCTGCAGCAAAATTTGAGTTAAATACACGGTGATTAGAGTTAAATACCCAATGGTTCAAGTTCATTACACAGTACTACTTATATAATATTATACAATAATACTATTCCGGCTTACATACAAATTCAACTTAAGGACAGACCTTGGGAACTATCAGTAATGGCAAAGAACTCTTAGCTGAACTGTTACCTCAAATCATATTTTCTGTAGCAAATGTTTATTTGATGAAACCATCAACAACATCTTCAAAGGAATAAAATTCATCAGAGAGGAAGAAAACAACAACATGCTACCCTTCCTGGATATCCTCATCAGCAGAGGAAACAAGAGCAAATTAGAAACCCACGTCTATCGGAAGACAACCCACACTAATCAAGTACTCCATTACTAACAAGAGGAGCTGTGTAAGAACATTATTCAAACAAGCACAAATGCATTGCAGCAACCCAGAACAGCAGAAAAAGGAAAAGACCACCTATACAACATCTTCCAACAAAATGGATATCCATGCAACTTTATCAAAAAATGCCTGACCACTCAGCCTCCTACAACACAGCCAACACAAGCTATGAAAAGGATAACACTGCTATACATCAGAAACGTCTCAGAAACAACGAACAGACTATTACAACCACATGGTGTCTCCATAGCACACAAGCCAACTAAAGCCCTCCAAAACATCTTAAGCAAACCAAAAGGCCCAAGAAGAAAAAACAGGAGTCATCTACAACATGCAGTGTAAGGACTGTAACAACCACTATGTAGGACAGACAGGCAGAAGGCTTCCAGAGCGCATCCATGAACTCCAACTAGCAGTCAGAAGATATGATGAAAACTCCTTAATCTCAGAACACATGGACAGACTTAACCATAGTTTCAACTGGGAAACTGTCAGCATCTTAGACCAAGCTAAATCCAAAAATGCAAGGGAATTCTTGGAAGCTTGGTATTCAGACAAGGCAGCCATCAACAGGCACATAGAGATACACAACATCTACACACTATTCAAAAGAGACAATAGAAAGGAAAACAACAGACCGGGACATCTTCTCACCAGCAATTGTCACCCAGATAAGCAGAGATTAACACCAAGATACAACACCAGACATACAATCAAGCAGTAAACAATACCCTAGTCAAGGAACTACCGGGGGGGGGGGGTAATAAAACAAAACAAAACCCCCACCCCCACCAACACTGGCAGGGCATGCCATTGTATATAAACAGAGAGCAAACCCCATTCTGTTCTAGCACCGAAGATGTTACCTAGCCGGGTAATGAAACATTTGTAATAAAACAACCAAGCTCAGAGAGCCCCAAGGACTCCACTGTTTATTGATTAAGTACAGAATAACCGCATGACACAGAGTGTTCTCATTATGGAATCTATATGTTCCATGAACTCAAAGCACAAACAAAGATTGTGGGGTGTTTTTTTTAATGTCAACTTCTCTCTTTGAAGCCCAGCTTCTGTGTGAACCATCTCAATTTCAAAGTAACTGTTATCACTCTTCAAGTGGTTCAAATTCAAGATGCCAGCCTGTATAAAAGCCAGAGGCTTTTGAATGCTGTAGAGTCCTAAATCTTTCAGTGTTTATGTTAATTTTAAATGAATTACAATAAATAAAATAAAAAGTAGGCCAGAACCAATCCCAAGGGCTTTCTTACACTTGCATAATAGATTTAATAATTGGTGGAATCATCCAGATCCTTTGAGCTTAGCATCTTACTAAAATACAAATAGCCAAAGTACAAATACATGCAAATGCCTTTTTGGTGCAATCACACTTCTCTGATGTACATAGCAGAATGTGTAGAGAAAGTTCAAGGAGTTAGGAGAGCTCATACAAATTAAATGAGATTTAAATTTGTCAGGGTAGGAAACCTGTCGTTGTGCTTGCTGGAGTTCTTAGAAGTTGTAGTTCAGTAATATCTCATAGACTATGTATAGTTAGTCCACTCTGAAACAATAATTGCTGTTTCTAATTTAGGCTGTTTTGGCTCTTCTTAATTAGAAGAGTACTAAGTGTGAATGTTCTCAATTGCTTGTTTGTTTTCTAACCTGTTCATGCCACTATTAATTACTTGTCTTAGGGAAAAAGTCAGAAGAATATTATTCAGGAAAGGGGAAAAAGCTTTCAGATGGACTTTTTGTTTTTAAAGAAAAATGTAACAGTGAAGATCCTAATCCAGAACGTGCTCCCAATCCATATCACAAGCAGGAAATGGTATAGGACCACCAGAATCAGAAACATATTCTGCAGCCGCCACTCTGTTTTTTTCTTCAAAATAAAAATGTTCAGTTCAAGTATACTTTGAAAAAGCCTGAATAATCTGTGCATGAGATAGCCCTTAAATCTATTTTTGAACTAGCCTAAGGAACCAGTTCATCTCTCAATGATTTGTTTGTCATATTTAATTCCTATGGCAGAGAGTGGTAGAATGAGATGCAATCCCTTTGCAGAAGATAGAGAAGTTGGTGAATTACATACTGAGTTGGCTTCGAATGTTTCCATGAATCAAAACATTAAATAGCCCAAAAAGCTAGCTAAATTGCATTTCCCCCTCCAAAAAAAAAAAAGACAAGATACATGAGGTCCTTGGATTAATGTTATATGGCCTAGTCTTTTCAAATTAATCATTTTATACTTCCCGTAAGAGTTATCTGTGCATTCCCTGCTTGCAGAAAGTTGGGAGGAAGAAAGATGGCCTTACCCACTTTTGACTGGCCTTTCTTTTGACTCTGGTTCCTATGCACTATTTTTTTTCAGTTGCTACCATCACTGGCATGTGGTCTTCATGAAATGTGTGTGTGGTAATACAGCCCTTGAGAGATAAAAGATTGTTTACCTCACATTACTTTAACTCTTTTCTCCTCTCAGTAGCTCATCCATTTATCTGAAATGCTCCAAATGCTCCATTCACCAACCATATTGACTTTTTTGACTCCCTTGCAGATGCCCCTGGACACCAGGCACTTGATAGTATCCTCAGAGAAGTTTCCCTTTAGTCTGTCTGTCTGTCTCTGTATTACTCTAATAATTTCAGGAACTTTATTGCTCACTTGCCAATATTTGGCAGAGCCTAAAATAAAACTTGGTGTTTCATGTGTACTTTTCTCTAACCATCCAGCTATGCTAATTGTTGAAACATCATTATGTTAGAAAAATGTAAATAAATGTTTGGATGTTCTAAAGTAAGGCTAGAATTTGCTATTATAGGTTGTGCTTAGTATGTAGCTTCATATTCACATGTATGATAAATATGATAATACTGCTGTGGTAAATAAACACTTTTAAAAAACCAGTTTCTGTTTACTAAGGATGATAGGGAATAAAAATAACTCTAGATGCAAGACAAAGTGTATTTATTGCACTTTAGTAAATTGAGTTTTCAGGGAAGTTATCCTTCAGTTTGACTGCTATTCTTCCTACCTCACATAAAAATCAACTAAGGATATAATTTGTACCAATTAGTCATAGAAATGGCTAGCGTTGAAACTTCTTGTTGAATTTGCAGTATAATGCTGGCAAAAACCTAACCAAATAACCAAAATATTCACATAGGCATGGAATCTAAGATTATTATTAAACCCCAGATTCTTCGCAACTTGGATATGGTCAGATAAATACATTTGCCCCAGTCTAAGAGGAAGATATAAGGAGAAAAATTAAATCAGTATATTTTCCTGCTGTATGTGCAGTTCTTCAGTGCAATAAAAAACTCTTGTTGGGCTAAGTATCCTGCTGCTCCTTTTACAGGACCATTAATCACCTATGAAAATGGTGACTTTGGGGAGTGGAAAGATGGGAGAATGTTTTTGCTTCCTTTAAATATTAGATGCAGTTTTTCTTTCTTTTTCCTCTTCATAGAAAAAATAAATCTTGAAACTATGTCATAAATGGCATAATTTCCTGGGTCATTCTACAGTAACTGAAGCTGTAGCAAGGCTTTCTGGTTACTTAAAAAATACAAGACAAGGAAAAAAGATCCTCAGCTAGGAACTTTTTATATTTAAGGCAAGGCAACATTTCTTAACTTAAAACAAGAAAATGCTATACCTTGACTGAGGACGTATAGATTAAAAATGAACATAGCCCACTGAGCAGCTGTTGAAGACAGAAAGCAGGAAACTCCCCTACTTCCTTTTCTCAACCATCAGCTTTTACTTCTCGGACACTAAATATTTCACCCACTACCAGCGTGGTCAGTTTCACCCAGACCATTATTCAAACTCAAAGGGTAACCGGCAGAGGTTCAAGAGCACAGCTCTTGGATAAGCTGGTTTCTTACAGATATTAGAAAAGCTATTATAGTGTAGAAATAGCAAAAGCCAGCTATAAGCCGATAGATAGATAGATAGATAGATAGATAGATAGATAGATAGATAGATGGATGGATGGATGGATGGATGGATGGATGGACGGACGGACGGACGGACGGACGGACGGACGGACAGACAGACAGACAGACAGACAGACAGACAGACAGACAGACAGACAGACAGACAGACAGACAGACAGACAGACATCAGTCTTGAAGTTCAAGCCTTTGTCTCTTTTTCCCACCTGTGCATTGCCATGGCACCAGAGCAGGCTGTTTATCAATGGGAGGGATGACTAATATCTGTGCATTATTATTGTAACAGACTTGTCTGGTCTCAAGTTCACCTTGGTCCTCTTAGTCTTCCTATAGACTGCAAAACTTAGCATTATAGAAACGTAGGGTTGGCAGGTCTTCTAGTTCAACCACCCGCCCAGTGCAGGAATCCTCAGACCATTCTGGATAAATTGCTGCCCAGTCATTGCAGATATCTGTGCAATGACTCATTGTTCTATTTATACTGGAACAGTAAATGACTTCCCCACAAAATGAGTGCAAAAATTAGGACTGTGGATAAAGACTTTAAAAGCAAATACATATTTTTCTGCTAAAGAAGAAGAAAATCCCACATTACCACAAAGCATCAAGCTGAACCCTACACCGAGCTCCAGATAGAGTTTTAAGTTGGGTTGTTGCTATATACCTTGTCCCAGTTGCTCAACATTTCAGCCTTACAATTTTGTGGCAATGCAGTAGTAACTGTTCTGATAAAGTTGCTTGGATGTTGCTTCATCATTTTGCAGTCTTGCCCCATTCTCTGTTCTCTTCTCTATCTGCCCACATCCTCCACTTGCTTAGTTTTCCCTTTATATTCTGAGGGCTAGGATATTTTGTGGTGGGCTAACCTGGCCAGCTGCAGACATAGTCATGTCCTTGAAAAGGCCAGGGTGGGGCTAAACTAGATGGCTACATATATAGCTGCTTCCCTCAAAAGTTGAGTGTGGCCAGCTGGCTGGGAACCCCAACAAGGATGCAAGTGAGGAGATCAGTGAATCTGTTCTGCTGTAGCTTTCTTAGTAGGTTGGTAGCATTGGGCTGTCCCTCCATGATGTTTCCTGTCATAGCCAGGATAGTTGTGCTGCTCTGGTTGGTTGGGGAAGAGAACAACTGGGCTGGTTGCTGTTCTCCAGTACAAGTTCACGAAGGGCAGAGAGAAAACATTTTGGCCTGGCAGCTGGTGATTTCAGCACAGTCTGTCTGAAGTGCAGAGGAGCAATTTGAGGCAGCTTCTTTACTCCCCCAAATCAACATCTTTAGGGTTCTCCTATAACTATTGGGGGGCAAATGCGTTTTGCAGTGTTAATGCTGCCAGCCTCCACTTTTGCTCAGTACTTGTAAAATAAAGGCATATACTGCATGACATCTTAAAAGGAAAGCAAATTCTGAATAAAATGCTTACCAATTCTGCTGCTTAAGAGTATTTCAGACAATACAATATTATATAAAAGTCCAGATTTTTAACAGGAGCTAAACTCATTGGTATCTGTATCTGCTAAGCCTCCTTCTTTCATCTCCTCTCCATCAGACAAATACAGATAAAGTAACAGATTATTGGTTATAGAAGCACCACCAAACCATATATAAAATCCAGCTAATCCTGGGATCTTCCCCAAAGCATTGAGGCCGACATGGCCAATACCGCATATCCAATTAAGTGGCCCTGTAGTCTTTTAGCCTGCAGTCAGTGTTTAACTGAATTGTCATGGAAGGAAACAAACTGGCAATAATATTGTTTTTTCATACAAGCATGATTTTCATAATTAGGAAAAATGTGAAGCAAAACATAGGCAAGATTGCTGTGGAAGAAGCATGCTTAATTATGGAACAAATAAAATCTTAGACACCATTTTTTCCCCCATTTTTGGAGCAGGTACCTGATACCATACATCTGTCTGCCCATTTAAGCTTGGTATATGAACAGGCGTGTCTCCCCATCATGAGCTGAAGCAGTTGGTTCTGAATATAGTGAATTAAAACAATTGTAGAACTGTAATAGCGCAGGCAGAAGTCATACTTGTATATGACATTCATTTGCTAATTGAATAATGGGGATTGCATAATGCAGTTGGTCGTGTTTTGTACAAATGTTTATTGCTGGCTAGCTCCATTGTAGGCAGCTTCCAGAGGGTTAGAGGGGGCAACCTAACCTCCTGACCTTCTAGATGATTACAGAAGGCCATCAGGAGGGGCTAGTGACATTGCCAGAAGAGGTGTAACCATATTTTTTTGATCCTTTGTTTTGGGTTTAAAGGCGGTGGAAATAGGAAGCAAGCTACTCCCATCTCCCTTTCAAAACTTAAATATAAGAAACAGCCTAAAATTGCTCCTCTGAAATTCAGCCACTTCATTCCCATATTTTGTCTCTGCGGTCTCAGAGCTCTGAGAGCAACAAACAGGATGACTGGGGTTGCCTAACCTTAAATAGTATCTCTAATTAAGTCTCTCAATCCAAAATCTATTCCTACAAATAATTAGGGCCATCAGATTTGGGCTGTGGGAGTTTTCTGTTTCTCTTTGATGGAATCTGGTGTTGTTTCCATCGGCCTCTTGGATTTTTTCTCTTCCTTCCATTTTAGGTAAATGTGTTTTTCTCTTTTTATAAATTTTAATTATGTATTTATTTGTTTTAATTTGTTGTAAACCGCCCAGAGTCTCCCATTGGGGGGAGATGGGTGGGGACAAGTCTGCTAAATAAATAAATAAATAAATCTTGTGATTGTTTGAATGTTTGCCTTCCAGATCTAACCCTAACCCTAACCCTAACATTAATGCCAAACAAATTGTTCACAAGAGGTGAGTAGCTTTTCTAACTTTACATGAAACTAATGAACCCTGGGAAGAACGCCTGGCAAAAGAATTATGAAACAGAGAGCAGCTACTCTCTCATTTGAGAATAACATTTCTTCCTTGTAGATAAGTTTCCTTCATATAACAATGAAGAATTCTAGCAACAGTTGTGATATATTAATCACTCACCAGGCATTAGCAGATATTGGATCTCTTCTGATGAAAACAATCTGTGCTGCCTGGCTTATTATTACTGGGGAATACCTCTGAGAGGAGAATCAGTGCCACTGAATATTGAGTGTATTGGTTCCAGCTGGTGGGAATCACCAGTTTTTGGATGGAAACAGTCGTGGTCTAGAATCTAAGGTGCTCTCTTTGCCATTATCTCTGACAACAAACTGTATGAGTCTTCAGTGTTTTCTTTCATCTTGAAGAAATAACACAGAGCTTTTGATGTTCTTCAGAGTACTGATTGTACCATTGTTGAAGACCCAACATCAGGACTGAGTTAAAAGTACTTGCTTCAAAAAGCAATAAAAAGGACGTGAAACTGGAAAAAATTTAGAGGCAAACATAATGTGCCCTTCTCTTCTCCACTATACAGTGGTATAGTGCTTAACTCCAGTTTATGCATTCTCATTGTAAACCTCAATAACTTCTGCAAGGAATACATTTCTCGTGGGACTTTAGCCTTGCACTCCAGCGTACTAATACTCAGTATGCAAAAGCAACAAAGAAAAGGAAGGGAAGAGACAAAACTCCATTCTGTTTTGATCTTGTTGCACATTTCTGCTAAGGATATGAATGATAATTTCTCTGAGATTCAGAAACTGAACTGAATTTTTCCTATTTTGAGGGGGGGAAGTCTTATTTTTTCCCCCTAGTTCATCTGAGTAAGCTCTAGCTCTACAGGATCTTTCTAAAGAAATTACATGGCTTTTTGATTTCCCAGAAATGACCAAAATAAAAAAGCTGTACCAGAGGTACACATATATTAATGTTGGAGTCCTCTAATCAAGCTTTATGCTGTAACATCTCATATTGTGACAGCATATAAAGAAGCACACAAATGGAACAAAAAGAAATGGTGATCTGAAGAACATTCAGTGTGGTAGCATTTGCTGGATGTCGAAAAAGAAGAAAAGACTGATTAGATCAGAAGGAGAGGGATAAATTATTCACTAAAAAAGAGGCTGGAAAAGAGAAACTTAAAAGCAGCACTGATTTTTGACCAGTACTGGTTTTATGTTCAGAAAACCAAGCAAATGAATGCTGTAATCAAAAAAGGACACAAAGTTTCCCAGATTATGCGGTGAAGCTGGGATCTCACCCATGACAGCTGTGCGTTCTGGTCTGAGTGAGATAAAATTTAGGTCAGCAGGGTGAGCTCTCTATGTGGTCTTGAGGTGACTGGCGTGGAAATGGAAACAGACTGCCACAAGACAATAACCTGTGAATTGAAAACTCAGTGATAGCTGCTTAAAAAATTACTTTTTCGGGCTTGCTGATTGATAGTCTCTGGAGACTCACCCTAGGCTGTAAAATTGTCATAAAAGGTAGCTATTTGGTAGGCTTTTGCTCTCCATAGCACACAAAGCAAAGGAACGTTTGATTTTTCCATTTAATTTGGGTCTTAATCTCACAATGGTAGGAAAATAACATTTTGAGGCCTACTGTCAAATACATAACAAGCTACTGGGTTAGGGGTGGGGAATTTTCTTATAAGCTTCCTCCTGGGGGAGGCAATTATCAGAAAACATTGGGAACTGACACATGAAGCACCCACGGTAATACTACCATTGCTTGCTAGCAATCATTTATTCTGCTCCCTTGGATTCCATGGGGGAAAAAAAGACAAAATTGCCTTTCACATAGATCGCCTTAAGGTATACCTGTGGTGTCAATATCATTAGAGGGAAATGTTGTGGTGGTTAGGCTTGTTTGCAAATCACAATCAAAACATGAGCCCATTTTATTTAAATGCAAAAATGAGATTATTAACCTTGACTGCCTAGTGTGAATCATCTTAAAGCTTTTTAATGTTCTCCATGTGATTCTTTCCATGTGACTTTTTTAAAAGATAGCTTCTTAATTTTTAGTTGGAACAAAAAGAGAGATAAGAGTGCAGCAGTACGCAGATTTTCCCATCTTATTATCAATCAGCTCTCCAGCTCATACAAGAAGTTTGGATCTGTAGAAAGTGCCGTAGCTCTCACGTGCCCAATTTATTAACGTACAGGAGGGTTTTAAATATGTGTTGTTTGCCATATATTGAAGGACTTGAATAAATTGTAACAGGGAGAAGAGACAGTTTGGGTAGCTACAACAAACCTTTCCCACCTGGTGCTCTTAGGCCATTGGGCACTCCAGTCACCATGATTATTGGACATTTAGCCCTGCTGGTGGTGGTGATGGAAAGGTGTAACCAGATATAGTTGAAGGGCAACAGGTTAGAGAAAGCTATTTATGGTCTAATGTATAGGTGTATATATGTGTTCAGAAATATTGAGCAATATGGTTTCCATAGAATAAATCTGTGAAACACAAGCCTCTAAAATGGCCAGCTGAACCATACAAACAATCAATATCCATATTTTCCACATGATGATCACTGAGGTTGAGACACAAGCAAACATCCCAAAATTAACTAAAGAGAGCCATTTTACTTTTGCTATTTAAAAACAATACACCAATCCTCAAATTTTAATCTCTCAATTTTTTATTTTCCTTGAGTTATTCTGATGTTTATCTAATTTTATACTGTTTATGTTGTCTTTGACTTCCACGTACTAATCCTAATCTCTACCTTTTATGTGGCTGATTTTGTATTATATTTAATCATCCTGAGAATTTTTGGTAGAACATCAAGTAAATAAATAAAATTAAAAATATAAGTTCCACAGAGAGTTAACAGTAACTTCCTGTTGTTATTGTTCACATAAGAGGTGGTGATTAAGAGAAGTCTGAAGCTGACTTAATATAGTCCACGGTCTAGTTCTTCTAATCTGTACTGCATTTCTGTTGGGTTCAGCCCCCAGATGATTTGTACTGGGATTATGTAAGTCCTCATTGGATTCATTAATCCCTGTTGACTAATTCATAGAATGAAAGAATCACAGAATCATAGAGTTGGAAGGGGCCATTTCCAGTAGGCACTGAGTTCAACCTGCTGCTCAGCACAAGAATCCATATTAAAGTACCCAAATAGGTGGCTGTCTAGCTTCTACTCTTCATGCCTCCTTTAAAAAAATCTGCAAATTGAATTACAAAGTGAATATTTTTAATATTTTTAATCACAGATTCTGCCCTTGATCTAGAAAGATGCATTACAATAAGCGCATGGGGGAAATTCTAACTTTCTAATAGCCGTGCTGACTGATGATGATCAGCAGTTCAATTCAGCTGGAGGGCAATAAACTAAGAATGTTCTGATGAATTTGTGTAGATCATAGATGGAGTCTGTTACCAAGATGCCAAATGTTCAGGTATATTCATTTAATCTTTCTTTAATTCTTGAAAAAGGCCCTTTATATGTCCACAAATATGTCCCTCATTTACACATTATATTTTTTCATGTAGCCCTAAACAATTGTAAAGATAACTGAAAATTTTTATGATACAGTCAAAAATATATCAGGCATAGATTTGAGTACTTGTTGTAGAATTTTAAAAAATGTGTGGAAATTCTTGGAGATATCAACAGTCTTCTTTTTATAATTTATTGGAGAAGAAACAAAGGCTACATGAACTTTTAGAATATTGCTTGTTATTAAAAATGTTTATGACATGTGTTCTTTCTAGTGCTGAGAAATCAGCCTCATGTTGACTTACAGGTTGTATCCTTCAATGAGGACTAATAACTAAACCCCCAAGCATTAATTTAAATTATGCATCCTACAGTGGATATGCAGCAGTTCAGTTTTTTTAACAGCAAGGACAAAGCATTCTTTCCTTAGCCAATGTAATTACTTTCCTTCCTTTTATTTTTCTGTAGAAATTGTAGATATTATTTTAGCTGTTCTTTTTGCAATGAGTGGTATTTATATAAGCAGTGTTTCTCTCACTTAAAGTCTTGTATTGTGTCAACACAATTCAAACATAACATTAGCAGGAAAGTGGACTATACTCTAAATGAAACTCTCCCTTATGTACAATTTTACTTCTGAAAATTATTTTTCAATGGGGAAGTACTTAGGGATTCTTTTTCTATTGCTGGTTCCAAAGTTGACTGAATGCACCACAGGAATAAAGGCCAAAAACCTATGGAATTTGAAGGGCTACAAAGCAAGACGCATTAGTTCCAGATTTGTGATCTTTCTCAGATCTTCATTTGTACTCTGTAAAACCAAACAGATTTCTGTAGCCTCATACATACTAAACATAAAAGCAAAATGAATAGAAATAGGGCTGCTGCTGTTTTAAATTCCCTTGAATGGACCTTCATTGCAGCAGACTTTTCTTACCTATTCACTATTAGTAGATTCCATTCAGAGTTACTGAGTTCACCCAGAGTTAATGGCAAGTCTTCTTTGTGTGTTGAGTGCGGAAATTTAACTTCTAGTGCAAAAAATGCCATATATAGCAAAAAAAAAAAAAAAAAACTGAATTATTATATTAAATTATATTTTACTTCAAATTTTAAAAATGACAAATCACAATTTTTTTTAAAAAAAGATTTTTACTTTTTTTATTACTGATATAATAGCAATACTGCCCCAGGCTGAGAAAGCCACAGAAAACTCCATTACAGTAATCCCCACTGGGCACATTTTGGAAAATACAAGAAGAAATGGGTTAGCTGTTGGGTAGAACTGCTACTTATGTGCGGATACTATATTTTGTGGACAAAACCCAGATTTTCTTCCAATATGGTCTGCTATTGCCATATAAGCAAGGCTGGCTCCAGATTCAGGAGGTATTTCAGAATAGGCTTTGCTGGAGAGTTCCCTCTTTTCCTATTTCTTCTTGGGATTGATGCCTGCTAGATTTCCTATCATCTTCTGTTTTGATTGGCAGCAGAGAGGGATGCTGCCAATCAAAACAGAAGATGATGGGAGTAGTGGCAGTTGTAACAGAACTCACCCAGATAACTACTTCTGAAATGGTGACTAATGCACAGAATTGAGATTGCATTACTCCAGGGCACTGGAGTAAATAACAACAGCAACTTGGCAATTTTCCAGCATTCAGTGGAGTGCTAGAAAAAGGGGACATAGCCTATAATAGCAACTGCGGTAGATGTTCATTATTTCTAATTAATCCCAGTGCATACAGATGGTGGCTTTTCTAATTGTCAAATATAATAATTCACACTGCAAATTTATTAGGAACAAACGTATGCATGCGGAAAGTATAACTTCAGTCTCTGGTAGTATCATGTAGAATTGGAAAAATTACACCTGAACTCTTGGAGTCGGCAGTGTGCTATATTCCAGTGACAGAGTGTTCTGGCTCAGAGGCTGAACAACAGAGCAGGGATCTACCAGTTGAAGTCTCAGCTCTGCCATTAACTTTGCCTTAAGCCATTTTTTGCATACTTAATCTTTCAATTTGTAGAACAAGGATAATAATGCTTACATTACAAAGCTGTCACAAGGATTAAAATAAAATGTGCATGTTAGATAAACTAGTCTTCAATGCAGGAGGCACTGCTCATGGGGCAATCCCAACATTGCAGGATAAAATTGCTTTTAAAATCGTTGCACTGGTTATCCATGGTGTGTAGGTTCAGTTCAAAGTACTGATGATCACCTACAGAGTCCTGTGGTACAACATCAGGTTGAAGCAGGTACTGCATTGCCAAAATTGATGTTCTCTATCTGGTCCAAACGTCTTCAGAACATCTGCTAAGAGTCTCACCTTCACAGGAAGTACAGTACATGGGATTTAGGCTATGCAGCAGGCTTTTTCTGTAGTGGCTCCCATGCTCCGGAGCATGTTTCCTCCAAGGCAGCATTTGGAGTAGTTACGCTTTTTAATTCTATCAAACTTTTAACCCTGACTGCTCATAGGCATTCCTTTGGAGGGACACATTGCTATGTGTTTAATGGGCTGTTTTTGATTTTGCTACCTGGTTGTATATCACCCAGAATCTCACAATTGGGGCTGTCTACAAATATTGCAAATAAATAAATATCCTAAATATTAAATTATATAATCATATTCCAAGTCTTTCTGGTTACTTCAAGAAAAGCAGGCAGAGGTGAGTTTGAGGATACATTTTATAACCGATAATTTTTCCATTGGTATACTCTTCTTCTGATAAGGAATCTTCAAATACACCAAGGCCCAGTCCTTACATTTAAAGAATGACATCCTTTCCTTCTCCCTCCCACAGTCCTATCCATGGTGGAAAGCACATAAGAGATAAGACAATAAATGCAGAGCTCTTTTAATTGTGCTCTTCTGTCCTATCTCAACCACCAGTCTGTTTATCCCATGTAGCCATATCCATCTCAGTATACACTTAAATACCCATCATGTTGTTCTCTTTAAGGTTATGCAGTGTTATGCAGAGTGAGGAAAAAGAGTAAAATGTAGTGAGGAAGGAAGGAAGGAAGGAAGGAAGGAAGGAAGGAAGGAAGGAAGGAAGGAAGGAAGGAAGGAAGGAAGGAAGGAAGAGCAAAGCAAGAGATAAGAAGGAAATCTAATTGAATATGAATTATTCAATAATTATAATTAAATATATTCAGTATAAATCAATCTATTTTCCATACCTTACCATCCTGGTTTCCACCAAATCCATACAATCTTTTATCTATATTGTTTGTTTGCTTTTTTAATTTTAAACTTCTCATTCTTCTTTTTTGGAGGATTGTATCAAGTCAATCAAACAACGACTTTCTCTGTCTGTTCTTCTCCTCTTCTCCTCTTCATTCTTCCTTCATATATTTGTTTATGATCTGCATCCATTAATTCTTGACTATATCTCTTCTTAAATACCCCATTCCTAATGCATTTCAGTTACTTTTGTGCTTCTCATCAGATACCCAATTCTTAAATCCATATAACGAAGTGGACAGAAGCATGCCATTTTCATGGCCATTTTACATAGCCATTTTCACTTCTTTTGACAACACACCATTCCTTACAACACACCACATATTACCCGCTACCTTTCTATCAGCATTTGTACATCTTAAAAATTCTCCATGCACTTTCCCATCTGTAATAAATAGAACAATAGTTGTAATATAACAAGAAAGTTTGAGCGCCATCATTGATTCAGGGGAGATGCAGATCCAGGTGGGACGTGTATATGCCAGTTCCCTTTGGAAAAGTCTTTTATTACAGAAGTGAATTTCTTACAAAAGAAAAGCTACCTATTGCTTCCTTATTTACAATAAGCTTATCTTTAACGCTTTGGACTATCTCTAATCTTCTAAGCTCTGTTCTACATTTCTTATTTAGCTTTATCCTAACTTCCATTTCTATCTTGTAAAAGTTCTAACTACTTGTCTTCCCTTGTGGGAAGGGATTACCCTAACCCTTGTGGTCTCCCTTGTCAGCTGCCTGTCTGTGCTTGACCATCATTGTGATGGGTCTGCTGCTGGTGTCTTTTGACATCACAATTGGGCCCATGTCTTCTAGACTTATTTAGATTGTCCACTATTTCTATTGGGGTTGAGACAGCCCACTGCCCAGGCTGCTGCTTCTGGCCCTTTATTTGGTCTCTGTATCTCCCATCTGGGGCTTTTCAGCACCTTCAGCCTGGAGCTGCTGGTTGCTGTCCCGGGCCCCAATGTTTCTCTTGTCAAACTGACTGTCAGTGAATGAGCAATCATCATTTCTACATGCAGAATAAAAGTGAAATTGCAATAACAATTTCTATACCAAGAATTTTAGCTAAGAAAGCTGGAGTTTCAAAAGACCAAAAGTTTGGCCCAAGTGTGTGGTTTCAGAAGGATTCAGCAGTGGAAGAAATCACTCTTCCTCTTTTATAACTTAAGGTTAAGGTGCAGTTTTCAAGACTGGGCTGGCACAATTTTTGAGGAGTTCTTCTAAACTCTGGAAAGTTGGTGTCTGCCCTGTCAGATCTCCCAAAATACTGTATTACACTTGGTTTTGTGAAGGAAAAGCAGCGATCAGAGCAGAAACTGGCAACTGGCAACTTTTTATTTTTATACATGTTGATTTCACACCGTTACTCACAGATGAAAATGTAAGAATTGATTGGAAAGGTCAATTCTCAAGAGACATACATGTCTTGAATTACATCTGCAATTTTTTTAAAAGTGTGTGAGTTTTTTTAATTAGATAAAGCCAAATGTACAATTAGGATAAATGTTTACAGCATGTTGTTTTCCTATAACATTGGCATTATCACCACCAAAAATCCCAATTTGGATTTATACTTCAGTGCAGGAGGAAAAGAGCTGTGGATTTGCTTTATTGCTTTCTTCCTGAAATTTGCTGTTTCTCCCCACACTACCGGCACCATACAAGGCTGGGATCTCTTAGCTCCAAAACATCATTGCTTCAACTGAACTGCCAATCAAACCTGCTTACTAGTATGGCCTTAATATGCAGGGAATTTATAATACATTGAAAACTCAGTTTAATGGACCAGCTGGGAGGAGGTGTTCATTACTCCCAAAATGATCATTTAATTACAAATTACGTCATTCAGAGAGATTTACTTCAACATTAGTTTAACTTTCTCATCCAGACTACATGGATGCATCACACTGACAGGTTACATCAGGAATGTCTGGTTAGAATGTTGGTCTGTTGCGCTCAAAGTCTGCAAAATGGGGATCCGTCAAGTGAGGTTTAACTGTAATAAATTTTATAAGCAATTTTTGAAAAAAACAGTTCGATTTATATTGTTTCTTTCTTCTTGGCGTATAATGTAAGCTTGCATCAGTCTTTAACTAATAGAGTTCTTCTCCACATAGAACTAGAAGTTGCTCTGATTGTTAATAGATGCAGGACTGGCAAAAGGAAGCCTTTTTTTTTTTTTTTTTTTTTACACAGGCATGTAACTCACATCTAGAATTCACTGCCAAAGCAGTGGGGATTATTTAGATTCATTGTTCTTCATGAAACTACTTAAAGCTTTTTTTTTTTTTTACAATCCCTCTTTTCTTTTTTTGTAATAAAGTATAATCCTATTTATCTCCCTTGATATTAGTCAGTCTCAGGACAAAGGGGGAGGAGGAGGCTGGTTTCTCTAACCAAACACCTTGGTCTGCAGTGCCAGGGAATTACATCATTTAATTTATCATCTCCTCCTCCTCCTCCTCCTCCTCCTCCTCCTCCTCCTCCTCCTCCTCCTCCTCCTCCTCCTCCTCCTCTTCTTCTTCTTCTTCTTCTTCTTCTTCTTCTTCTTCTTCTTCTTCTTCTTCTTCTTCTTCTTCTTCTTCTTCTTCTTCTTCACTAGGAACGTGCACAGGCTGTGGAAGCCCTATTTTTCTTACTCACCAGAGAAAGCGGGAGAACACCAGGCAAATATAGGTGGTGACAGCAATAACTACTAAGCCATGATACCAAGGCAGGGAGTGGAACTAGGCCTAGACAGAGGTGGCTTCTGGGAGAGGAAGCTTGAGATGACAGGCGGGGTCTGTGAGTGTCAAAGCCACTGTCCTGGATGAAACCCAGAGCATCCAGGAGTACATCAGTAAGATGGCACCCAAAGATGAGCTGCTGAGAGAATGCCTGAGGCAGCAGCAGACATGGGAAGAAGTTCAAGCAGAGGAAGTGCCGTGGCAAGACAAGCCCCTGCATGGGATGTACCACTGACAGATAGCTGAGGTGGCTGACATTGGGAAATCCTATCAGTGGCTGGAAAGGGCCGGACTAAAAGACAGCACTGAGGTGCTGATCATAGAAGCACAAGAACAGGCACTAAGCACCAGATCCATAGAAGGAGGGGTCTACCACACTAGACAGGACCCAAGGTGCAGATTGTGCAGAGAGGCCCCAGAGACAGTCCAACACATAGCGGCAGGGTGTAAGATGCAGGCAGGAACAGCATATACTGAACAGCACAACCATGTAGCTGGCATTGTGTACAGGAACATCTGCACAGTGTATGGACTAGACCCTCCCAAGTCCAGATGGGAGATTCCACAGAAGGTCGTGGAGAATAACAGGGCTAAGATCCTGTGGGACTCCCAGATCCAGAAGGACAGGCAGGTACTGGCCAATCAACCAGATATTGTGGTAGTAGACAAGGATCAGAAGACAGCAGTGGTGATAGATGTAGCAGTGCCAAGTGACAGCAGCATCAGGAAGAAGGAGTATGAGAAGGTGGAGAAGTACCAGGGCCTGAAGGAAGAACTGGAGAAGATGTGGAAAGTAAAGGCTAAAGTGGTTCCAGTGGTGGTAGGAGCACTCAGGGCTGTGATTCCTAAGCTGGGAGAGTGGCTCCAACAGATTTCCAGGAACAACATCAGAGCTGTCTGTTCAGAAGAGTTCAGTGCTAGGAACAGCTAAGATACTGCGCAGAACCCTCAAATTCTCAGGCCTCTGGTAGAGGACCCAAGACTGAGGAAGACATGTACCACCCATAGGGGTGGGAGGGGAATTATATACATACATACATATATACATACATACATGTTTGGCCTAGCCACCATTGTGAATATGTGCCAAAGCTAGGCTAACTATATGCAGTATATAGCAAAACTGTTGTACTGCCTCTTGCCTGATACACAATTTGTGTGTTTCTAGAACTTCAGGGTACTCAGGAATTGCACTGACACTGACACTATTTGGTTGCACATGATAGATCTTAGGTGTTTTCATGCAGAAGAGTACAAATAAATCATTAAAGTATTGTGGCAAAAAAGCATTATTGTTATTCTGTGATCTGCATTTTAGAAAATGTATTTTTCTGATACATTTTGCTCTCAGACAGCACAAAAGGAGACAAATAGAAGATTCTTAAATTATTATCTTAATCTTAAACTAAATTGAATCCCATTTTCAAAATAGCGGTAATCTCTTCAGGGTTTATTTTGTGAAGCTTACTAGAGAAGGATGACCCCCTTTTATTGACCCAGTTAGATTTTTATTTTTGAGTTACTGACAATTTCCTCAATGGAAGTGGAGATTAAGAAAAGCTGATTGCTTTAAATGGCTTGCCCTCTGTGCTTGTCTTTGATGTGAAATTGTTCTCTTTTCTCTTTTTCCTAATGCTCACAGAATTGCAGTACTGATAAATTCTCCAATGTCAAGGCTAGATATTTGATTAATTTTTATTTTTGTTGACTAACGGAGGCTCTTGTTGGCACTATGTAAAAATACCGTGTGGCTGTAGAAGTAAGAGCATGGGTTTGGATGTGTGGCATCTGTCTGTCTGTCTGTCTGTCTTAAATGGATCACAATGACTGTATTACGTAGAAAATTAACACTTAGTGATTCAGTGATTTGGATTGTTTGCTATGTGTTTGTTGCTTTCCTCAGCAATTTGGCAAAGATCATCTCTGTATTCAGATACTTGTTGCTTCAGTTCAAGCAATAAAAAAAATAACATAAATTATATATTTAAGGGATGTATGTATGTATGTATGTATGTATATAATATCCCTTAAATATATAATTTATGTTATTTTATACATATACACACACACAGGCACACACACATACCTATACATATATACATACAGTTTAAACAAAAAATACTCAGTATATAGCAAATGTGTTGTTACTCCATCTTGCCTGATATACACAAGTTGTATGTTTCCAGAGCTTCAGAGTTATTACAGTTCCATGCCTTGGGAAAGCAGGTCTTCTTTTCTGTAACTTCCTTAGTAAAATCTGGATAGATATTTTATTGTTATGACTCCCCTCCAACTGAGATTTGTTCTGTGTCTTATTTTATCACTATCCCTGTAATCAGTGATCCCTGAGTGCAATCAAGAAAATGACTGTGAAAGATGCTACATTACAAGAAACTTCATCCCTTTTGTTATTATGATTGCAACTGAACATGTGATCTAGATTGCTGGATCACTAATGGAAGCTTAGCATTATTAACAATAATAATGTTGAACAAGCTAGTTGTTTATTCAATAAGCAACTTGTTATGCCTGGATTATAATGCATTCTCCAGTAGTTTATAATGACAATTATCTTTTTGAGGGAAAGCACTGCATTTCATTAACATGCTCCACCAGTGGTCCGGCATTCTTAGAGACTGAATTAATTGAAAGACTCATTTCAAAGTTTTATTGCAAATTACCTTTCTGTACAGGCAGGAGTTTAGATTTCTTCTGTAACATATATGTGCCAGTTAGCTCTAGCTCACTGATATTGATCATTTTATAGCAATGTGTTTGATGATCTCAGGCTTGGAATAAGCAGAAGAGAGAATCCATTGAATGAGTTTAAGCTATTTGATAAGATCCCATCATCTTATGGCCAAGTCAGTCAGTCAAACTTTATTATGGAAAAAGAAAAAAATATACAATATGTATTTTACAAATTATAGTATAGCATGCATACTAAAAAGGCCTGTAATCCTGCATAGCCTACTATACCGTCAACAGCATGTGAATTCTACAGGCTACAAATATAAACTTTGCAACAGCAAGAGTTATCTTGGAATCCTTATCTGCCAAAAGAAGCTGCACATAGAATCCATCTGTCCAATCTGGAAATGGGCTAACAGGTGCTAGTAACATATTGTGGGTGTAAAAATTGCTGTACAGCAGACTATGAACCCATGATTCAGTGCTCCCACCTTTGCAGGGAGAAAGCCTTTGCATAGGGGATTTTGCGACATTTACCCTACAATATTACTGATGGTAAGATATTAAACTTAAATAGCATAAAGGACCTCCAAAGTTTGCTATTTGGGCCAAATATAATGCCGACTTAACATGAAATCTGCTGTGCCTCAGTTGAGTGATATCTTGATATCTTCTGTTAGTAACTCTGGTCCAGAATTCTTTAAGAGCTACCCTCGCCTGATCTTCTCTCAGGTGTATCAGCATCTGACTGGAGAACCACAATTTATGTAATTTATCATTTATTTGGCATTTCCAAGAAGAACAAGAATTATCTTACAGACCTTGGGGCTGAGAGTGAGGTATCAACCAATATCTAAGTGCACAGAGCATTCAGTACCTCCAAACATAGACCAGTGTTAGGCACACATTTTGCTATCTGAAATCACTTTTTCAGGAATACAGTTTGAACTCTCTCCAGTTTCCCATAGCTGACGCCTGGATTTAAGCGCACTCCATAGAGGAGATGTGCTAGCATCTTGGCTTCAAAAAGCTTCAAAGCAGCTGATCCATACTGCACTCCCCTAGAGAAAGAGAGAATTGATGCTGCTGAATTCCGCTGAGCATTTAAAGCAACCTGAGAGATATGAATCCAGTTTTAAGGGATGAAACTCTCCCTTGCTTAAGACATTTACAGTAATCTAGTTATTAAAAAGTAATGGGGCCAAAAGGCACCTTCGTTTAACCCTTTTGCTAGTTGGCACTACATTTGAAAGGTACTTAGCTTATGGTACATCTCACTCTCAAATTGGTGTCCTTATGAAGTGCAAATAATGTGAGTAACCATCTGTCAGTTGTAGGTGCTTTGAGTTTCTTCCAAAGAGTTGTTCTAGAGATGGAATCAAAAGCCTGCTTGAAATCTACAAACAAGGCAAAAGGATTGACTCAGGTGGGTGAGCATATTTTCAACCAAATGGGGGAGTATCAATCCTTGATCTAATACAGAGCAGCCTGCCCAAAATCCTGTCTGTTTCTCCACTAGGAGGTCCTCTCCTTCCAGTCAGTCTAGGACAGTGTTTTTCAAACTTGGCAACTTTAAGATGTGTGGACTCCAACTTTAAGAATATGCTGGCTGGGGAATTCTGGGAGTTGCATCCACACATCTTAAAGATGCCAAGTCTGAGAAACACTGATCTAAGGAGCTTCCAATAAAGGTGTCTAACATAGATTTTTCTAACTCTGCTAAGCAGACTACCAGGCAGTAATTGGCTAGATTGTCTTTCTTTCCCTTCTTCCAGGTGGGAATAATTATGGCTGTACCCCAGTCTCTAAGGAGGGAGGCTGAATTATCAATGTAAGTGAAGAGTGAAGCCAACACTGAAGCCTACCACTCAGGGTGGGTTTGTATCAATTGAAGTGGAATTAAATCCAGGCCTAGAGCTTTGCCAGTTTTAATTGCCTAATTAATTTACGTACTTCAGCAGCTGAAACTGAAGGCCACTCCAGCAGAGGTTGTTCCCCTAAATCTATCTCAGCATCGTGTAAATTCTTGTCTCCATATAAAGCTTGAAAATGAGCTTCCCCGATTGTTGCTGGGATATAAGAGGTGAGCTTAACTAAATTCCAAAACTTATCAGGGTCTTAGTGCATGCTGCTGTTATCAGCTGCATCTGCCTCTCTCTTTTTAGTAGCAACTAAGCTTCTTCTGAAGCAAATAATGCTTCTTCTGAAGGAGGAGCCTCAGATGGGAAGTATGTAAGTAATCTGCCTGCCTGCCTTCCTTCATGCTTTCTAGCAGTCCTTATCAGACCAGTGCTTTGTCATGTGCTGGTTATTTTGTGGTTTTGTTTTTTAAATTGAGGTTGACCTTAAATCATATTGCAGGACTAGATTAAGAATTCGTAGTGTTGAAGTGCAGTTTCATGGGGTGTATCTGAATCTGTTTTGAGTAGAATTCAAAAGCTCTTCTAGGGTTGTGTTCACACCTCAGTCCATCATCTTATGTGGCCTGAGCATAGAGCTGTCTCTTAGTCCATAAGACAATGGATAAGGCTCCACTTTGTGGTCTGACAGTGGTCAGTGCTCCAGACAGTGATGATCTAAAGACAGAGATAGAAGATCACTGTCTGGAGCACCAACCACTGTAAAATCTTTTAGAAAATTTGAAAGTGCTAGGTCTAACTTTAGGCAATATAAGTCAACCATCCTAAGGGCCATAACCACAGTAACTGCAGTTATGTAGTTTTTCCTTCTGATCCTCTAACTGTTCCTCTTTGCCCCCATAGACTTTGTATATTTTGTAATTTATTTTGGTGCCCTGGACTGCAGTAGCAATTTCAATACTATCACTAACAGATTGAAGTGGAAATCCAGTCAGAATTAGAAAGCAGAAATTTACAGTTTTCCTGTGCTGCCAAATGAAAACACACACCCTTTTGGGGAAAAAAAAAAAAAATCCAGCTGGGGTTGCTGGGAGTTTATCAACAGCTACAGTGTTGACAGATACCACCCCTGTATTAAAATCTCTTTGACCAGTTCTACCCATTTTACAGGAAGTGGAAGACCATTAACAATAATTCATATGTTACAAAATTACTGTATATCCTGAAAGATGACAACTGCAACCACATTCATTTACTTCAGCAGGTGATAGCATCCAACTGACTTCGGCTGATTTCATTGTTGGCCCTGGTTAGTACTTGGATGGAGAACTGCCTGGGAATTCCAGGGCTATAGGCTAGATGGAGAAGAAGAAGAATATCCTAGAAGAACTGAGTGGCACTTCACAACACTGCCAAGAAGACTCCATCAATGCAGTCAGCAGAAGTCAAGCTTGAAGGCATTTTTACTTTATTTGCCCTTGGTTGGCACACGGACATTGTTTGTTGACCACCATATGCCCAGTGCAATACAATATTGGGTTCATACCAGAGAGGTCCATAGAATCTGACAGTTTTATCAGAATGAAAAAACAAATTGGTATCACAATGCAAGCTCCTTCACTTACATGCATGCAACAACATGACATGGAGCTTCCTTTGCAATGTGATGGACTCACTTCTCTTCCCTTCCCCCAGATGTCCATATTTCATACGTTGCATTGAGCCATGATCCCTAGGGTTCATATGCTAGACCCAATATGCTAAACCCAAACTAAAGAATTAGGACTTAGAGTGATGTAAAACCTAGTTGATATGTACATATATAGAAATAAATACAGAGACTTTATTTATTTATTTAGCAAATTTATATGGCTGCCCATCTCACAATCAAGTAACTCTGGGTGGCATACAACAAAACTAAAAACAATATATAAAAACATTATTATTATTACTAGTACTACTACTACTACTACTACTACTAAAAACTGTAAAAAACTTTAAAAAACACAAGGCTAAAAAAGAATAGGTATTAGGCTAAGAGCTGATGTTAATAACAATGGCACCACCTCAGTATCTCACCAGTCCCCTGGGGTTCCCAGGCCTGATGGCACAACCAGGTTTTGAGGGACTTCCAGAAAATCAACAGGGATGCAGCCAGCCTCACTTCAAGGGGGAGGATGTTCCATAAGGTGGCTGCCACAGCAGAGAAGTCCCACTGCCCAGGACCTGCCAAATGTGACTCCTTAACCGATGGGGCCCATAGCATGCCCTTCCTGCTAGATCTGGTGGAACAGGTAGATGTAGTTGGGGAGAGGCGGTCCTTCAAATAACCGGCCCTATGCCATGTAGTGCTTTAAAAGTCAAAACCAGCATCTTGAATTGGACCCAAAAACAGATTGGTAACAAACACAGCTTGCAGAGCAGAGGAGTAACGTGTTGTTCTAGAAACACACATAACTCCCCATGCCGCTGCATTTTGCACCAGCTGAAGTTTTCAGATACTCTTCAAGGGCAGCCCTAAGTAGAGCACATTATAGTAATCCAACCAGGAGGTCACTAGAGCAAGAGTGACTGTGAGCAGAGGCCCTCAATCTAGGAATGGGCACAACTGGCATAAAGTTATGCAAAAGCCTCCTAGCTATGACTGCCACCTGATAGTGTCAAAATGCAGTTTAAATCAAATTATCTCTCTGCCACCAAATTCACTGAGTCCGGCAAGAAATTTCTTGGCCGTTCTTATGCTATTTTCTTCCTAAACTTTTGTTTGTACTTTTTTTTTTCCTGACTGGCAACTGAGTTTGCTTGCTTAGCAATATTTTCCTTTCTCTTTTGTTGTATGTTTATAAGGACGTTGTTAGGAAGATTACTTCCTAGTTACATATTTAACTAGGAAGAAAACAAACCTTATTAAGTTCAGTGACTTGCTCCATAGCACTACTGCATAAGGCTTATGAGCCAGCATTAAGAGGCTAAAATAATGGTACTGGCAAGTATTTTTGGAGGATTTTTTGTGCATGATACACTTGGAGTGCTAATATACACTCTGTTTTATGTTGTGCCTTTATTTTCATTAATGTTTGAACATCCTTCTGCAGACAGCAGGGAAAAAATTCAACCAAAGAAATGTAAGTTGCATATATATATATATATATATATATGTATTCATTAAGTAGTAAATGTTTTAGAACATTCTAATCTTTCTCACCCAGTATGTTCTGATTAAAATTCTGCCTATAAATACATAAACTTAATCCAGTCTTACTTTAGCTTGGGAAAACTTGTGCTTTAATATATATACACACACACGCATGCGTGTGTGTGTGTGTATATGAGAGACAGAGAGAGCGCAAGCATGTAATATCTTGGCTGATACTTAAATAATGAACAGCTAGAGAAAATTATTTGGATGAATGAATGCAAAATTATTTTAAGTTAAAATGGTAAAACTTAACTATTGGTACAGTATAGTCCTACTGGTATTTACCCAGACCTGTTTTACATACATGGGCTATAATTCTGCCCTACATCATGTAGCTTCCAGAAATCTTTGCAAGCTGTGCCTATTCGCTGGGGCTCAATTTTTGCAGTATTTCCTCTGGAGCTGCAAGCTGGGTGTTTCCTGGTGGCAGTAACTCTTGTCTTGTCTCATCTTCCCCTTTTGGTTGTCCCCTTACCTTTCTGGAGCCAAGGTGCCTTAGCTTTCCCACCATCTCTCTATTCTCTAGGAGTAATAAGACAGACAGGTTTACTCCTCCCCTGGACAGTATGGTTCCCCTCTTTTTGTAAAAGCAAATGTAGCAAGGCAACAATTAAGAGGAGGAGAAGTGCTGGGTGGTGTATTGATTGTTCCCCATTGGCAGCTGGATGGTGGACCTTTCCCCTTCTTTATTGTCTCTGGCCCTCAGGAGCAGCAGTAAGGGCATCACACTTCATAAGAACCTGAAATTTTTACAGAAGAGAAGAGGAGTGAAGCCAATGGCTGTGTGGCAGTGCCCTTAAATATAAGCCACTATAATTGTGATGGGGTCTGAGCTTCATTGGGGTGTTCGTTGTCTGGAAATAGGAGCATCCACCCCAATCCCCACCAACATCACTCCAATGATGTTGGCATCACATCGTTTCACTGACTTCCAGATGAGCTGAGGTCCCCGCCTAAAAGGAAGCCTATGTACATGTAGTCATTATATGAAAACTTTTCTGCTTCAGGCATTCCTGATGATTGCAGGAGCAGCAGGCATATTATTACTGTGACATTGGTAGGGAGAATAATGGTCTGTTTTACTTTCCTTGGCCCTTTGCTTTCTTTGGAAGTTGAAATATCCCATCTTCTACCATTTTGTTCACTATTTTCCAAGCTAAAAAGTGACACGCTTCAGTGTTATATTTTGCCTTTTTCCATGTTCTGCAGAGTAGGTGGTCAGTTCTCATACAACATCTGCAAGATCAGCATGACAAAATTAATATGCAATGATAATCATTAAAGCAAACAATGCAAATCTTGAACAAATAAAATTTAGGATTAAAAAAAAGCTGTTAGTTGTTTCTGAACTTTGTACAGTAACTGGTTAGTTCTTGAACTTCTGTTGCATAATCAATCTCTGAGCAGCTGAACCTGAAGCTATTTCTCCTAGTAAGTATTTGCCTTGTACCTTACCTTCAGATTAACATTTATCATTGCTTTCATATTGAACTGCTTGATTAGATCCTTTTGCAATTCCTCAGTACTACTCACAGCCTTACCTTAATTATTTCTATGTCATCAGTGTATTTTAGCCCATTCTTTCCTATTGTATATTATTGAGGAAATCATAGGCCAACCCTAATATTCAGATTATCCACATCTTTGCTTCTTTTCATCACAGCAAAAGACCATTAGTCCCCCAGTGTGTCTTTTCTTGGTTTTTAATCCACAAGAGTGTTTTCCATTAATGATTAAAATTATTATTTTTATTAATACTCCCTTATGTGTGACTTCTCAGTAGCTTTATGCAGATCCAAGTAAATTATATGCTTTTATAACCCATTTCTTGATTTCTGCTATGTGTGCTATATCTAGATTGTGAAGTTTTCTGCTGTTTATATTCTCCATATAAGTTTATTAAATCAAGTTATTTATTCAATTTTCTTAATTATTTTCCTTCACTATTGTTGATTATATTGTTTGTCTAACTCTTAGTAGTTTAAAATGAACACTTTCTTTTTCAAATTAAAGGAGAAAAATTACTTTTGTTTTATTTACAGTTTAATTTATGGGAAGTCACACATTTCTAGAGATTATTATGAACTTTCTTCATAAGATGATGGATGCCTAGAATATTGCGTTCCAACTATAAATTTTGGTTTGAAATTATACTCTAGTAGGTAAAGCTGAGCTAGCAATAAGGGTGACACACTAAATTGTAACTGAAGCAAATTAAACAGCATATTGAAATACAGTGCTTAGTGTGGAGATGATATAGGAGTAATAGTGGTAACTAATCAACTCTACATTTTCTTACTTGAGACTTATGATTGGATCTTTTCTAATGTGGATTCATGCTAAGCCTTGGATTGAAATGTTCTAGGTTAATTTAGTGAATGAGTTGGATAGGATATGATAGGAATAAAGAATAATTAATCTATATGGCTTCTGCTGATACTAACCAGGATAATATTCTGGAGGCATTATACTGATTCCATAATGCCTTTGTGAAGTATAGTGACCTTTGAAGAAGCCTCTATAGATTGATGCTATAAACTATGAAACAAAGTTTCATATTTTTATGGATTTTCCAGTTTTGTATTCACCCAGAGTCCATTGGAGTTGGGTGGCTAATAAATTCTAATAAATAAAAAGGGTTAGGGTTAGGGTTAGGGTTAGGGTTATATACCTACTAGAGTATAATTTCAAACCAAAAAGGAGAGAGATCTTGTATCTGAATGGTGGGAACATCAAAACACAAATACTAATAATTATAAATAGATGTTAATTGTTAAGTAGCACTGTTACATGAAAATAGTGGGAATTCTTACACTAGCTTCAGCAGCATGTGAATTTCACACTTCCTTTGCTACCAGCCTATTTGCAGATGAAAGGGAAGAATTACACTTATACTAGGACTAGAAGTTAAAATGACATTACTCTTATTGATTAATCAAATCCACAGAAAGTTTCTTTATATCCTCTGTTTTGAAGTGAAAACTAGATGATTAAGGTCAAAAACTGCTTTCCATAGCAAGCCCTTCCTGATTCCACAAATTTCTCTTACATCTTCAGAAAGGTAATTTTGAAAACTCTCTGTTGTTTTAGCTTAGATGAAAAATGTCATCACTTGTATCTTCAGATAGAAACTTTCAGTTCAAACACACTCAGTAGGTATAACACCTTCTGATATATTTGAGGTTCATAGAGCATATCTTCACTGTTAGGACTATTCTACACTAGTCAGATTTCACCTCAAATATGTGTCCAATTCTAGTATGACAGAAGATTTCAGACTAATTGGGACAAGTTCAGAAAAAGGTAACAAAGATGACCCAGAGACTGGAAATCAAGTCTTCTGGGGAAAGATTAAGGGAACTGGATCTGTTTATCCTAGGAAGGTTGAAGGGAAAATGTGATAGGATTCTTCAAATGCCAAGGTTGAAACATAGAAAGCAGATATTGTTTTCAGGAAAACCAGAGCAGTATGTGGAATGAAGGGTTAAACTAGAAAAGGACAGTTTTTGATTGAACGTTAGGAAAAACTTCTTATTGCTAAGAGTGGTTCAGCAATGAAACCAATTATTAACTGATTGGATGTGTTCAAGCAGAGGTTGATCTGTTAAAGCAGAGGTTCATCTGTTAAAGTCACAATTGAGCTGACTCAGATCCTGGTGACTTCCATGTAGTTTTTTTGGCAACAGTACAGAAATGGTGTTATGGGCTTCTTCTGGTATGTTTCTTTGACTTTCCATCTTAGTCCTCAGATTTCCTGATTGTTTCCTATCCAAGGACTAACCAGGTCTGACTCTGCTTAGCTTTTCTGACCAGCCAAAGTTGGGTAGGTGAAGTCACTGATTCCTGCACTGGAAAAGGGATTGGCCTAAATGGCCCTTCTGTCATAATACTGTTGTGAAAACTGGGGTGGAAACCCCAGGATTTCATGCACCAAAAGCAATTAATATTCTTAAGCAAAAAATATGTGACATTTTTACAATGGATATGTTTATGAAACAATCATTAGTTATTTAAAGAAAGCAGTTCAAATTTTAGCTAGTATTTAATTTTTAATATTGTTTCCATCATCTTACTGGTCCCTGCCTTGAAATATTTTACTGAACTGCAGCATAGATATTCCCTACATAAATATGAATGCTAGCTGGACATTTACATTTTGACCTTCCATTGAGGAAGGCAAGATGAAACCAATCCAAATCATAGAATCATAAAGTTGGAAAGTACCATAGAGGTCATCAAGACTAACTGGCTGTTCAGTGCAGGAACCACTACAACTTCTCTGAAGAATGATCATCCAGACCAGTGTTTCTTGGAAGGCAGCACAACTGCAACATCGTATCTTGTCTGTACACAACTACACCAGCCGATTCCCTTTTAACATCACTCACTGCCATGAAATGCCTCTTCTTTCTAAGGATGGTTCTTGGTTTTCTTCAATCCAGGGGAGCCCAAGTGGCTTCTGCAGTGATCTATGAAATGATCTGCAGGTCACATGATACTCCCCTTGCTCTCCATCTTGCTTGGAGCCTTTCCTGTCAACTCCCCTAGCCAAACATTCAGGCAAATCTTCCTAGTTTCCTTGTTCTGGTTGTGGGCTCTCTGAGTATGGACTAGCCTGGATTGAAAAGGAAAGATGGAAAAGAAGAAAAAGAAAAGGGCAAAATTTAAAAAAAGCATTTCTCCCTTGACTTCCCCTGACAACCCCTTTACAAAACTCCTGTTTCCTCTCCCTGTTTGCTTCTTGGGTAGGAGAAAAAGAAATCAACATTTTTCAGAGAGATGTCATTGTCTTCTGAAGTGACCAAATGTATATATTTTTTTCTTGCTTTTGAAACTTTCTTATTTGAACATTCCCCATGTGGGATAAGGTTTTCTCTGAGATTATGCA
The DNA here is from genome assembly GCA_030867105.1 of Liasis olivaceus. Classification (NCBI taxonomy): domain Eukaryota; kingdom Metazoa; phylum Chordata; class Lepidosauria; order Squamata; family Pythonidae; genus Liasis; species Liasis olivaceus. Next base: position 90,638,449 of record CM061352.1, on the reverse strand, counting down.
TTGGAATGTACTTCCTGGAATGGCAAGGAGTGACCTTTTGTCATATAACATTGGATGGCACTGCATTTCTCTTATGACTTTTCAGGAAACCTGCATTGCAAGGAGTGGCATAAGATTTCTCCAGAGTTTCCCAACATTCACAGTTCTTGGAATGCTATGCAAGCAATGTAATTCCAAACTGCAGACCTTTTTGTTTTAAAATATGTTTAACAAGGGAAGAAATGGGAACCTTCCAAACTATCCCATAAAGTTGAAATAAATAGCAGGCTTTTCCTTGAAAATGTTAGTGAAATCCTTCTCTTCCATTAAATCAACAGAAAATTAGCTATACAGAGGGAGATTATTTGGGGGACATTGGAGTAGTGGAGGGAAGCTTTTTAGTCAAACCTTAAAAATGAAGGAGCAATTGTCACCTAAAATAAATGTTGCATTTTCCTGCCTTTTCTTTCCATGAAGCAGCACAATCAATTTACAACAAAAAGAACTTTCATACCTCAACCCAAATTAATCTCATTACCATAGTTACAGTAGAAATATTGTTTAAATTGTAAGGTTGGGTGTTTTTTTTTTCCCCCCTGACTGGCTGGTAACAGACTGCAACCTTGAGCAGTGTCCTTCTTCAGTAGCCATAACTGGATTTAGGCTCGATTATGGTTTGCCTCCTAACTTATGAATTCTTTAGTGGATGGCTTTGATTTAATGTTCTTATTTTTCCCTGTGTATTCTGAGGACAGTCACACTGATGCTGCATCCCGCCTAAGGACTTCTCACCTTGCATCTATTTTCTAACCGGCTCAAACAAAGTGGTGTAATAGATCTGTCACTCTCATTCCACTCCCTAGGCTCCTCATTACTAGTAAAATGCCAGCAACCTGGAAATAATTCAAAGAAGAACTTCAGAATTGATTAAGAAACTGTAAGGATTTCTAGTATACTAATTTCTAGCATACTGAAAGATAAAAAGAACTAAATATGGTTGGCTTGAGAAAGAAAGGGTGAGGAGGTGGGATGGAGAACATATTGAATGCCTATTTGTGTTTGAAGGCTCTAAATATCAGAGAAGGAGAGCGAGAGATGCCTAGTGGTGTCAACTATCTTTTCTAGTTTTACAAACCAGTATGTAAAACGAAGTAGAAGTTGACTGTCAGGGACAGACAATCATCCTTTTTAAAGCAATATCTCCCTGTATATTAAACTCTAAAAGGAAAGCCCATTATGTTTTGTGAACTTGAATAGGTGGAGGCAGTAATGAATCTTGTCACTTTTTCTCTCTACAAACCCTTCTCCCATTCCCTGAAAAATCTCTTGAGACAATCATGGGAATCTGTCAAACACAGAGGGCCGAGATTGCTGGGACAGGTAGAGAACCACCGAAACTGCGAGAGATTCAAGGTTTCTCCATGCAATTTCAAGCAATCCTTTCTCCAGCTGCAGCCTCTTAAAACAAAGCTGTGGAGTCCTTGGGGTTCTCCGAGCTTGGTTCTTTTCCTGCAAACGTTTCATTACCCAGCTAGGTAACATCTTCAGTGCTGCAACGGGATGGGGTTTGCTCTCTGTTTATATACTGTAGCATGGCCTGCCAGTATTGGTGGGGGTGTGGGTTTTGTTTTGTTCCTCTGGTAGTTCCCTGATTAGGGTATTGTTTGCTGCTTGCTTGTGTGCCCTGTGGAGAGAGGAGAGAAAAAGAGGAGAGAGGAGAGAAAAAAAATGACTGGCCCAGAACTGCTTAATTGGGCAATCATGGAATTTTACCTTTTCTGGCTGAGAGTAGACTTGAACCCTCAGTCATGGAAGTATCAAACTATCTGTGGTAGTAGCCATAACTTTAAGGCTAGACTCCTATGCACTTACTTTAGTCCTCATACATTTATCTCAGAATAAAAACATGCATAGAATCACAGAGTACAGCTTTCTAATTTTTTTGGAAACCCTGACTAGAACAACCTGCTAGAAATTCATAATGAAAAAAAAAAAATCTTAATTCAGTCTTATGACGTGTGTGCATTCCAATAGCTGTAAACATTGAGATCCGCACTTTCATCTAGATATATTATTGCATCCTGGTATTTAGAAATGCGCATGAGGATGTTAATGGCTGTCAATGGCCAATCATGAAATTTTCATATGCCTGCATTTTTCTGTGTATCGTATAAATTGGCCCTAAATGCTAAAAAATTTAGAATTGATATGTGTTAGTAACTGTTCTGAGTTTTCCCCCTTCTAGTGCAGCTTTGCTTATTTCCACAATATTGTAAGTTCTTCAGTGAAGCTTTTTTAGTGGCTTTATTATTCATTTGGCACTCTTGAAATCCTGTAAGCATCTGCTCAGACATATTACTGAGCATAATGGGACTTATTTTCTATGTATGGATTGCAGACTAAAGCATTGTCTGATTTTACAAGGGACACCGTTGCGAATGGATTTCCCCTTCCCTACTCCTCTGAATCTCCTTGGGATGTAGGAGAAGAAGGGAAATAACCCTTGCAAGAAAGGAAGTTCATTCAATATTGCCCACTGAATGCTTCTGGAACAGCTGTGTGGCCACAGCTCCTGATAATCCATGCTCTTTAGCCCCATCCTTAAAGAGTCAGTTGAGGGGAAAATAAGTTTTTATATCGCAGAGAACAATGGGGAATCCTTCTATCCTGTGTAGTTGCTCTGCTTTTCACGTGTTGGGCAAGGGCCACACTGTCTGGGAATTATGGGAGTTGTAGTCCAACAGATCTGGCTGCACTAATGGAGCACTTGGTATTACCAGTAAATTATTCCTGCATATACTTTCTCATTGGTTGTCTTTGCACCATGGCTTGGCCTTAAGAGGCTGAGCAGCATTGACTTTCAGACTCATATTTCCCCCTTTTTTCTTTCTTTTTGCCCTGCCATTTCTCATTCAGTGCAATGCTGTCATATTTGAACATCATGGCTAACTGTGGGAGACTATTTGGAGTTAACAATTAACTCTCTTGTGCTGTTAGGCATGTGTTTCCATGGGACAGTGATCTTCCTTTAACCCAGCTGAGAATGTTGTATGAACAAAGCCCTATTTTCTCAGCGCAATAAAAAAATCTACCCAATATTTTTATACCTATTTTAGAAACAATGCGACTTTAAAAAGTTTATAACCAAAAATCAAAAGGAGTCTAACAGCAACTTTTATACCTTTTAACAAAGTTATGCTTATGTCTTTGAATAAAATTTGTTACTGAGAAAATGTGCCGCCAGATTCCTTCTGATTACTGTATACAGATAATTTTTACAAAATATATCAAGCATTTTTTAAAATGAAATACTAAAATGAACACTGGGCACTACTCTGCTGTAAAATAAAACTCTTGGAAGACTTGTTTTTAATCTCTATAAATCCATGTCAACATTTTCATTGTTCTGGATTTTGGTTTTAGTTTCTTTATTCATGTCTCATCAAAATATATTCACTTCTTTGTTGTTGCATGTCTTTTTTTACTGCTTTGCTTCAGGCAGCAGCCTGACATGTTCTAGTGAACTCTGCCACACAATTTTATCTGCATTTATATTAATGCCACCTGAACAGCAAGCATCCATCTTAATCTTGTCTCTCTTGTTTTCTTAAATCAGCACAGCTTTTGAATTTTTGGAAATTGTGCCTCACTGATTCCAGATGTTATATGCATTTTGTGAATCACGTAAGGATAGTCATGTATCATTTAATTTGCATAGCATGGCAGCTCTTTAGGATGGGTGTTTGGATATGTGCATTTATTCTCTTCATTTCTGGAAGTCAGGGAAACCAATTTCCTGACAACAAAGAGAAAGGGGACTCATTTTGCTTTGCACATTTCTATTTACCAAGTTACCCTGGAGAAATAATTCACACATTTTAAACAACGGTGTTAAAAAAAAGTTGAGCTCTCAAAAAACGGAACAGCATCAGACCTGTGCACTGTTGATTAATGTGAGTCATAGTTTTCTCTAAAGAAGAGACTTTCAATATTTTCTATGGTGAGTAAGAAACTTAAACAGTATTCATATTTTGATACTATAAGGTAAAAATGTTTTGGGATATATAAATATAGGTAGCTATTTTTAAAATGTATCAGTATCCATTGTTGAAAAATGTTCTTGTTTTCCATTTATTTTCAAGCTGAAGCTCCTATAGTTATAAATGCCTAGCATGCATCCTTGGACAAATTTCAGATTCAAGCATCTGGTAGAATCCACCAGCGCTTCTGTTTGTCACTTGTCTGCTATTTGCTTTTCTCACATAGATGTTTTAAACAAGTGCTTCTTAACCTTGGCAACTTGAAGATGTGTGGACTTCAACTCCCAGAATTCCCTAGCCAGCATGGGATCTGGAAAGGTCTTGGGTATGGGTTCCATCAGCTTTTATTTAAACTGTGGGCAAAAAGGCTGTTTAGCAAGTTCAGATTGCATGCAGTAATTAACTATAACATGCCAGCATAGTTACTATTGTTTTACAATCCAGTGATTGATTGATTATGTGCCATCAAGTCGTTTTTGACTCCTAGCAACCACATAGATTTTCTCCATGATAATCTATCCCTAACCTGTTCTTTCAAGTCTCCCAACAGTGTACTTATTGCCACTGTAATTAAGTCCATCCACCTTGCTGATGGTTGTCCTGTTCTCTTTCCTTCCACTTTTTTCTATATTAGAGCCTTTTCCAGAGAGCTGGGTCTTCACATAACGTGTCCAAAGTAGGATAATTTGAGCCTTGTCATTTGTGCCTTAAGTGAGAACTCTGGGTTGATTCATTGAATGATCCACCAGTTTATTTTCTTGGCTGTCCATGGTATTCTCAGGAGTCATCTCCAACACCAGAGTTCAAAGAAGTCAATATTCTTTCTGTCCTGCTTCTTTAAAGTTCAACTTTCACTTTCACAGAGTGTCACAGGGAATACCAAGGCTTGCACGATTCTGATCTTTGTCAGTATAGACACATCACAGCATTTGAATATCTTTTCCAAGCCTTTGTGACTGCTTTACCAAGTGCTAGTCTGCAGTGTATTTCTTCACTGCTTGTTCCTTTACTGTTGATGGTTGATGCTAAAAGGCAGAAGCTATCCATCTAAATTAAACTTAACAGGCACACTTGAAAAGAAGAACTGGTTCAGTGGTAATAATGCACAGGAGATAGGCATATTTTCTATTTCCACCCTCTGTCTTGTCATCCTGGTAACATACATACATACATACAAATTAAAAATAATTTTAAAAGTCATTTAAGACCAATTGGATGGTTATGCAATGTTCACATGGTTATGTACAACCCTGCCAAAAGAAAGCACTTAAGTCTCATAGAATATAGATGGAGTTGCTATGTTTTCCAGATGAAAGATTATGAATCAAAAGACATCAAATAATTGTTCCACTTTTTCTTATTAATGCATATTTGCTTATGCCTTTAGCTGTAGGTCAAAAAATTGTAAAAATGGTAGGGAAAGTAGAAAGGTTACAAATAGGAATGGCAATGCTGGAGGTCTTTTAACATTCTTTGAATAAAGAAAAGTGATTGCACAATCAAAACCTTGTCCTAAAGTACCCCTGAATAAATATGCATAGGATTGCTATTAGTATAATTTACCTGTTATTAAAAAATAAGCAAATTATCCCTTGAAAACCACTGACCAGGTCAATCCTAAATATGTTTACTCAGAACTAAACCTCACTAAGTGCAATAGGTTGTTGTCCCTGCAATGTGTCCTTAGAACTGCTTGTTTAAAATTTACATGAACTGAATTATTAAGTTAAAGCCATGATGAAACCTTTCTGCATGCTGCATATATAGCTGGAACAGTAGATGTGAAATTTTTTTGTTCAGCCTCTGTTAGTGTTTGGTTTCTTTTCTTTATTTTTGTGTATTGTCTTGTTATCAGTAACATGGGAACTTTGCTTTATTCTGTTCATTTAGATTATGATAGATCCCTGCAACTGCAATAAAGAACACACCTACTAAGGTCTTCAGAAGCTTTATAGAAAGGTAGCAATCCATGTTGTTTTAATTTTGATGGATTAAAAGAGTTGGATGGACTTTTCAAAGCCAGCTATTTATTTTAATGTCAAGACTCTGAACTGTGTGTAAAGATCTCAAATTGGCAGCTGGTTTAACTGTGTGTGTTAAATCCATGAACAATTTCTGCCTTTAAGACTTCCATCCAGGATTCTTTTGTGACTGTATCATCCTTTCTTTAGAATCCCTTCAGATGGTTCCCCTTTCAAATTACTGTGGATGACCTTAACGTTAACATCTCTCCCACCTAAGCTATATCAAATCAGGCCATCAAAACCATATTAACTCCATCCAGTTCCAGTGTGAAATAGCTATTAGTTTTGTTCTTAGTGGACTTATGTGCATACATGCATGTGCGTGCACACACACACACACAAATATAACTCTTTGTCTAAGACAATACTCTTATTTACTGTATATCCATACTTAATGTTTAAAAATATTATCTGTGTGCCAAGTGGCCTCTCTATATTCTGTGTTATGTTTGATTTTTTTTCCAGGTTAACAGTTTTGCAAGGAAAACTGCTTTGAAAAGTCCATCCAACTCTTTTAATTACTTCCATCACAATTAGGAACAAAAAACAAAAGCAATAGATGGGTGGATTTGCAAGATTCACCAGAGCAGATGCCAGGCTGAACAAAGTATGTTGACGTCCATCTTTGACAGACAGACAGATGTGTGTGTGTGTGTGTGTTTGTATATACACATACATACATACAAAATAAAATGTATAAGTAGTTGCAAATTCCCTGGGGAAAACAGAATCCTTAACAAGCATTTCCTTTGTATAGTTCCTCCAAGGCAGTGAAATTTAAATAATGTTTCTGTCCAAAAATATGCCTGCTCCACACTTTTTGCAAATAGCAGCTGCTCCTTAAAAGCATAGCCATGATTGAGCATCCTCCCCCCATTATTGGTTCTTGGTCATTCAACCTTTTTTCCCCTTGATCTTTCCCCACACAGTCAGCATTTGCTATTCCCGTGCTTTTCCCCCATTCCTTACACAGCATCAGCAAAGAGAGAAATCAGTTTCTTGGGAATTTACAACAAAAACTGTGTACATTAGGTTAACTTGTATAAAGAAACTCCATACGCTACGGATAGTTTCAAATGTTTCTGAATGCCGATCATGTGGAGAAAACATGCAGCACCTAGAAATGTTGCAGATAAGATTTGGGCAATAATTTGCCAAGTGAACTTTTATTTTTCTAAGGGGTGGATGGGAAAAAGGAAATATCTCACCTGTGAAATATTGGTTCAGTTATAACATAATTTTTATTAAATCTAGTTTAATTAAAGAAAATAAACTTTTCCCAGGTTCCTTTGCTTTTAGTTGTATTCAGTCCTAAGTTCTCATCAGAAAGAATCTTTCTCTTTATGCCACATATATGTTGCATGTGATATACATATACATATGCAATTGAAGTCTTTAGATTTTTAAAACACTGAATTTACATGCCCTGTCCACTTGGGATTACAATCTAGAAAAAAACTAGACACATCAGAAAAAGTAAGTAGAGAGAGAAAGTAAAGAAAAAGGAATGGAGTAGCTGATAATGCTAGAAGTGAAGAAGCGTCTTTTAAAGGGACTTTTAGACCAGCCAGTTGGAATATCATAAGATCAAGTCCCAAGGACTGGGAGAAATAGCCTTGTGAAGGAATTGAGAAGATAATCATAATGCAAATCTATCTTCCTGCTTGTTGGTTTTATATGTGATTAGTTCTGTCTTGGATTGAATCAAAATGGCCTCACAGATACACTACCTCCTATGCTTCTTCAATTATTTTTCCTAGTGCTTATTTTTTCTATATATTTTGAGGCTGTGTTTCTCTTCTAAAAAGAAGCAGCTTTTTTTTTTCCTTTTAAAATGGCAGCTATAATAACTGTAATATAGTACTTAATGACAATAACTACGGAAAATATAATGCAATCAGTAGGAGTACAACTACTAGCTACTATTTTCTCCCCTGAATGTCCATGGACTGAAGTTTCATCATAGCTTTCTTCTTATGTATTGGGAAGGGGGGAGATGACTGTGTCCATTTTTTGTTTTGATCAGAGTTTATTTTTTTATGTTGTCTGTGTGTTTCTTTATCTGTTCATATTGATTGATGCTAAGCATTCACTGTAGCCTTACCAAAAAGAAAAAAAGGAAAAAAATGAATGAATGAATGAATGAATGAATGAATGAATGAATGAATGAATGAACGAGGGTGCCTGGAAGACACCCAGCACCCCAACTCTGTTCCATTGAACCATCTCATGTTAACAGGGAAAGTATATAAGATGGAGGCAGTTACAGCTCTCCCCAGAAACGCAAACATTGTACAAAGTTCACACAGCCATGGAGTGCTGCAACCATATTTGAATGAATGTGACTTCACTTTCCTTACTGTAGAGAGCCATGGAGATGGCCTTGAGGGAAATAAACAAAAAGGGCAGTAGCATACCCTGAGCCCTGGAAAAGGAGATAATACAGGTAATCCTCAGTTAACGATAGTAATGGGGACCAGAATTTCAATTGCTAAGTGATGCGGTTGTAAAGCACGACGTCACATGACCGCATAGCTTAGCGACAGCGATTCTGGCAGTCCCTGTTGCCACTGTTAACTGAATCCCACTGGTCGTTAGGCAAGGGCCTACCGCGATGCAAGCCATTCCTGGCTTGGTCCCCCTCAGCCCCAAGCCTTGGTAAGGTAAGGGATTGTCTCCTCTGCCTCCTCTTGAGCTCCCCCCATGTGATGGAAGGCATGAGCGGGGAGGATTCTGGAATGGAGTTTCAAGGTTGCTGGGAGTGGGGAGAGACATTCCAAGGAAAGCATCTTCCCAGATGGACTGTGTGAAAGTCAAGAGGAGGAGACTGCCCCCACCAAGGGCATGGTGGTTATAGTTGCTATCATTGGGGGATTAGAGTTAGTCTGGTGAGATTCTGTCTATTAGGTGCAAGCTAATAAAGAAGCTGAGCTGAATTCTGGACTATCTCATGGTGATTCTTGGGCTGAACCTAACACCCCACCTGCCTATCTTCCCCCCATCTCTGCCCTATTGGCCGCCTGCCTACCTGCTGCCTCCAGCTGCCCCCAGCTGCCCCCGCTGCCCAGCCCTGCCCACCACTGCCATTCCTGCCACACTGCATACCCCTGCTAGGCCAGCCAGGGCCTTCTTCCACACAGCCTTGTGCAGCTGGGGCTTCTCTCACGCCTTGCCCAGGGCCTCCATTCATGCAGCAGCCAGGGCCTCCGTTCATGCCTCGCCCAGGGCCTTCACGAAAGAAGCCCAGTGCATGAAAGAAGGACCTGGCTGTCCTGGTGTGAAAGAAGGACCTGGCTAGAAGAAGGTGCCCAGTGTGAAAAAAGGCAGTGCAAAAGAAAGCCCTGGCCGATATCGTATGGTACATTACAGAGGGCATGGGGGAGCAGGCAGAGCCAGGCGGTGGGACAGCTGGTGGCAGTGGGTAGCCAGGTGGCCAAAAGGTGGTGCTAAATGGGTTGGGCCCAAGTGGGCCCAAATTTTGTTCACTTGACCACAGGGGCACTGCAATTTTGAGGATTGGTCATAAATCCCTTTGTTCAGCACCATCATTACTTCGAACAGTTGCTGAATGATTGGATGTTAAACTAGGACTACCTGTATTAGGAAGAGACTCAGGCTGGTTCCTTCCTGACTCCTTGAGGTATAAGAGGTACATGCAAGATTCTGTTACTATAGCCTCTGTTAATAAAGCATAATCGTAGTCTTCTTGTGGAGTCTGTTTTCTGGTCTGGGCAGCCTCAAAGAGCTGCCAAAATAGGGGGACTGGACCTAGAAGGGCCCTGCTTGCTTTCTTTTCACTATCTTTGCATGATCAGCTGGTTGCGATCCATTCTAGAAAAACGTATCCTTCGGGGGAAATGGTGGCCTACACAGTGGTTTTCAGTTCCTTGTGGTATGTCCTTTGAAACATAGCATCAAAAATACAAATCTAAAGGAGAATGAGAGAAACACCACCTACTTAAGCCTCCTGAAACTTATCAATAAATTATCTCTCTCTCTCACACACACACACACATACACACACAGAGTAGTTCCTCTAGGTTTTGTACATACAAAAATAACTCTTGTTTCCAAATTAATCCACATTTTAATAGATTTTTGAGTGGCCCTGAATGCCTTGGAGGCGAATTTAAAAATTCACATGAATTTTTTAAAATCTGCCTTCATATGTTCATTCTATAGTTAAACTAGATTTCAGCCATCAACTTTTTTATATGTTTGCGGAAACAAGAGCAGCAAACAGTACTAGGTGTTGTAAACAATGAAAATGAGTGGATTTATTTATATATTTAGTAAAAATTGTATGGCATCATAAACAATTATTCTAATGTGAAAAAAGAGCTGTTTTTTTTGCAGATAATTAAATGCTAATAATACTAACTTGTTAACAATGTCCTGTAATTCAGAGTTTGATACTTAAGCAAAAGAGATGAATGTCAAAGCAGGAAGTAAATGAAAAGAAACAGAATATCAAATATCTCTTTTTAAAAATGGAAGAAGCAATTATTTCCCTTCAGTGGATCATTCTTAAAGTGACATCTTAACTCCAGGCTCATTATTTTTAAGAAAAATGTAAGTGCTGGAATTTAATGACACAAATACAGACCTAATAAGATTTAGGGAAATCCACTTAAGATGAAGGATTAAGGGAATTTAACACATTTATATCTTACACAAAGAAATTGCAAATGGATAACATATACAGTACATCTCCAGGGTAATACCCAAAGAGAGAACACATTAGACTGTTACTTTTTTAAAAAAAAAGTCTGATATTTAGTCATTGAAATATAGTGTTTTCTGGAAAACTAAATACTGCATCAAAAGAGATGGGTTAGCACATTATGCACACACACAGAGATACACACACATAAGATGGGTTAAAGTACAGAAAATAATGATATACCAAATGGCTCCATATAATTTGTGGGATTTTATGACCTAAATATGCCATCTGATTAATGATGCTAATCAATCTTAACCTGAAGTCTTCTTCAAGTCAAGCTTGACTCCTGATAACTTCATGGAAGTATTTATGTAATTTCCTTGACAAGAGTATAGCTTTTAAAAAACTTTCTAGTCTAGCCTACAGCCCTGATATATTCCCTAGTGATTTCCCAACCAAGAACTAACCAAGGCCAAACTTGCTTAGCTTCTGAATTCAGACAAGGCCAACCAGGTGCTGAGACAATTAATCTTGCTCCGTAATTAGTAACATAACATACATTGAACTGGTGTCCTGTTCTTGTGGCCATCCAATTACCCTTCACCACAGATGTTGCAACTAGTAGCTGTTGTTAGCACATGTTCAGCATCACAATTACCTTAACTTGATGCAGTTCTGGTGAAAACCTGACAGTCTTGTAATACCCATGTTATAAGCGTATATGAACACTGTGTCAAGTGTCGATGCCTGTGTATCAGAAAAGTAGAGTTAGAGAAAGAGTGGCAAAGAGTAACTAGAATTATCAGAGACTAGACTAGCTGCCTTACAAAGAAGAATTACAATGGTGGGGATTTTTTACTGTAGGAAAAAATAAGATGAGGAAATGGAAACTTGACAGAGGTTTGTAAAATTATGCATGGTGCACTGAAAGCCGAGAGATTGCCCTGGGTTTGTTCCATTTAGTCAAATAGGGAGAGATTTAGGATAGATGAAATTATTTACACAACATCTTCAACTAAAGCATTTGCTGCCACAAGTTATGGTGACAGCTACTGATTTAGAAAGCTTTATAGGGGATTGGACTAATTTTTGGAGATTAGGCTCCTGGGTCCTTTTTTGGTCTAGCATTTTAGTTTTTGAGATTTAAAGCATATTTCATGGTAATATACTCTCACATGTTTGTTTAAGCTACATTTTAGTTTGTGAACTTCATATTTTATTAAGAGTATGTATGAAATTCTTAAAGAGACTTAGCCTATGTGGTTTCAGAAATCTAATACATACAGACATTCTAGTCATGATGACTGCCATCTATGGAAGATGCAGCTTCCCATATGTGCAATTTAAGGTCTCTCCAGGGTTATCTGGAACAAAATGCTAGAGTAGGTGGCCTCTTGATCCAACAGGATTTCCTTTGCTTTCTTATTCTATATAAACAAAATGTAATATATAGTTTATGGAAAAATTGAAGATTGTGACCGTATCCCAATTAATCATAGTATGACGGAATTCTTCCAAGCATGCACATGTCAGTTTGTTTGCTGTCTATCTATTATATTTAATGCTAAGAGCTTGGCATAATTCCACTTCAACTGAAAAATAAAACTGTGCAAATGAAAGCTAAATAATTTATTCATCTTGAATATTGAAGTGGCCAACTATTCCTTCAAGTCCTGCATTTCATAGCTCCTTTTTCATGCCTGAGCTGATTTGTCTTATACACCAAGGGACTTCTATGAAGCACGCAACTCGTGCAGTATTTAAAACATTTTAAAGTAGTAGAGCTGTTCACGGATCACAAGATTTGGTTCAAAATCCAATTTTATGAATTAGAAAACAGATCTAATTTTATTTTGACCAAGTTGGAGGCTAACCAAATTGACTTGGGGCCAAACCTCATCTGGAAATTGTGATGAGAAATATAAAATGGCTGTATGTATGTATATAAATATAAATATAGGGTGAGCTAATCAGGAACAATAGCCTTTTTCTGAGGAGCACTAGAATGCTGGTCAAATTTCTGTGATATATGTGTCAGCTGTTTATAAAGATCTAGAACTTTGTATCTCAAATTCAAAGCTTTTCTGAGCCAGCTATTCCTCTGAGATATATAAGTTGAAACCTGTCCTGTTATGAAGTCATAGAGCAGCGACATAGCATTTGTTATAGTTTTAGGGCAATGAAACTAACACCATGCCTGCTGTCATGCCTACAAGATGAGCTCACATATCATTAGTATTCTTCAAGGTGTTTCTTAACAAATCTGCAGTGAAATCATACTCATAAACACAGCTAAGGCTGGACTTTGGGTTAAAGTCCAAGGCCCCCCAGTTTTGGGGCGGGGGGTCCAAATAATCAGAGAGAAGTAAGTGATGAGGCAGTAGCAAACATGTTAACCTTTGAATCACAGGATGATGATAATTTTACGTATATATATATTTATCCGCACTCAATCGTTACCGATTCTGCGGCGACTGCCTGGATGAGTCCCTGCAGTTTTCAAGGCAAGGTGTTTCGGAAGTGGTTTGCCAGAGCCTCCTTCCTAGAGCAGAGCCCAGCTGGTGAGCGCAGGAGGCGGGGTTTCTGTTACTTCGTGCCTTTTTTGTGTGTGCGCGGCTTCCGCGTTACCGGCAACTGCTCCCATCTCCTTTGCAAGGCGCCGCCAGCATTTTTCCTCCCACCAGGGTGAGAGTACCCATTTATCTACTCATGTAAGTTTTCGAGCTGCTGGGTTGACAGGAGCTGGGGAGGAAGCAGGAGCTCGCTCTGCTGCATGGAGCTGGGCTCGAACCGCTGAAGTGTCGACCATTTCTGGCCGGCAACTTTCAGCGTCATTAAGCCACTGCGCCACCGCATCCCCTAATTTTATATAATATTTCATATTTATAAGTTGGCCTACTGGGCATGTATTGTTTACAGAAGCACTGTCTGTCTATCTGTCTAGTTCTCTCTATCTATGATCGAAATATTTTATCCTTTCCCACACAAAATGGTGCTTATTCCCAAATTAGCTGACTGTTTCACAACTGATATAACACATATGGCTGCCTAGAAGAGCAGCCCATAACACTATTACACTTGGAATCTAAAATTACCTAGTTCATCACTTGACCACACTAAGAATATTGCATACAGTTCTGATCCCTGCCACACAAAAGGGGTATTGTAGAACTGGAAAAGGTGCAGAAAAGAAAAGTGAAATTATTAAGGTCTGGAACAGTTTCCTGATAAGGAAAAGTTACAACATTTGGGTGCTTAGCTTAAAAAATAGCAAGTAAGGTGGTATGTAATGTAGTATATACAATTAGAGAAAGCAAATCAGAATATGATTTTCTTTTCTTCCTCTTTCATATTAGAACATAAAACCATTCATTGAATCTGAATGGTAACAGTTTCAGTACAGATAAGTGGGAGTCCATGTTAAACTGTGGAGTTCACAGAAGATAAAATGATAGTCACTAACTGGAGTTGCATTACAAGATCAGACAAATGTTTGGAGCAATAGCAATTATTAAATAAATAATACATTCTGTACCCCCAAGTCAGTGTTGATTCCTGGCAACTGCCTGAACAAGTCCCTGCTGGTTTTTTGGCAAGATTTTGGAAGCGGTTTACTATTAAAACCATGCAATTTATATACCCGGTTCATCTTTTCTGTGTCAATAGTTCCCCAAAGAATTATGACAATTTCATTAACAAGTAATACCATGTCTAGGTTAAACTTTTACCTTTCTGCAATGTCACTTTTCTTCAGTTATGGATTTCCCATTTCACCTGAAAAGTCTTCATCGTTTTCTAATGCCCTGACTTAGCCATAAGTCCACTGCACTCTGAAGATGCTCCTACCCCATGTACATGCCTTCTTGACTCTAAACTAGCTTAAGAAAATCCTGTCTGGACTGAGACATTTTGGCAATAGCTTGCAAGGTATTTCCTCTGGACAGCAGGCTACCATGCCCTCCCATTGGACGATTCCGCTAAAACTGTGACCTCCCACCTTCCCATTCCAGGAAAGCAATTGCCAATCTCTTTCTTTCTTGTAGGCAGATTTTACTGGTCTTACATTCTTTTATGTGTATGTATACATATTGTATACCGAGAGAGGGTTAAATTAGAATTATACATACAGAGTTAAACACAGGAAAACCTGTAAACCGCCTTTAAAATGAATATCCATTTCTTGCTGCTCTGCTGGTTTTGAATGTCTTCTAAAGCTGCCTTTAACCGTTGATCTGCCATCATGCAGCGATTGTAAGAGTTGCCTTGCAGATGTAAGATGGTTGTTTTGATAGCCAGTTACTTTTCCCAATGTTTTTAAAAATAATTCAGTGGCACACCGTTTCATAATTTCTCTGGTCATGGCAGACAGGACCTGCAAGTTTCTGCAGCTCTTGCTCAATGTGGTGGCTTCTCAGCAGCCAAGATGGGAGTTAGGGTGATACAAATGGTGGCCAACTCCACAGCAGACACTGTTTTGGTTTGTTTATAAACACAGGGCTCAGCATGGCGGCTCTGCTGTGCTCCTTGGCTAGGTGACAGTCTTTAGTGTACATATTGCAAGCATCCCCCTAGTGCCACAGCCTTTCTGTCTTGTCAGTGCCTCTGCACAAGCACACAGCATCTTTCTCTTCAGTAGGATTGTATGAATGAACAGTTTTTCTCATTGTGAAAGTGAATAGATTTATACTGAGGTCAAGGCTGAGTGATAAACAGTTGCAAGCAGCACTGAAGTTGGCTTCAGTGATATCAAACCAAGGTATAAAACCAAATATTGGTATTCTGGTTCAGTGTTTAGCCTTTAGGCTAAAGAAGCAGTCCGCATACAGCACCAGTAACAGTTTGAGTTTGAGACCCATAGACAAAATAATCGCAAGGTCCCTTCCAACCTTTACATTCTATGATTCCATGAGAAATGTTAATTTTGGTCTACTGCTGATTTATACTGCTCATCATAACACTTGATTTCTTTCAGCCCTTGTCAGGCATTTCCTCCTTAATATAATTACAATTACCTGAGGGAATAGGTATAAAAACACTGCACTACACTGTTCAACATGCATAGCCTGTTTGTTTTATTATATTTTTAATATACTTTTTATTAAAAAGAAAGAATATAATAAAGGAAAAGGAAAAAAAATATAAAGAAATGACTTCCAACCATCACCTCTAGTATAAACAAATTTAATAACTCTTCACGCCCTATAAGGTTAAACAGATATCTCTTCATACCATATCCCATCCCTTATCTATAAGCAAATCCATAAAACATCAACTTTTCAATCCTGGTGTCAGCAAAAAGACCATAAAGTGTTACCAGAACATTGCAACATTGTCTTATTTTAACCTTGATCAAATAAGCCAACTTTATATTCCTTCCTTTTACTTCTAACAGTCTTAATCTTTAATTCAATCAAATATTGTTGTAGGATTTGATTCCTCTTCAATTCTTTTGTATCCCATTGCACAGATTTCTTCAGGGCTTTAACAAGCGTCTTTTGTAGATCCAATAAGAAAACATTTTCCAAGTCATTCTCTTGTTCCACATCTGTCATTCCTTCATTAAATCTTTTAGAGATAGTTTATCCATAGAAGCAGACATCATTACTGACAGTGTTGATATTGTAGTTATTAATTTTTGGTTCCATTCTTCAAAGATCTCCTTTAATATTTCTGAAGTTATAATGTTTTGTGTTATTTTGTAAGTCCCAGTATTAAGTGACATCAAGAACAGGCTTGTATTTTTTTTTCTTCTGCTTAAAATCTTTAGTCCCCTCTAGTATCCAGTTCTAAAATCATCATTTATCTTTTGTTATGACTTGCAATAGCCAGTATAGCCAAAATAAATCTGTTTCTCACAAGAAGTTGTTTTTTTTATAGTTAATTTAAAAATCTTATAGTAAAAGTCAATATTCTGAATATATCTGAACCCTTAATCCATTTATAGCTTTCTTAGATCAAAATCTTATTTAACTTTTTGCTGTTTATTTCAATTTCTTTAAGTTCTTAAGCTTGTAATTAATTTTTCTTTTGTTCAGAGTTGAAGGTAAACTTACCTGGTGAAGACTTTTCAAACTTGTCTCTGATAGTTTACGATAGTTAATAGGCAATTTCTGAGAATGATTAGAAAGTGAGATTTGTGAACTTACTGTCCTTTAAAAGGCTCTGCTGCAGTTGCAAGCAAGATAGATGATCCCATTGTCTCCTGGTGCTCAAACCCATGGAAAACTACTGTTCTGCAGTCTCCTTGCAAACAGCAGCCTTCAGGAGCACATGTGGGCAATCTCCCATCCTTTCCTTATCTGGAGAGGTTCCAAGGACTACTCACCAGTTCCATTGTCGTCTTCAAGTTCACCATACCTCTCCCAGAAGTCCAAGACACCAGAAACCACTCAGATTTTTTTCCCCAGATGACTAGACAAATGCACACTGCGTAAAGTGATGTCATGGATGGAGGGGTGCAATCAATTTATTATATTTCTCATTGTGTTGTGTATGGGGGTGAAAGAATGTATACAGTTCATACAGTTTTTACAAGATTGAAAATGGTGGCAATATGGGAGTGCCCAGGGTGTTGCAGAAATACAAACACAACTCTTTGTAATCAGCTTAACTAGGCTTGTTAAAGACCTAGATTTGTGTAATATGCAAATATTGGTTAGTTTTAACCATGGTTAATTTTTGTTAATTGTGCAAATCTTTATTACTCCATGACATGCTTAACTGTGCCAAGAGGGAGAAGAATGTTCTGTGAGCAATATCAACCTAGCCACTAATCCCCAAACTGACTTAGAAAGGATTACATTTAGCCTGATATAGACTAGAAGTTCAATTAATGCATCCAGTGAACTATCTCATGTGAACAGGTTCATATGAACCAAGTATTAATCTCCGTGCCTGTTTCCAAAACAATGGCAAAATCTTAGACAGGCTCCACAAAACAGTGATTCTCTAGGCACTATGTCTCTCTGTGATGTTATGTGGGAAGGATTTTGGGAGACAGGAGGAAGTGCTGCAGACTGGACAACCATCATGTAAAAAAATCTTAGTTCACAGAAGGAGGGAGGTGGCATGGGAAACATTTCAGAAGGGACTCTCCCTAGTTTTCCAAAGAGTAAAAGGCAAGGAAGGAAGAAATACTTTCAGACTTGAAACATTCTGTTAATATAACCTTGCAAAAAAGATAGAGCTAGTATTCATGCTTGTGCTTCTTGTCTGGACTACCTCGAAGGGCTAACACTGTCTCCTTCCTATCAGGCCATCACATGCTCATGTTTGTTCATTTGCAAAAAAAAAAAAATGGTAAAGATCAGAAAGTGCCTCCCAGTGTTTTTTGCAAGAATGCCCACTATTTGATTGACACAAGATCCGTGACTGCATTCGTTTAGAGCACAAGCCTGAGTTAATTACCCTGGGGAGTACTGAATTAATTATATTGTCTGAACAAAGTGAACCTAGAAAATAAGTTAATTCAGTAACAAGATTAAGCAGCTTTGATGTTGGAGCTACTGAGATCCCATCTTATGTCATATATCTGCTTGCCCTTCATATAAAAAAGCTATTTTTGTTGTAAATTCCTTGACTACTGCGGGTTGTCTGAGCCTCTACTGAACTGCTGATTTGCCTTCAAACTGCAGCTCCTGACAGTGTGAAATATTTTAAATTAGCAGGAGGAAAGACTGGTGAGAAAATGCAGACTTGTAGCAGTTACTTGTTAATACTTGCATTTTATTTCCTTCAAATCATTTTTGTCAGCCTCAGATGGAAAATATTGGATAAACTCTCGGAACCACAGTACCAGGCAGGAGGTTGTGATATTTACTGATGAATTCTGGGAAATGTTAGAAGTGCCTCGCTATTGGAAAATCATAAAAGCCTTAAGGGCCTATGTTCAAAAAGGGACACTGAAAGCTTCCTTTGATGTTATTTTTCAGATGTGCTGGAAGCAGAAATAATGTACAAATTTGTTTTAGGCATTTTGGTGTACTAGTGATAGGTAGAACTGTGAGAACTCCATTAATAAAAAATTTAGAAGAGATGGAGGGGGGTGGTGGTGGTGCAAGGAGTGGGTTTAGCTAAAGAAGGTGAGCTCATGGCAAAAATACTTCACCCCTTAGTTAAAAATAAGATTAACGGTATGCCAATATAACCCTGAGGCTAGAAACAGGATTGTCAAGCACTGAGTCTCAAGCCTGGTCAAGAATTCTGTTAACCTGGGTAAAGTCCTATGAAACCCCAGTGGTTTACTACCACTACTATTATTGAACAAATACAAATACATTTAGCAATTAACCCGTGAGAAAAACATTAATACGTATTGACTCTCACTTAATTCCTAAATCACATAGGCTATGAGGATGCTGTGAATATAGTTAAATCAAGAATAGCCAATATGGAATTTCAGAAAGATTTGTCACAAGCCCCAGATTTTTATTGTATGTTAATAAAACACCCCCCTAGAGCTCCTGCTAAATACTGATATGGTTTAACCTTCTATAAATACAGAGGGGCTTTCTCTAGGTCATGCATTAATAACATTTTTTTTTGCAAAACAGAGGGGCTTATCTGACATAGAGAATCATATTCCAGCTGTTACATGCATACTATAACCCTAATACTTTACTTTGGTAAATTCAGAATAATACCATGTGAACATAATTTAAGTGTGTTTGTTTTCAATTCTGATTTTAATAATTTATGCAGAACTGAGTATGTACATAGTTTAACATCTAAATATTCAACCCCAACTGTACTGAAGCCTAAGGCTGCAATTCTTTAAAGATTTGTTTGGAAGTCAAGTGCTTATTCTAAGTAGTAATGCCAGTGCTGTGGTGCATATAAACATAGCCAGTGTTTGCTCACCAGTATTTTCTGCTGTTTTTACTGTTTTCCTCCTTCCTTATTGTTTTTCGTATTATTAAAATTCAGATTGCAAGCTTAAAAGGCATGGCATTTGCTCACAACACTTTATAAAGACCTATGTATATTGATGATGTATTGTTGTTCTTACTTATTATAGTAATAAGTACCAAAGCAACAATCATGCCATTGAATTAAAAAAAAAATGGGGACGAATTTTCAGTTGTACATTTAGTCCTTACAATGTTTTATGAATTCTGATGTGAATGAGCCTTATCTAATTCATACTACCTGAATTACTGTAATTATAGTAGCTGTTCTTCAGAGTTCACACTTTCTTGAATTTTGTGCTGCAGTTTTTGGCTTAAAAACAAAACAAAAAAAAGAACACTTACAAATAAATATGCATGTTTTAGGAAAAGGATTTAATTGGAATTGTGCACTTGGAAGTAAAATACTTTTATTTCTAGAAAATGCATACTTAAATGGAGATTTAAATATATGCAGATTTACACTAAAAAAAAAAAGGTTAGGGCAGAAATGAGACAGAATTAATATGTGAATTAATACATGTTATACGTCCCAGAGCTATCAGTATTTTGATATGAAGTTCTTTTCCTAGATCCTTTGGGTGGGGGGCAGGGAAGGTATAGGTTTCTGTAACAAAGAGTATGTATGTCAGAGGAAATATGAGAGGGAATCTAATGATTGGGTGTCTCTGTGTGTACGAATATATGTACATGTATATGGTCCCTAATCAATTTCCATGGAGTCAAAAAGATGCATCTGTAACTTAAGAGTTCAAGGCCACCACTCAAGGCTTTGTAGCTCATAGCTGGCACTTTGAATTATATCCAGAAACAAACATATACCCAGTGGTGTTCTTTAGGTTTTGATAAAACATTCATTTCTGTCTTCAGAGGCAGCCCCCTGTAAAATATATTACATTAATTTAATCTAGAGTTTAATTAGGCAAGGAGACCAGTGTCCTTGTCACTTTTGTGATTTTTAATGTTTTGTCTTTGTTCTCTATTTAATATCCGCTGTTTTTTTAACCCATCCGTTCCGCATCTGCACTCCAGATGTGTTGGCATAGAATTCTCAGAATACCCAGCCAGCATAATGCCTTAAAAATAACAGCCTAAAATTGTGATTTCATAGATCTGTGCCAGAGAATCTTGCTGAATTCAAGAGGAGTTACTTCTGAGTATACATCCATAGGATTGAATTATAAGATAGATAGAAAAATCTCATTTTGTAGCCTACCTTAATTATGACTTTGCTCTAAATATTAGATCTGTGAGAAAGTGTTCATATTTTTATTTTAAAAAATGATTCAATGTGCTATTTTTAAAAAGTTCACAAATCTGCTAAGTCTAGATATAATAATATTGGTGCAGTTTCTTAAAGCAAAACTAGTCCAAGCTGCTCAATAATGTTCCAACATCTGCATTTGTTATACAGAGTTTCTACCAAGATCAGAGTGCTTATCTATTTTAAATGTTTTGATGTGTTCTATCTTCAAAAGAGACCCCACACACTCAAACTGTATAAAATAAAAGGCCAGACTGCTTACATTTCTATTGCTTGTTCCAATTTCATTAATATAGATTCACTATCAACAACTGCAGAGAGATTGGAAGGATTTGCTATCTGGAAGGATAGAAATCAACATATTAGAAAGAAAGTGTGGAGTTTTGTGATCTTCCCATCACTACCACCTAAATTTTAAACATTGCAAGCTTTATTTAAAGGAAAATAGTCCATTTCAAAAGTAACCTGAAATCTTATATGCCTGCAATTTTCATTCACAGAATGTTATCTCACATTGTTTGTTTTATAGGGTTGCATCATTAAAACTACCATATTTATTGGCATATAGCACACACTTTTTTCCTTAAAATTTGGGGCAGAAATCCTAGCTGCGTGTTATACGCCAATACTCAAGTGGCAGGGCTGGGAGAGTGGAGCCTTCATTTGAGCCAGGGCTGTAACCGGGCAGCTCCACAGAGCAGGAGGTGAGTGGCAGGCGAGCGAGCGAAAACTGGTGCTTCCCATCGCTCGCGCAAGCGAAAATCGGTGTTCCCCATTGCTTGCATAAGCGCCTGAGCTCCACAGAGTAGGAGGTGAGCTGCGGGTGAGCGAGCTCAGGCACTCACACGAGCGATGGGGAGCGCCGGTTTTCTTCATTCAAAGAGATGCTTTTTTTTTCATATTATGTATTTACCTTATAAGTGGTATAAATATTAATAAACAAAAAGTTCAGAGCTCCATTTATTTTGCTTCCAAGTCATTTATTTTAAATTTAAGTTTTTTTACTCAAACTTCCTTCTTAAAATTAAGGTGCGTGTTATTGGCCTGTGCGTGTTATGCGCCGATAGATACGGTATGTTGGGATTCAAATATTGGATGGTGACTCTAGTGCTAATAGGCCAACACTATATAAAGGTTAAGGGGATCTTTTGCCCTCCTCCACAAGAGGAGACTGGAAGAAAAGGTCTAGCTGTGTTATAATCCCCACCCCCCATTGATGGTATCCAGCATTTTAATAGCAGAGGTTCCCTCTTTTCTCCCCCACCTTCAGTCTCCTGCATTCCCTCCAGCTTTCTCTTCAGACTCCTATGGGAAGCTTAGGCATGAAAGTTAATTGCTGCCTCCACCCCCACTCTTGGTTCCACTGATAGAAGCAGTTTCATCAGTGAATGCATTTCATAAGATCTTCCTCTAAATTCTGCATATTTTGAATTATCTGGAGTTGTTTGCAGAGCAGCGCCCAATGTTCTGATATCATCTCCCTTTCTTTTATGATGAGTCCTCTCAGTATTTTAGAAGTCCTCAGGAGGCTGATACACTTGTATTCAAGGACTACTCGAGGTTCCTTGTTTGAATTTCTCCAGCATGACTCTATAGCTAAACACTAGGATAAGAAGGCAATCTGGTCTCCAACTCCCTCATTTTGTTTCCTTATGTATTAATACACTAAACAAGAGAAAGATGAGAATGAAAGGAAAGAACAAGTAGAAAATTGGAACATACTGCAAAACTGGTTCTGGGCCAAGAACTTGGTTTTGCTCTGGTTGTTTCCAGAACAACTTTTCCTAACCTGGCATTCTTCAGATGCATTAGGCCTTACTGCCTGAAAATTTGAGAGATGTAATCCAACACTTTTAGAGAGTCCCAAATTCTGAAACAATAAAGTTTGCTGATTTATGCTGGACAGCTCCTGTTTATTCAAGCTCCCAATCCTTGCTGGTCAGCTCCCTTGCTAGAAATTGCCCATAGAATAAACGATCCTTTTTTTGCTAGAAATTGCAGACAGAATAAACAATCCTTCAGAAGGCGCAAGTCACAAAGTGAGTTTCATTGCTGAATGAGGATTTGGACTTGAATCTCTCTAGACCCAAAATGATACCTGAAGCCAGTCACATTCTCATGTAAAGTAGCCTCCTGTGTACATTAACCATGTGGGCCATAGTCATTGTACTCTTGTAGCTGCTATAACACTCTGATTCTTGTGCCATTTAGGCAGAAAGATGCCATACAAAGATATTGCCTTCCATATATGTTCAGCCTGTTAACAGTCATACGTGGCTATCTGGAATAATCTCTCACTAGTGGGAGGTTGGAATTTCTCAAGCTTTGGGCTTTATTACAAAAGTCTATCTATCTACTAGAAATAGTAGAGTTCCCTATACTCTGATATAAATCAGTTAAAATGCTATATTAAGAAGATACGAATAGATATAGAAGCTAGAAAACACTCTTGTCAGAAAATCTTCATAGGCATGTATGTAAATATATATTCCAACCAATTTTTTTCTCCGGTAATGTTGGAGGAAGAGGGGGAATAGAAACCTAAATGTAAGTGTTGTTTAGAAATCAGGTAATTCTGTATATGGCCAGGTCTGATTGGAGTTAAATTCATACAGCACACTGTCTACCCATATTTCCAGTTAAATATGCTGTGGGAATAAGGTTTCATGCATACTATTAAATGCCATAATTCATAACAATATGCTTTTTTTTTTCAAGGCAAACATGCCTTGTATTATACTGGGGCATATTGCAAAGCAAGAGGGCAGAAGGATATTTGACAACAGAGGTAGGTTTTGACAGATGATTTCTGTCTATCTATCTATCTCATCATGAAGTCTGTCCACTGGACCTCAGGTGTAAGTCTCTGCTCAGCTCTTAGGACCTCCAAATTCTTTTTGACTAACCACAAAAACACCCAGCTTACTGATCTTTCAGTACTACATGCCCCAACCCATCCTGCATTCCTTTAAAAGTTACACTCTTGCTAACTTCACCGAGAAGGAAAGGGGAACTCCTAGCTGGCAAGCAGCTCTTAAGTAGAAAAGGAAGAATTTGGAGATACCTGGGGATTGGGAGTAGAAAATTGCACATTTCGTAAATTGCCCCTCCCCCACTTCCCCTGCAAATGGCCACACCAAACACAATATACCAGCTTAATGAACATGCAGATTCTGTATTAGCTGACATGCATTTTTTCATATTGTTTAGGCATAATCATAAGAATGTTCAAATGTTCTATATTTTAATCCTCATTACAATAACTAGGTCTGCATTTTTGTCACCCTGTTGTAGGTGGGAAAGGCTTTCTAATGAATTCCAGACTCTGCCAAGATTGAACCAGGGATCTGCTTCTCTCATTTTACTATACCAGCCCCTAAGAGTATTTTGTACATTTTGCCTGTCTACCAAGTGTAAAAATAGAGTTCAACTGAGCATTGGTCTAGAATATGTCTGGCACAAGAACTACTGATGCTTATATAATGAAGGTGACAATTTCACAGCACACAGGAGCAGAGGGAACTGACACCTGAAATGTCATAACTTGGAGGGCCTCAGTTCTAGGCAGATACTTCATTTGTCTTCATTTTGGTTTAATGAAGGCTAAGTGGTAAGCTTTCTTTCTCTCCTTCACTTTCCTATTTGACCTTTGGGGTCAAGAAATGTTTCATTCCCTTAACTTAACAGGCAACTTACATTTCAGCAAAGATCTTTGTTATATTTCTCTCTTCAATTTTTAAGAGAATACTACAGTGCATTTGGTGGGATTTCAGAACAATTTTTTGCATGTTAAGAGAAAGGCAGCCTCTTTCTCTTAAATAACAAGGTAACTTTTATCTTTATTCTTCCCCACAAAGCTTCTTGAATGGGGATCAGACAAAGCATTCATATTATCATCCTCAGACAGGATTTCTGAGATATTCAGAAAGATATAGGCAAAGCTTAATCCAGTATTGAATTCTAAAATAATTGAAATCCTACTTCTCTCATGATTATTTTCTCTGTCATATATCTCTGTCATACACATTAAACTTACATTCACTGATCTGTTTGGCAAGGTGTATGCATTAAAAAGAACATAGTTCTTACATGATAGATAGATAGGTAGACAGACAGACTATACTACAGTAAAACTGGACAAAGGAATAATAACACTTTTCACTGATACCTTCAAGAACTATGAAAATAATTATTATGAAGCAGCCTCAACCTATGGTACTGCAGAAATTGCTGATCACGTTGTGAGCATAAAATAGTAAAAGGACATTTAGAGAAAGCTGTTTGTGCTATTCCTGCCTAAGAAAATTACATGTTAACATTTAGCCCAGTTCTAAAAATAGTATTTCTATGTTCTGTAAATGTATAGAACAAAAGTAATATCATACTTTTGAATAATAGCATAGCTCAAGGCAACTACAAAGCCATGGAAGCAATCTTAAACACTACATGTCCATAGCTGGGTGGGTAATCACAAAATAACAATCATTGATACACTTTTCAAGCCCCTCCATTAGTTTAGGCTTGCTCTTGTTGCTGCAAATATTATTGATAAGCTGAATAGGGCAGGTTATACTTCGAAAGTTTTAATCCTCTGATATCCTGCTAAAGAGCCAATGTCTCCAACAGAAAAATACATGAATACATGTTTGGAATAAGCTCTGACTCATACTAGGCTGTCTTTCCTTACCTCCTTCCCACTGATGTATTTTATTTATACTTATCCAGTATATAATTGTTTTCTTCAAACATACCCTTAGACCTTTTGGGGGAGAGGGGGAATAGGAGAAGATGGTACAAAAAGGAAAAAATGGAGTTCACTAGGAAAGGGTTGAAAGCCATGAGAACTACAACTCTCATGGCCAGTATTTCCCCCCAATTATTCTAATAGACTTAAATCACTTTATTTCATTTTAATCTCCTGCGTCTAATTATGTACAATAGAATTTCTGACCCTGAGAATGAAAATTGACATTTCTAAAACATTGCAAAACAAAAATAGATGGATACATTTGTGGTATCAAGAAAGTAACTAACATCCTCCCCACTAAACCAAGACTCAAAAAGAACAAAGACAATAGAGAAGCCTGCCTTAACATATTGACTGATAAATGAGAGCCAAGATAGTCATATCCAGTTTCCAGGATTCAGAATCTGCTATAAGGCTTGACAGTATGTGGACTTAATTTTCCTAATTGACTGGGAAATTGCATATCACTTCTGAAAGGCAGCATTTCCAGTCCCCCTCCACATCTCTCTGAGGTTGTGCATCAACGTACACGGGCAATCTCAGTCAAACCATTAACTTGCAGAATATCCCGTTCTTTGTGCCTCTTGCTGCAGTCACATTCACTGATTTTAATAATGTAATCTTCAGAGTGTAAAATGTTTTTTCTAGTGTTGAAAACAGCCATTTTGATTAAAACTATTTGTTGCCATTTGGATCAGAAAATCAACATGCTATGAAAGAATTAGTCCTATGATAATATAGCACACTCTCTCTTTCTTGTTAAAGGATAATTCTCTCTCTCTGAATTACACCTTCAAGGATAATTCTCAAAGCTTGGAAATTACATCTGACAATGAAACATATACACTTGTTCTTTTAGATAAGGGTAGAAACATAATCCCAAAGGCCAATCGGTATCCCATGGCTGGATGATATCAGAGGATGGACCTAAGTTTTGGTATACTTATGACCAGCTCTCTCACACAGCCATCATCTGATTCTCAGGAAGATTTGCTTCAAGACACCAGGAGCATTCTGGTGGCTCCTTCCAAGATGCTAGAAGTTGGAGAGACTTCCAGTTGTTAAAGAACCAGCTTTATCCACTTCCCTTTTCTCAAAAGGAAACTGAGGGATAGGTAGAGTACCAGACAATCTAGGAATATCTTTGGCCATCAACTAGAAATTGATATAAGTTAGGTATGAATGATGGTAGTTATGGCTACCATTCATTTAGAATGGTGAAACTTAGAACTTTTTATTGATATATATGTAACTCTGAGAATATGCCCTGTATGTTTTCGTTTTCTTTATTTTTTATTTCTTTATAATTTTCTGTACTGTTTATTTTTTTAATTCAGATAATAAAAGCAAAAAAAAAGAAGAAGAAGAAGAAGAAATCACAGTAATACATAAAAAGGGAAAAATAAAGGGAAGAGTAAAAAATAAAATGAACTATAATTTATGCACTACATAAATTCATCTATTGGTCAATTACTAAATTAGAAATACAGCTTAACTATCTATAGATTTGCAGTTCTAAGCAATTATCTCAAAATAACTATCTCTATGTCACGCTAGGACACATTTGGCCATGGCCATTAGGGATTTCTTCCTTTTCCTGAAACATCAAAGGCTGCTTATTATTAGAGTCACGTCACATGCTTTGAAGCCCCATTGATTTGGTCCCATATGGCAACCTTATATTTTTCCATTTGAATGCAGATGCTTTGCTCTCTAATCCCTCCTAGCAATAAACAAAGAAATGAACTGTTGGCTTTAATGTATCTCTTCATGCGCTTAAAGCTCCATGCCCGCTTACTTGCCCTACCAGGTCAATGCACTTAATCTTAAGAACAATTCTGACTTTTGGCCTAGAATGCTGAATGCTTATGATCTTCATCTCTTACCTCCTTGCTGTTTAAGCAAGCTGCCATAAGCCATGCTCTGGAATGATAGTGGATAAATATTTGTTTTGAAATTATTGCACAACCCCATACACACAAACACACCCACATCAGACTGTATGTATTAACTCCTCAAGAGCACTTGCATTTCTGGTTAATGCAAATTATAAAAAGTTACTGTAATACATGGTTTTTAAAGTTTGCTTTGCACAATGCATATTGATTCAGAAGTTAATGTGCATTGTAATACAGTTTAATCAATTAGCCAAATGTTCTGTATTTTAAATGATAGGTGTAAATATAAATAGTCTGAGGTTATAATATTAAAAATTGGACATATTAAAGAGCAGGTCTCTGATGTTTGCTATGGATTTTCCTTTCTTAGACCTCTCCAAATCTATCCCCTCCCCTATCTATTGACATCTAATATGCCACGTCTACAAATTTTCTAAATCTATAGCATATCCTGGTTTTGTTTGGGCTTTTTTTCTCTTTTTTTTAATAATAGGAAACTAAGGATTATATTGTACATAAAATCCCTGTTTGATGAAGACTAGGATCTCAGGTCTTTTTCGTCTTCTCTTTCTATACCGATTTGATCTGTTTGTGGATGAAATGACAAAACTGTTATACATTGTCTAGATTTGGAAAAGTTCCCAGGATAATGTCTGACCTCTAGTGGTAAGAGAAGAGAATTAATACTTTAATTGACAAAATCCATTGGAAGCCATTTATTCTCCCTCAAGTCCTGCTACGTTGCCTCATCTTGGTGTGTGTGTTCCTGGACAGGATGAATGAAGAATGCTGAGAGGGTACACCAAGAGTATATACTCCCAGCAAGGTCACCCAAGTTGTGAAACCCACCCCTGCTTCCCTGCTAAAGCAAACAGGCACCTATTTTGGGTAGCAGTAATATAGGAAGATGCTGGAGGCAGATGATCATTTTAGTATAACAGTAAACATATTTCATACTACACAGAAGAAGACAGTGGAAAACTACACCTGGATTTTTCCAAGAAAACCACTTGGATAGACAAGATATAGTTCTACATGACTGGCCCCTCCGGTCCTTTGGCATTCAACATGCTACTGAGGAAGAATTGAAGATCTTTTGGAATACTAATGCTGTTTAAGACTCAGCTAGATTAAAGCCTTTGGGATGTCTAGTTGCTGATGTTGCTAGGTAGGAAAAGAACATCTGAAGCTGCAAGGACAGAATTACAGTGGGAACGTGGAACATAAGCATAAACATGGGAAACCTCAGCCCAATGAAAGATGAATTTAGTCAACTACATATTAACATCTTAGGCATAAGAGAGTTGAAATGGACTAGAAATCAGCACTTTCAGTCAGAAGATCATACTAATTACTAGTCAAGACACATGAACACACACAAACAAACCACAAGGAAAGAATGACGTTGCTTTCATAGTCAGCAAGGATATTGCAAAAATAGTACTTGGGTAAAATGCAATCAATGACTAAATAATTAGATTTCATGGCAACCCTTTAATATGATGGTTATCCAGGTTTTGCTCCAAACACTGATGTAGAAGAGGTGGTTGATACGTTTTATGGTCTAGTTCAGTCTGATAGAAGATGCAAGCTTGTATTTCGAGACTAGCATGCCAAAATGTGAAATATTAAGGGAGAAAACGTAGTTGGACTATATGGCCTGGGAAACAGAAATGAAGCAAGAAAAATGATTTACTAATTTCTGCCAATCCAATTATTTCTTCATTTCTAACACAGTCTGAAACCAAATTACAGTTATATACAGTACATCCCATCACCAGATAGAGTACACAGAAATCAAACTGACTATATTATTGGTACAAGGAGGTGAAAGAGCTCAGTTATAACAGCAAAGTCATTGCCAGGGATTGACCTGAAACAGATCATGAACTGCTTATGTACAAGTTCCAAGTCAAGCTAAAGCAGAAGAACAAAGCCAAACAGTTTCCACATTATTATCTTGAGCATATGTTCACCATTTTCAAGGAGAACATCAGGAATCACTTTGAAGTCATGAACCTCATTGATAGGGAACTAGAGGGACTATGGAATGAAATCAAAGAAGTTAAGGATGAATGTGAGAAAAGACTGCCAAAGACCAAGAAACAGAAAAGGCAAATTGAATGTCAGAACAAATCGTAGAAATTGCCAAGAAGAGAAGAGAAGAAAAGCCAAAGCCAAGAAATACAAAATCTCAGGAACAAACTTAAAGAATTTCAGAGAGCTGTTAGAAGAGACAAGAGGCAGTTTTATAATAACATGCAAAGACATCAAAGATGGAAAAAGACATGGAAAAATAAAGCCTTCCAAAAGATGTCTGAACTCACAAGCAGCAGTCAACAAACATGCTGCAGACTACCACTTGGAAGGGTAGCAATGAAGGCCTTGAAAAAGATGTTTAGATGCTATAGTATGTCAATACCTACCAATAGATCAGAATCATGCAGAGATTGGTTTTCCTCACAATACTTTATGGATGTGAAGGACTTTGAAGAAGCAAAATAGAGAGTATTGACACTTTTGAACTTCCATGTTGGAGAAGATTTCTTAAATACTATGGATAGTCAAGAAAACAAACAAAAGGATCCTAGAACAAGTCAATCTAGAGTTCTCATTCAAGGCACAAATGACCCAGCTCAAATTATCATATTTTAGACACATTATATGAAGATCTAGCTCCTACAGCTGGAAAAAACAAAAAGAGAAAGGAGGATGACGAGCTGCAAGATGGATGGACTTCTTTACAGAGGTGGTAGGTGCATCATTGGGAGACATGAAGGGCCAGGTTGGGGACAAATCATAATGAAAATATGTGATCTCTAAAAGCTGACACTGACTTGATGGCACATAATCTATCAACCATTTATAACTGAGCTAGCAGGTATGCAGGATTATACATGAATATTAATAAAGAAATAATTCAATAGATTTAATTAAATGTATTTCAATAAATGTTCTAGTTCTCTGAAAATTGATTAAGCATATTAATTAATGCCTCAGAAAATAAAAATCAATAATATGGGAACTCTGGCAATTCTGTGCTAATAAAACAGACTTATCAGTTTAATGTTTTAAATTCTTGAAATCAAATGTAATGATATCAGGCCACAGCCTGAGAACAGAGTCTTCTCCTGAGGGACATAAAACTGGAAAGAGCCCAAAACAAGTCTGAGGGACAGAGCCCAGCATGTTTTGGCTGATTTCATGTCAAAACCTGATGAACTTCAATATTGAGGAAGCTCCAGTATGTAAATTGGAAATACTCTGGGGAATTGAAATGAATATGGGACTCATATATTTTCTTTCTTCAGTCAAAACCTCAGGATATCAGTGACAAAGGTCTCTGTTTTCTTTTAAAGATACACAATAGCTTTTTGACTTAATTGCACATAATAGTTAAGGAGCCAATAAATTGCTTGTATTTAACTGAAAAGAACATCTGGAGAAACAAATATTGTAAACATCTGTTTGAGGCTTCCCAGTACTCAAGAAAGAGAGTATGTGAGCTGTTTTTGATGAAACCTCAGTTGCTTTTTGCCAAATTGTTTGGCTGTTCCAGATGCTCCAGAAGGTACTGCAGCAACCAAATATTTATCTCATTATTTTTATGTTCCCCAAGATAGCTATATATAAAAATAAAATTGTTGAAAATGTAAAGTATTTGGCTGGCAAGTGGAATATCTCCATAATTGCTGTGGTCTGTGAGGCGGGTTTATTGTTCTACCTTTGCTCATGTATAGAAGTTTACTTGATCAAGGAGTTAGGATCTGCAGGAGGGGAGAAGGGGGGAATCAAGAAGGCAGCTTTGACCCTACCCTAGTTTCAAGTGTGTCACACTTTAAATGAGATGGGGCTTCAGTGTTATGGTCAAGGCAGCCATCTTGATTTTTTCACCCTCCTCCCTCATGGACACCTCTGGGTATCAGGATACTAATTTGATATATATGGTATGTGTGAGGAAGGGAAGAGTTAAAGGTGGAGAAAATGTTTGACATCCTGTCTGATTGCTGGAACACAAAACACAAATATACAGAGAAGAGTGTTGTTTAGATATGAAAGATAAATATAAAATTGTTCTGCATGTGTACAGATCATAACCAAATGACAGGAGAATGGGAGCAAACTCATAAGTCTCAGGAGAAGAAAAACATTCACACCATTTTTCCTTTCTCATTAATCACCAACAAAGACTGTCCTCTCCTATACACTTTTTATTTTTTTTCTTTCCAAGGGCCTGGTATTTTATGCAGAGATGCAAAGCAAAATTACACTCACTTTTTTTTAATAATTCCCCCAACAGCTCTTCTCTCCACTGCAGGGTCCATATCCTAGGATCAAAGAACTTGATTTCTGTATTATTTGAAGGTTGACTGGACCCTAAATCATCTGACAAGCTTATGTGCACGAACAGAGTAGATTCCTCACTTTAGACAATATTTAGACAGTGAGGTGGAGCAAGGCTGGCCAAGAATGGTATGGTATAGTGAGAAAGACTGCTTCACTCTCCCTCTTGTAAGGGCTGAAGGGAGGTCAAATGTGCTATCATTTATTCAGTTACAAATATGTGAATGGCTTTTTAAAAGGAAATAGCAGGTGTTGTAATGTAGATTACAACTTTGGTAGTAAAGTAGGCTTTGTAGATAGCGAACCCCCTATATGATTAGGCATTTTAATGCAAACATGGAGAATTGGCACCCATTCACACAGCCAGATTGAAGTGTCACTGTTGAGCTTCAGGCCTTGAGATCAGGTATCCAAGACTGCCTGTATTTGCTTGTGTTCACCTGTAAACTAAGGTCTTCAGATTTTTTAAAAGCTGCTCTATTAAGTTGGTAATTGATTTTATTTCTGATATTGTTGTAAGCTGCACTGGAAATTTGTTTGAAAACTGGGACAGGAATCCCTACAGTTGCCAACTTCACTGGGTAGACCAGGGCAGGAAATCAATTCCACAGGAAGGTGAAAACTACTTTTATTGAGATTGGCTATAATAACAGAATCTTGTCAGTTTGATTGTGGTGTTCCTCCTCCTCCCCCTCCTCCTCCCCCTCCTCATTACAGTGAATTAGGAAGGCATCTGCCTAAACTGTATCCAAATGCTAGCTCTTCTGGACTTAAAAAATGCTTCAGCCCTTTTTGCTTAGGCAAAGATCCCGCATATCTCCATCAAGGAGTCGGGAGCAGTTGCCGGTAAGCGCGAAACCACGCTCGCCCGAAAAGGGCACGAAGCAACGGAAACCCCGCCTCCTGCGCTCGCCAGCTGGGCTCTGCTCTAGGAAGGAGGCTCTGGCAAACCACTTCCGAAACACTTGCCTTGAGAACTGCAAGGACTTGTCCAAGCAGTCACTGCAGAGTCAGTAATGACTGAGCGCAGATTAAAAAAAAAAACTTCTAAATACAATATAGTCCAGGCTATTTTCTTGAGCCCTTCAACACTGCCCCAAGTCTTCCCATTGGCCCTGTCCCACAGTCACTGTCTGGCCTCAGTAAAAGAGTACTGAGTGGAGGCTGGAGTCATTGTCCACTTCTTCCTTGCTTCTTGAAGGCTTTAGCTGCTGTCAGAGATTAGGTTTTCTTGACCGTTGGTGGCTGTGACTTCCTCAGGACTCCCTCTTGTCCGCTTCTTCCCTCCGCCATCATTTGGCCTCTGGAGTTTTTCTGAACCTTTTCTGCCTTTCACCAGCCCCTTCTGTGCTACACAGTTCCTGTCTGGTTACCTCCCCATGGTGGCTGCTTGTATGCTTGCACCTGCTAGCTCCCACTGGTCAGCTGTTCTCATTAGGAACTTCCTTCTTTCTGAAGAAGTCCAAACCCCAGTCTTCCCAACTGCTGCCACCCCACACTGTCTTTTCTAGTCAGTGTGGCTTCAGCTCTTAGCTAGCTTTCTTTTTATCTCTGTTTAATGCTGCTCACCAATTTCTTAGGGTGGAGGAAAACCCACCAATTGTTCAGCTCTATTTCTGGCTTGCCATCAACCCAAAGTTTCCTCCTTCCATGTGAGCCCTCCGCTATTCTACATTTTTATTAGTGACTTGGATCTACAGGTAAATACCAATCAGATTTGGAGGTGAAACATAATTGGGTGGGACAGCAAATATCCTTCAATGGATGTGTTTAAGCAGAGGCTAAACATCCATCTCTTCTGGATGCTGTAATTTGGATTCTTGCACTGAGCAGAGGGTTGGATTTGATAGATTAAATGGCCTCTTCCCACCCTATCATTCTAAGATTCTATAAATTCAGGAATTACTCATTGCATAGCACCTTTTCTTCCCTCAAGCCAAATAGCAATCATTGCTACAATGTTTAAAATGTGACAGCCATTCAAAGATAAAGTGAACTTTCATTAATTAATTAGTACTGTAATGCAAGACCTATGCAAAAGTAGCATATCTGGAAGTACTTTTCCTAGGATTGATTAGAATGGGGCTGGTATCTCTTATCTCAACTCTTCAGGTGATGATTTATTTAAAAAAAAACATTTTGGCTGTCAAATCACTCCACAGTGTCTTCACAATGCACAGTAAGTAGGATTGATTTTCTCAATTTTCACATTGAAAAAAGCAACAGAGGCCAAAACCGAACTGACTTTCCATTATAGTCTGTTACTCTGAGGGTTTGTGGAATAATTGTTCGGGTGATAAGTAGGATTTAAACCAGTGAAATGTAGTGGGCAGGTGGCCAGCGTGGAACTGGGAGACCTGGATTCAGTTTGATATTTGGATATAAAATTGTTAAGCAGGACTACCATGCAAGGTTGTTTTAGCTGTAAAAGGGTCTGCCTAGTACCTTGGAGGAAGGGCTGGAGTAAAACTGAATATAACAAATCTGAAAGCTTCTAAACTGGACAGCCAAGTTTAGATGACAAGGACTACATTTATTTCTCTCCATTTTTTCAGGGATTGTAAGAAGTGAACTTGGGATCTGTTAAGCCCCAAACAGCTAGGCAAGATCAAGGAAGCAATTTCAATTTCAGGAAGGTACCTTTTATGCTAGTCTGAGGATAAATTCAGAATCTTGGAAATGTAAGAGGAATTTCCTGGTTTTGTTTATCATGAGTTATTTAAGACAAAGTCTCTTTGGATGATTTGAAATGCTTTTTGCCAAATTTCTCTGCACCTGGACTAAATTGCCATTTATAAAATAAGCTGTCAACTGACTCACCCATAGCTTTCAATTGTTTATGTCTGTCTGCTCTTCCATTCATTCCCCAGCTGCCCACAATCTCTGAGTCTTTTTTCATTTGTATTCCCTACCCTGAACTAAGCTGGACTAAGAGAGACTAACTGGTCTTAAAATGTAGCCACTCTACTGTAGGACATTTCTGATGTGAATCTTATGCAAAGATGGGTCTTCTGAAAAAAAAATGAGGATCTCATCTAAGTCCACCACCACTACCAAATATCAGAAAATATTTCATTCATGATTCCGGAAAGGACCACAGGACAATAAATCAAAATGATATTCAAAGTTATCATACCTGGTATCAAAAGCTATTAAAAATTCATGAACATCTTTCATTCTGATCAAGTTGTAAACACTTCTCAAGTCCAAGTTAGTGAAAATGTGTGCCTTCTGAAGGCAGTCCAGGAGATCTGAAATAAAAGGCAATAGTGATCTCTAATGGTCAATTCAGATGCCTATAATCATGACCAGGCCTCAAAGAAGAATTCTCTTTCCTTTTATATACATAAAAAATGAAAATGTAGATGAGAACAAAAGGCAAATGCATCCTTTCTTCAGAATGTCATCCAGAAACTCCTTTAAAGTGGCTAACAATTTGAGTAGAAATGGAATATTTTAGCTAAAATCTGGCTCCAGGCTTCAAGGTGATGGTACATTCTCACACCCAATGAGAAGGCAAGGTAAGTAGTTACTCTTTTCCCCAAAATTAACAAAATCTGCATCCTTTTCTGGCAAGGAAGGAGATTCAGGAAATGGTGCAGGAGAGAGAGAAGGAAAAGCATAGGATGCCTGCAAAGAGGGTTGTTGACATTTTTGAGATGGAAAAGAAATCATCTCTTACTCCCAGTGGGCATTTGGATTATGAGTTTGCAGCTAGTTTATCCCCAATATTATGAGGACATGAAAGGAAGCTGTGATATAGAGTAGCGAGATTTCTGTATTTTATTTTATATTTTTATTTTATTTATTTTCAGTTGCAAAGGAGTTGTACTTTGCAAAATAGGACCATCTGAAAGTGATTGTGCATCAATCATTTCAACTAGCATAGGCTTCTCTAATGAACTGTGCTGGGAGTTCAAAGTGACGTACTATGGTCTCATCTATGAAACTGGCTGTTGAGCCAAAGTCTAAAAGAGGTATGTATGTATGTATGTATGTATGTATGTATGTATGTATGTATGTATATTTATTCAATTTATATAGCTGCCCATCTCAGACCAGTGACTCTGGGCGGCTAACAATAATAAAAACAAACACTTGAAACAATACAGAAAATTAAATATAAATACAGCCAAGAGATCTTAAAAAACCATCGGTATCAGCACAACCATGAAATGGGGCCCCGAGTGTGCAAAGGGCCCCATTTCATGGTTGTGCTGATACTGATGGTTTTTAAGATCTCTTGGCTGTATTTATATTTAATTTTCTGTATTGTTTCAAGTGTTTGATTGTTTTTATTATTGTTAGCCACCCAGAGTCACTAGTCTGAGATGGGCAGCTATATAAATTGAATAAATATAAATAAATACATACAAAAAGCCAGGTCTTTGAGGCCTTCTGAAAAGCCAAAAGCGTCATGGCCATCCTAATCTCAGGAAGGAGGATGTTCCAGAGGGCAGGAGCCACAGTGGAAAAGGCACGTCTCACGGTCCCCACCAGCCGACATTCCTTGTATACCTATAAAAGAGTTATATTTCTATGCCTGGGTAGGTGCGAAGAGTAACAGGGATAACAACCTGTACTTGCCTATTGTCAGCTATTTGAGCTGTTCTTAATTGTCTGAGGGCCCCCTGCCAGGCTTTTGGGATGGCAGCCTGTGACATTTCATGAATATGAGGCTTCAGGCATATACTCATGAGGTGATCCATGGTTCCAGAGGTGCAGCACTTTCCAGCAGATTCAGAGGAATTAACCTCAGCAGGGCAAGCCATGGCTAGGAGGCCTTGAGCTCCACAATAAAAACATAAGCCAAGGTCTGCATCTCTGTTTCCCTGATGCTGACAAAGATCTCTTTACTCCTTTTTGCATGGATTCTACCATGCTGGAGTCCAAGGGTCAACAGAATGGGTTGCTAGGAGTTATAAAAGGCTGTAAAATCTCCTTCCCTTGTTATTTTCTCCATGCCTTGTCTCCTCCAATCACTCATCGATAACACACAGTAGCGGCACAGTTCTTCTAAACTCTGCTTTGTCTTACTAATTAATCTCTCAGTTCATCAAAAAGTCCTTCTTGAAACTGATCAGTCAAAACAAGATTTTACCAATGTACATCTCTGACACACAACTGAAAATCTGTTACGTACTCACAAACTCAGCAATTTCCTTATTTCTGTTTGCAAACATCCTGATTTGCTGTGCTCTCCTGCCCATGTCATCAAAAGCAGAGAGCCACATTCTGGGTGAATGCGATGCATAAATATGGGTTCCCAGGCACACTTTCTGCCCAACTATTATGTCCTATATTCATTATTTTTCATTAATGTAAGTATTAAAATTAAAATATTAATATTTCATTTTTACATATTGTATTTTAACTATTCTGACTTCGTTATTCAAGATTATTGCCACAAAAACAGTATAAAATTCTGGCAAATAATAAATAAAATTGTAGGCAATGTATCTCTCTTGCCCATCTGCCAGACTCCATTTCTACACAATTGTAATGTATTGTTATAAGCCATGGATCAGGGAAAGATCTTGATTGTTCTTCAACAGTCAGCTTTAAACACATTAGGTCCAACACGTTCAATTTGTCAGTTATACCATGCTCTAAGGGTAAAGGTGCCACTGTGGTCATTCTGGTCCTGTTTGATAATGGCGTCCCTTGTCTGCGCCTCTTGTCTTGTTCCCGGTTGTTGGACCCTGCACCTGATCTACCCATTCACAACCACACTTTCTGAGTACCAGAAAAATAGCCTTGAAGGAGTGCAGAGGTCTTATTGCTTATGATATTTCAACTTTTTTTTCAGAGCAAAATATTACTGTAACCTTTCTGGATTTCTCTTCTTTGCATAGCTGATTAAGCACAATCCTGATATAAAAAGAAGGACTGTTAAAGGTTAAAAATAGACTAAATACTTCAAGCGCTTTAATGCTTCATTAAAACTATTACTTGATAACTTCCACAATTTCTTGTACTGTAATGAAAGACATTGTTAAAATTGCACAAAGTGAGAACCTTTTCTGCTTGAACCGGCTGTGTCTTTCATTAATACCTTTTTCATTGAGTCTTAAATGCTGAATATTCAATAGTTGTCTCAACTTTTTAGCTACTCAAATTCATGTTGAGTTGAAATTAATAGGATATTTCTACTTAATACTGTGCTACAGTCTTTACAAGCAGTAAATGGACATGTGCACTTATCAACCAATGTCTTAATTAAGAAAAATAATTTGGATATGGAACCATGTAATTATACAGATGGTTCTTCGTAATCTTAGCACTTTGTTTTTCAAGGCTGTATATTAAGAAAGTAAATTACTATCACATTGATTTGCTCTTAAACTAATAAATGCAAAACAAAAAATTCTCAGTGAATTTCTGCTCACACAACCCAGCAGATTTAAGCTTCAAGAATTCAATACTGTTAATACTGTTAATGAACATATTAATGTATCATTTTCTGTTTTTTCTATTATGTAGTATTGACATGAAAAGGCAGAATTAAATGTTCTTGTCAACAAAAAGTTAAATATTTAAAGCTAAGTTGGGTAACTTTACTACAGTCAGAAAAGTCATTTTAAAAAAGGATACGAAGTGTAATATGATGAGGTCCCAAATGAGGTCATTTTTTTTTTTCAAA
The DNA here is from genome assembly GCA_030867105.1 of Liasis olivaceus. Taxonomy (NCBI): domain Eukaryota; kingdom Metazoa; phylum Chordata; class Lepidosauria; order Squamata; family Pythonidae; genus Liasis; species Liasis olivaceus. The sequence goes on along the minus strand of CM061352.1, from coordinate 90,599,938 downwards.
ACAGATGATTTTTAAAGATTGCAGTTTAAGATGTGCTAACCCCATCTAAAAACATAGCACACTTTTTTTTCCTGCATCAGCCAAATTTGGATGGAAATCATGGCACCAATGTTCAATAATTACTGACAGATTGAGTTGGATTAGATTTAGTTATACTGAGAGGAAATTTGTGGAATTCAATAAGTTTCAACTTATTTTATTATTACATCTTTATCAAACCCATGGTTTTCAGTAGACAGATGAAGCATCTCAGTCTGGCATTCATTCAGTTAAAATTTCAGTGATAGCTAGCTTAACCATCTGTTTATCTAATAATTCATGCCACAAGAATTCCAACTGCTTCATAGCTGCTAGGTAACAGGCAGCAAAGTTTGCCTGCTTTTCTTGACTGCAACCCCAAGGAGACCTCGACTGAAGATACAGCATATGGGTAGACCGGGTAGTTGAGTGAACAACAACTAGGAAGCTAAATAATTAAGGAGTATGGTTGCTTAATTGCCAGGGTGTGTTTCAGATATTCATAGATAGGAATAAGGCAGTTACAGAACATGGCCTTAAGGTACATCAAAGTCAAGGAGGTGCCCACGCAACGCAATCCTCCCTTGGAGGGATTTTGTTACACAGAACAGGTGTAAGAATATCATTAGCACTGTAGAGGCATTTGAAGAAGGAAGACAAGAAACATCCTTTAGAAATACAGGTACCTTTTAAAGCTGGAACCAGACTGGATATATTAGTCCCGAGGTACCTTTTCTTAACTCTATAAACAAGGAGGTAACTAGAATGGGTTGAAGCCCTCTCCAGTGATGATGGCAAAATTTGGATTTTTTTTTTTTTAATTACAACTATGCCTGCATGCCTTTAGGGTAAATACCCTCCTTTAATGGTAACAAAAAGGAAAAGTATCAGGAAAACAACATTTCATTGGATGCCTTTCTTTGCAATAATTATGTAGCTCTAATTGAACGTTTCTTGCCAACAGGAGGAACTCTTTAAGAAATAGATACGGCTTCTAATCTTTTCTTTGGTGTATTTGTCCTATTAAAATTGGAAAGATAGCTTAGGAGTAGGCATCTTGCCATGCTGGCAGATGGTGGTTGATGTATAGTTAGTGTTTCAGAATCAACATATGCAGAAATTTGGGGTTTACCCAGGACTGTCAAAATGGCAGCCAAAGTGGTTTCTGTCCTTTGTCTGTTTTTATGTATCTTGTACATAAAAACATCAATGCATTTTGTACATTTGATTTTTGATTTGGTTTCTCCGAGAATGTAAAAAGTGGTCCCAGTTGAGGGGATTGAATATAATATTTATGCAACTGCTCTTTGCAGAATACCTGGGCTGTTTGTGACAACTCACAAAAAAACTTTTGCTCTCTTGCCAGCAAACCTGAATGACAATCACCGTTTCTTGGAGAACTGAAACAAAGATGTATAGTTAGTGTCAACAAACAAATTCACAAATCTTTATCACATGACTTGTTTCTATGCCTCATTGTTAAGGAACTGCTAAAATATTACATATATCTTCATTAAAACATGTACACATACAATCTAAACATTTTAATGGAACCATATTTTAATATGAGAAAAGTTTGGAGTTGTTACTTATTTGGCACATCCACTTCTGCTTTTACTAGCTGAAATCCTGCAGGACATTGTTTTGCTGGAAAGAAAAGTCATCTTCTCTTTCATGTTCAGGTTATACAGATCTGACAGTTGTCTGGGGAGGTAAATCTGAAAGAGAGTGATGAAAGGCATGGAGTTAGAAATAAATGTAAAACATATAAGGGTACATTTGGGCTAGAATACCAATGATTGTCCCAGTTGCTATGAATTAGTATCATATGTTTCCTGCTTGAAAAATGAAGTGTACTTTCTAGAATGGCTTCTCTAGCTCTGTCATTAACTCTGTATAGTACAACCTTCCAAACCTTGTTTTCTGTAAAGTTTTGGATATCAATTCACTTGTTCCCATACAGCCTGGACTAGGCCATGGTGGTTGTGGACTATGGAAGATGAAATTCAGTACACAGAATCATAGCACTGGAAGAAACTGGTGAGACCAGTGTTTCTCAACCTTTGCAACTTTAAGCTGTGTGGACTTCAACTTCAAGAATTCCCCAGCCAGCAAAGCTTAAAGTTGCAAAGGTTGAGAAACACTGGGTTAGACCATCAGGTCCAAACCCCTGCTCAGCTCAGGAAGCCAATTTAAATCCCACAATCCTAATAAGTGTCTATCTACCTCTGAAAGTATTTATCTCTACCAAGTTTTACCTAACATTCAACTGACATCTGTCCTCCTGTAACTTCAAATATTTTTTTGCTATCCTGCACTTTGGGACAACAAAGTATAGGTTGTAGCCTTCTGTGTGATAATTATTTCATGTATTTGAAGAGCTCTATTATGTCACTCCAGTCTTCTTTTCTCATGACTAAGCATACCTAGATCCCTCATTCTTTCCTCATCAGCTTTGCTTCTGGTCCTCTGGTTATTCTCATTCACTTTTACATGTCTTCAAAATTCTGTGAAATGGAATGTTGATAAGAACTTATGTAAAGGTGCCTAGGAGTCTGTCCATCTGTCTCTTTGGAGTTTCCTTAAAAAGGTGCCATTCATCTTGTTTGTTTATGTAGTTTATCCAGTTTATGTAGGATGTTTTAGAAAAATGAACAAAGCATCCCTATTCTGTCAGATGTTATCAGAATGCTATTTAAAAAACCATAATAAAAATTAGAGTGCATCATGACTCGTCCAGGCAGTTGCCACAGAATCGTTCACGATTCAGTGCGGATTAAAAAAAAAAAACATAGTTAATTACATTGTACAGAAAACACATTCCAGGTGTTGAACATAGGAAGAGCATAATACCATACTAAACTAAATAAGAATGTGGTTATTTTTCTTTATGTTCTGATTTTTTAAAAAAATATTTTTCATTCATTGTATTTTTTTTTACCCTGACAACCATGAATATAAGGATAGAAATATATAATTTATGCTTATTTATTTGATAGATTTATATCCCACCTTTCCTCCAAGAGCTCAAGGCAGCCTAATTTATCCCTATGTTTCATTTTATCCCTACAACAGCAATCCTGTGAGGTAGGCTTTGCTGAGAGAGAATGACTGGGACAAAGTCCCACAGTGAGTTTCCAGGGCTGAGTGGACATGAATGGTGTGGATCTAGAGCTTACAGGTACACAATTTTAAATGTGCTGTTTGCATCTGGTAGATCAGCAGCCTTTCATGGTCAGGATTTCTCATAACGTGAAGAGAGCTTAATATATATATATATATATATATATATATATATATATATATATATGTGTGTGTGTGTGTGTGTGTGTGTGTGTGTGTGTGTATATGGAGTCCTTGGGGTTCTCTGAGCTTGGTTCTTTTCTTGCAAACGTTTCATTACCCGGCTAGATAACATCTTCAGTGCTAGAATGGAGTGGGGTTTGCTCTCTGTTTATCTGCTGTGGCCTGCTTTGCCAGTGTTGGTGGGGGTATATATATATACAGTGGAACCTCGGTTCATGAACTTAATTCGTTCCGCAACTCTGTTCGCGACCCGAAATGGTCGTGAACCGAATCAAATTTTCCCTTAAGGTTCAATGTAAATACGGTTAATCCGTTCTGACCCCAAATTTGGTCACCAACCGATTTCTGGTCACGACCCGAGTCAAATTTCCCCATAAGGTTCAATGTAAATACGGTTAATCCATTCTGAACCATGTTTTTTTTTTTTAAAAAACCGCAAAAATATGACACAAAGTACAGTACGAAGAGAGAGAAAGCTAACCTTGCTCGGGAGGGAAAATGGCCGCGGTTCCTGCTTGGAGGGAGAGTCCCCTCCCTACAGGAAGTCGCGACCATGTGACATGGGAGGGAAAATGGCCGCGGATCCTGTTCGTCACCCGATCCAGCGTTCGCGACCGGAGGTAAATTTTTGCGGCCAGAGCTGGTCGTGACCCGAATTGTTCGTGAACAGAAGCGTTCGTGAACCGAGGTTCCACTGTATATGTATATGTATATGTATATGTATATGTATATGTACATACACACACATACATTTATATACAAAGACATACATTGATACACATATATCTATATATATGTATATGTATATATACATACACACACACACACATGCATACACGCTTTTTGTCATGCTGGGACATGAATTCGGTGGATTTAGCAGGTGAAGTCTTATAATTGAGATAGAATGTATTTATTCATCATAGTTTTTCATCAACACACCAGTGTGAGGTAGGACTAAGATTGAGATACCCAAGTTCAGCACATTTTAGTGATGGATTAAACCAATGGCTAGAGTATTACCCTAGAAAATGAAGTACATATTTGTTTAATTATAATACAAAATGTTGCAGAGTTCTCTATCAGTGTAATAGTAGTTTTAATGTAGGCGTTTTATGTATTTAATCCCTCTGTTCCTTTTATGGTGGAATGAATGGGTTTCATGTTAATATTTTTTGTAAACAGCACATACTACTACAGAGGCTTCATCTGTATGCTTAGCAGAACTCCTGGATACTGCGCAGGTGTTTTCTTGCAAATGCATATCTCTTTGCAATAATCACATAATCTGACCTCTGACTCAGAGAAATCAGTCACTTATATTAACTGCACGCAGAATGAGATGATCTGTGTGCTTTATCTCCCTCTTCCTTGTCCATGGCTGCCAAAAGAAATCCTAAGCATACCTCACTGTTCTTTGGGTGGAGGGAAATTCTGTCACTTCCTCTCGTCATCCTACATTCAAAATAACATTATGACACTTTTTCATCTGCTACAAAATGATAAGTACCACCACTGCTGATTTTGGCAGAACATTTGGCTATGTTCCTTCAAATACTGTTCCTCTCAGGAAGTCTTGACTCCTGCCAATAAGTCCTTGCAGTTTTCTTGTCAAGGTTTTTCAGAAGAGGTTTACCATTGTCTCCTGCCTAGGACTGGCAGAGTGTCTGGCCCAAGCTCACCCAGCTGGCTTTGTGCCTAAGGTGGGGCTAGAACTCACCATCTTCTGGTTTCTAGCCTGGTGCCTTTAACCACAACACCATACTGGCTCACACAAATACAGTCGTGTGAAAAAGAAAATACTGGCTGCTACTCAGGCTCTTCACACCTATGGGAGCAGTAAGGGGATACTTAGTTTTTCACACATGGCTTCTCCATTTTGGCTTCATTTTTGTAAAATAAATGATGATGTGGTGTAATACGTCATGTGTTGTTGTTCATCTGAGGTTGTATTTGCCTACTTTTGAGAACTGCTAAGGACCAGATGATTTTTATGATGTCCTGATATGTAAAACCATAGAACTCAAAGAGGGTGTACTTCCTTTTTCACACAACTGTATGTATTTGTCTGTGTATTTGAACATCTGGATAGTCAACCACAAACACTGCTGTCCTGATTGAACTGTACTCAGCACCCACATGGAGCTCTTGGTCATAGCCAGGCCTTTTTAATTGAGTTACGAAATAATTTTGTACCTGGGATTACTTTTACCCTGCACAGGTGAAAAGTATTTCAGACATTAGGTTTCTCTATAGACATCAGAGTTCCCATATACAGAAAAGCCGCACAATAAAACCTGTGTCAATAAACACATCTTCCTTTGGAGCAGTTTAAATTTTCAGAAAGTGCACATTTCATTCTTTTGCAAAACGGTATGGTAGATTGTTTTGTTTCCACATTTGGCTTTGCCACTTTTATGTTTGTCTATAAAGGTATAGAATTGGTGAATCTTTAATAATGTGCAACTGCTTATTAGATGATGAAGTTGTCTACATGAACAGTTAACAGATGGGACTGAATACATTTTCTATCCTGTTGGAATGAAGAATAAATTCATTTGTCTGCCTGCTAAAACAAACTAATTTAATTCAAATTTTCCAGACTAAGGAACAAAGCAGACACATTTATCTTTTAGCTTCTTTGCTTCTCCAAAGTTCAAAACTCATGTATTAAGGGAAAACTTGTTGCTGTTAGACTTGGTGATCATCACTGATTTGCATGATATTAAGTGGTGAAGAAGGGACTGTTAATGGTGTCTTGATTTGATTGGTTGCAATGACAGCAACTCAGCAGTTGGTTGCTTGGGATCAATAGTAAAAGAAGCCTATCACTCATAATACTAGTAAGCTTCTCAGAGTAGAAGTTGGATACTCTATAACATCATATCCTGGATTAAATGGGTTATTGGCCTAATCCAGCAGGGCTGTTCTTATATCTTTATGGAAAACATTTATAAAAAGTCATGTTTTATGATGGAGATTCTTATAATTTAAACACATTCTTGATAATGAAAAACTTTCAGGGACTGGAAATAGAACGATCCATCTATCTCTACCTAGCGTTCCTCAGTATGGTGGGATAGGAAGACCTAGAAAGGGAGAGGTGTTTTCTTGGGGCAACATTTGTTTCTTGCTGACACTTTTATGATTTTTTTAAAAATATTTTTTGTCTAATTTTAAGCGATTAGTTTGGTCCTATGATCTGGAGTAACAGAAGGAGGTGGTTTTAAAAAATGTCGTTATTGACCTCCAATAATACTGAGGCTCAATATACAGTATGTCTTGTAACACCCAGAAGCATCCAGACCAGATTTTCCTAGTATTTACTATTTCTTGGCAAAATGAAGGTTCACTAAATAAACAACTTGATTATGGTAACTGCATTAATTACAATTAGTCTAGTTAACTAATAAATTAGTTAAAAATTGATTAATTTTGTTCTTGGTTACACTTAGCTCAGTAGGATATTCCACCAAGACTATTTTGATATACACAAATAAATAGTCAATAATAAAAATTGAAAAAACTGTTACATTATTGAGTCAGAATCATTATGTACTAATGATCTGGGTGTCCTTAGTGATATTAGACTGTTGCAACTGGTTCCGCCAAGAGACTACTAATTTACCAGGTTTTCATTTTGCTCCCAATATTTTAGCTTTCTGGGATTCAAGGAATATTTTCGTACAGGTGTATAGATGGAATTAAGTTCCTATTTAACACTAACAAAAACTTTATATAGTTTTGGTGTAAGTCATCTAAAGTATATGCTCAAAAGTCCCTTTATTTTTTCAAGTTTTCTTGTTTAACCTTTTAGTTTTGATTTTTCCATGACTTATAAACAATAATACAACCACACATGGTTCCCTTAATGCATCCCAGTCAACCAATAAATTAATAGAATGTCTATTTATTTATTTATTTATTTATTTATTTATTCAATTTGTCCCCCCTCCATCTCTCCCCAATGGAGGACTCTGGGCAGCTCACAATACGTTAAAACAATAAATAAATATACAATTAAAACCTATAACATTACACATTCACAGAAATAAAAGGGGAAATATCCAGGAGGCCAATGGTTCAAGGCAGCAATGCCAGGCCGCTAAGGGACTAGCCAACCCCACAGTTGATGAACCCCCTCCTCACCTCAGGCCAGATGGCATTATATTATTATTATATAAGAAGACTATTATAAGAAGACTATTATAAGAAGAAATGTGTTTCATAAAAGGTAGAACTTTTAATAATGCTATATTTAAATGCCATCTAGAAAAAAATGAATTTACTCAGTTTTGTAGGAATTGATATTACAGAGGATTGATTGGATATAGCAATACTACCTACATTACATTTATTAATCCATTCAGTTAAAGATTGAGATACAAGAAAATAATCTGGATGAAAACAATTATGATGTGGAAATGGGGAAAAAGAAGTATATTACTTCTGTGAAGAAAAATAATCACCTTATAATCACCAGAGTAAATTCTATTGTATAAGCTTGCAGTACTTTCCAGCTATACCTAAAGTGAGATAGAATTGCAATCTAATAAGGGATAGAAGCATTATTAAAATCTCAAACCATAATTAAATGCTCTATAGACAAAGTGAAGAAGTGTACAATATTACTCTAGGTAATATACAGTGGTACCTCGAGTTACGAACTTAATCCGTTCCGTGACTCTGATTGCAACTCGAGCTGGTCGCAACTCGAGGCAAATTTCCCCATAAGGTTCAATGTAAATACGGCTAATCCGCCCTCCGAATTTGGTCGCACCACGAGGCAAATTTCCCCATAAGGTTCAATGTAAATACATACAGTTTTCTTCAAAGCCTTATTCTTGCCAAGCTTGCTCTGCATTTTCTTGGAGCCATGCTGACAAGCACACCAAAAACCTTCCAAATGCCACAAAACACACCACAAGCCTCACCGAACGTCTCCTTGCTACCGCGATCTCGCCCACAGGAAGCCGCGACCGCATGGCAGCAGGGCAAATGGCCGCGGATCCGGTTCGTAGCTCGAGGCGGAGTTCGCATGTCGAGGTAAATTTTTGGGGCCGGAGCTGGTTGTATCTCGAAAAATTCGTAAGGAGGGGCGTTCGTAACCCGAGGTACCACTGTATCTGAAAAATCCTTGTTAGGATCATAATAGTACGTTCATTAAACATTTAATCACCAATATTAAAAATATCCAATTGAATTACTGCTTGTTCTATCACAAATTTGCTAATAAGAATTATTACACCTCTAGCAGATCTTGAACTTCCATAAATGTATTATTCTTGCTTCTTGGGGATGGATATTAACATCCTCACCCAAAGAAAATTCATAACCTGCCACTGCTCGTGCATGGCCTTGTGACATAATAACCCTATTCCAGTCCAAAAGTTATGTTCTACAGCAGTAACAACATGAACTGGAAAGGGGAATTTTCAACAGTAAAATGAATAAGTAGCTGTATTGCAAATAAAAACTTTTCTCCAATCAACACATAATTTCTCTGGTCAACAGATTCTTCTCCCACCCACATATAATTGAGACTGAAAGGAATTTTTGCTAAGAAGCTAGGGAGGTGTGAATATAGTTGCAGGCTAGAATTTAGGCACCTATGCTCAAATTCTATGCTTTTTCAAAATAAGAAGATGGGGAATAAGGCAAGGACAGAACAGACCTTTCAGTCTGTTATTTGTAACCACTATCATATTCCTTGATTTCTTATTTTAAATCTGTAGATATCTACACACAAATAATAAGTATGCACTCAAGTATGCAGAAAGATGGTGAGTTTAACTTTGTACCCAGTGGACATTGTGTCCGTTTCTGGTCACTTAAGGATTTATTGAAGCATACAATTTAACCTGAGTTGCCTACACTTTTACATGCAACTGTAAGCATTTGCATTTGGGGAGGACTGCACTGATAATCTGTTGCACTGGTTTAGCATATGTGACATGTTAAAACTTTGGTGTGGCTAAAGAGAAAATTGGAATTCAGGACTGCTCATTAAAATTCTTCCACAGAGAAGTATAAATGGTATTATTGTATCCAATATTTTCTCCTTCAATATTCATATATTGGGTCAAATTTCTAGACAGTTCATTCTGTGTTATTGGAACATCCCACCCATACCCAACTGACTGTTTGCCAGCTCTGTGTATCTTTTAATTCTTGTTCCTTAGAAGAAGTTCAGTTCTGGAACAGAAATACTGTTCTCTGGCTGAGCTGATGTCAGATCTGTAAGAGTTACCACATTCAGCGCCGAATGAAACTCTTGCGAAACACAGGTTCAGCCAAAGAAGTTTACTCGGGTGTAATGCAGGTAGATACAAACAAAACCAGGATTGGCGTGGCGCGGTTACATACAGCGGTTTTATAGGGTTTCCTCCTTGACCTGGAGTTATCCCCTTTTCCCCGCCCTTCTCCCTGTTGCCTGGGTTACTGGTTTGCCCACAGTATTCTCCCGCTCGCCCAAATGGCGGATTCAGATGTGTTTCTTTGTCTCCCTGATTGCTGTCCTTTGTTTGTGGGGTTGTTGAGTTCGTTGGGCTCTTCTTCTGCAAGCTAAGCCGGGGCTTAATTGCGCGCCGATTGCTGCGCTTCCGAGCCACTGCGGTTTGCGTTGCCTGGGGCACTCGAGGGAAGCCAGCTTTGTTACAAAGTATCCGCTCTTGCCCTGAGTCAATCGCCGCCACCTGCCAGCAATTAACTTGCAGTTCGCCCAACTTCTTCTTTTCCCGCTACCTGCGCCTGAGGCGGTGAAATTGACTAGGGGTGGTGAAACTGAACAGCAGCATTGGCAGTGCTGTGCCGGCTGAATCTGACAAGATCACCATCATCATCATCATCTGACTGATAATGTCAGTCACCAGAGGCTGACTGACATCTAAGCATCCTGAATATTCTGGTTAGCCAATGAGTAGCACAGAGTGCTGAACTAAAAGGCTTAATGGTCTGATCATCAGGGCTCAGATGTTACAAGGGACAAGATGATTCCTCTCTTTCCCCTGTTACAGATGCAGAAAACTGGTGGTTGGATTTGGCTTGAGAACAGCCTCTTCCATTGAACCTGATATCAGCAGGCTAGCTTAGAACAGATTTTTCTCACCTGGCCACCTCCAGATGTGTTGAGTTGAAGTCTGCACATCTGCAGGTTGTTCAGGTTGGGAAAAGCTGGCTTGGAATATGGGGACACAGAGTTCTGTCTTTCCCAGCTCGGTCAGTATCCTGCCTCACATCTATTTGCTGCCTCTTCAAGCCAATTAGTGCAACAAAGACAGGGCTACCATGTATATGTTTTGCAAGCTGAGCTACACGTGCAGTTTCTTCCAGGAAAAAAAGCTTTGGTTTCTCTGTCTGTTCACTTGATCACTGAAAGCACCCTTTTAAAAATTTTTACAGTATGTTATCTTGCTCAGGGTCCTTGGGGGAAAAGATCTAAATAAATGAAATATTCTAGGATTGGAGGCAGCATAAATTATTAATTATTCTGAAAAAGCTGCCTCACCCAGAGCCAGACTTGCTCAGTCGTAGCACTCGTGCTTTGCAAGGAGGGGCTCCAGATTCAGTCCCTGGAATATGCCCTAAAAAACCCCAAAAACAATCAGGTAGCAGAAATTTTGAATATTCTGTGCCAAAAGCATTGGGAAGTTTCTACTAGGCAGTATAAACGATATCAGGATTGATCAGCCAGTACTGTAGTCTGACATGATGTGAAATAATTTGCTATATACACTGAGTCTAATTCTAGACTTTCTGCTTAGGACTAGGTGCAGCATCACAAATTTTCCTTTATACTCTCCCTGTCCCCCTTACTTTTAGGAGCATCCTTGTAATCTGTTTCTTACTGTATTCAATTCAGCATTTCCCTCAAGACTTCAATATTGCCTTCTCCGGTTATAGTATAAAATAATTTTAAATTCTTACATTCTTTTCCAGAGAGCATTTGTTCTCACTGTGTTTTCGATATGTACGAAGACCTGAAATGCATACATTGATAGTCTCACTGGGTTACATGAAATGGGCATTTTCTAATTCTTTCTTTCTTGGTAAATAAGTAGGTCATGTTTCAGCCAGCCTTCTTTTTCTTCTCACAATAACACATTAATTACTCAAAGCTTATGTTGTTTATCAAAGGTTCCTAACATTTTTTTTCTATTTTGTATGAAATAGTTTGAAAAGATTCTCTGCCCTCTTTTAAGTAACTAAAGAGTCTTCTCAGAAGAGATTATGTAACTTCCCCTGACACCTCATACTTCAAATAGAATGACTTTTCATTTGGAAGGAAGCCAGATTTGTAAATTGAAATGTTTTTTGTATAATAAATTTACACTAAGCGACTGGGGGTTCGAGTTAGGAGATTTCAGTAAAAGTATCTGTCGTTCTACTTAGCAAATAATCACAAAAACATTTCATTCTTAAAGGGAGCTTCTATTGTAGTTGAATATTTAAAAACATTTGCCAGAGAGAAACACGCAAAAGAAAACGATAGGTAAACTGTCCACATGAACTTATTGTTCAAGCAATGCCTTAGAATAGTTTAAGATTTCTGTGGATAGCCTATCTGAGATGAAATAGGTGCTGACATACTTGTCACATCAACAGAAATTGTCATGCAGAGGTAGAGGCAGAGTGTTGTCTCTCAGCAGGCAGAAGGACTGAAACGGCTGCTATCTTCTTTGTCTCTTTCCTCTTGTCATTCTCTCCCCGCTGTTTTTGTCTCTTGCCTTTATATGAGTAGTATCACCTATCAAAACCACAGTCTGAACGGTCCTCAGAGAGAGAAATATTATAAGCAAGGTCTTCCTGCTCCATTATGCAACAGTGTTATCCATCACTGGTGGTGTCCACCTCTATTTCATACACCAGTGTTTCTCAACCTTGGCAACTTTAAGATCTGTGGACTTTAATTCCCAGAATTCCCCAGCCAGCATGCTGGCTGGGGAATACTGGGAAATGAAGTCCACAGATCTTAAAGTTGTCAAGGTTGAGAAACACTGTCATATACAGTACTTGGTTCTGAGCAAACACTGTGGCTGCTGTCCACTTCAGAGAGGCACATTATCTGTTTTACTGCAGCAAGAAAAGCACTAGTGCGGGGTACCGATCAGAGCTTGGCTCTGGGAGTCCTAACTGAGAACTTGCCGGCGTGTCAATCACAGCAGGAAAGCAACCAACCAAATTCTCAGGAATGGCTGCCCAGTGCCTCACTGAGGACCCTCACAGTGATGTAATGTTTAAATGGTGGCAAAAATCACACCGAAGCTAATTGCGGTTGTAGAAGTTGAGGTATAGGTGTAAGCTGTTCACTTGACCTTGTGAAGAAGCAGCGTAAGCTGCTTCACGGGTTGGCCTTGTGAAGAAGTTAATCCACAGCCTGGATCCAGTTTTCTTTTTTAATACTTCAGAAGCCAACACTGTTACATTCAGACCCAGTAAATTAACTCTCACCTACTATTATCTAGGACTAGGTAAGAAACATGGGGCCAAATTAATTTAAGAGCTGCCAGGGAACTGTATATAATTTGTTCCAAGAAACCTATTTGGAGCCTGAAAATACTCTACAACCTGTCTGTTTGAGGCCTGAGCTGTAAAACACAGAGAAAGAGGAATATCCAGCTTTGTGGGATAAATGATTGTTTCCCTGTTTAAATCTAAGTGGAGGTGGGTAAATAATGAGACAGGTATAAAATCTGAAATGTAACTTGAGATGACTAGGTTTAATTACTGGCTGATTCATGGTGCATGGTTATCATCTTGCAACAAAACATCATTGTTTAAACATTAAAAATATTTACTTCTGTTCCTGACTACTCATTAGCTTGTAATTTTTGCTTCCCTTTTGAAGATAGTTGGATTCCTTTTGTTTTCAATTTTTAACATTATTGGTAAAGATCAAATGTGCTTGCAGGAATGTACATAGATTTTAGATACACTATTTTCAATTAAGGCTCACACAGCTTCTTTTTAAAGAAAGTTGCAGACCTTGTGAAATACACAGGCAAGCAAGTTCATACCCTCCCTACTGCAGCTCCTGTTAGCCCCAGGCAGTGTGACCATCGATCACAGGAGTAGCAGTCCAAACCTTTGGAGAGCACTAGGTCACCTCCCCTCTGTGATTGAAGCCCCTTCCGGGTAATGTGGGTTTGCATTGGCTGTTGTTCAGTTTGTGCTATCTTTTCTTCTTTGTTTTTATTATTATATTATTTTATAGTTCTCTGTGTTTTTGTGAACCGCCCAGGGTTGCTGGGAGTCGTCTGGTGTAAAATTTTAATTAATAAATAAATTAGCATTAAAATAAGTCTTTCCCAAGCTACTCTCATCTGGATGTACTGAGCTATCATTCTTTCCTTGCCATGCTGTCTGATGATGAACTTATCAACACATTTGGAGGAGACCAGGTTGGGGAAGGCTGGCATATATAGCTGCAGCCAATTCATATGTGCTTCAATTTATTTAATCAAGTTTTTTCCCTTTTAAAATGGGTACCTTTTCTTAACAGAATTTAAAATTTTACAGAGCCCAACTGAGTCAATCCTCTCACCATATATGCATAAGATGGCCATCTCTTTAAAATAACAGAAGACTTTTTGATTTTTCTATGACATTAATAATGCTATCGTTTCTGTACACAACGTACACATCTATTTTTAATGGAGTTCTGATTGGAATGCTTTTGGTTTCCTGCAGGTTCAAGCCTTGGAAATGAAGAGCAAATCATTCTTAAGGCAGCTGAACCATCTAAAGAAGCACTTAAGGGGGCTAGTAGAACTTCACTGCAGGCATCAAATAGCACACCAGTTGCCCGCAGGAGTTTGCTTCCAGCACCAAAGACAGGCACAGCACCACCTGGTAAGTTTTCCTGGCCTATGTATCAGAGTTTATATCACGTGTGCATATATATTCTGTATATGTGTATGTGTAATGAGTGTATATTCTAGAACTTTGCATTATAGCGCACTCCTAATTTAGAGTAGATTTGTTTTACCTACAAAGCATCCAAATCCATTTTGAAATTTGTACCCAAATCTATTTTTCATTTTACAAATTAATTAGCTAGTTATTGCTATCCCATCCCAGAATGCAGTCATTTTACATAATTAGGGAGCATACATTATCATGATAACATGAAGGGATCCTCAGTAAGTCTGTGTATTGAGCATAGATGTTTGCAGGAGTTTTGTAAGCATATTCACTTGAAAGTTTTACCAACTTTCCCAGAATGAAAAATTTGATAAATCCCTGTCCACGGGTTATATTGGAAACATTCAACCAAACTTGTCTGCTGTGAATGGAGTTCCCTTACTAGCTAACATCCCCTTGTGCAGACTATAGTGCAGACATTCCCAGTACATTTTTCATGAGTGGGAGAGAGAGACTCTTGGCATGCATACAAAGACAGATACCCATACCCCATCCCTCTGCCAGAGATAGAAAAACTTGCTGATTGAAAAATCAAGAGCAGAACTCTGAAAAAGCTGGGGAAAGAGGCTGGATAAGGAACCGGGTGGGGGTGGGTGGGGGGGGAGGTGGCTTCCATTTCCCCAAAAACCTCTGAAGAAAGCTTGGAACCTCTGAAGAACCTGGAGAGATCCAGGAACTTTGAAGGAGAGGATAATTCAATTTGCTTCAAGAAGTCTTCTCTTTCAATAGAAATAAATAAACTTGCTAGCCAAGAATATTGTGCTTGGTTTGATATGTGTGTAGTGCTAAGTCTAATTTTCCATATCTCTATCTTTAGATAGCAGGGAACTATCTTTAAGGGTATTTCAGACTGGGTTCCAAAAGTTATATTTTCCTCTGTAGGATCTTCTTGTAATCAATAATGTTAATGGGAAACTCTGTATCTCATGTTGTTACAGAGCAGGCCACCACCATCTGCCTGGAGCACTGGATTTTCTTTGAGATCATTTTACTCAAGTTGCCAGCAGCTCTGTAGTTCATATTTCTTCACCATTGAATGTTTGTGTTTTTAGTATTTAATGTTAAAAATATGTTTTACATGTTATTGTTCCTTCTTTTTAGATGAAGTTGTATTTTGTTTATCTCTGCTGGGGACAGAACAAAGAGTATCTAGTCATACTCTCTATGTTTCTTGGCCAGGAGTTTGCATTATTGAGATTATTTGCTTTTTGCAGTGTTATCTTATAATCACCATAAAGGCCACAGGTTGTGAAAATGCTATCTTTCACACATACCAGGTTTAGGTGATTTTTATTGATTGATTGATTGATTGATTGATCATATTTATATAGCTGCCCATCTCACAAAAGATAGACTCTGGGTGGCATACAACACTCTATTAAAAACCCATAACTGCATATAAAAATAATCATTAAAACTATAACAAACACACAAAGCAGGAGAGGATGATTTTAATCATAGTAAGGGAGCCTTTGCAAAATATCTCCAGTCCCCTGGGACCCCCAGGCCTGGTCACATAGCCAGGTCTTGAGAGACTTGTGGAATGTTAAGAGAGATGGGGCTGGACATCAAGTGAGAATAAATAGTGGCAGTGGGAACTACGAAGCCATTATCCTAAATCAGGAGTGGAGTCTGGGTGTGAATACCCAGAGACCTTCTAACATAGCAGCTTTGGGATCTCCAGCCATCCTATGAGCTCAGTTGTCTGCTACAATGTTATAAACCTTACTTTCACACCTTTTTTCTAAATATATGAAGTTCTGTAGAGATATCCCTACATGATAAGGACAAGGTGAGCATATGCATATATGATGTTCATCCACACTCATCCGTACTCAGACACACGTGGAGTCTGAGCATCTTCATAGAATTAAAGACACATTCATTTGGGTAATTTATATGGATGTATTAGCATGCTGCCTTCTTTTCAAATAGGACTGTTAGGTAGCAAGGCAGAAATCTGCCCAGATCTTTAAATTATCCTGATGTTTCAGAAGATGAGATAGCCACAAACATTTCCATCCATTCATTATCTGGCCCTACTGTACCTCCTTCATGCTCCTGCTGTAACGTATAAGCCTCAAGTAAATCATAGTACAGTGGTACCTCGAGTTACGAACGCCCCTCCTTACGAAAATTTCGTGATACGACCAGCTCCGGCTGCAAAAATTTGCCTCGCCGTGCGACCTCCGCCTCGTGCTACGAACCGGACCCGCGGCCATTTGCCCTGCTGCCACGTGGTTGTGGCTTCCTGTGGGCAAGATCGCGGTAGCAAGGAGACGTTCAGTGAGGCTTGTGGTGTGTTTTGTGGCATTTGGAAGGTTTTTGGTGTGCTTGTCAGCTCCAAAGAAAATGCAGAGCGGGCTTGGCAAGAATAAGGGTTTGAAGAAGAAAGTGACGATCGAACTGAAGAAGGAGATTATAGAAAAGCACGATCGTGGTGTTCGTGTGACTGATCTGGCCGCGGAGTACAAGATGGCAAAGTCGACCATCTCGACTATTTTGAAGAATAAAGATGCCATCAGAGAAGCTGATGTGGCAAAAGGAGTAACGATGTTAACGAGGAAGAGGACACAAGTGCTGGAAGAGGTGGAAAAACTGTTTTTAGTGTGGCTGAATGAGAAACAGCTGGCAGGTGCTAGCGTGAGTGAAGCTATCATCTGTGAAAAAGCCAGGAAGCTGCACAGTGATTTACTGCAGAAAAACCCCTCTACCAGCGCAGCAAGTGAGGAATTTAAAGCCAGCAGAGGCTGGTTTGAGAAATTCCGCAGGAGAAGTGGCATCCACAATGTGGCAAGACATGGAGAGGCTTCCAGTTCTGACAAGGCTGCTGCAGAAGCCTACAAGGAAGAATTTGAGGACTTCATGAAGGCGGAAGGATACATCCCTCAGCAAGTGTTCAACTGCGACGAGACAGGGCTCTTCTGGAAGAAGATGCCAAACAGAACCTACATCACGCAGGAGGAAAAGGCACTGCCAGGGCACAAGCCCATGAAGGACAGACTGACCCTTTTGCTGTGTGCGAACACAAGCGGTGACCTGAAGATTAGGTCGCTACTGGTGTACCATTCCCAGACCCCTCGTGCGTTCAGGGAACACAATGTGAACAAGGCCAGACTGCCTGTCATGTGGAGGGCCAATGCGAGAGCGTGGGTCACAAGGCAGTTGTTCATGGAATGGATGCATGAGGTGTTCGCACCCAGCGTTAAAAAATATCTTTCTGAGAACCAGCTGCCTGAAAGGTGCCTTCTTCTGATAGACAATGCCCCGGCACACCCTCCAGCCTTGGTGGATGCTATGGACGCTGAGTATAACTTTATAAAGGTCAAGTTCCTCCCCCCCAACACGACACCTCTCCTGCAGCCCATGGACCAGCAAGTGATCTGCAACTTTAAGAAGCTCTACACAAAGGCGCTCTTCACCAGGTGTTTCAATGTCACTGAGGAAACATCCTTGACTCTGGCAGAGTTTTGGAAGAAACCTTTCAATGTCCTCCACTGCATCGGCCTCATTGACAAAGCCTGGGAAGATGTCACCTGCCGGACCTTAAACTCAGCCTGGAGGAAACTGTGGCCAGAATGTGTCACTGAATATGACCGTGAAGGGTCTGATGCAGAGGTAGTGGAGGAGATTGTGTCCATGGGCAAGAGCATGGGTTTAGTTGTCGATGGTGCAGACGTAGAGGAGCTTGTTGAGGACCATGAGGAGGAGCTGACCACGGAAGAACTTGCTGAGCTCCAGAGTGAGCAACAGAAAGCGCTTGGTGAGGAGCATTCCACTGAGGAAGAGGAAGACAGGGAGGAGGTTAGCAGTGCCGAGATTAAATCCATTATGAAACAATGGAATGCTTGTCAGGACTTCTTTGAGAAGCACCACCCCAACATAACTGTAACGAACAGAGCGTTGAACATGATGAACGATAACGTGGTCTCTCATTTCCGGAGGGTTATGCAGCGCAGGAAAAACAACTGACTTTAGACAGGTTTTTCCCCAGAACTGAGCCTGCAGCTACGAGGCAAAGAAGAGAGGACTCTCCCTCCAACATTGACTCCAGGTTTCAGTGGTCCCACAAATTGGTCCCTGGAGAGTATCCAAAAGATGGATGGTTTTCATAATTGCTAAAAAAACTTAGTCCAACCAGTTTCACAGCTTACTGATGTTGAGTTAGAATGAATGGAGAACCCACTTGGATCATTTGAGCTCCCAGAAGAAAGATAGGTTATAAATATAATACATTTAAATAAATTAATACTTAGTGATTCTTGTTATCAGGCTGGTTTCAGGGACTCTAGTCCCCGATGATTCTGCTGATGATGTGCAGGCTTCAAAAGAGAGAGAAGAATATATTAAACAGCTTTATCCACAAAAGGCCATAAAGATTAGACATTCTGAAGCTGATTTTTAAATATTAAAACCAGGAAATGTTCTTCTCAGTGGAGAAGAATCATGACTCCTTGAAGGAAAGGACATCTCTTTAGTTATTTACTCTGTAAAGAATATATAAATAGAGTGTGAAAATCTTAATAGCATTATGCCTGACTAATAAAACATGGAGAGCCCAGTTAGTGTCACTCTTTCAGCCAATACATTTTTATTTTGTTGAAATGTTACAGATAATCATTTGACACACTCCTAGTAAGACTATACAGCTTTTAACAGGATCTGCTTCAGAGGGGAAGTATGAGTTGTAATCCACAAGGGAAATATTCAGATATAAACATATCTGGAGATAAGTCCTTTAAAATACCTATGAGTATTTTGACTATTTCTACTTGATTTAAATAACTATTGGTAAGGAAAATGACTTCATTAAAGTTTTAAATTGGAGTTTAGTATCTGTATTCCTTCTTACAAATGGATACTTTAAAGGGTTATCACCTTTAAAGCCCTACATGGCATGGGACCAGGTTACCTGAGGGACTGTCTCACCCCCATTATATCTGCCTATCCCACCTGGTCAGGCAGAGAGGGTATGGTGTGGACCTCACCGATGAAAGAATGTCGACTGAGGGGGTCCAGAAAGAGAGCCTTCTCTGCCATGGCCCCTGCCCTATGGAATACTCTCCCCCCAGAGATGAGGCAGGCCCCAACTCTCTTGTCTTTCTGGAAAGCAGTCAAGACCTGGCTCTGCCAACTGGCATGAGACAAAAAAACCAACCCTGGGGGTGGCTAGCACCTTGAAGATGTTCCCATATGTGAACATCTTACTGATCATCAACATCTTGGAAGATATTATTATTTGTGTATGTGTTTGGTTTTATTCCATTTTTACTCTATTTTTATATTGTTTTTATTGTATTTTAATTAATATTTATTGTTGTTTTATTGTGAACCGCCAAGAGTCACTTTTTCGTGAGGTGGGCTGTATCTAAATTTGAAATATAAATAAATAATAAAAAAGAACATGAAGTAGTAAAACACAACATTATCCCAAATTATCCCAGCTTCCAGAAAGAGGGGCTAATCTAACCTCCAGAGGAATGCTGTCTCTGGGCCTCAGTTGTCCTCCCTTCAAAAATGTGGAAAACCATGCTGGGGAACCATAAAGTGAAAGATCACTTCTGCTTGGAGAAGGTGGTCCTGCACGTAGGTACCAAGCCTTACAGGGCTTTTACAGGTCGTCCTCATTTATGGACTGACTTGTACAGCAATGGTTCACAGTTACAACGGTGATGAAAAAATAATTTTGTGACCAATCCGTGCATTTACAACCTTCACAGGCTTGTGAAGCAAAGGAAAGCTGAAGTAAGATCGTAAGCACAGTCACGGTTTCACTTAGTGATTGCTTTGCTTAATAACTGAATTGCTGATCCCAATTGTGGTCACTAAACAAGGACTACCTGTATTGTCAATGCCTGCAAGGCTGGCATGCAGGGGAAGCAAGTATCACCCGGATTTCTAAAGATCTTTACTGCCTGTAGGATAATATAACAGAACCTTGAAAGCCTGCCAAAGTAATTATTCCACACAACTTACACCTAGTGTAATTAAGTCAAGTTTCTCTGAGGCTTTTTCTCACACTTCCCATTTCCCCTCCCCTGGACTCAAGAACTTTTCTGTAAAGTCCCTGTTTCCTGCCTTCAGTATCTTGCTGCCTCCTCTATATTCCTAGGTCTGTTGGGCATTCCATCATATTTATGGATTCAGATTACCCTGTGAAATCCACTGGAAGTCAATGCAGGGTCTATAGTATTGCTGTAATATGCCAACAGCAATGCATGCATGCTAACAAACTAGTTGCCGCTTTCTGCAGCAATTCCAGTTTCTGAGTGGTCTTCAGAGGCAGCCCCATGTAAAGCTCATTACAGTAGTCCAGTCAAATGATAATAAGGGCATGACTTACAGTCACAAATTCTACTGCTCCAGATATGGCCACAGTTGGTAGTTTCTAAATTATAGAGTGGTTAACTGCTAATACTGAATGCATTTTCATGGGTTCTGTAAGAAAACAGTCTAAATTCCTTTGTAAATCTTCTCTTGTATGGTATAGTTTCACAGCATGTAATTCTCACTAGATAGATGCTTCCGTGTACAGTGCAGACTCTCAGAACCAAACTGATTGGGAGATAAAGACACATAGGAAAAAGGAAATATTTTACTTACTTCAGTATTGCACATCAGTTGGTACATATTTCAGATAGTGATATTCGGTGTAGGCAGAATCAGTTTTCTTTGAAGGCAGCAGTTAGAAAAATCTAAAATTGTGTCCAGGTGATTTCATGCAATTTATTGCTGGAGATCCTGTTAATGGATTGTACAGTCCATTTTTCATCAACTAGCTTGTCTTAACAATAAGCTAATTATGAGTAATATATAGACTTTTCTGTATTTCAGTTAGTATATTTTGGTTACTAAGCCTTTTTTATTTTAGCCAAGTAAGGAATTTTTTAATAACCCCCTCCTTATCTGACTAAATTTTTGGAATGTTTTTATAGTCCATGTGCATAATACCTTGTATAAAAAGGAGTTATGAACATGTTACCATAGCAATACTCAATAAAAGACCTATTGGTGGTAGCTGCGGAAGGTGAAAGCAGTTTAGATCCTTCCTTGAAGCCCCTTTCCTTTATCTTCCATGGATCCTTCAAGAAATTACTTGTGTTAAAGGCAATCCTTCTTCTGTATTGAAAGCTTAAGGTCCCAAGACCCAGTAATTTGCCTCTGTTGAAAATTTAAAACCTAGCAACCCTGAGCAAAATTTGCTTGCACTGTTGTTCCCTTTTCCTACTATATTCATTTTTGTAACTACATCTGAATAATATATGCCTTTCCAAGTAGTTTTGCTTATTTTTGTATGCTTTTTCATGAATGTCTATCTTTGTGGACACCTTCCATAATATACAGTTTTTTCATTCCAGACACTGTATCATTGAATTCAGAAAAGTGTAAAGTGCCAAAGGATAATTGCATTCCCATTCTCTAATTAGTTCAGAAAGTGCCGATTTGGAGCATTCTTATCCAAATGCAAACAATAAATTATCTGTATCTTTAGTATAGAAACTATTCTGCCAGTGCCATATATGGAGAGTAGGCTGTGAAGGTCTTTGTTGCAAGATAGCTCTTGCCAACCAGCTGTCTCTGCTCTCAGCATGCCATTTGCCATCAGTATGACGTTCATTTCCTTCATGCCCTCCCACATCTCACAATCGAATGCAGTGATAACCAGTATTTTCTAGCCTCAGCTTCCATGGTCTCCTTGGTTTCTGTGCCATTCTTGTTTCTACCAAGAACAATGTTGATGCTGAAGTCTGTGGGCCAAATGCTCCAATGTGAACGCAATAAGATGTTTGCTTGTTTTGAAGTGCTACTCCAAACAAATACTGTGCGATAATAGCAGAATTGTGGCAGTTGGGTATCAAGCATCTTGGGAAGAGATTATAGTGGCCTTCAGAGGTACTACTGTGTGCTTATGCATATACATATGCAAGCCATATATTTGGCAATCATCAGGAATCCAGGGCTGTTCCTCTGGAAATACTGAGGTTGTGGTTAGATTACATTGCAAATACAATCCTTGTATTAACCTGGAAGAGACCATATGCAGAACATATCATTGTTAAATGTTGTAGCGACAGCTTGATAATTATGAGGTAACTTTTAAGATTGTCACACTGCAAAAGATTTCATGGAGTACAAATCCCAAATACAAATATTGTAACGGGTAATTCAGTACAGCATTGCCCCTACTGTCTGCAGAGCCTTTCTGTGAAGGCTGTGCAAACCCTTCAAAGGTTGTGTTTGGTGATGTATCAGAGTGCAAGCGAAATACTTCTTCAAATCATTACAGCAGGTGTGTCTTTTTCCAGGCTCATGTGGCTGCTTCAGAGCTGATTTTGATTGTCTCAGCATCTGTATGTATGTATGTATGTACAACCACTTCACATGCACC
This sequence comes from Liasis olivaceus, assembly GCA_030867105.1. Classification (NCBI taxonomy): domain Eukaryota; kingdom Metazoa; phylum Chordata; class Lepidosauria; order Squamata; family Pythonidae; genus Liasis; species Liasis olivaceus. The sequence goes on along the minus strand of CM061352.1, from coordinate 90,577,305 downwards.
TGTGCATTGCAAAGCACTGTTTTGGAAAGATTTGCACAGTCCTACTTTTCATACTACAGATGGCTCATATGCAAAGAAAATACCTAACATTATGCTTCCTTTCATGATAGGCTTTATTATTTTCCTATACATCTAGGATGCATCATATGCATCTAGAAAGACTATATAACTTCTGTGAAGTTGCTGTGATGACAGATTTTAACTACATCTGTTAGCAGACTGACTTTGCCAAAAGCAAAATGTCAAATAAATTCCTGACTTGTGATGATGATAATTTTCTCTTCCAAAAAGGCTGAGGTGGGCACTTGGGTCTCCTACCTCCTTACTATTAAGAGGAAAAAGGGAGGGAAAGGAGGATCCCAGGTATTACTAACCAGTTAACCTAATATCAATGCCTGGAAAGATGTTAAAGTTTGATAATAAAACAGGGCATTGTAAGCATCTTGAAGACTATACTCTGATTGCTAAGAGTCAGTTGGCTTTATCAAAAATAGATCATGTAAGACAAATCTTATCTTCTTTGAAAAGATAACTACTTTAATAGACAAGAGGAATGATGTAGATAGATGTGAAGCTTTTGACAAGGTTCCACATAGCATTCCCATTGGTAAGCTATTAAAATGTAGTGGAGATGGGGCTATACTAAGGGGAGTCATAAGTTACTAGCTAATTACATTCAGGGAGTCAGCCTTAATGGCTTTGCATTATGTTGGAGAGTACAACAGAATATATATTGGGGTGCATTTTTATTCAGTATTTCTATAAAAAGGGACAATGGGATTAACGGCTGCTTATCACATTTGAAGATGACACAGATTTGGGAGGTCTGGCCAACATCCAGGAAAACAGAAAAAGATTGCATTAGAATCTGGACAGGTTGGGAGAAAAGAGGCAAAACATGAACCTCCACAAACACAAATGCAAAAAAGGAACACAACATAGAGTTTATTATTGAATGGCAGAAAGTGAAGAAGAACTAAAGAGACTCTTGATGAGGGTGAAAGAGGAGAGTGTGAAAGCTGGCTTGAAATTCAACATTAAAAAAACTAAGAACATGGCATCTGGACCCATCAATTCCTGGCAAATAGAAGGGGTAGAAATGGAAGCAGTAACAGACTTCATTTATTTGGGCCCCAAGATCACCGCAGATGGAGACTGCAGCCATGAAATTAAGAGACGCTTGCTCCTTGGGAGGAAAGCTATGGCAAACCTAGATAGCATATTAAAAAGCAGAGACGTCACCTTGCCGACAAAGATCCGCATAGTCAAAGCTATGGTTTTTCCAGTAGTAATGTATGGCTGTGAGAGCTGGACCATGAAGAAGGCTGAACGCCGAAGAATTGATGCCTTTGAACTGTGGTGCTGGAGAAGACTCTTAAGAGTCCCCTGGACTGCTAGGAGGTCAAACCAGTCAATCTTAAAGGAAATCAACCCTGATTGCTCATTGGAAGGATTGATAATGAAGCTCAAGCTCAGATACTTTGGTCACCTAATGCGAAGAGAGGACTCTTTGGAAAAGACCCTGATGCTGGGAAAGATGGAAGGCAAAAGGAGAAGAGGACGGCAGAGGATGAGATGGTTAGATAGCATCACTGAAGCAATGAGCATGAAACTGAGCAAACTCAGGGAGGCAGTGAAGGACAGGAAGGCCTGGCGCAATATGGTTCATGGGGTCACGAAGAGTCGGACACGACTTAACGACTGAACAACAACAACAAATACTCCAGCATTTTTCTCATCAACTGAAACCCTAAGTATGATGGAAGGGTCGGGTGATGCTTAGCGTTCCATCACTGGAGATTTTCAGCCATTTGTATAGGATTGTTTGAGGATTCCAGCCTTGGGCAGGAGCTGGATTAAGACCTCCAAGTTCATCTCAAGTCTAAGATTCTATAATCCTGCATTGAGCATGAGGTTGCACTAGATGTTATCTATGGTGTCTTCCAACTTTAAGATTCTCAGATTTTATTATTCTTTAAGGCTTTCTGACTCTGGAAACACATGATGCACAACATTTTTTATCCTTCAGTCCTAGATAACAAATGTAAAATAAACACTTACTTGTTTCCTTCCTTAAAAAAAATAAGGGAAGATTTTCATTAAAAGAATGGAATAACGAATGAGCATGGACAGTGATGGGGAAAAAAAGGGGGAGAGAAAATGAACAAGGAATCCAAAAAGAGAAGAACATTGAAGAACTTGAATTCTATGTAGCAGCACTCTAACATCCAAGACATTTTTGCACATCTTACTGTCAAAATTAATGGGGAAAAATTGTACTGTATACAAATTCTGTCGCTGATTCTTGATCCTATTAATAAAATCTGATTTGTCCACAAATTCTGGTAGAAATCTGTAGGGCTGTATTTTCAAAGACTGACACAGGAAACTACAAACTATGTTTCAATGAGGTGCAGCAAACAATTTTCCAAATCAGGATCAGTGTTTTAAAAAAATCTCCTTTCCCATATATTCAAAATAGTGTATGGAAGGAATTCTAGTCAGTTAATGGGTGGGTGTGTATTTTAGTTTCAAGTGGAAAACTTCTGAAAGAAAAGAAGTCATGATGCATGAATTTATGCAGATTTGAGTAAGTCAAATGATGTGATAAGGAGTAAATAAGGAATTGGTAAAGGAACAACGTCAAGTATACTAATAAGGAGAAAAACATTTTACCTGTGTATTTTCATTTAAAACAAAGCATGATGATGAGGCAAACAATATATCTGGTATTTTTGAAGAATCTGCTTGTCATCTAAATGAGGTGTCTTTAATTAATCCCACAGAAATCTCATCATTTTGCAGCACTCCACCAATTTGAGCCATCAAAAAGCAAAACAACAGAAAAGAAGCACCTTACATGAGATGACAGAGTATTAGAAAATAATTGCTATGCAAATTGTTTTGATGACACGAGCTGATTGGTTTTCTTCCACTCTCTGAAATGAGCAGCTTTAATTGGATTCACTGTATTAAATCATCTTCCTATGCATATTTGGAGCTTTGCTAGCATGTCAAAGAAATGGATTAGGAGGAGGAGGAGGAGGGGAGGTGAATAGAAGAGCAGATGATATGGAACCTGTCCTTTAATTCTGTTGAAATAAATTACACTAGGAGAGCCACTTGAGAGAATGTGGTGAGAGATGTTTGGTTTATACAACTGGTAATTTTAAAGATAGCACAAGCCTTTAAAAACACCTTGGCTTGCCAGTCAGTTAGCAGATGAAAAGCTACCATCACTTTCCCAGTGATGGCAGGCAGAAGGACCTTTAGCAGTAAGCTTTGGTGGTGGGGCATCAGGATTTTGGGGCTCACTGGAGCTGTCAATGTGAATTAAGAGTACCATCAGTTAAAATATGTGTGCAGGAGGTAACATGGTGTCCACATCATCCTCTGTCCTTAACAATAACTTGTATGAAAAAGTAAAAGCTACATATGAGGGAAAATATCCTGACTCTAAAAGGACATTAAAATTGCTCTTGGGAATCTTCTCTTCTGAGGCTGTCCCACAGCTAGGTCATAGCCACTAAGGAGGTTCCATCTTTCGCAAGTAGTTCTCCTATCTCAACTGAAACGGTGGACTTTCCTGCAGGAGGTCCTTTCCTAATTACAGCTAGCCCTTCAAGTGTTCAGATCCAGTGCCATAAAATCCATTAAAGTTCACAGCTGATACTTTGAACTGGAGCCAGAAGTGGCATTGGTGTAAGAGAATAATAAAAACAATTATTTTAGTTTATAGCATAGCACTTTTTTATCTAAATAATTATATCCTGTTGTTACTAAAAGTGTTTTTTTTTACATCCATCCTTAAAAAGTTATCTCTGCATAACACAATAGGCAAAATGTCTTTATCTACACACACACATACACAATTGCTGTGATCTGAGTTTGAGCTGGGGGAGAAGGGTTCGACTTTTGTTTTACTACCATTGCCATGCAAAATAAAGAAAGAAAATGCTTCTGTTATGTGACCCACCTATTCTGATCAGGACTGTGGTGTAGTGGGAGGAAGGGAAGAATGAACTCTTTTCCATAAGGTGTTCCTGCTTTAAAAAATCCATCTCTTTTTGTTTGTTTTTTATTTTAATGGAAGCAAATAGCAATGGGGAATGGGGGGAACATAGATTCTCAACAGGAAAAGAGCTAGCTTTATTGCATGCACACTGGTTCCAGTCTGGATCAGGAGTTCATGTTTCTTGTATCTCACTTTGCAATGATTGAAAAATGTGTTTTGAAGTTTACATATAGTTCCAAAAGAACAAGCAAGAACATTAAGTTATTTTTGGTAGGAAAAGGACAAAAACCATCATTTCCCCAGAGTGGGGGGAGTCATGAAGGTCAAGAAACAAAAGGGAAAGGAGAAGAATTGATTTCCAGGCTAACCATCATCTTCCATCTGTATTTGCTTATTTATTCATATTCCATCTATCTTGTGCACCCCAGGTTGCCGATTAATTTTCTAGCGAGAACAGACCTGAATTATTCTTTATCCAAATAATATTTCATATGTCTTCCTTTTCTCATTTTATCTCAAATAGGGTATGCTGCAGTGCTTCATTATTCATGAAGGATGTGATTACTTGTGGTTATCAGACTAGAGGGAAGAAGAGATAAAATGACAACCTTTTTTCAGGAAACCAAACTATCCCCCCATTTAACTTGGAAATTCCATTCATTAATTGTTAACCTATAAAAACACTTCTGTAGATAGTTTGCTTCAAACATAGACCAATTATTGGATTATCAAAGATTTTGGATTGTTTATTTGGCTTGTCAGGAGGAGCTGGTAAACCCCATTTCTTTCAACCTTCCCTCCCAGCACATTCTTACTGCTTTCCCCCCTGACTTCTCTTTCTTCCCCCTTTGAAGTCTGGATTTTTAAAACAACCACTGTTCTTCCCCTAGAGAAGGAGGGGACAAAGTTATTCTCTTTGGCCTTATATGGCCATGTCTGGATTTGTCTCCCTTGCCTGCCAACTTGTTCCCACCATTGTTTACATCAGCATATGCTGGCTGGGGAATTCTGGGTGTTGAAGTCCATACATCTTAAAGTTGACAAGGTTGAGGAATCCTGGTTTATATGCTTAGATGATGTTGATTCTATGTCTCAGAATCAGCTATCAATCTTGGGATCTCTGAAGGGATCAAAATTAGTGAAGGAGGTGAAACTTATTTTGACAGTATGTGACTAATTTCATCCCATATTGGGATTCATCAGATATACATAGCCAAATCTTTTTTGTGCGGTTCAACCCTCTATAGGGAATTTAGGCACTTTAGGTGATTGTATATACTGCATTAGGTTTAGGAGCTATCCAGGTCCTGGTGCTCATTAATACATTACAGTAATACATTAAAAGCATATTAGTACTAATGTAACAGGTCTATTATAGGGACTAACCCCTTGGCTGTATACTTTTAGGTTCCTCACAGATGATACGTTACATTGATATTTCCAAACTAGATACATAAGATTATTCATACAAACTGATTTAGAGTGATTTTCTTTGTGTAAAAAAAAAAAAAAAGGTAAATTAGTTGGTAATCTGGTTAATGTGGTTTTCAAAATTCTGTGACTTGGGCTATAGTTCCAGTTTAATCAGGACTATTATTGAGAATTATCCAGTAAAGTACTGCAAACTTCTTTTAGGGTTTAACACAGTTTTCCTCAACCTCAGATCTGGTTCTTTCTAATTCTGTTGGGATACTTGTAGACCTCCCAGTCAACATTGCTGAATTCTTGGAGTTACAGACTCATTGTTTGTAAAGTCTATTGATAACATACAGTTTTATGAATTCATGATGTGACTGAGGAGTACTGGAGGATTATTTATTTCTGTAGGGGAAAGAGGAGAGTAAATTATATTCCCACTTTTCCCTAACAGCAGTAACCCTGTGAGTGAGGTTGAGCTTGGGATAATGATTCACCCAAGTTCACCAAATAAATAGCTATAGCTAAAGGAGAACTAGAACCTAAGATGTCTGGCTCTGATTCCACCAGATTTTGGCCCTATTAAGGTGGATTTTCACATTCTTTTCTAAAAGAGAATGAGTGAAATTTAGAGCAGGTGAACTGATAGTTTCAACGTATACAGCGGAGAAAAACAAATTTGCTCAACTCCATCATAACATTTAAAAAGACTAGAAAGCCCAATGCTCAAGGTATGATAAAAGGCAACAAGTGAAAAGGTTAAATTGGAATCCATGCATCTGATTTTTTTCAGTTCCAAATTAGTAGTACAGAGATTTCCTGGCCCTGTGTTTCTCACTACTTGAATTCGGCAGAGCAATATAAAGTAGCTAACATACAAGCTACTTTATTTTAAGTGCACTTTCAACCAGTTTAGTCCGTTAACAATGTACCACTTGGCTGAACATTTTCTTTCACATTCAAATGGATTATAAATAATTCTGTAGATTTTCTCTGCATTTCAGACTGAACAATCTCTTTTTACTTCCTTACTCTGCACTTCTTCACAGTTAGTCTATTAAAATCCTACTGACTCTAATGGGGCTTTAAGAATTTAACCAGGTGGATCCTTTTTTCTTTTATTGCACTTATTCGAAGTTCTCTTTTTGGCACGCAAACTAGAAGCTCCCTTTTACTTTTTTAAAGAGTTTTCCAGACTTTATGAAGTTTTTGAAAAGAAATGTTAATGAAGGATTTTAATCCTCCTAATATAACAAAATATTCTTACTTTTTTAATGCTTCATGAGATCATATTCTTAACGCCTGAACTGCTAAGTGTTAGAAATGCAGGTTTTAGTATATTATGGTTATTTGAAGTCATTGAAGCTACATGTTATAAAGGGAGCCCATTTTTAACTTAAAATAATATTGTGGAGTCCTTGGGGTTCTCTGAGCTTGGTTGTTTTCTTGCAGACATTTCATTACCCATCTAGGTGACATCTTCAGTGCTAGAAGGGAGTGGGGTTTGCTCTCTGTTTATATACAGTACTCGCCCTGCCAGTGTTGGTGGGGGTGTGGTTTTCTCCTTGGTAGTTCCTAAATTAGGCTGTTGTTTACTACTTGATTGTTTGTCTGGATGTAACTGAAGATGTTACCTAGACGGGTAATGAAACGTCTGCAAGAAAACAACCAAGCTCAGAGAACCCCAAGGACTCCACAGTTCAACCCTGGGCTACATATATTCTCTTCTATTGTTACAATAATATTATCATAGTTCAAACCAATATGCTAGTTTATGATAATGATAATATTATCATATCAATAATGATAATAATATTATCATAGTTCAAACTAATAATATTCAGACAAGTATGACTGTTCTTTGAGTCATTTCTCCATGAGGCGATTTAGTAAATACAAAAGAAGGATGTAAAATGCATTATTTAAATATCTTTTTTCCTTCACCCAATAGGATTGCTTAATTTGAACTTGGTTTCTACTTTATTACTGCCAGTTGTTGTAGACTGAAAATAAACGTATTATTTTTAAAAAAATTCAAAGCTAAGTAGCAAAGAAACCTTTTCTTCTTTGACCGAACAGTGATCTGTTTTCTCATTCTTAAGGTTGTGCTCCTATAGACACTTACTGGGAAGAGCCCTACTGAATTCCTTACTACTTCTGCACAGATAACCCGAATAATTTGGAAGCATGTTTTTCTGAGCCATCCTTCCTTTCTAAAAGGAAAAACGCTGCCCTGGACCAACATACTTCTAAAGATACTTTTCACCCGTGGCCTGGATCAATCTAGGTTAATAAAATCATGCATCGGGAGATACTGTGACACAGGTTTATTTACTTGCTTCTATGAAATTAAAAGTAATTTATCAGCACTTGATTTTTAAAAAATTATAATTATTATGTTATTGTTGTTTTGGAATAGAGTAAAGTAGATGGATAGGCCATGTTACAGATCTGTGAAAAAAGGAAGATATAAATAACTTGCCTTCATATAGGGAATTGGTCTGGTCTGCTCAAATATATTTTGAATAACTTTTTAATTTGAAAGTTCCAAGAATTATAGGAACATGGGAAGTTGGTTTATGGTGGATCAACAAGTTTGTGCATTTAATCAAGAGGTGAACAATCTTTCAGGGGCAGGAGTGTAACCCTATGTGACACAAAGGGGTGATGTCAGGATTATCTGCTTTTTCTTAGATCTTTAACAGAATTTTAGAGGCTTGCTCTTTAAAAAGTGTGTCAAACCTATCTGGGGACTTGCAGTTCATGTGCTTGCTACCTCAAAATACTGGGACTGATTTCTGCCACTGATTTCCAGTAATTGGGTTCAGAATAAGTTGGGGGAGTGGGAAAGAGAAATTTGTGGGCCACATGCTCTCCTTGGTCTTTAGGTTGCGTGCCCCTGATTTAATCCATTGTTGTGTGCTATGACTCACAGAGGGTTTCCAGGATCTCAGGCATCTCAATGACAGCACTTCATTTGTGTGTGTGCATTTACTACACCATGTATGTGCACATGCCAACGAGAGATTCTAAAAAGAAATCTTACTCGGTTTCATCAGAAGCAGCTGTTCATTTGAATTGTGGTTTAATAATTTATAATGCCAGTAGTACTTTATACAGCAGTATGTGCTATCAAACAACTCTTTCTTCCATTCTCAATTCTTAAATAGTAAAAAAAAAAAAAAAAAAAGACGTGTGTTTTTGTGTGTAGCAAATTGATTTAGAACGTGTAAGGGGAATCCGGACTATGATCCAATTCATTTATTATGATGGTTCATAACCTAACCTGCCAAGCTTCTTCTCTGGATTTTGAGTCATTTCCCAATCCTGTTCCAATACCTCTTCCTTTCTCCTAATGTTCAAAGAGGTTCTAGAAATAAGCTTCACTCAGTGACTCAACACTAAGAAAGGAAGCTTCACTTTACTCCATCCAGGGGAAATCTCCATCAATTGATGGAGCAACTGAGGAAGTGAGCCTGGGATGTGTGTAAGAACTCCATACATATGTGGATATGGATAGTATACAGTATATACTAGTAAGCCATTATGATGTGTTTTACTATTGAATGTTATCATATTGTGAAGTATTTTTAGTTTTGTACATTGCCTGGAAATGTACAACATGATAAAAATAGCAAACTATATCTACTGTAGGACACTAAAGATAGAATCAATTTTAAAAAGTGGAAGGTGGCATCTTCTGTAGCCATTATTAGCTCCATCAATATTTCTTTTGCTTTTGGAACCTTTAAGGATTACCTTCAGCATTAAGATATTTTCATATAGCCCTCAAGTCCAGAAAGTAGCTTTTACTTCAGAGAAAGCAAGGAAATTTCACAGATGCTGAAGATTCCTCATTAAACGAAAACCTACCCATGCAATGTTCTGTCAATAGTAAAATAAGTTTGTCTGTGTGAATCAAGGCACATGGATGATGAATGCCTCAGTCGTAAACTCCAGCATTTAGTAAAGGACTGAATAGAACCAAATGCTAGGCTTTTTCTCCACACAATGATCAACCCTTCCTTTGCCTCATCACCTGTCCATATTCCTCATCCTTGAGTTGAGCTTGACTCTGACTGGCATGTGCTGTTCTCTCCCTTCCCCCTCCCTCCCTTCCTTCCCAGGTCTTACTGACTACCCCAAATGAACCAAGTCTGAATGGTATGCAACTCCTCAATATGTAACTTGGATTTAAATAAATAATACATATGAAAACCAGGAGACATACTCAGAAGAATACAACCAATTCCTTATCGGGGGGATAGTTACTGTATAGTGAACTGGCCTCCAACAGTATAGAGGTTTGCCATTGTTAGCTCTGGGATTTTTTTTTTTAATTTCCCAGACTTCTACAATTTCTTGATTTTCTCCCATCTAAATACTACTCAGGTCTGACCCTACTTAGCTTTTTAAAGATCAACTAGCTACTGACACCTTCAGATGCCTCATCTCTGCACCAGGCAGGGGATTTGGCTCAATGGCCTAAGTGGCCTCTTCCCTTCCAGCTCTATAATCCTATGATTCTTTGTATAGATTATATGTACAAACACAAGGAGCTGTTGATCATAAAGTAGGCATGTTTCCTCCTCACAATTTTAATGAACTTACCTATGGCATATGAAGACAAAGTCCTACAGTGCCTTCCTATAACTGTGTTTCATGTTCAGTCATATACATATATCTTTTTTTTTTTTACAGGGTCAAAAAAAGAAGGACAGAAAGATCAGGAGGCCAGCAGACCTACCATTTCATCCCCCAAGAGGCTGGTAGTATCAGCTACCAAGCTCCATTCACCAGGTATTTGTAAACTGGGAACACTTGTTTTGAAAAAAGTTTTAAATTTGTAGGTGGGAAATTATTAAGATATGACTTTCTGGAATAATTCCAGGACTATTCAAATCTGTAGAAGGCTGAGCAAGAGGTGCATGCCTCCTTTTAAATGGTTAAAGCAGCGATGTCTTTTTCCATTGTGTGACCATTTCAAAAGCTACTCCCAGCATTGCTTACAAAGCCTCTTATATTAATGTTATACATTTTTTCTGATTGACTAGGGGAAATGGGGAAGAAGAAGACAGAAGGGTTATTTATTTGTTAGGTTGCCCTGCATGAACACAAACTCTATAAACATTAAATCTCAGACAGACAAGCATCAGTAAGCAGGCTTCATTATATGAGCAGACAGAGCAAATTGTATCAGATTATCTCTGGATGGAACAAAACCATGTTCTTTTTTTCCAAAATGAGGACATTGTTGTTAAAAGTTTAAAATATGGAAGCTATTTCAGAAATAGATGACTTTAATCTGTCAAGAAATGCTTCATGTTATGCATAATGTACCAACTATTCCAACCATGATTCTTTTTTTAATGTTATACCATATTACGAAGCATCACATTTTCTATGGCTAATATAAGAAGAAAAAATAAATCCTGAATTTTTAGCTCACATACAAGTCTGTGTTCTGCTTTTCCTTTATTTCTCTGTCAGCAGTCCCTGCATTCAATTGCAATATTGTTTTCTACATCTATACATAATTAAAAAGCCACTAGTAGAGACAACCAGTTTGTAACAGTGAATAATAAATGAAAAGGTCAGGTGAATATATGCATGTGTACTTAGGGCTATAGTATTGATTTGCCTGATTAGTAAGAGTACGTGATGAAAATATTTTTAATGAGCTAAAATTATTCCTCGATTAGTCAGATAAATTGGAGGGGTGTTGGAAATGTTTAAATGTCTGTACAAATCAACTTGCAAATAAAAATAGCACAGGCAGGCATTTCCAAATTCTATCTCCTCCTTCCCCAACACAATGAAGATTAGTACAATCAATGGATGAACATTTATTTTGGCAGCCTACATTCTGATTGTGAAACTGCATAATTTAATATAGAATACCATAAAGGATCCTTGTCAATGTTCAATAGCATAAATACTTTTCCTTAGCCCTTTTAACAACACTTAGTCAATTATTCACATGATCCTAAAGGAATATACTGTAATGGAATTGTATCTCTTTCTAAGATCAAGTCTCTATTTACCTCTTTCCAGTCTTTCAAACCCCTTCATGGATCACTGCCTTGTCGTGGCGAAGGGGCTTGTGTAACTCAGTGAAGCCATGAGCTATACCGTGCAGGGCCACCCAAGACGGACAGGTCATGACAGAGAGTTCTGACAAAATGTGGTCCACTGGAGAAGGAAATGGCAACCCACTCCAGTATCCTTGCCAAGAAAACCCCATGGACAATGTTAAAAGGCTAAAAGATATGACGCCGGAAGATGAGCCCCTCAGGTCGGAAGGTGTCCAATATGCTACTGGGGAAGAGCGGAGGGCAATTCCAAGTAGCTCCAGAAAGAGTGAAGCGGCTGGGCCAAAGCCGAAAGGACGTTCAGCTGTGGATGTATCTGGAAGCGAAAAGAAGGTCCGATGCTGTAAAGAACAATATTGTATAGGTACGTGGAATGTAAGATCCATGAACCAAGGCAAGCTGGATGTGGTCAAACATGAGATGACAAGATTGAACGTCGACATCTTGGGAATCAGCGAATTGAAATGGACGGGAATGGGTGAATTTAATTCAGGTGACCACTATATCTACTACTGTGGGCAAGAAACCCTTAGAAGAAATGGAGTTGCACTCATAGTCAATAAGAGAGTGGGAAAGGCAGTAATGGGGTACAACCTCAAAAACGACAGAATGATCTCAGTGCGTATCCAAGGAAAACCATTCAACATCACGGTAATCCAAGTCTATGCCCCAACCACTGATGCCGAAGAAGCTGAAGTTGACCGGTTCTATGAAGACCTACAAGACCTTCTAGAACTAGCACCAAAAAAAGATGTCCTTTTCATCATAGGGGATTGGAATGCTAAAGTAGGAAGTCAAGGAGTAATCGGAATAACAGGCAAGTTTGGCCTTGGAGTACAAAATGAAGCAGGGCAAAGGCTAATAGAGTTCTGTCAAGAGAACAAGCTAGTCATAGCAAACACTCTTTTCCAACAACACAAGAGACGACTCTACACATGGACATCACCAGATGGTCAATACCAAAACCAGATTGATTACATACTTTGCAGCCAAAGGTGGAGAAGCTCTATACAGACGGCAAAAACAAGACCAGGAGCTGACTGTGGCTCAGATCATGAGCTTCTTACTGCAAAATTTAGGCTTAAATTGAAGAATGTAGGGAAAACCACTAGACCACTCAGGTATGACTTAGATCATATTCCATGTGAGTACACAGTGAAGGTGATGAATAGATTTAGAGGATTAGATTTGGTAGACAGAGTGCCTGAAGAACTATGGACGGAGGTCTGTAACATTGTACAAGAGGCAGCATCTAAAACCATCCCAAAGAAAAAGAAATGCAAGAAAGCAAAATGGCTGTCTGATGAGGCTTTACAAATAGCTGTGGAAAGAAGGAATGCGAAAAGCAAGGGTGAAAGGGAAAGATATAAGCAACTGAATGCAGATTTCCAGAGAATAGCAAGGAGAGATAAGAAGGCCTTCTTAAATGAACAATGCAAAGAAATTGAAGAAAAGAATAGAATGGGGAAGACTAGAGATCTCTTCAAGAAAATTGGAGATATCAAAGGAACGTTTAGTGCAAAGATGGGCATGATAAAGGACAAAAAAGGCAGGGACCTAACAGAAGCAGAAGAGATTAAGAAGAGGTGGCAAGAATACACAGAAGAACTATACAAGAAAGATCTTAATGTCCCTGATGTCCATGCTGGTGTGGTCACTGACCCTGAGCCAGACATCCTAGAGAGTGAAGTCAAGTGGGCCTTAGGAAGCATTGCTAACAACAAAGCTAGTGGAGATGACAGTATTCCAGCTGAGTTATTTAAAATACTACAAGACGATGCTGTTAAAGTGCTGCACTCAATATGCCAGCAAGTTTGGAAAACGCAACAGTGGCCACGGGATTGGAAAAGGTCAGTTTACGTTCCAATTCCAAAGAAGGGCAATGCCAAAGAATGCTCAAACTATCGCACAATTGCACTCATTTCACATGCTAGCAAGGTTATGCTCAAAATCCTACAAGCTAGGCTTCGGCAGTACGTGAACCGAGAACTACCGGATGTACAAGCTGGGTTTCGAAGAGGCAGAGGAACTAGAGATCAAATTGCCAACGTTCGCTGGATCATGGAGAAAGCACGAGAGTTCCAGAAAAGCATCTACTTCTGCTTCATTGACTATGCAAAAGCCTTTGATTGTGTGGATCACAACAAACTGTGGCAAATTCTTAAAGAGATGGGGATACCAGACCACCTTACCTGTCTCCTGAGAAATCTGTATGTGGGCCAAGAAGCAACAGTTAGAACCGGTCATGGAACAACCGATTGGTTCAAAATAGGGAAAGGAGTACGACAAGGCTGTATACTGTCACCCTGCTTATTTAACCTATATGCAGAGTACATCATGAGAAATGCCAGGCTGGAAGAATCACAAGCCGGAATTAAGATTGCAGGGAGAAACATCAACAACCTTAGATATGCAGACGATACCACCCTAATGGCAGAAAGTGAAGAAGAACTAAAGAGCCTCTTGATGAGGGTGAAAGAGGAGAGTGCGAAAGCTGGCTTGAAACTCAACATTAAAAAAACTAAGATCATGGCATCTGGACCCATCAATCCCTGGCAAATAGAAGGGGTAGAAATGGAAGCAGTAACAGACTTCATTTATTTGGGCTCCAAGATCACCGCAGACGGAGACTGCAGCCATGAAATTAAAAGACGCTTGCTCCTTGGGAGGAAAGCTATGGCAAACCTAGATAGCATATTAAAAAGCAGAGACGTCACCTTGCCGACAAAGATCCGCATAGTCAAAGCTATGGTTTTTCCAGTAGTAATGTATGGCTGTGAGAGCTGGACCATAAAGAAGGCTGAACGCCGAAGAATTGATGCCTTTGAACTGTGGTGCTGGAGAAGACTCTTAAGAGTCCCCTGGACTGCTAGGAGGTCAAACCAGTCAATCTTAAAGGAAATCAACTCTGATTGCTCATTGGAAGGATTGATAATGAAGCTCAAGCTCAGATACTTTGGTCACCTAATGCGAAGAGAGGACTCTTTGGAAAAGACCCTGATGCTGGGAAAGATGGAAGGCAAAAGGAGAAGAGGACGGCAGAGGATGAGATGGCTAGATAGCATCACTGAAGCAATGAGCATGAAATTGAGCAAACTGAGGGAGGCAGTGAAAGATAGGAAGGCCTGGCGCAATATGGTTCATGGGGTCACGAAGAGTCGGACACGACTTAACGACTAAACAACAACAACAACAAGTCTTTCAAAATTTGAAAATAAATTATTCTGAATGTAAAGTTATGGGATGATTAGTTTTATAATGTAGCACACTTTTAAGAAGTTATCCATACAATCTTTAAAATACTACTTGATAGTTCACCATAACCTCCAAGCATCATGTCATCCCTGCATGTTTTTGCAACTGCCTAAAAAATATCTAGCATTATTTCTGTGTTGCCTTATCTGTAAAATACCTAGAAGGCTTTTCATTGTTTCCTCTAATGTACAGTAACTGCCTTTGGTAGGTAGACATGTACAAAATTTGTCACGCTATTTTTCAATTTCCTATCCTCCATTAGTTCATGGAGAATGAGAAATTTTTCCTCAGTGTTTCAGGGATAGTATTGATGATCTCATTTAGAAGATAGAGCCGTGCAATCTCATATTGCTGTGACAATATTTGTTTTAATTGTTGTTCTGACACTTCATGATCTAATGGACATCATTTT
The DNA here is from genome assembly GCA_030867105.1 of Liasis olivaceus. Taxonomy (NCBI): domain Eukaryota; kingdom Metazoa; phylum Chordata; class Lepidosauria; order Squamata; family Pythonidae; genus Liasis; species Liasis olivaceus. The sequence goes on along the minus strand of CM061352.1, from coordinate 90,562,115 downwards.
GCCAGGATTGTCTGTCGGTAGCTAAGTCTTGGAATTCTTATCAGCTTACATCATCTGTGATAGTATCTAGCCATTTGTTTTCTAATAGCCTCTTTTTTTATTGCTTTCCATTTTTCCAAATATCAGGATCTTCTCCAGAGACTCTTGCCCTTCCATTATATTTCTTAAATATTTACCTTTAGCTTAATTATTAGTGCTTCCTTTGATCACTCTGATTTTACTTCATCTAGTATTGCATGATTTGATCTTGCAGTCCAAGGTAGTCTCACCAATTTTCTCTAGCACCACAATTCACAATTTTTTTCTGATAGTCAAGTTTTTCATAGCCATATTTTACAATTAGGAGAACCATGACCTTGACAATTTACTTTTGTCAAGTTGCCTTTGTTATCAGTGCAACGCCTCTGCACTTCAATATTTTGTCCAGGTTCATAATAGCCTTTCTCCCAAATATGAGATGTCTGTTTATTTCATGACCAGAGTCATCATCCCTGTGAATTTTTGAGCCTAGGAATATAACGTCTACTACTACTTTAATATCTTCCCTGCCTATTTGCATTAAGATGACATTGCCTGTTGACATAATCTTCAGGGGGGTGGGAGGATTAATGCTGATCAGCAGACCAGCTTTTTCATTCTCTTCTTTCACCTTCAATAAGAAATTCCTTAAGTCTTTCGTGCTTCCAGCCATCAAAATATATCATCAGCATATCTAAGGTTATTTATGTTTCTCCCAACAATTTTAATTCCGATTTCTGTTTCTTCTACTCCCACATTTATTATATATACTGCATATAAACAAATCAGGTGACAATTTATAACCTTGCTGTATTCTTTCCCAGTTATGAACCATTTAGTTGTTCCATATTTCAGTCTAACTGTTGCTGTTATTATGTTATTATAATTAATTATATTACATATAATGTTATATTATGTTATTATGTTACTGTTGTTGGTCATCATATAACTTCTTCTTGTGGTTTGGTACATCATGTTTTTAAGAGGTATTTAAGTTTGATGTGGTATATCCAGTCAATAACTGTTCTATAATCTATAAAGCAAAAATAGGTATATTTTTAAGACTCTCTTCCTTTTCCATTATCCATTGGATGTTAGCAGTGACCATAGGTGCCTCAACCTGTTCTGAATCCCACATGTATATCTGACAATTTCTGTTCCATGTACTGTTGAGTTCTAAATTGCAGAAAGTTAAGTAGTACCGTACTAGCATGTGAGTTAAGTAAGGTAAGTGGTTTATATACAAATATACACATAGATCATAAATGGAGGCAATACTAATAGCATATTTCTGCCAGGAAGCATATCCACTGTTTCACATCAGGTCTTCAAAGACATACCTGCATACTCAGGTACTTAAATTTAACTCATAGGAAATCTCAACTTTCCCTCTTCTGAAAACTTCAATTAATCATCTTGGTCATCTCCCTAGGCTTCCCATGACGTTATTTTTCATTTATAACTGCCTTTCTAAAAGCATGTACCCTTGTTACAACAGTTCTACTCTGACAAGTTGGATTGAGTGTGGCTGATCTCCCAAATGATCTTGAAAGCTATTTTGAAGGTCTAATATTGCTTCTCAGCATGGCCTGGGCTACTTTTGGGGAAACTCTCATAGGTCCAAAAGAAATAAACCAATCTGAATATACTCTATACCCAACTCAGGGTGAAGATCTCTGACACTAAATATATAATTGCAGTAAAAGTTTATATTTGAGTGAAGTGCTGTTATATTTCAAGTGACAAAATGCTAGAGATGAAACAATTTAACTGATGTTCTATTTTTTAAAATTATGACAGTAAAAGAAGAGAGACAGCCATATTGCATATAGCAGGACAACACATGCCAGCATTTTAAAGCAGACACTCATTTTCTGTAGAGCTAGCATTTGTTTTCAGGGCCCCCAAAAATCCTACAGCATAGCTTGTATTAGGCAATTTTCTACTTCCAGGAAAATGTTACAGCTCAAAAGCGATGTACAGATTTGGACACACAGTGTATTACAAGTAAGAAAGATTTACTATCAAACACACTAGGAATAGAAGTCTGTGTTTGACAGGGGACATTCTATAGGCTAGTGTTTCTTGACCTTGGCAACTTTAAGACATGTGGACTTCAATTCCCAGAATTCCCCAGCCATCTTTCAGTTGTCATGCTTATTTAACCAACTAAAAGCTCATCACATTTTGTTATGCTCATTTCTCAATTGGCAAGCTACGAACTATGCTGCTATGGATTACCTATGGACAGAAGTGAGTCAGTGTACATCAAACAGTATGCACATTATGATGGGAATCAAAACATTATGGCACTGTGGTGTCTCCTTTATTAAAGCACTGTCTGTATGCTGGCTAGCATAATGTAAACCAAGGAAGGTGGTCCAGACACTAGTGTATATTGTGCTGTGGAAACAGAAGAGCAGGGGGGACAGATGAAGAGAGTATTAAGAGGCTGTTCCAAGCCAACTGCTATATAGGAAGAATTGTTACACTTTCCTTTTGTACTAAGGGTACTTCCAGTGGAGGCACGTGTTCTGCAATTGCTTTACAACATTCATGGAATTTTAATTTCTGCAAAACTACTGATCGATTATGCTATTGTGTCCTAGTGAGATAAGTACATTCAGCCCTGCCTGTGCTTCCAAATATGAAGCCACAATATCACTGGATTCTTGAATACGTTTAAGAAACTACTAGTGTGCTATAAGTGAAAGAAAGAGGATTCCTGTTTCTTTCATGACTGTGAAAAAAATATGGCACTTCAGCAGATACCCTATATTTTTTTTCTGCCTTTGATGACTCCAAATGCACCAGTGTATATTGTTGTAAACAAGGTGATCATAGCTGATAGGACACAATAATGAATGATGAGATTCTGTAACATCTGGATAGGAGAAATGTTTGAAGTGGCACACTAATTGGCTATCACTGAGCTCTTAGAAATCAAGCGCGGGAGACATTTAGCTATTGACAATACAGGCATCCTCTCAAGATCTCCCCCATAAAGTTTGGTAGACAGGACGGGGATGGGGAGGGGGAAGAGGAGGAAAAAAGGGAGGAGGAAGAAGCATATTGTGTTCAAAATTGCACCTACAGAAGCCGTCAATAACTGGATAAGTAGTCAGTATTGGCCCATGTATTAGAATGAAATGGAGAATGTTTTGGAAAGGAGAGTGCAAGAGGAGACAGGTACCCTGTGCCAAATAGGGGAAAAAACATTGTTAAAATGCAAGCGCCTTATTATTTTTCACATCTGTCCACCCTAAAATGCCCAGGAAATTACTGTACTGACTGTCTGATATTTGGAGCGTCTAACCTGCTTCCAGCAAAAATGTGTCTGTCCACGTTTGAATGGTCTTATTTCTTAACATCTATGTATATGTGGGGTATAATTTAAAGCATTTCTAAAGCAATTATCCATGCCCTAAATAACATCCTTCCTCATAAGTTCACAACTGCAAAAAAGACTTGGAATCATTCTTTGTGCATTGTATTTTGTAGATTCTCTATATGAAGCAGAAAGGTGGTGAGACAATATGCATACTTAGTTGTTCTGTTAGCGCTAGATGAGTAGATAAATTCAAGATTATCCATAAGGACAAAAATCACAGCTTAAATTACAAGGACATTTCAGAACATTTGGAAAGACAATTTACAGGCATTTAGTTCAAATATTGTAAGGCTGCAGGGATTTGGAAGAGTTGAACAAAGTTTCGGGGAATTTTCTCTAATTAAATATGAAACAATTTAGCTGTGGAATCCCCAAGGAAGTCACTCTGAAATAGATTCACTGACCTTGTTACTGTATAGCTTTGAAGTTTATTGGATTCTTAGTGTTTTAGAAATAAAAGCACATTTCATTTAAAAAAAAAATGGATGTCCTGCTTTATTGTTTCTTTCTATCCAGATCATTATAATAATTGACAACAGAAGATACTGCTTCAGCTTTTGCAAAAAGCTCAAACAGTTCTAGTTGATTCCAAAGTATGGCAAAAGCAACAGAACTAATAACAAGATTGTTTGTCCTCCACTATTGCCCTGACATATTGTCAGCCTTGCAAGGTAGTCCAGATGAAAAGCATGCCCAGGTGAACTAATTCTACTTTATTGTGAGGTTACATTAACAGAATCTTGCAAGTCTGAAAGTACATTTCTCCCGTCACCTTTACAGCCCAAGAAACTAAGGAGGGTCCCTTCTGAGACATTTGCCATGCTCACATTCCTGCTGTGGGCTAAGCTGGCTCTTATCCCACCATTGCCCTGGCTGCAGCTCTTCCCCCTGTCTCCCAAGACCATTCCCACATACCATTAAACGTATTACATATATTTCATTTCATGCCATTTTTATGATAGCTTGCTGCTTCTTAGTGCATAGAAAACATAGACTAGAGGATCCCAGGTTTAATTTTTACTTAGTTATCAAATTTTTAGTGATTCTGGATCAACCTCTCACATATCTCTGATCCATTTCATATCATAACAGATTTCATTATTTTTATTAAAAGTAATTTCTATTGACAAAGAGAGCCAGTTTGGTGTAGTGGTTAAAGCACCAGGCTAGAAAGCTGGAGAATGTGAGTTCTAGCCTCATATTAGGCATGAAGCCTGCTGGGTGACCTTGGGCCAGTCGCTCTCTCTCTCTCTCTCTCTCATTCTGTGGTAGGAAGAAGGCAATGGAAAATCACTTCTGAAAGTCTTGCCAAGAAAACTGCATGGACTAGTCCAGGCAGTTGTCAGGAGTCAACACTGCCTTGAAGGCACACATACACACTATTGACAAAAATTGGGTGTTTCAGACAAGAAGAAAATACCATTTGCATTGGGTTTCAAATGGTTATGATGGAAGCAAAATTAGTATTCAGGCCTTGTTGCCTGAATGAATAGAGAGAGGAGTGGTGATGTGCACATCACCTTTGCCCTAGTAATCCCAGGCATTCCTACTCTTCCTTCATTGGCTGAACACAGGAAGAGTCCTGTGTAAGTGGAATCCAAAACTCTTCATCACAGAGAGTGTCCTATATGCAGTCAAAACTCAGTGCAAGAAAAATTGTGGGTAGAGTTGATGCATTGCAAATATTGGAAGTAAGGCTAGAGTGATCTTCCTCATTTCAGCCTCCAACAGGTCAAGCAATAATACCTGAATTTTATTTTTATTAGGAACCAGTTTATGTGTTATACACTCACTGAACAGTACAGGTAGTCCCCAGTTTAAGAACGAGTTCCATTCCCAAGATCTGTCCTTAAGTCAAATTTGTATGTAAGCTGGAACAGTATTATTGTATAATACCGTATAAGTAGTATTGTGCAATGAACTTGAACCATTGTATATTTTACTCAAATCATTGTATTTAACTTGAATTTTGCTACAGTAGGCTCTATTCTTAACTATGGGTCATCCATAACCCAGGCATTCTTAACCCAGAGACTATCTGTACATAGCTAGAGCAGCATACCTATCAGTTGTCCCAAATTGTTCAAAACAGCCACACCTTTCAAGGTGCCATCCTACAGCAAAACCCTGTTTTGATAAATCTTGGTTCCCAAACCACTAACTTCCAATAAAACACTTCATACTACTTTTAGTCTTACTGTTGTATCCATTAGGCAAAATTTTTACATTAAAGTAATGGTAATACTTTACCATTCTGCAAAGAGTCCTAATCTATTCTCTGAAGGTTTCCTGCAGAACCCACAACTGTGTAGTCTTGGTCTAGTGTAAATATCAATGTCAGAAAATATCATTGAGCAGATTTTCCAGGCCTTCAGAGTGTTTTCTCACCCTCCCTTTCAAGATAAATTCACCACAAGTGCTATTTGGCACCTGCAGTTCATCAAAAGTCTATGGAAACCCATGAGACTGTCTTTGAACACTGACATCAGCTCTGGAAAACATCTGTGAGCACTACAGATTATTGTGAGGAGCAGAAAATAGCCACAGAAGCTTTGCTGTGGCTACCAATGTTTAGTTTTGCAATAATTATATCCTAGGCCTGTTAGGACTCAAGCTGCATATTGTGACTTCTATAGATGAGTTTAAAAAAATAAAACTGAAGTCGTTTTAGCTTGCTGTGTTGCTAGAAACAAGGCCAGTGAATTCCTTGAAATGTGAAACTTTGTGATATAATTCTATTATGTGACAGTGGTGTGAAACATAACTCATTTATTTGCAACCCCCGTTGGCTTCTGCATCACTTCAGTATTTGGAAAAATTAAGGTACAGATTCTTTCAGGCACAGATGCATTTTTCTTCCTCCTCCTCTCTCTCTTTCCTCCCCCCCCCCTTTTCTTTTCAGATAAGTGTAACTGCGTGCCTGTGACATTGCTCTTCTGCTATGCTAGTCAGATTGTTCAAAGACAGTTGTCCGTCCAACACTCACTCCTCTCTGCATGCAGGGGAGAATATGGAATGTGCTCGTTAGCCTCACCACCACCTCCACCACATTCCAAGGGCTTGCAGCTCATATCTCTTACACACTGAAGATTAATTTCTTTCCTAAGGAGCTTTTGTAATTACGGGAGATCCCTACATAATTTAGAACACAGCTAGGTAATATTTTTGAGCCAGTGAGCACCTTGGAAATTTTGAGAGCCTGCTGTGGGCATTCCCACAAAATGGCCGCAACGGAGGAGATGTACCCATTCATCAAGGCCAAAAGCAAAATGCTCATTTACCAGAAAACAAGATGTTAAGATGGCTTCTTTGCTCTACTTCTCTTCCCTCCCAGATGATCTCTACCATTGCAGCTTACCTTTGTATTCTTTCAGGTTGGGTAGATGCACGTTCAAACATTTTATTTTCTAAGGATACCCATATAGGGCTCAGAAGCATTTTTGTAAAAAGAAATGATGCTGCTTTGCCTTCTAGGATGCCATTTGCTATTACATTTATTTTTTTTATATTAAAAGAATCTAAAAACATGCAATTAACATCAGGGGGTTAGGGGGCTTGTCAGAAATATTGGTAATGGTAATTTTTAGACACACAAATACAAATCATCCTCAGCTTGCTTTTATGAACTAGTTGTCACTAATCATCAAACCGTGCTGATGATTCACTGTGCAGTAAAGTGGTTTTGATCATTTGGTTTCACACAAAGCCTTGCAGGAAGATGCTGCAGAATAAGGGTTTTTTTAGAACCTTTCTGAATCCACTATGTGTGGCTTCATGCAAATTGCTAATCGTACAGAGATAATCTTGGGGGTGTGGTTTCCCAGCAGATGGAAAGTCTTTGGAGCAGCCCTTGATCTCTGGAAAACCAATTCTAAACCCCTACCCCAGCACCAGCACCAGTATTTACATACTTGATAAGACAGATAAACATATTTTTTAAAAATGCCTATAGCCAAGTCTTCTATTAATTCCTGTCTATGTTTGCCACTAATCCCTATATTTCTGGCGTTCAGAGATGAGTTCTCTGACCTAGGCACTCAGACTAGCACCATCTGTACATAAGAAGAGAGCATCAACAGATTGGGAAAAACATCATGATTTAGAAAAGTAAAGATAGAAGGATATTTAAAGAAAAAACCTAAAGCCAAGACTGAGATACAGATAAATGAGGACTGAGCATGCTCATCGGTACAAGGAACACTTACTGACAGCAGGGGGAATGGAAAATGGGAGGAAGAAGGGAATGGAGAACTCCACTCTGCAACAATATTGTATTGGGGTTAAACTTTATTCTATTTTTAGGAATATTGAATTCACAGTGAGTAGCCAGCTGAAAGCCAGGGCTCTTGTGCTGAAGGAGCCTAGAGGTTTCACTTGCTGACAGGGTGTGTGAAACAAACCAGTATAAACAAATCTAAACATAGATGCTCCATTAACGTTTAAACTTAAATAGCTGCATTGCACTTTAATAAAATACATTTTAATCATACATCTCTTTCTCCATCTCTGCCTAATTGTTCTCAGTCATCTCTGTCTCCTTGTATTCATGGAGAAGGAGAAAAATGTTCTTGCAGTGCAATCTATCTAAAATGTGGTATTTCCTCTGAGTAAAAAGAGAGTCCGAAAGTCAGCAGCGTGACCCAAGAGATTGTAAAGAAGCCTCTACTGTAGAGTTTTGTATGAGCTTTCTCATAGAACAGTGTTGTCCAAACTTGGCCACTTTAAGATGAGTGGACTTCAACTCCCAGAATTCCCATGCTGGCTGGGGAATTCTGGGAGTTGAAGTCCATTCATCTTAAAGTGGCCAAGTTTGGACAACACTGTCATAGAAGATTAGTAGAGGAAGTATGGAAAAGACAGAAAACTGCACTTGAATCCATTAGAGCAGTGTTTCTCAACCTGGGGAACTTTAAGATGTGTGGACTTCAACTCCCAGAATTCCCCTGCCTGGGGAATTCTGGGAGTTGAAGTCCACACATCTTAAGGTTCCCAAGGTTGAGAAACATGGATTAGAGATTTGCAAGATGATGATGAGCAATCCAGGCATTTGCATATTGGCTGCTGCTTTTGTTCCAGGCTGTTGCTGCTACAGCATCTCTTTCTCCTTCTTGGCAGTTTCATAACAACAGCAGCATCAGAGACTGCCACCAATGCATGGGTAATAAGTATTTCTTTTTAAAAAGATGCAAAGCATGTCAACAGAAAACTTACCATAAAATATAAAAAGGAGGAGAAAACCTTGTAGGACAGCTTGCAATTGCCTATTATTGAAGTCATTGCAGGCTTGTTTCTGTGCATTAGTTGGTTTTAAAACTCAGTATGCAGATATTTAAATTATGCCTTTTAATAAAATTCATTATGTGAAAAGGTGCTACCAGCCTCTTAATTTTTGGCTGCCATAAAAGATATATATTACATATATTATAAAAATATCTTATTTTTATATCTGTCATATATATTTATATGTAATATATATGTAATATATATCTTTATAATATTTTTATAATGATTGTTTTTTATATCTTGTTTTATTGATTGTTTACCCAGAGTCACTTTTTGTGACATGGGCGGCCATATAATTCTGGTTAATGAATACATAAAAATAAAATAAAATCTCTTTTCACTTCACTTCAGACACCCCATGACTGTGAGTAGCTATGTTCTTACATACATAACAATATATTACAGTGTTGGATATTCGTTGCTTCTTACAGGACATCCCAAACAAAAGTCACCTGTTCCAAGAAATGGATTTTCTGCAAAGCCAGATTTGCAGACCCGAGAGCCTGAACGGCAGTTCATCCAGCAAATGAAGGATAGGTGTGATGAACTAGCCAGAAAACTCAGTTGTGTCCAGGAAGAACTTAAGAGAACCAGATGTGGCTTTGATGTCTTTGTAATAACAACACGGTATTTCTTTCAGAAGGTGAGTAGCAACAATGTTGTTTCCCTGCATTGCCAAGCAGCTTTTTGAGAAACCACAGGTGTTTGGTTATGGCAAAGGCAGAGGAATGTACTATCAATGTGATTTGGTCTATATCAATGGTATTATAAGAGATGAAAAGGTATGGAGATTCAATTTAGAAGGAATAATTTTGAGTATGATAGCAAGCTCTCTGTCATCCACGTTTGGACAAGCATGTGTGCCGAAACCAGTATATATTGGATGCATACCCAAACTATACAGATCTGAACAGAATTCCTCTGGAAAATAAAACTGAGCTTAAAGACGACCATGGCAGAAGTTCTCAGCAGTGTTATCAGAACTGAATATCACTGAAGATATACACGTACTAGCTGTACAAACTTGCCTTGTCAGTGTGAAAATATTGTTAGTGGTAGATTATTCTATTGGTAGGTCATTCTAAATAATCCTGAACTTCATTTGTCTGGATATATACAAAACTGTGCTTCTTTGGACAGTGGGCACATTCTCCTCAATATTAGTTAAATGTGCACTGTTGTGCATATTCTTCATTAATCTAATAGTATATTTCAACCTTGGGTAATCTGACAAAAAAGAGGCAAAGTTTAAAATGATACTGAAAACACTATTTAATATTAGGTACATTAGAATTCATCCAAAAAGCAAATGTGAATAGTTTTTTTTTTTTTAATTAATTACTGGTGTGTGTGTGTTCAGTCATTCATTCATTCATTCATTTCTTTCTTTCTTTCTTTCTTTCTTTCTCTCTCTCTCTCTCTCTCTCACACACACACACACACACACACACAAGACCTATTGGCAGAGAATGGAAATACAGAACTTTCTGGGTGCGCTGGCCTTGGTGCTGCAGATACCAGACATAATGTTAAACAGAGTAATATGAATGACAACCTTTCTAAGCATTAAAATACATTAGTCATGTCAAGTGACAAGAAATATTTTAATAAGAAATATTATTTTGATAATCAGTGAAGCAAATATTCTGGCCCATTGTCAAGCAGCACAATTAAACTTTTTGGTGAAATCTGTATGTTAAATGTAATAACACTGACATCTATTGGCAGTGGACCTAAAATTACATGCTAGGTAAGCAAAGGATACCTGTCTGGTACTATGTGAGTTTTTAATTTGTCCTTTTCAACTGGGATAAAGTAAGCAACAATATTTAAGCTTTACAAGGTTTTAATTGCACTTGTTGCAATTATGATTGCTTTTATTGTGATTGATATTTTAACATGAAGAAGATCTTTATAGTGGATCTTGCAGCTATAAGTGCCACCATCTGTTAGGAAAGTAGTTATTAAGGATGTGTCAGTCAGAATTTACTCCATGTCAGTGTTACGGGTTTTTATGCAATACTCATTGGAGTCAAATATTTTGTGATTTTTTTAAAAAAAACTTCAATAATTGTCATTCACAATTCTCTGTTTATATGTTCCATAAGGTAATTATTTTTATTCATATAACTACCCAACACTTGCTTTCTAAAATTATAAGCACCCCAGTATATGTTTTTATACACAACTTTCCCAAATAGAAGTATAGATATTTTAATGAAAATGTCAGATACTCCATTCCTTGCTGCTCATTTGTGTCATGATGCAGTGCACTGTGAAAAATCAAACTGTTTAATTCAAATTTAAATGTTGGATGGATTTCTTTTATATCTGTGGTAATGCTAAGAACTTCTTTTGGAGGCAATTTGTGTAAGAAGGATCTTTGGTCCTACTGGGTCACCAGTGTGTGAGAAGGATCCATGGTTCTATTGGAGCACCAACTAAACATGAACTAAAGTGAGATGCGATAGCAAAAAAGATTACTGTAAAGACTTTTGCTGCATTAACTGAACTATTGTGTCCAGGTCATAGAAAGCAATTACCCCTTTCTACTCTGTACCGGTTAGACTACACTTGGATGATGGTGATGATGATGGTGATGGTGATGGTGATGGTGATGATGATGATGATGATGATGATGATGATGATGATGATGATAATAAAAAAATTATGTCTGGAATAATTCAATAACTCCCTAAAGGCCAGTAGGGAGGGGCTGTGTCTGATCTCCAATGGGAGGCCACCCCAGAGTAAAGGTGTTGCTGCAGAGAAGCAGTGTCATTTAAACTTGACTCCTTTTAACTCCCAGAAATGTGGGACCACTAATAACCATTCCCAACAAGATGTAATATGTTTCACTAATGTTGCCGGGAGAAGGAGGTCCTGTAGATACCAAGCCATGGGAGCCTTTATAGGTCAAACCAGCTCCTTAAATTGTATTCAGAAGCTGATCAGTAACCAGTGTGAGTTCACAAAATCTGTGTCATATGTTCAGGGGTAGTTAACATGTGGGCTGCCGTGTTCTGTGCCAGTCATAGTTTCTCACAGGGCAGCTCCATGTAAAATGCATTGCAGTAGTCCAGTCAGATGGTGATGAGTCTGTGAGTCACTGTATCTGGATACTGCACCTGGTATGATCATAATTAGTGTACCAGCCCCTCTAGTCATAGTCTTCATCTGTTGTTCTAGCAACAGCCACAAATCCAGAAGGACTCCCAAATGGCAAATTGTGATTTCATCCAGAAACAACACCAGTGTCAAAACAGAGAATCCCAGTATACAAACAGTAATTGTGATGGAATGGAATTATGAAGGCCAAACTCAGGGAGAAAAATGTTTTCTTTCATCTCCTGAGGCGCGAGGGAAAGATAAGAGAATGAGACTGGCGCCTCCCTGAGGAATTCATAATGTTGTGGCTGGCATTACTTGGGAGCTGGGGTTTCAGTCTGGGAAGATTCTTGCTAGAGGTTGTAGCTAATAAACATTGCTGGACTGAATTTACATTGTCTTTTGGAGTTCTTTGGGCTAGGCCTGACATCAATCTTCCCAGACTCAAACCCCAGCTCCCAAGTAATGCCAGCCACAACATTGTGAATTCCTCAGGGAAGCGCCAGTCTCATCCTCTTATCTTTCCCTCGCGCCTCAGGAGATGAAAGAAAACGTTTTTCTCCCTGAGTTTGGCCTTCATAATTCCATTCCATCACAGTAATTCTGTCTTGCTTGGGTTCAACTTTAGTCTGTTTTCTCCTGTCCAGACCCTGACAGCACCAAAGTACCAGGACAGAATGTCAACAGTTTCTCCCTTACAGCCCAAATTGGCAATGCAAAATTGGTTATCATCAGCATATTGATGATATTGTACACAAACTATCAGATGACTCACATCTGGTGGCTTCATATAGATATTAAAAAGTAGGAGGGAGAGGCCTGAGCTCTATGATACTCCACATGTCAGAGGCCACCAACACGACTTCTCCTTCCCACACCATGACTGAATCAGTCCAGTAAAGGAGCAGCACCACTGCCAAACAATGCCTCCAATCCTCAACCTTCATAGGCAGTGCAGAGAGATAACATGGTCAATAATATCAAAAGCTGCAAACAGGTCCAAAAGGAGAAGGAAGAGTGAACTACCCAAGTCCTGAGACAGGCCATCAAGGAGAGCAACCAATGCCAACTCTATGTATGGGCCCAAAACTGGAAGGAAAAAAAAGTCCAGTTAATCTGCTTTATCTAGGGTAGCATGAATCTGGTCTGCCACCACTGTCTCAACAGTGATTTCTTCCTAGAAAGGGAAGATTGGAGAGTAGGATGGTAATTGCCTAAAACCCTTGAATCTAGGGAGGACCTCTTCAGAAGGGAGCCTCCTTCAAGATAGTTAGGAACTCCCTCCCCCCAATGTAAAGAGGCATTGGCAGTTTCCTGGATCCAGGTGGCGACTTCCTGCAATACCAAGATGGGCATGGGTCTAAAAAGCGGGTGGCAGAAGACAACCTTGATAGTACCTTATCCAGGAAAATGGCAGACAGACTGGCTGTTATGGTAAACTGAATTTGTATTTGGGTTTATCTTGTACCACACTGAAGAAAAATATGATAGTGATGTTCACATAGCTTTTGTTTAAAAACAGTGTTACCATACTGTTGCCTGGCAGTATTTTTTTTTTTAAATATATGAGAATACTATACTACAAAATAGTCTAATTCCATTGTGGTTTACTTCAAAGATCGTGTTTAAAATGTTGACATTTTATTAGACCTCTATAAAGTTGAACTAAGTATGTTTGGTGGGAAGAACATAATTATTAATTATGATAAAGGGGTGTTAGATATCATTTTAATTCATGTTTGGGAATTATAACTTTCATAAGAGGCTCCCTAGTCATGGCTCCTGGCAGTTATGATCCTGTATTAATATCTTTCAAGAATAATTTAATTGGCTTTCCTATATACTGCAAAAGGTTGGATTGTATGATCCTTTGTGGTCCCTTCCAGCTCCATCATTCTATGATTCTATGATCTACATACATGGTAGGCACTCTTGATTCAGTTTTTGCAAGCCAAAATAAAAGGGCTTTTACAGTAGGGAGGTTTGAAAGGACTCTGTTGGACTCCATTTCTGCAGAGGTGGTAACTCCATTAAAGTAGTCCAGTTTAAGACACTAGCAGGTCCAAAAGAATTCCTGATGTTTTGCAAATTGTAAATTTGGAAGGACCATTAGGCCATCAAGTCCAACCCCCTGCTGAGTGCAGAAATCTTAATTTGAACATCACCAACAGATGGCTGCCTAGTCTCCCTTTCAATGCATCCAGGGAAAATGAACCAACCACCTCCCAGGAATTTGGTTGCTCTTCCCTGAACCTGCTCTGCTTTTCTGGATCCTTCTTAAAGGGTGATACCCAAGACTGGACACAATACATGAAATGAAGTCTGATCAACACAGAAGCTACTTCCTGTGATTAAGAAACAATATTTATAATGATGCAGTCTAAAATTGCATTTGCATTTTTTGGTAGCCATTTCACATTGCTGACTCATATTTATCTTGTAATCAACAACTACAGCAAAATCTTTTTCACATTTTCTATTGCCAAGCCAGGTATCCAAAATACTATAACTGTTCCATTGATTTTTGTTGCCTAGGTACTTAACTTTGCATTTTCTTTCATTAAAATTTCATTCTGTTAATTTCAATGAATTTCTGATACCTATCAAGACTCTTTCCAATGTTACTTCTATCTTCTAGGACATTAACTATGCTATCCACTTTGCCATCATCTAAAGATTTGATAAGCATTTCTTCCACCTCTCATCCATGTCATTAATAAAAATGTAGAAGACCAAAGGAGTCAGAACTGAACTTCCTGACACACCAATTTGTTGAGGAACCATTTGTGGCTTTGAATATGATTTACAAGCCAGTTATGTATATCCACATAACTGATAAACCATCCAGATCTCATTTTGCTACCATGCTAATAAGAATGCCATGAGTATTTTGTCAAATACTTTGTTGAATTCAAGGCATAATACTTCTTCAGCTGTCAGGCCAGGCCTGACTATAAATCTCTACTCTTCCAGGAAAAGTAATCTCCTCATTTAGGAACTATAAAGCAACAGAAAGTCCAGGATAGATTGATTTACTACAGACAAGGAACAAGTCATATATATCACATCTGCCTGCTGCATATATGCATGTGTAGATGTGATTGTTTGTGTACTGTGAATGTGTAGATGTGTACATGTGTATGTATGTGTGTTTGCATATATGTGTCTATACGGTGGTACCTCGGTTCACGAACTTAATTCGTTCCACAATTCTGGTCGCGAACCGAATGGGTCGCGAACCGAATCAAATTTCCCCATAAGGTTCAATGTAAATAAGGTTAATCCGTTCTGAACTATATGTATTTTTTTTAACCACAAAAATATGAAACAAAGTACAGTACAGTACAGTATGAAGAGAGAGAACACTAACCTTGCTTGAGGCGACACCAAAAAGCTTCACAGCAAGTGTCTGTCTGTGACCACGATCTCGCTTAGAGGAAGCCACGACCACGTGTCAGAGCAGGGAAGATGGCCATGGGTTGTGTTCGTCACCCGATGTGGAGTTCGCGAATGGAAGCAAAAATTTGTGAACGCTGCTATTCGCAAACTGAATTGTTCACGAACAGATGTGTTCGTGAACCGAGGTATTACTGTATATGTATGTGTGTGCATATATGTATGTATGTGTGTATGGTTATAGTGATTAAGGTGCTAGACAAGGAGCAAGCAGACCCAGGTTCTACTTCTCCTTTAGATACAGAAACTGGTTGGGTAACATTCTCTCTCAGACCAGACTGGGAACTGAAAAAATATCTACCTATCTCAGTGATAGATTACAGTCCATAACCTTCAGTGAAAAGGCTTTCATCATGCAGTGGCTTGATTTGGGCTGATTTTAACCTTAAGCCTCTTTCTCTCCCCTTTTTGAATCAATGGATTCTTGGCCGTTCTTTTTTTTCTTTTTCCTCAGCCTTCAGTCTGGAGCTTCATGTTGTTTAGACAATAGTTCTGTCTGGTCTGAGAAGCTCTGGTTCCAGCTTCACAGCTTCAGACATTACAACATTGCAATGACCTTTTAAGGAAGCTACAATACCTGATCAAAAAGTGAAATACCAAGATCATAAAAGATGTCATTAACCTGGCAACATCTGATCTTAACAAATCCATGCTGAGTTCTGGTAATTACCGCAGTATGTTCCAAATTGCTTCATGACCTGTTCTAGAATCTTTCCAACTATTGATATCAGACTGATTAGTCAGTAGTTTCCTGGATCCTCCTTTCTTCTCTTTTTGAAGATAGGGATAACATTTGCCTTCCTCCAGCCATTTATCATTTCACTTTTTCTCCAGGAATTCTCAATGCCTTTGCTAGTTTTTTGCTGGTTTGGGGGATGTTTGGTTGTTTTGATGTTCTGACTTCTTTTAAAAAAAAAAAAAAAAAATTGTTCAGTTTTCTTTTTCTATGTCTGTCTTCTAAGCTGCCCAAAATCTACTGAGAGTCAGGCGGGGTCCATATTGAAAAGAAAAGAAAAAAGATAAAGATAAAGATAAAGATAAAGATAAAGATAAAGATAAAGATAAAGATAAAGATAAAGATAAAGATAAAGATAAAGATTCAGAACAGCCATCAGCAAGTTCCTTTAATTCCCTAGGATGTAACTGATCTGGCCCAGGCTCTAAAAATAAATAATCATTTCCTTACTGTGCTTCCATCAATCTCAAGCTTCAGTCCTGCCCCTTCATTCTGCTCTTCACAATTACTTGATGGAACTCATATCCTCTTGTGGAAGAAAGTGGGGCCAAAATAGGATCTGAATTTCTCTGTCTTTTCTTTATTACCTGTTGTCATTTTCCCATCTTACTGAGGAATACACTTAGTATAGTCTGTTTCTTTTATTTTGAACATGTCTAAAAAATGTATTTTATTATTAATAACATCTGAGCTTAACTGTCCTGACAACATCTTGACAATATGCTGAAGATAATTAATTCTATTATTTCCTTCTTGCTTGACCCTGTGGAAGTTTTAAATGGTTGCCTGGACCTGGGATTTAAAGTACATGTTCTGGGTTAAGTTGCCCTTATTTATTTATCAAATTTATATAGCTGCCCATCTCACAAGTATAATTCTGGATGGGATACAATAAAATGATTCCTTGAAAAGAGAAGGTTCACTATATGGCATTGCCCTTTGATTCCTAGGCAAGGAATGACTAGCCCAGTTTTGGCTGGAACACCAGCTCTGCCCCTTTCTAGGAAAGTTGGAAGTGATTCATACCTTTATTACTGCTTGTTTATACTGCTGTAACACCTTCCACCTTTGAAAAATATTTAGACACTTCAGCTGATGCAAAATATAATGACTTCATCTGAAATATGCTGTAGAGAACATATCCATCTTGAACTAAATCTGCTGGGTTACAATTAATTTCCAAGACATCCCAAGGTTCTCATTTTGACCATAAAACCCTCAAATAAATGGCTATATCCATCCAAATTATTTGACTGGATTTCTTTCTTCACTATAGATAAGTTCACTTAGTATTATGAGAAGCGTCATTACTTACCATCCTATTTCCAACTTCACTTTATTCCACAGAATAACAAACAGGATTGTTTAATTTAATTATGGGAGACAGGAACTGGAGATTGCCTGCCTTGCAATTTGATTATAGTCTTACGTTATATATCTAGTCATGCTAAGCATGGCAGAGCAGCTGTCTGAAGGATGTATCTTATAAGTAGGGAAACCACTGGTAGAAAAACTCCCTTTGCTACCTAGGATTCAGTTTCACTGTCAACTTAAGATGCCTCTCTCCCAAAGCTGTTCAGTACAAGATGTGTCAGTGAGATGGCACCTGACTGTTGGGATTCTTTCCAGTTTCTTCATTTTCAGTTTATTTCACATTGTAGGACAATTGTTATGCAGCTCTTCATACTGGTTGCTTATTCACTGTGTTCTTTAGCCAGAGATCCCAGTTTCAGAATGTAGGTATGTATATTATATACATTTGTCCTTAATTGTTCCCAATAATGTATACCAGATACAAGTACCTGTCAGGTCACTTACACTTTTAGGAACATAGTTGGTCATCAAGGTGATCTTGTTATGTATGCTGAGAGGCTATGAGTGCCATCTAGTGGCATCTTGTAAAAATACATTATCTCTGATGAGGCCCAGGCTCTGAAGGCTTTCCTGTCTTAGTAGATGTTAGGAGTATCTACTAAAACATTTTTAGGCATCTGTTAAAAGCTCACCTTTTCACCCAGCTCTCCCCCTCCCCCAGAATAAATATTGGAAGAATGCTTCCAACCCCTACAACCTTTTTAGTGGGTGTGTTTTGGCTTTTTACTGTATATTGACTTACACTATTTTAATTTAATTTATTATTTTAATTAGGATTTTACTGTTGTTTTATTGTAAACTGCTCTGAGATGATTCAGCATAGGAAGCAAATATAAATATATCAAATAGATAAATAACTACAAGTAATATAAATCAGGTTTATTATTCACTGATCAGCCATTAAAATTTAAGCTATGCTCTTAAGCCATGAGCAAAGATGACCAAAGTCAGAACATACAGACAATGCGCATCAGGAACAAACCCTCTGGATGAAATCCCCAGATTAGAAGAAACAAATCCCACCCAAAATGTGAACCTATATAACCCCAAATCTAAAAATGTTCTGCAGCAAAACAAACAATAAAATTGTGGTATTCAGTGGGGGCATTCTAAAACAGTAGATGTCAGCCAAGGGAATACAATAAATGAATGCAATCAGGGATACAGATGTCTGATTACAGTCAACAAGCCAATAGAATGAAGTGTAGGCCAAATGCAAGAAATGTGAAGTTCAAATGAAGCAAGTAGCTAAAATATGCATGCCCGACTTAAGTCAGGAAAAGAACTGACATGCTGATAGGACAAAGAAAAGTGACTTGGGGACTCTAACAGGTCCTGAACCTCAGTAAGTCAATTAAACAATGGATTCAGAGATCAAATCAACAGGTCATGTTTGCTTTGCAATTAAAAGGAATACATATTTTATTACATTCCCGGAAGATTTTGCTTAAGTGCATCCAAGGTCCTCCCACTCAGAGCCCCTCTTCCTTGGTACTTTTAACATACTCTTCAAAGGAATCCTATTCTTTTTGGACTCAGTATACCATATTAGTCTCTACATGCCTTAAGATTTGAAGATCCACTAGTTCCAGCATAGTCTAATACATTTTATATGAAGTGAGTGGCCATTTTGGGGTACCCTTGCATGCTGTAGAGTTGGTTCTACCTATGGTTTCCATTCCTTCAGTGCCAGTGGCTAC
The DNA here is from genome assembly GCA_030867105.1 of Liasis olivaceus. Classification (NCBI taxonomy): domain Eukaryota; kingdom Metazoa; phylum Chordata; class Lepidosauria; order Squamata; family Pythonidae; genus Liasis; species Liasis olivaceus. The sequence continues at coordinate 90,543,049 of CM061352.1, read as the reverse complement.
AGTATCTCCCACTGATCCAGCCCTCACTTCAATTGTCTTTCAGTTCAATTATCTTCAACACCAATCATCATCCCATCTCCTCTTCCTCAGAATGCTTCACAGTATTTTCCAAAACATTATAACCCATCTTCTCTGCTGGAGGCTGGGAAATATAGTCAGACTGAGACAATTTCTCCTTTTGATCAGCTACCTTTGTTCTCTCAGGATCTGATGATGGGTAACCAAGAGGAAACTTCTACAGAAGTTGTGTTGGGTTTTCAGTTCATCCAAGTTTCTCTAATTGTAGATTATCTAGTATTAAAGTCACTTTGTGGAGACATCCTGACACAGGTGACTCTACTATTGCTGCAACCTTGGCTCAGATCAACAAAGAAAAAAAAGGGCAGAATGGCTGCAACAACCCTGACTTTCAATGACTAGACAACTTATAAAAGGTTAATGACGACAATTGCCATTTTTGTTTCATCAACCCTCTCCTAACTCTTCAGTAATGGGGGGCGGGGGCAGTCACCACCGATCTAGGAATTGGCTGTACTTGGTGCCAAGGAAGGCAGGAAACTGGACTTGATAGGCTTTTATTCCTTTTTGACACCTACCCTGTTAGCAGTCATCAGGTCTATATGGACTGTTTAGCAGCAATTTCTCTGGGAGAAGACAAGATAGCTCACTTGCCAGAGGGAAAAAATATATATTCTGCTCTGAAGCCGCACTGCCAAACATAAAGCATCTAGCATCATAAAGGCTAGATTCAGGTCTGCAGACTTCCTTTGCAGGCCCAGGTTTGCCCAGCACTGGATACCTGGGAGGCTATTATAGAGTATAGAATTTTAGAACTTTTTAGAATTCCATCCCAGTCTTGCTTCACTCTGTCACTGGAAACTTAAGTATGCTATCTGCTTAATCAATGAGTACAGAGGAAAACTTAAGTATGCTATCTGCTTAATCAATGAGTACAGAGGAAGTACAAACTCCATCACAAGTTTTACTCAATATAATCTATAGGCTTCTATAAGAAGGGGGACAAGTGGCCGTGTGACAAAACATGAGTTATAGTGGCATTTTTCCCATCATTCTCAAAATACTTATATTGATAAGGCCCTAATTAAGGCTGAGATTGCTTCTGTTTGCATTGCAAAAGTTTTGAACACATGCTTATTTTTTCCATTGAATGACCACGCTACCATGGACATGGAATTAATCCAAGTGGATAATTTGATATGCTGAGCTTCCACACAGCAGGAGTCACAGATGATTCCTTTGTTATTGGAAAGGAAATTGAAGTCACTTTTAAAATTCATCAGAACATCTTTTTACAAATGCTTTTTGCAACCGGCTAGCTAGATATTATTGTTTCTGTTTAGAAATCTAAACTGTTGTATGTTCTCTTTATAGACATGCAGTACATAAACTGGGGGGATGGATGGATGGACGGACAGATATAGAGCAGTGCCACGGGATGTGGCTAATATAGTCTCCACATAGAACTATTGTGTGTTTGATATCAAAGCTGCTATGGTTTCACTATTTGGGTGCATGTGATACAGCTTTAGCTTTAAATCTTCAGGATTAACAGCGAATTTCATTATTTCATTAAAAAAGCTTTTTTAATCTTATTAATTAAATACCTACCTCATTTAAAATATTTTTTATGGCTAATGTGGTCACTTGAATAATATTTTGAGGGACAAACCCAGTGAGCATTATTTCTGAATACGTTAATTTCAGTAGAGTTTGCTCAAAAGACTTCTATTGTGTGGTTTATTAACAGCCTAATCATTTGCTCGGAAGTAAATTCTACTGAACTTCCATGGGACTTTTAGAAAAATGTATATTTATGAGGTTTAGAGACTAGATGTCTGTCACTTCATCCCCTCATATATTTCTACTTTCTGTTTATGAAAGTGGCGACAAGTTGATGCTACCTGAATTCTAATTCTGTTCCGTGATCAAGATTTCTAAACAACTTTAGTGCCTCACTTTTACCTAGAGTCTTTGGTTGCTGTGGACAAATATATTGGTTTGATGTACTTTCAGCTATTGCAAAGCTATTAGTGACCTTTAAAAACATTTCTGCCAATAACTAAATTCCACATTTGCAGGGTAAAAAGAATGGCATTATTTTAGATTGTTAATTTTCAGATAATGCCATTTATTTTGCGCATATCAGCATTTTAGTATGACAGCACAACCCAAGGGAGACAGAGTAATGAAAAAGGGGAGGGGAGGGGACAGGAAACAGCAGTATATTTTATATTATTTCATTAAACTATGTGGCTGATCAAGCAGCATGTAACTAAGAAACACAGATGCTTAACCCAAACAATCTGGATATTAACCCTGGATAACTCTGGATATTAACATCTAATATTTCCTATATGTATATACAATAATATGTATATACAATAATACACAAACAATGTAATTTTCCAAAGCTTTTCTAATCCAAAAATTGACAAGCCACTGGTATTAAAATGATAATGATTAGTATAAACAGAAAAAAAAGCTACAAACAAAAATCCAGTTAGGAACATTCACATTGTTTTCGTACAAGGTCAACATCAGTCAAATGGTGTTGCCTGACAGAACTGTCCAGCTAATAAGAGAGAGAGAGAGAGAGAGAGAAGAGATCCTGGAATGCTACTATTATATGCTCCTTCCCCTGTTCCCAAAGTGATGTGAAATCCAGGGTCAGCCTTAGAGAGACAGAGAATTCTGGAGACAAATAGCGTCTATGTAATATCAATATCTATATGCATACTGAAAGAAATCCAATGAAAAGCAAGTAGATTCCTATAAAGAGACATCACAGCCACTGAGACTGCTTCCCTTCCCTTCACATGAAACTATGGAAAGCTGCTACTCATGTTGTATTTTTGCTAAATTATGCTGATCTGTTATCTGCCTCTCCCTATGATGAAGCACTAAGCTGCCTCCACATTTTGCTTTGCCCTTGCCCAAGATTAAAAGTTTACCTCATAAAGGCTGGAGGGATATCTCAAGATGTTAAGAAAACATTCTTAACGTTAATTAATTATCTAAATGTTAACATTTGTTGTTGTTAAAATCCCTAGACAGCCATTAGTTGTTCATTCACAGCCATTAGGAGAGCCAAAAATATTGCTTCAATCCTTTCTGCATGATATTACAGGTTTGTTTGTTTGTTTTTTTAAAAGTTCATTTTATTGCCAGCATTATGATCGTCAATCTTTCATGACTTTAAATTAGAATCTGAGACCATATTACCCAGCTGAAGGAATGGCCCTTGTAGTAGTGTCAGTTATGACATTTAACTTCTAAAGATTATTCGCATGGTCAATATTTCAATATAATAGCTTTTCATTTTAGGATTTAAAAAAAAAAAACAAGAAAAAGGATTGGAGAGGTAACAAAACGCAATATAAAAACAACATATGAAGTCTTGACAATAGTAACAGTAAAAAATCAGTTGCTTCAGAATTGTTAGTCATTTAGTTCCAGAAACTAGAGCAACCTAATGTTGTGTGGTGGCAAATTGGGGGTTGGAAAGAGGGGAAATAAACATTTCATTACAACTTGAATAAACAGATTACAACATTGTTGAGAGCGCATTTTATACAGTTGTCAACTAAGATCACTCTGCAGGGGTCAGTTTTAATCTCTTCAAAAGAGAAGATTAAGTAATCCCTTCTTGATACCAAAATGCTGTAGCCTGGATTATATCTGAGGTGCAGAGATGGAAGTGTGAAGTTTTCCTAAATTAGTCTCCTAAAATTCCATTTTTGCACCTTGCATTCATAATCCTGGACAGCAGTGACACTTCTCCAAGCTTGCAAATATCTGCTCTCCACAAACAACTCCAAAACAAACCTCTTGGTTCCTTTTTGGACTTTTAGCATATCAGTAGCAATTTCCTCATCCACTCTGGTTCTTTTGCAGAACTCATTACAAAAGAGGAAAAATTAGCAAGAAGTCGGCTGAACCCAAATTGTCAAGCCATATCTGGGAGAAAAAAAAAACCTCAGCAGGAAAGGCAACAAAGAACCAAAATAGCTAAAGGGCAAACCCTGCAATCATAAAAACAAAACAAAATACAACTCTTTCCTGTCCTTCATAAGCAGCAACCAGCCAAAGCCAAGGATGGTTATCATCTTCAGGGTGGCGGAGTATCCACCATCAAACAGAAATCTCAGACTCATAAGCTGGTCAATTCTTGCCAATAACCTTCTGACGCAGACGTGAAAACATGGTGCCTCTATTTCCAACCCCTAGAAAGCTCTCTACTTTTCTAGTAGGGTTTTACATTGGCTGATGTGGGTCTTCCGGGCTGTGTGGCCGTGTTCTGGAGGTTTTGGTTCCTAACGTTTCGCCAGCATCTGTGACCGGCATCTTCAGAGGACAGGAGCACAGACAGGAGCGGCCACACGGCCCGGAAGACCCACATCAGCCATCATATTCTAGCCATGAAAGCCTTCGACAATACAGGGTTTTACATTCTCTGGGTGGTTGTAGGTGACACTTTTTTGGTGGAATAAGGGTCAGTGCATAAAAGGTGATGGTAAAAACATAGAAAGGCTATGTCAAGCAGATAAGATGCAGGTGGGTTGCAGTTGGGTTATGTTGTGGGATGAGTTTTTCTTTCTTAGAAGACTTGGTATTGCTTACTTTTTGTGTGTGTATGTATGAATTTCCCACTTCCAGTTGTGGTGGAACTGTGTTGCCAATTTCCTGGTAACTGGGAGTGGAAGATGCTCTGGGGGCCACAAAAAAAGAGAAAAGCCAGTTACATTGTACTACAGACTGTAACTCTTATGATTGACAACAATCCTGTGATGATTTCATTTGCTAATGTCCTTGAACAATGTGGGTTGTATAATGGGAAAGGTGTTTGTGTTTCTGAGTAGACCAATGGAACAAATGTCTTCCAAACAATGTCTGTGTGTGTGTGTAAAATACTCAGAGATTATTGAGTTTGCTAGTTGTATTTATGCATATGTGTGATCAGAAGACCAAAGCTGATTATGCATATTTCTGCTGCTTAAGAAAGGATTGACCCAGCCACAGCTGTGTCAGACAAGTGACTGAGAATTATCCTGAACAAAAGGGTTTTTCTGGTTTACATACTGCTATACTGTAAATGCACATTGAATTGAATAAATAATAGTGTAAGCCTTTGCACAGTTCTTTAGAAGTAAACTCCATTGGATTCAGTGGCACAGACTTCACCTCCTTAATCTTAGTGAATCGGTTCTATCTGACATTTTAGAATATTCATACAAAAGTAATTACTCTTTGAAATTATGTAATGTTATCTCCTTAAGGAGGAGGCTACAACATAACTGTATACCTAAACCAGTGTTTCTGAACCTTAGCCACTTTAAGATGTGTGGATTTCAATTCACAGAATTCCCCAGCCAGCATACTGGGAGTTGAAGTCCATACATCTTAAAGTTGACAAGGTTGAAAACACTGACTGACCTAAACCATCAAGTGTTTCAGGTCAGGTTGAAAAAAAAAAGATTTCTCAGTTCATATTTAATACACCCTAAACCAGGAATAGGCAAACTGTTACTCTAGGGCAGCCTGAGGCCCTCTAGTTAATTTTATGCCCCCCACTTCAAATCTACTCTTCAAGAGATCACTTCAGATCTGAGGTGACAGCTTTTTCTCCTTTCCCTGCAGCCTGAAGCATGGGGGGAGAAAAAAGGGTTTCAGGGAAAAAAGAAAGAAAGGGTGTTCCACCCACGTTTGGTTTTGTCTCCCTCATAGACTTACAGGACTCCAACATATTATCTCCTGCCTCTATTCATGCTCTTCACCAGATCAGACTGTTGATGTGTCATAAGAAATTAGAATTGTTTGTTTTGAATGGCTTTTTGAATGGCGGATCTTCAACTAGTCACCTAATCAGATGTGATCTAGATTTGTTGAACCAAATCCCGTGCTCCTAAACCAGCATGGACTTTGGCCAAAGTGGCTGAGAATCATTGCAGTTGAGGGCAAGAACAGCTGGAGGACATCAGACTGAGAAAAGTTGCTCAAAAGGCTGAAGAGAAAATGGTTGTTTTTCTCTCTAAACTACAACTTTCTGATCAGCATCCAGCTTTGGGAATATGCATTCATTTTTCTGTATCACTCTTTGATACAAAGCTCTCCTTGTTGATTAACGGTCTAAGCCAAGCCAACTATGTGTAACGCTAACAGATTCCCTCTTAATTAGAATTGGCCATCTTAATTAGAAATGATTATCATAAGAGGTACAGTAAACAAAATCTGGGAAGCTCAATATTCCTTTAAGTTAGGCAGGGAGGGCACAGACCAGATTTTGATTCTTCAGCAGACCATTAAGAAATGATGAGAAAGAAAGGTTACTGTATATTTGCTGATTTAGGGAAAGTGAAGCAGTCTGAATTATGGAACAATTTGCATGTGTATGGAGTGAAGTTATGAGAATCAATGGACCCTGCAACAAATAGTTTAGAAAAGCACAAGCCAGCTGTCCCTTTGGTTGTTTAATGTACTTAGGGATAAATGTATAAGGAATGCTTGTGGTGATTCTAGAGGTGATGTTAAACGATGTAGCGGTGATGTTAAAGATCAGGAATGTGAATTGTGTTTGTAATTTTGTATGCAGATGATGCCATGTTGATGAGTGAGAACCCAAATGATTTGCAGCAAATGTTAGATAGATTATATGATGCAACAGGAAGTATGAATGTGAAAATTAATCGCTTAAGAGCAGGGGAGAGCTGAATCCTGCAGCCACATGCTTGTATACTATACATCAGGAAGTGGTACTATGGTACTTATTTCAGCATTTACATTTTGACTCTTTAATCACCAGAAGAGCAGTAAAGGTTTTGAGAGTCCTATCTCTCCCACACATTCCAAGATTTGGGGGTAGACATCTGATAAGGAAGATAGGTAACAGCAACAGAAACTTCAAGCCACTATCACAAAGCAGTAAATGGGCCCAAAATGTGAAGGTTTCTTGGCTGGTAGGTTTGAGAACCTACCACCCTACTGGCTCAGAAGTCCATTACACATCCATGCTGCAATGGGATATGATTAGGCAGATTGTGATATTTTGCGTTTCAAAGGTATTGAGGATTTATGTTATATACCTGCAGGAATAACACTCAAGTATTATTAAGTCTGACCAAGAGAAGGAAGGACAGAAGCAGAACATGGATCCCAGAGGCTGGTTCTGCTTCATTTATTTGTTTTATTTATTTATTTAATCAATCAATTTTTATGGCTGCCCATCTCAACAAGTTGGTCTGGGTTGTGAACAATATTAAAATAAAATATGAGCTGTAGGAAGTCAGCTATGTAGAAAGCAGTCTTAAGTAAGAAAGATAAGTTGAAGCTAATGGAGAAGAGTATAGAAGGAGTGGGTCAATATGGTCATGAATAGCATGAAGGAATACTATGAAAAAGATGTATAGCCAACTTGATTACTAGAAAGAGTAGTAATGGAGGCTATAAAAGGACTTGGGGTTCATCATCCTTGTGAAAAACTACAGGGAGTCTATGAGAAAATGATGCCATTAAAATACAGTCCTGAACATTTGCATTGCAATGCCAGATGATATGGTTACAAAGTCAAGGTTTTAAACCATTATTATTGTGACATAATAATGGGTTTCACAACCTAGCTGTAAGCTATAATTGACTCAATTATTCAGTTAACATAGTTATAAAAATAAAACATGTTATGCTTTGTAACTTAAACAGAAAATGAAAATGAAAAAAAAATATTTTGCAGTGGGGAGAATGATTGGGAAGGAAGTCATGGGAATGCGTAATACCAGGTAGCTCCCTCAGTTCCTATGAAGATCCTTCCTTATTACTAGACCCCTATGAAACCAATCTTTTGGTTCTTCTTTTCTAGCAATGAAAATATTAAGTTACACAGATCCTTTCTAACAGGTTAGAAGTTCCATTTTTTCTCTTTTTTAAATAATGTTTATTGATTTTTTTTTACATGAATAAAAGAAACATGAAAAAATATAAAACAAAAAGTGAAGAAAAAAGAAAAAAAGATGAAAGATAAAGTGCAGGAAAGAAAAAAGAAAAAGATATTAGAAAAAAGAAGCAACTTCTGATCTTCTTTACCGCAGTTATAAACAAGCTTATTTTTTTCTCCTCTCTCTTTAAAATTTCATACATATTTCCCCTCTCCCCATATCAACCCTTTTTAATTAACAAAAGCAAAAATCACCCAGGTCATTTTTAACCATTTTCACCAAAAAATCCACAAAGAGTTTTCAGTATTTTATGAAATACTTATTATTTTACCCCTGGTCAAACAAGTCTATTTTATATTTTTCCTCGTACGCAATCTTATAATGGATGTTTCTTTGGGCAGAATTAACTTGGTGTTGAATTATTGTTGCATAACAAACTCTTGTTGTCTTCCTGACAGATTGCACAGGTATATCTCCTGAAACATTTTCTATCCTTACATATTTTATATTGGTTCTGTCTGCTTCTGTACACACATCTTCCTCTTCCCATTCAATAGTTTCTTTTAGATCTTTGCCAGCCCTCTCCTTAATGCCTTCCCCAATTTTCCAAAATTACTCTCAGTCTCAGATGAATTTCTTCCTCTCTTGGTTCCAGTAATGCCACATCCAGGTCTTCATTCATTTCTCTGGTTGTTATTTCCATCTTATTTTCTGGGATCTCCATTTTTCCCTCAATTGTTTAACTTCTCCAATCATTTGTACTGCAGATTCTTCCAATTTTTTATTCATTTTCTCTTCCATATTTGCAAATCTTTCAGCAGGCCTTTCTTAACAAATACAGTCACTGAAGTTATCACTGACTTTATAATACTCTTCCCTAATTTCTCAAACATCCTTTGTAACATTCCTGGTGTAATCCCTTTTCGTGGTATTTGCTGTGTTAGTAATCTTCTACTCCCTTCTTTTGCTGCTTTCCTGATAATAGCCATTTCTCTCTTTCTCTCTATTTTTTTTTTTATTTGTCCAAAAAGGGAAAGCAACAGCCAAAATGGAGCCTTTCTTTTTTCTTTTTTTCCTATCTCTATATTCTTAACTCTTTAGTCCCATTCAACACATTCTACAATCTATGTACTTTAACGATGATCCCTTGTCTTTTTGTTTAGAAAAATCCACCAATCATTTCTCTTGGAAAACCCAAACTGTCCTCTTTCCAACAGAGTATGTGCTATTTATTTAATTTGTTTAATTAATTCAAAAATGCTTTAAAATAAGCAAAATCCAAATTCAGCTAAACACTTTATCTGTTTTAAATTTTCATAGTCCAAACTCTTAGCAAGCTTTTTGCTGTAGATTATTTTTGAATCCTTGTATTTATTTATTTCTGTTTCCCTTTATCCACACCCCAGGTCATAGGGACACTCACCAGGAGATTTAGTGCTCTGAAGATAGCTTTTAAATAGTTATAATTCAAATGTGTGGAGTTTGGGCAGACCCAGTGTCCTTTACAGCTCCTCTTGAGGCTATGAGCTTGATTTTTCTTCCTTGGTTCCCAGTGCTCTACTTACAAGGTGCCTGCAGGTTTCTTCATGAGGAGCTGCCTTCCAGAGTGCATGTGGGCAATCTCTTTGGCTTCTCCTTATATGGAGAAGCTCCGCTGATCTGGGCTCACTGCCTGGTCACAGTTCTCTGCCTCAGCATCACCTCTGCTCTCCGGAGATCCATCAGTCTGTCATTTTCTTCCAGCCGGAAGCCAGATGCTCCATTTTTCAATTATTTGGGTACCTCGCTATTTTGCTGCTACTCATCCCTACCACATAGTTTGCTAGCTGGATTTGTGCTTTTAAACTCTCCCTATTGCATTCAACAACCTTGTTATGAAAGTGTAAATCTGGCAATGGGAAACAAGAAATTGTTTCAGCAGACAATAATGTGCTCTTTTCTTCACTTTTTTCTTACCCAGTCCAGCTGAAGTTCAGATTAGGGAGGGGTGAATCTGTTATAACGTAATCTCCATTTATAGTTCATTCTTTTAGTTTCACTTTCAGACACCATGATGATGATGATGATGATGATGATGATGATGATGATGATGATAAAAATCCCAATCTTCCTCTCTCATGAGATCATTAATCCCCCTTTCCCACAGTGAAAGCATGTATCAGAGGGGATGGAGAGGGGAAATTACCAAAGCTCAGGGGTCAACATTCAGCCATCTCTTCTTTGTGTAAGACCTTAAAGACTTCCTTGTTCTTACATAAGTAAGGAATAACTGACAGATATAGAAAATGAGCTTTGTCACCACTTCGGTAGCCTACCAACATTCCTTAATCGTCAGGGATGGAATGTCCCTTGGGAATGATGATATACCATGAATAGCATTGTAATTCCAATTATTGACATACAGTACTTCTTTTTAAAGAGAAGAGCACATAAGTGGATAGAAGAATCAGTAAAATTAAAATAAAGCCGTATCTGACAACATAGGATATTGCCTTGGGTCATATCAGACTATTTTCCATACAGTCCTGTCTTGTCTATTCTGACTGAGAGCAGCTCACCAAGGACACTGCAGGAGATATTTCTCATGACTTGCTATACAACTTGTCAGGAATAGAACTTAGAAGAAGTGATGACCAGCAGACAGTATCATAATGAATCATGCATTGCATCCCAAATATCATAGTGCTGCCATTGGATCAGGTCTGATTCCTGGGGATTACATGGGCAAATGTTCACCATTTTAACCAGTGACCAGGAATTCCACATAGTAATTCCAAGGACATTCCAATAACCCATTTGATCCCATCCATCCTCCATATCCATTGCCTTTTCCTTCTTATTTTCCTTAACTTTATCAAGGATAATCATTTTTTCTAGCCCATGATCCACTGTCATCAGATGCTCAAAGAATGTGAGTTTCTGCTTGCCAGTAGTTGCTTCAAGGGAGCAGTTGTCCCTTATTTAGTGCAGAATTGGTAGACTAATTCTTCTTGAAGTCCATGGTACTCTTAATTTCTATTTCCAATCCATAATTTAAAGGCATCTATTTTTTCTTTCTTTCACTCCTTCTCAGCATCCAGCTTTAACATTATCACCAGAAAGACCATTGCTTTAACTATTCTGATCTTTCATCACTGAAATGTCCTTATCCTTCATTATCTTGGTTGTCTTTGTCATTTCTTTCCTCCCATACCATTTATCTATTCTTAAGCCCAAGAAAGCAAAACTATCGTCTTTACTTCTTTGTCTTCAACTGGAAGTTCACTAAATTTAATACTAATTTGGATTTTTCGCTTTCAATTTTTCACTTTCATAATGATCATCTTTTCTGCATCTTCTTTATTTTTAGCTGTCAATCATCTTTGTGTTTCAAATCATTAATGTTTCATCCTCCAATTTTGATTGCAGCTGTCACCAAATTTGCCATTCTAATACTACATAAGCTAAATAGACATGGGGCATTATGATTCTTGGGGACATTCCCTTCCTTGTACTGAACCACTCTGTTTCTTCTAATTTAGCTCTTATAGTAGCTTTTTATTCAAAAGGATAATCTGTATCCTTAATAAATTCCACATTCTGGAATAATTTACATAGTCAAAGACATTATATAGTCAGTAAAGCAAAAGTAAATCTCTTTTTTGTATTCTCTTACTGTCTCCATTATCCATTTAATGTGTGCTATCTGATCTCATGTCCCCCTGCCTTTTCTGAAACCTGTCTGTTCATTTGACATTTCTCTTTCCATGTATGGCTCCATTCTTCTTTATGAGATTGTTAGCAAAACATTGCTTGCATGAGGAATTTGCACAGTAGTTCAGTCTCATGCATGTTTTCTTGCATTTCCTTTCATTGGTATAAGTATATACACCAGTCATTTCTAATTGCTAGGTCAAATTGTCTTGTTCCACATTCATTGACCTACAGCTGTTAGCTGTAAGTTTTCCTGTAATGTCTCTGATCATCTTAAAAAGATATCTCCTTTTCTTTGTTCTGTTGCTTTCCTCTGTTTGTTAACTTTCTGATTGAGATATCTTTTCTTATCCTTTCTTGCTTGGTGTTGAAAGCCAGAATACATCTTTCTTATTACCCAAAGCATCCAACTCTCCCTGGGTATCATAATAGCTTGCTCTCAAGGCCACTTAGATCTTTTCCTTTAGAAAGTTTGGGATTTTCTTTTCTGCTTCAGTTTTATGATGTCTCTTACCTCTTCCGTAGCTCCACAAGTTCTTTCAGTATGCTTCGCTTCCTGTTCCCTTATATTAATCTTACATTCTGTCCATATGTTCTCCAAGCCATATTTCACTAACATAACTACTCTCTTTAATTTAAGTTTAATCCACATATTTGACACAATAATTCATTGTCAGTTCCACAGTCTTTACTTGGAAATATCCTGAATGACTCAATTGTAATTCTCCATCTTCTGTTTCCTACAGTATTATGTAATCTATTTGATTCAGATAGTATCCATCCACTGATACCCTTGTATAGAATCTATGCTTATGTTGCTTGAGCCAAATGTTGGCAATAGTTTAAGATTTCTCTGTGGAATCCTTGGGGTCCTCTGAGCTTGATTGTTTTCTTGCAAACATTTGTTACCTGGCTAGGTAACATCTTCAGCACTGAAGATGTTATCTGTCCAGTAATGAAATGTTTGCAAGAAAACAACCAAGCTCAGAGAACCCTAAGGACTCCACAGTTCAACCCTGAGCTACACGTATTCTCTTCTAAAGATTTCTCTTTACAAAACTGAATTATCTCCTCTTTTGCCCAATCCAAATCTCTGTATGAGATTCTCCAATTTCTCCAACTTTTGCATTCCAGTCACCTGTTAGTAGTATTACATCCTTTCTTGATTTTGCTTCTAGCATCTCTTACAATGTGTCATTGAATTCTTCAGTTTCTTCCTCCATGTGATATACAGTAGTTATAAACATTTGTATAGCTCTGATTTTCACTGGATAACTACTAATGTAAATAGATACATTCATTAATTTATTGATGTAACTACTGCCACTCTATTCCTTTGGTTGTGCTTAGGTTCTGGATCATGTAATCATCTGAGTTAAAGTGGACCGTTCTGGTCCATCCTAATTCATTTATTCCCAAGACATTCATTTTTGCTTTAAAAAATATTGTTACCTTGTTACCTTCTATGTTCTAATTATATGTGTCCTCATCAGTGAGGAAGTATTTCATTTCCAGCACCATCAGTAACCAGACTTTCCTGCAGATTTGGTCCTACCACATAATCATCTACAAAACTTGTAGAAATCCTGTATTCTTAGTAATTAGAGAAATGCCTTCTGACCTGAGAGTCTTACCATCATTCTTCCAAAAAGTGTAATTATCACTGCTTTGCATATATAGTTTTTTAGGAACAATTCAGAATTGGTTTGCCACTGCCTTCTTCTGTTTATATTTTAGAGTTCCTTCTCCTAAGGAGGTTGGCTTCCCTCATGCCTACAGAGTTTCACCTGCTATCATCCCTATTGTAGATTGCTTTAGCTTCACCACTCCCCTTTTGATTTTACCAGCAAGGGTGATCCTACCAAGAACTCATGCTCTTACCAGTGTCACTCTCAAGTTGGAGCTACTACATACTTTGTCAAAGTGGTAATCCCCCTTAATCCCAGAATTGGAGCATATAGAGGATGAGGGAGGTGACTAAATACAATTTTCCAGAAACAGCAATTCTATTGAAATGACTGGCCAACATTTTTGGGCAACTAATACTTTTTAAAAATGGATTTATATAGCCATGGAAGCTGCATGATACAGTATATATAGTGGTACCTCAAGATATGAACGCCCCACCTTACGAAAATTTTGAGATACGACCAGCTCCGGCCGCAAAAATTTACCTCGACATGCGAACTCCGCCTCAAGCTACGAACCGGATCCACGGCCATTTGCCCTGCTGCCACGTGGTCGCGGCTTCCTGTGGGCGAGATCGCAGTAGCAAGGAGGCTTGCTCCACGAGGCAAATTTCCCCATAAGGTTTAATGTGTCAGCCGGCGTTGCACGGCTAGGAAATTCCCCAGGCGCGCTTTAGTCAGTTTCACCGCTCGAGCGCTAGCGCAGAAAGAGGAAGTGCTAATGAAAGGGCCACCTGGCACCTCTTCACTAATCTGAGCGCGCGGGGGAAAGGCTTTCCTCGCACGCACCACGCCAAGGGCTATGGACAAAGGAAAGAGTGCGGAGTTGAGGAAGAGGAATCAATGCGGGGGGGGGGAGCTCTCGCTCCCGGCTGTGCGTGGCACAAAAGCCTTTCCCCCGCGCACTGATTGCTTTCACTGGGCTTTTGTCGGTGAACCACACCAAGGGCTATGGGCAAAGGAAAGAGCGCGGAGTTGAGGAAGAGGAATCAGCGCAGGGGAAAGCTCCTGCCCCCGGCTGTGCATGCCACAAAAGCCTTTCCCCCGCGCGCTGATTGCTTTCACTGGGCTTTTGTCAGTGCACCAAGGGGGAAAGGCTTTTGTGGCGCGCACAGCCGGGAGCGGGAGCTCCCCCCCCCGCACTGATTCCTCTTCCTCAACTCTGCACTCTTTCCTTTGTCCATAGCCCTTGGCGTGGTACACTGACAAAAGCCCAATGAAAGCAATCTTTCCTTTGTCCATAGCCCTTGGCGTGGTGCGCATGACAAAAGCCTTTCCCCCCGCGCGCTCAGGTTAGTGAAGAGGCGCCAAGTAGCCCTTTCATTAGCACTTCCTCTTTCTGCGCTAGGGCTCAAGTGGTGAAACTGACTAAAGTGCGCCTGGGGAATTTCCTAGCCGTGCAACACATTGAACCTTATGGGGAAATTTGCTTCAGGATGCGACCAAATTCGGAGGGTGGATTAGCCGTATTTACATTGAACCTTATGGGGAAATTTGCTTCAGGATGCGACCAAATTCGGAGGGCGGAACGGATTAACCATATTTACATTGAACCCTATGGGAAAATTTGCTTCAGGATGCGACCAATTCGACTTGCGATCAGAGTCACAGAATAGATTAAATTCGTATCTTGAGGTACCACTGTATTTCACTCTCTCAGTGTCATTGTCATTGCCACCCTGTTCCTGTGTCATTTGCTACTTAGAAATCTCCTCTTGCCTATCAACTAGACTATAGAAAATATAACAAGTCTGAGTTGAATAATGCAAGATGTTTCTAATGAACTTTGAAGGACTGTGCATTTGTTTGGTCACTGTGAAAAGTAATTAATAGCATGTTTGAAATTCTTCCATAGTTCAGAAAATTAATCCATCTGAAGGCACTTTATGTAAGTGACTATTGATCTGTTTTACTGAGTAGTGTCTCTTCTGACATTGGATTTCAAGGGGCTCCAGCAGGGATCTTCTCCACCTAATAATTTGAAGTGTATGCACTCCTATAACTTTCACAGTCTGCTGCATGTGTATGCTTTCTCCCCTGTTTATATATCCTCTTTTTAAATTTTGTGTTGCATTTACAACCATCATGCAACCATCTATATTCTACCTCTGCAGGCAGCTGGGGATACAATAAAGTGCACGGTGATGCCAAAGATGCTGGGTTGGGCAAACTGTGTTGACTACTTGGTTTTTCAAGGAGGAGCATCTGGGTGCTTTCAGAGAATGACTGGTCATATATTATGTTGGTTTCTCTCTATTGATCTGCCTTGTTCTGGGGGAAGGCATCCAGTAGCAAATTGTCCCTCCTCCTCTCTCCCTTTCCTCTGACAGAATCTAGATCTGCTTTGCTTTGCTCCACCTCTTTTTCATCCTCCTGCATGCCTGAAGTTAATGAGCAGAGAACCAGGTAGAATCACAGAAACAAGTTGGTGTCAGTGGTCAGCGGTCCATCTTTTCCTTTCCATTTTTAAAAAGACATTCCTGGGGTTTAGGAATTAAACTGAATGAAGCTGGCTGTTTTTCCAGCCAGGCTGCCAGAATGGGCCAGTGCTGCCGCAAGCTTTATTACTGCCTCCAGTGCCTGGACAAAACGGTACTTTCCATCTTTTTCATCTTCTTTTCCTGACTTAATTCAAACAACAGACTGCTAGCCTGTTATCTCTGATTCTTCCTCTAGCTACGGTAGGTAAGGTTGCATTGTGAGCTCTAATTGACTAGAAGGGAGGTGGAGGCAGTGGGAAGGATGGGGAATGGTGGTTTTAATCTCTGTCTTAATGTGCTGACTTCTCATTTGCTGGGAAGCAAACAAAACCGTCAGATTCACCCTCACACTGCAGTGTCTTGCCTGCATCAGTTGCACTCTGCAGTCTGCAACGTTGTGGTCATGGATTTTTTGCAAGAGTCATAGCAAACCGGTGATACAATGGACAGAAAACTGACTTGATTTGTTGTTTTAATTTGCATCTGTTGAGGCTACCTGTGGAATGCAGATTTAAAGAGGATGCTGCTGTGCCACTCCACATGTAGGTGTCTGTGTCTTTCTCCTTCTCTGCCTGTCTATTTTATTTGACTTGCATGAGAAAAGCATCCTTTCTTCTTGGTAATCTCTGTTTTCCCATTTTATTTGTTGGTCGCCTAATTTTTAACAAAGATTCTGGAGCTGCGTTTTTCTTGGGTCAGAGGAGTAAGGGTGGGATGGCATTTTGCATGTCAAAGTGAAATGTGTTTTAAATGTCAGTGCAGAGTTTGTAACAGTATTTGCTGGTAGCTGTAAAATAAGGTACTGACAGAAAAAAAAATCTGTTTGTTTCTAATACACAATGTGTCATTATTTGCCTCTGGAACTTAGGCATCAACTTTTAATTTGCTTACCTGAAAATATCTTGGCAGAAACATTCAATAAATTATATTACCATTTGGATTAATCTTGATATCTGCTAAAGTACAAATTGGAGTATCTTCTTGGTGATCTTGTTACTAAATTATAGCTTGAGATATATTGCTATTCATGTTAAGGAAAATATTTGATTTAATCTAGAATTCATCAAACTGTGGACTTTAGGGAAAAGTCTGATGATAAGCTGGGCTTGTAAAGTTTAATTGAAAGGAACTACTGTATGAGAAGGGGAGGTACCTACCTTCTTTCTACTAAAGTGACAGTATTTCAGATGCTTTATTGGAAAGATAGATAGCAGATAATTTTGAATCTCAGTAACAATAAAAGCTGCTTATTGCCTTCCAGAAAAGATGGATGAAATATTTATTGAAAGAAGACTAAGAAAAGATGTGCCTTTTGCTCATAAACTAAACCCTTACATTTGGTATATGTGCAACAGTGACTAAGCACCGTGTCCACACCCACCAAATCTGACTCGGCATTGTCCAAGACAGTGAGAAAGAGAGAAAAACAATCTTGGTGCCATAACAAAGAAGGTTGCACTTGCTTCAAGAAGACCTGAGTTCAGCCATGTACTCTGTGGGAGACCCCATCAGCTGTTACATGTGCATGCTAATGACAATAGAGATGTTGTGAGGAGAGGAGGAGTAATTACTATAAAGTACTGCTAAGTGCCTGCAAATTAATATTAATAAATGTAGGGAATTCAAAATTCCAGAGGAAGGAAGTATTTTAAGTCATACTCCGTATATACTTCTCATTTAAACGCAGCACACCACAGTCAAGGGTATAGTCAGCTGTGTTCAGGTGAACGAAAGTGTGATTTAAATAAATTCATTTGTTTAAAACAATCCCATCTACTTTGCCAAGCACACTGTCTCACAAGGCATCTTACACGACACTGCCACAAACAGAACAGCTACAGATATATATGTGTGCAGCTTTATAGAACAAAGATAACTTCAGGATTGTTCACATTGTTATTGTTTAAATGGCAATTATGCAGCACTAGGTATCTATTTGGAGAATGAGGGCTAAAATTGGGGGCTACATCTGAGAAAGCTTTACCTTGGTATCCGCCATCCTAAGGGCTTCTAATGCGATCTTGAATGCTTTGGAAGATTCTAGAGATAAGTTGAGAGGCCTTCAGTATTGGTAAACTGAATTCATTCTTATTAAGATCTTTATGCATAGAAAAAATGTTTGTTCCAAGTAGCTCAGTGTCTGATTGTGGCTAATCAGATGCAACCAACTGGACAAGTAAGTCATAACAAAGATTGCCAGCTTCAGTGGTTTGTCCCCGACATAGCGCCACTCTCCGTGGAGATATGAGGGGGCATCTCTTCCATGATTTGTCTGATCTTTTTATGAAGGCTTTTAAATTAGTCACTACAACTTGCCATATCAAACAAACTGGGAGTCTAGCAGTGGAAACAGGGCTAACATTGGTACCATTCAAACAGTTGAATGCAGGGCTAACATTGGTACCATGTCAGGGCCAGTTACTACATCTGCCCCAAAGCTAAGAAGCCATGCAATTCACTTGTTGTTAACTAAAACATTGGATTCTTGTAACTCAGCAGTGCTGATGTTCTTTATTAGTAGGTAAGAAAACAGAGGCAGCAATGTAGAAAGGGGCCCACAGGCAGTGGGCACTTTGCTGAAGAGTATCTACAACCCTCTGTTATTTTGACAGATTGCTATATTGAAACTGCAGGATATGCTTCATTTTATCATGCTTTTATCAGCCTGGCCTTGAGCATTAAAAATGAATATTTTTAAACTAATTCATTTGCATCAGATGTCTGATAGCACACCATCATAATACATCCATAAATTCAAGAGACCTAGGGGTTCCAAGCCTCAGAACAAAAATATTTCCCATGGAATTAATAAATTTTAAATGGAAGTAAGCTTTTATGTGGGGGTGGGTACTTTAACATAGTTGCTTTAGTTATTTCAGTCCTTTGCAAAATGTATAACATCAGTCAGGATTAGATTAACAAGAGTAGACATCATTTCTCTATTTTTAATTAGCAATCAAATCTCCAAGGTGCTGATATTGTTTACTGAAGATGAAGCTGAGGTACAATCAAATTGTTTTATTTCATATCAGTATAATATTTCAATATGTCACTAGCCACCTTTGCAGTCCATGGTTATAGGATAATGAAATATGTCATTTGTAAAGATGTTTTACTCCAACATATCTCAAGCTTGCTTGAAATACATACCTATCTAGTTTGTCTGGGGGAAAAAAGGCCAAGATCAAGTTTCTCATTCATCATCAAATTTGATTTGTCAAAATGCATTATAAAAATGGGAAAACATGAGTTGTGGCAAAAAAATAAAAACAGGCCTACCAATGATTGTGAAGAGTATTTAAAATACCCATATAGAATTAAATATTTTGATAATGTTTTCCAATATTTAATGCAACATTTTACTTGGTTTGGGATTTTTTACCATTCAACAGAACTGAATGGCTCTAATACTAGTATTATGACATAGAGAGGGAAGGACATGTTTCCCTTCTATTTTGCTATATCATGCCAAGTTTTATATGCCTTTATCATGAACCACTGTGTTTTAATTTAGCAGTCAATCTAATTGAGTAATCCATTGTTGTGGAATGCAAATGGAAACAAAGACAATGTCTCTCTCTCTCTCATACGCATACTCATTCTCTCTTTTAAAATGTTAATGCTAAAATATGTAGGGCACTTGCAACAATATTATATGTAGCCCAAGAATTTGCCAGAATTATCACATTGTTGTGAGCACCAGCTTTGGAAATGAGGAATATCAAAAATTGCCTATAATTCAGAGATGTTGATCCAGTCCTGGTATGTGCATTTGAGCTCAAACAAAAATGTTTTCATAACTGTATACAATAATAGTAGCAATAATAGCTCCTAGCATGCACAGTTAAGCAGAAATCATAATTTGCTTTATGTAGTGATCTGTAAAAGAAGCTGATATTATAAGAAATGCTATAACAGTCTAAGAGTCTTTAGCTCCAGTGCAGGATAATATCATTGAACCAGAAATCCTAGGTAAGCAATCTGTAGCTAGACCATATGACTCACAGGATGAACTAAGATAATCTTTTGGCTAAGCTAATACACTTCAACCTTTGCCTTTCATGTGAGTTGGGCTATAACTCTATAAACAAAAGCCATCCTGATGAGTGATTGAGAATTATGGTAGATGTAGTCCAAAAGAACTGGAGTGCACCAGGGTGGAAGAGACAGGTCTAATGTATTGTTTGTGTTCTTTTATATGTATCAGAATATGCAACAAAAATAACAACAATCTTAAAGATTAACACATTTATTTTGCTTAGTTTTTGACCCACAAAACCTATATGAAAATAAGTTGGTTAGCTTAAAATTTCCATAAGGTTCTGTTGTCTTCTATGTCCACTGCTTAGTAATGCTGCCAAGGATGATGGGATTGCAGTCAAAGACAACTGGGGAAGGATGATCTGTGCCATTTGGACTTTTGTAGTGTTTGCTTGAAAAAAAATATTATCTAGTGAACTTTGGCTCCTCTAAAATGGATATGGCCAATTTAATAAGCCTCAGACTTCACCCACCTCTAAATGTTTTCATTTTTTCCTAAAGCAGTTACATTCATTTTTGGATCAAAATTGGTACAATGTTGCATCTCTTTGATTAAATGGATGCAGAATAATTCCTGGCCACAGGCCACAATCAGGTCCCTGATGTCAGCTTTGTACATTGCATTTCTAGTTTGGCAGCCAAAATTACATTATGATATCAGTAGTGACTGGAGCAGAAGTGACATTTCAGTTCTCAGAGATGTATGCAAAGCTTTATTACTTATCAGTACAGTGACTATGATTCCTTCTTTTTTTTTTATTGTGCTTCTTCTGGAGCTACCTTGAAAAGACTTGTCTGCATTCCTATCAGAAGATATAGTTAACATTTCCTGATCTATTTTTTCTTAACCATGATGTTCCTACCCATGTGTGTTCCTTTCTTAATCTTTACAAGGCCTACAATATGCACAAGAAAGTTATTCCTGTTATTCTGTTGTAATGTTAATGATATCTAATAATCATATTAGATATCTAAATCATATTCTCTTGTTTGGAGAACTATCCCTTGTTGAGTCTTTAAGAGATTTCCATTTGTGTGTTTTTCTACATGCTTCATAAACTGAAGTCCTGCAGGTCAAACCCTTCTACTGCTAGGACCTAATCTGAGTGGGTCTCATGTTTTCATACATGTCCAATCATACCCTCATATAAACACACAACAGAAATCAGTATATATATTTATAGGAACCAAATGGCTACAGATCAAGGTATATGATGACCACATAATAACACTAATATCAATATAGTCACATAGCAAGCACTCAAAGCAGCTAACAAAATTAAGAACAAAACAGAATACTGTGTGTATGTGTGTGTGTGTGTATACAAAAACACACACACAAATACACAAACACACATGCATGCATGCATAAAAAGAATGATAAAGTCAGTATAAAATCATCTAATGAAGCTTGGCAAGACATGAGTCTTTACAGATTATATTCCACAACCTGGGAAGAAGCCCTCTCCCTCATGCCTGAAAGATGGGTTTCTGACAGTGGGGTATTTTCAAAAAGACTTTTCCTGTAGATCTGAGCAGCTGGACAGGTTCATAATGGGAGGGGAATTCTATTAATCAGGTTTTAAGCCATTTGGGCTTTAAAGGTCAATGCCAACACCTCATTTATTTACCACTGAGCAAATGTGAAGCAACATTTATCACAATGATTCGGTAGAAGCATCATATGATCTCTCAAAAGACCATTAGGATGCTTACTAACATTTCTTTATTCTTATTTTTCCCATAGTTTGTTTATTTGAGTGTTCTTTCAAAATTCAGTTTTCAAAATTTGCAGTTACTCACTTTTATCCCATTTATTTTCATGATCTGAAATTTTAAAATAAAGATACATGTGATTAGAATTCTCACTGGTTTTCTATAAATCAGTTATGTTCTGATATAGGTGCCTTTCATATTTCTTCTTGCACAAAAAAACAAAAACAAAATAACATACTTAAACACTAAAACAATGAAGGTTATTTTTAATCCTCTTTTGGTTCTTTGCTAAGAAATGTAACTGTTTCTATTTCAATACCTTGTATAGGAATATTTTACTTATTTGGAAAAATGGGTGGAAATTTTTGCATCCAAATCTTCTCTTATTTGTCTTTTCTTATATTATCTTTTAATTTACCACTGGGATAAATGTTTGTGGTTTAAAGTTGGAAGAAGAAAAGTATTGGGTTACTTAGAGATGTGTTCCTAAATGGTACTCCCATTGATGAAAGTGAATGAAAAGCTATTTTAAATCCAGTTAAGTCATCATATTTACAAAAAGGGTTAAATGCAAAAGTTTATCCAAGCATCACTACTTAAAGAATAATCTAGTTCCTTTATATCCTTTGAGAATTTATGCCTATCTAGAAAAATAACAACCAAAGGTGAGATTTCACACATGCATCAGCTCCTCCAGAGAATATAGAAAGATGTGGAAATCCTGAATACCATCCCCAAAACAAAATGGAATATTTAGGAGATATGATATGCATTGAGACGTATCAACTACTTCAGTTAATTATACAGTGGAACCTTGATTTGGCAAACCTTGATGCAAGAGCCTTTGGTTGAAATAGATGAAATGACATAATTTATGCCATTTGCATACATGATATCCCAGATAATCAGGAATAATAGACACTCCCTCCCCCAATTAATCCTAAAAATCAAGATTGCAGTATACAAAGAAATATTTAAGGGAAATGCAGCACTGGCAGACATTGCACATCCTGGCTGAAAAGTCTACATGTACATGTAAGTTTGGCAAAAATACAACATCCTGGTTTCATACAGTAACATCAAAGAATAAGTACTCGTGAAGGTAAGCAACCTCCAGTAGGTGATAAAACTCAAAGAAGAGCAATTGATGTTAAGTTATGATAAACATTGTATGGGAAGGAAATTCAGTACCTAAATCAAGTATCAGCATTGTAATCAGTTGTGAATAAGCTTTCCCTTTCTGTGCGGCTTTAAGAAAGTCCTTAAGGTTACAAGGTTGCTTGGCGGCTTCACTTCTGGATAATCAAATATTTTTGGTCCATATTCTTGGTGGTATCAGATACAGGACAATGTATTATCTTCTCTGGAATTGACAGAGAAAATTTACTTTTGATTTTGACAGTGGTAAGTTTCCTAAAAAAAAGGATTTTTTTTTTTTTTTTGCTAGTACCCATGAAGGAAATTTTGGGGAAAAAACTGGAACAAACTGGTGTCAAATTAATCTCCAGTTTATGAAATAATTGTATGGAAAAATATTTCCTGAATGCATTAAAACACACACATACACACACTTAGTACTGAATAATTGAATACATGGGGCATAACAATCCTACTCCACCAATTCCACAGGCAGAGATTTGGAAAAGAGGGAGGAGTGTCCTTTCTACTTTCCCTTTTTCCCTCCTATCCCTCTTTCTTCCACTGGTTCTTTCCTCCTAAAACCAAAGGAGGGGTTGGGTTGGGTTGGTTTTACTATGGTTGAACATCAGAGTCATCCAAATCCTACACTGACATATCGTTTCAGTCCAATTCTGTAGCTCCAGGAGGTATAGTAAGATCCTTACAAGGTGATACAAATCAGTGTGGAACTGTCTGAGGGCTTCTGGTATGATTTGTGCCCTCTGAGTACTGCTAAGAGATTATGCCAGACAAAAAAAGGGAGGGATGGTCAAATTTTGTTCCTCCATAAAATGTAAGAATTTACTGTATGTCTGTATATTGGTTATGGTGCTGGACTGGAGCAGGGAGACCTAGGTTCTAATCTACCCTCACCCAAAGAAGTTCCTGGGTGACTTTGGGCCAGTCCCTCTCTCTCAGCCGAACCTATTTCTCAGAGTTATTGTAGATAAGAATGGGAGGCAGAAGTACTATGTATGCCATCTTGAGCTCCAGAATGTAACAAACAAGCTATTGTTATAAATGCAGAGACAACTTTGTGGATATAATATAACTACTGAGACTTGAACAGTTTATTCAACTGAATTTAACCAACAAATTCATGGAAGTACTTTGTAGGAATAATCGAAATGATTGCCTATTTTCCATTGTTTTAACAGAATGAAAGTGCCTTTGTGAAAGAAAAGGAGCTCTCGGCTGAGCTTGCAAATGTCAAGGATGAAGTTGGTAAGCAGATGCTAAACAAGCAGTGTTAAATATTTTCTTTTCTGGTTACAGATATATTTCTTCAAAAAATTAGATTCTTATTTGTTGTTCTGTGAGGCTAGATGATCTGAATACATCTAATAAGGTGTCATCTTAAACCGTGAGGCAGGTTTTTATGGTTGTCAGGGGACAATAATTTATTCTTAGTGGTTGCAGAGACAGGTTCATAACTATGCACAATAGAACTTATCATGCATTATCTTTAGTGTTCTCAGATGGTTACCTGTAAAGCTATATTGCTTGCTTTTGAACCACATTCTGCACTTGTCATAGAGGCTGAATATAATACCCAGACTAGAGCATTCACCAATTTTGTTACTTACAGGCATAATTAGTTAACAATCGATAACTGAAGTCAAGCTGCATCAGCACCCAATATGGTGTGGCAACTGTGGTTAATATGATCACCACCACCCACTTTTTTTTTAACAACAACAGCAACAACAATGGATACTCTGATTTGAAGTAGCTGTTGCCATCTTTAATACCATTCAATTTAATGTATTTAGGAGTCAAGGGGAATTCCAAGGTAATAAAAATGGTTGATGATAGATCTGCATTGCTTAATCTGCTTGGTAAGCTTACAAATATGAGACAGAAGGCAGAGGTATTATGAGCAACAGCGCTCATGTTAATGCTCAGCAGAGAAATATCACCACTGTCTTAATTTCCTCAGAAATAAAACTATCACAGTGATGCTAGAAGCAGAAAGTAATTTTTCCAGGGCCCTTTTAAATTAGGCTCCAGTCCAGGACTTAATAATTTTCACTGTGATACAAAATGTAGGAGAAAAATATTCATATGTAAAGGATTATAGTCTTTGTTGAAAGTACTATCCATCCTTGTATCTGCCCATATTCCTGATTTGCAAATGTGGTGCACAAACAGAAGTGTAGAATCCAGTCCTAAGCACCACACTGAAAAGGAATCATACAATCAGGAACAAGTGCAAAGAAGGGCAATGATTAAGAGAGTGGAAACCTATTCTTGTGAAAAGAGACTAAGGAAACAGGATTTGACTGCCCGGAGAAACGGCCAATGATAGCACTAAATGAGCAGGCTCAAATTATCCTACTTGGGACACATTATGCAAAGACCCAGCTCTCTGGAGAAGGCTCTAATGCTGGGAAAGGTGGAAGGAAAGAGAGGAAGAGGATGAACAGCAGCAAGGTGGATGGACTCAGTTACAGTAGCAACAAGTGCATTGTTGGGAGACTTAAAAGACCAGGTTAGAGATACATCGTCATGGAGAAAATCTGTCTATGTAGTCATTTGAAGTCGAAAATGACTTGATGGCACATAATCAATCAATCAAGGGGGAGTTACAGAACTATCAGATAGAGCTCTGCCTAGCTCTTTTATTCTGTCTCAGGTATCTTTGCCCCTTTCTGACTGAAAAATCAATTCCTCGTGCTGCATAGTCCATAAGTCCCCAATCAGCTTGATCACCAGCCTATGATTAAAAGGGGGGAACCAATATGAACTGGCTGCTCCAACATATATTAATTCTGTGAAACAGCTATTTTGTATACTGTATTTCCAGTCTGAGGACTGAAATAAGTATCTGAAAAACAGATTTTGAGTAAGAGAACTAAACGTCAGTGAACAAGTGCTGCTCTCCCAAACTGGAAAAATATTTTTTTTTCAATGAATGTAGGATTTGTCAATGGGAAAACTCATTAACTGTATTCAGTTCTGGGGATCTGCATGATAAAGCAAAATATTTTCGTGCATGCGTGTGTGTCCTTATCTCCTTTTGAATGCAGAACATAAAATTATTTATGATACTCTGATTTAAAATGTCAATGCTACATAAATCAATTAAACCTGAGGTTTTGTTCTGGCCAAAGTCCATGGAAGAGATGGCTGCGGCATTGCTAATGCTCCAACTGAAAATACAAGTCTTGTAATACAGACATGCACATAATTGGTTTTAACTACTACACTGTTCTGTCCAGTACAAACATGAGTGATAATACTCTTGTGACATTTCACTTTTCCTCCTATTATAAGCAATACTGCATTTGGATTGATCTTTACCAGTAGGTCAGATACAAAGGGAAATCACATCAGCTGAACTCTAAGAAAACATTGTGACGGCAAGTGCTGCGATTTAACTTCCAATCATCTGTCAGCCCAGTAAATGTCATTTTCCATGGAACTGACATGTAGCCTGTAGGTCAGAGATGAATTGTCCAAGGAAGCAAAATAATATCTTGGCACTCCCTTAGTAGGATGTAGACTGTGTTTTCTTATGGTGATAGCTGTACCTAATCATAGGTGGCGTTTCCTGCAGCAGTTTTTTTATGAGACGTGGATATGAGATTTAGGAGTTGTAGACTTGTTTTTGGCTCAGAATTTTAATGGTCTCTGTTACATAATTTCTTGAGTAGTGGTAAGGTAAACCTTCATTGTGGTCTTTGACCAACATGTGTACATATGCACATATATACATAAAATACATGAAAGTCTACCAGCTTAACTTTTCTTTTGAATAAAAATGTCAAAGGGTTATTACACAAAAGTTCTAATCTGTACAGATGTGTCTCAGAACCTGCAAATATCTCAAAGCCTTTTGCTGCTATCCCTAGCAAGCCAATATCAGCATACCAGATATGTTAGCTAAGTGTCTATAATGTAGCAGAAGTCTACAAAAGTTATTTGCAGACAGTTATCAATTTTACATTTTTTTTTAAGTGGGGCCTGCATTTCGTAGTGTACGATTCTCCTAAACAGGGTTCTGACTCATGACTACTGCCACCACTGCCAGCAACTCTCTATTTTTCCAGGTTGTTTTGCTTTTATACACTGAGTTCCTGAAGCCTTCCTGTAGATGGATGGAAATTTTTGTCTGGTTAAGTAGTCACTGGAACAATTAGATAGCTGTTAATACTTTTACAAGTTTCAGGACTGACTAAGATGTCCCATCAGTTACTATTGAATCCTGTTCTTGAGTGGAAGATATCTGTAGGTGAAGCTATTCATTTGAGTGCCTTGAAATAATGCTGCTAGGACTCGACAGAGGAGTAGTTGCTGACCATGACTATATTTCAGTGCTCAAAGATGGAAGCTGATGGCTTATCAAGAGGAAGGGAATGAAGTGTATGCATGCAGAATATCAATCTTTACTAGAAGAAGAGGGAGGGAGGGAGGGAGGGAGGGAGGGAGACTTCTCTCTTTATCAAGTCCTATTGCATTAAAGTTTCCTTTTGAATCCGATATAGAACAGAATTTTGTTAGATTGCTAATGATGTGAACCCACATTTTATGCTCAGCTTGCAACTATGAGTAAATGCCTTTTTATCACAGAAATGTCATAAAGAAATTGCACCCTGGATCCTCTAACAGTTCTCTCAGCTTGAAAGTAAACTGTGTGCTTGTGTAATAGTGTATAAGTTGACTTGTGGTTTGATATGGCAAATGCTGTTGCAGAAAACTAACACAAAGTTTCTAACGTTTATGTAGCTTCATCCCTATCATAAGTGTTACGTTTTGTAGTTGTGTCTCAAAATCTACATCTTTCTGCCTGCTTTCTGTTGGGTTTTAGATTAACGTTGCATAACTTCAGCAGGGATTCTTCTATTGGTGCAACCTATACCATGCCAGTCTCATTAAAGAGATGGTTTAATGGCAAGTTTCAATTTAAAGCTTGAATGGGTTTCAATTATACTGGATCCCCAGTTCTGACTCTGAACTTATTTTTGTTTGATTGCTGTTAGTTCTATGCCACAATGACAGGTAATGAAAAAACACTAAAAGGTCACTGAACAAAATTACAGAATTATTTAAAATAATTAAGAAAACTAGCAAACAAATAAATAAATAAACAAGCAAGCAGCCAGATGGAAGATTGTGTGATGTCGTGGTTATAGTGTTGTGCTAAGATTGGGAAGACTTAAATTAAAATTCCAACTCAACTATAAAGTGTACTGGGAGAACCTGGACTCTTTCCTGGGCTGATTAAAATGTATCATTAAACTATGGTTCAGCATTATGTTCCTGAGATGCAGCAAGCTTGAGACTCAAGTGCTCTCCTTTTCTTCCCTAGCATGGTCACTGTTAGTAGTGAACAAGTCAGGATCATAAACTATGATTTGATCCTAATGATATAGAACAATCCAGAATTTCCTAACTCAGAATCTAATGGGAAGGTGCGCTTATCTGAAGAAATGCATGCCACAAACACATGCCACCATTTTCACTTCCCAACCCATCAGAAAGAATTCTAAATGCATTCACAATCATTTTCACTGCTACTGATCTTGAAACTTTGGGAACAAGAAACAAAGAACTGTTGAAAGGAGAAGAAAATTAGTTTCTACCCCCAGCTGCCATAAGGTCTAGAGTAAAAAAAAAAAAGCCTTCATCTGCACTCCACAGAAGAAGAAAACTATATCATCTACCTCCTTGTTTCATGTTTTGATTGTTTGCCTGGTTTCATGAAAAAGCATCTGAGTGATTGAATATAAAGTCATCAAACCATTATTCCCCTCAAAGGATTTATTAGAGTAACCAAAATCCATAAGCTGTGAGGCAGGGTGAAGTAGGAGGTCCATCTAATGAGGAAACATACCTCTACAAGCTCCATGGAATAGCAGCATTTCAGAACATTGTGCGGGCAAAGTACTAGCTTCCCTTCATTTTTAACTAACTCACAACAGAGCCAGAAATAAATCACCTCTACTTTCAACACTGATGACCAAAGAAGGATCGAAGAGATCTAATAAGAAGGCTGATGATAGAGGTCAGAAATTGAGAACTATTGCATATATATTGTATGGGGTGTACCATGGCCTTACCTGATCCTTTCCACTTCCACTCTTGGTTTCACAAGTGCACTGATCAGCTTTTCCCAGTGTCAGCTTTTCCTGCTGAACGCTCACATTGGCCTTTATTTAGGAACTCCTGAAGATCTTTTGTCTTGTCTTACACTAAAGAACCAGGCCAGGATTCTTGATGATGTCTTCTGCTGTCTGCCTATCTGCTTCTGCCATTTTGACATAATTCAAGGTATCTGAGCTGCTATTTCCACTGACCTGCATATTTTCTATTACTGTCAAAGGGCATATCATTGAATTTTGGGCCAATCTGTACCAGACCCACTTGGTTGGTTCCATGGCCCTCCCACTGTTGGATTGGAAAGTTTGTCTTCTTTTACAAATGGGGAATAACATCAGTTTCTACTTGAGGTACTTCACTATTCCAGTAATGGATGATGATCTTCAATCAATATTGGATTTTCATGATCTTAATTATTTCCTGAAGCTGTTTGAAAGTTCTTGACTGTTGCCATCTTATTTCTTCTGCACTAATGGACATAGTTTGCATCTACAGATTGTCCTCATTTAGCGACCCCAGCTGGAATTGGCAACTTGGTCATTAAGTGAAGCTGTCACTAAGTGAAGCCTTGACTGTACTTATGATCTTACTTCCACTTTCCTTTGATTTACAGACCTGTGAAAGTCATAAATGTAAGATTATTCATAAAGTTACTTTTTTATCATCATCGTAACTGCGAATAGTCACTAAATGAGGCAGTTGCTAAACGAGAACTACCTATATTAACTTCCTGGATGCCTGTTTTCACAGCTCAATAGTTTCCTACCATCTCCTGCTTCTTTTTTTAAAACAAATTTTATTAAAGGATTTTATACAGTAATAAAAGCAAACATTCAGATTTAAAGGAAAGAAAAAGAATAAAGAAAAATACAGAAAAGGTGAATAAGCATAAAAAGTAAATCTCCCATTTCTTCATTGTATACTAAAGAGTTTATTTTATCAATTCTGCCTTTTAGTGTTTGGCTTGACCACAATGCTGCATTTTTGCCAATATATGGGAACAGTGGTGCCATATCTTTGTGGAGCACTGCATTCATCCCAGTTTGAGATTGGCTTATTGTTGTGATGTCTGCCCTGAGCTTTCTCAGCATATTTCCTGTGTCTTCCCTCTTTTGTAAGCGCTTCAAATCAAGGTCGTTTAGAAAAGCTCTCAATTGTGGGCTCTTGTAAATGCAGAAACTCTGGCATTTGGAATGTCTGTCTATCATTTATTCGTTGATTTGATTTATAGCCAGCATTTTTACTCTAGCAAGTGCTCAAGGTATTTAACAGTAATTAAAATGCAGATTGCAAAAATCTTTTTGAATCTAAGTCATGAGTTAGTTTCAGTCTGATGTTTTGCATATCTTGGGTACAAAATTCTACCATGGGTGTATTATCATAAATGGCTGCTTCAGTCAGCAATTCGTGGAATCTCTAATGTCAGGAATATATGAAAGGGACTTTGAAGAATGTTGCACATCTATAGAGCTAAAGCAAACATTTCTTCGTTTTTTATTTGCTGTTTTTACTCTTGCATTTTTGCAAACTACCCAGAATTGTGACAGATTGGGATGGCTTATAAATTTCATGTAATATTTCTATATATTCCTTGGGGGTATGTTAGAGTCATAACTTTATGAAGTCTTTTCACTTACTAGTTTTTTCAAGTGACAAAATAGCCATGGGAACTTTCATTTCTTCGGTTATTTGACTTTGTTAACCAACAATGGTTGGCTCCAGATTCCAGCCACCCCTTGAAAAAGTGCTCAGGTACATTCTGCCTTATCAGCTGGCAGCATGCTAAGTCTGAAAATTGCCCCTTAAATATCCAATTTTGCATGAAGTAATGTTATTGAGAATATTGTTGAAAATAAATAAATAAATGATAGTTCTAAATCAAGCTATTCGCTGAAAGGATTACAGTGGCAACATTACTGAATTTGTCTTCCTGAGGTGCCAGCCAGTATCTAGAATTGCTGCATGTCAGATACACCCAATATTGGAAAAAGTTTGTATTTATTTGTGTTTATTTGTATAAAGTACAAATAAAAATTTAAAAATACTATGTCCATGGGCAGAGGTAGGGATGGTGGTTTGGGCAGTGCTCAGTATGCAGGAGAAGTGTCCTAAGGAGAAGATGCAGGAGAAGGAATTGATGGGATCTGCAGATGCAGGAGATGCAGGAGAAGGAATTGATTGGATCTGCAGTCTTAATCTGGTCTCTACAAATATATTACCAGATATGACTTCAGAACCATCTAGAAAGCAAACTGAGCCTCCTACCCATCGGTTGAATATGTCACTGGATGCTTTTCATGGAGGCAGGACCTGATTTACTCCTTTTGTGATAATGAGCACAGTCCATTTCAGGATGTTATGCCATTTTGCTCAAGGGAATATCCTTCATCCTTATTGCTAAAAGCAATCAGTTCAGTCCTGGCTTTTCTGCAGATCCTTAATGTGTGGTTCTTCTGTCTTCAGCCCTCAACACAGGGAGATACGAAACACTACAAAAAGAGAAGGAGGAGATGGAAAAGAAGTTTGAGGGAACTGTGCAGAAACTGGGTTGGCAACATCAGGAAGAGCTCCAGGCACTTGAAGAACGCTTACAGTTACAATACAGTGCTGAAATAGAGCGTTTGCAAGAGAACCATCAGGTCCAGCTTGACAGAATCAAGAGTCAGCATCAAGAACAGGTTGGTCATGTTCATTCAGTGTAAGTTCACTTGGCACTGACCACAATCCATGCCTTGACAGGCAGACTCAAATGTACACAAACTATCTCTGTAAATTGCAGCTAAAACACAATGTTGGCTTTTGATCATCAAAACCATGCCCCATAATCCTGATGCCCAATAATCATCTGAAATTATAGACAGTGACTAGACAGTGTTTTTCTTCATGACTTTCCATTTGTGGAATGCCCCAAGAAAACTCACTGGAACCAGGCAGAACCTTTTTTTTAATTCAATTTAAGAATGGATTGAGCAGGTCAGGGAAAAATAATTTTACCTGCTGCTTTTTCTTGTTTATCTATTAATCTGGGAGCTTGATAGAGATAGTGTGTATGATATTTTATTAACTTTGTAAGTCACTCTAGTTGTACTACTTAAGAAATGCTTTAAATACAGATTGGGAAGGCTGCAGTAGATAAAAATCATATATTGTGGTGTTCTGTCCAACCATGGCTTCTGGATGACTTCAGCCTGATGTAGGAAAGTGTAATATATAAACAGACCTTTGGACATGAAGGCTATAGCTGATAGGTATACAAAAAAATCTCAGGTTAAATCTCTGGGGTCCTTAGGAAACCCCTAACTGGCAGACCTAAGGGGTGCAGCCTGTGCTATGGATGCACAAAAGTCAAATTCAACGCTGTCCTCTTCATATATCCTAGGAAAGACTCTTAACTGCAACCATGTAGAATTTTTGCAAGTCAGCTGTGGGGACCATGCTTTCTGCCGTAGCTTAAGGCAGCCTGCTGTATTTCAAAAGATCCACAAATACAATAAAAGATTCATAGATGTCATTCATGTAGAGGCTAGTTGAAAGGTGGATTGGAAGAAAATCTGTAAGTCAAGTTTTTGGCTCCTCAAGCAATTACCTTTATCGCTGTTAGGAGGAACTTGCTGAGAAAAAATATGATCCAGGAATATAAGAACTCTACTAGATTAGACCTATCAAGTCTAACCTCCTGTTTTTCATAAGATTCAACTGGAATATTACAAGAAACTCACAGAGATAATTGCTATGGTCTTTTCTGCTGTTGTTCCCCAGCAACTGGTATTTCCTGTCTCTAAAAGTGTTATAGCATATCACCAGCATGGCTTCTAGCCATTAGGAACTGTATCATGAATGGATTTGTCCAATCCTTCTTTAAAGCCACCATAGCTAGTTTTACCTATTCTTACATTTGTACTTTTTTTATTTGAACAGGTGGAAGACATTGCAGCAACTCAGGAAATGGCAGTCTTAGAGATGGAAAATAGCCACGCAATTGCCATTGCAGAACTTCAGGATGAATATGAGCATAAAGTTCAAGGTAATTCTGTAATCCTGGCAAGCATTGGATTATTTTGGCATTTGAGATTATAATCTGTGAGGAACCTATCTGGCATCAAGGATGGGTTAGGCAAATTGTGACTAAAACGCATGCTGGCTGGGGAATTGTGGGAGTTGGTCCACACATCTTAAAGTTACTAAGGTTAAGAAACACTGGATTAGATGATTGTTGGGGCTCCCTCCAACTGCACAATTCTGAGATTCTGGGATTCTGTATCAACTGCTGGAATTATTATCCAAGAAGCATTTTTAAATAATTGATATTGTGTCTCTTATTTGTATGTTTACAGGCCATTCATTCAAAGCAACATAATTTTAAAAAGAACATATTTTGATTAGACTCATCAAATTACATTGGACCCAATTCTCCACCTTGTCTCTCCAAATAATTTGCCTGTAATTCCCAAAATTCTTGACCATTGATCATGCTGATGAGTTGTTGTTGTTGTTTTTTCCATCCAAAATGTATAAAGAGTACTAAGCTGTCTCTTCCTGCCATCAGGAATCCACTTAAATAACTCACAAGTCAATTTCTTGCTTATTTGTTTAACGTTTCGCTTGTTAGAAGAAACCAGGATATATAGTATAAAGGAGTCAGTCAATAGCTGGAAATTTATGCTGGTCCATTTTACCCAATACTATCTACAATGAAAGAAAATGTTTTGGGGGGCCTCAAGTGGAATTCTGCCTTAATCTTGCTAAGATATTTAAAACAACAATAACAACAATGCTAACAATTCATCTTCTGCACATACTGGCATTGAGCTAAAGTCTCAGCAGAGCTCGCTAAGGGAATTGTAAAAGTTGCTCTAGTATCTTTTTGACTAGCAGTTTTATTATGACATGGTTTCCCTAGCAACAGCTTCTGCCTGAGGACTTATAATCTATCAAAGATGAGCAGGATAAAGTTAAAGGCAATGGAAATACCCACTAGAATAAGAGAATATTTGTCTATCCTAGATAGGGCACTGCTGTAGAAATGAATGTTTAGCAACAGTTCTAAGATGGGAATTAATATTGGAAGCACCAATGACTTTCATAAGCAATATGCATTTCTGTGTGAGTTATTAAATATCAGTACAGCTTCTCAATGATTACACACTCTAACCACCATTATTAATATTTTGCAAAACTATTTTGGTGCATATTAAATGCATTTTACAGTCAATCTCTGTCATAAATGTACTTCTCACCAGTCTTCAATAAACAAAATTCCACCCCTTGTCTAAACTATGAGGATGTTTGAAGAGTAATTGCAAGAATTAACACATGCATTGCTGTTCACCAATCATGTGAGGTTTATGCAGTTCTAGATTGCCCTCTTGTGAGTGAATTTAGCACTGAAACAGGTTTTTATTATTCATGAAGTCACGGATTTATAGCAATTAGTTGGATTATTAAATTTTAACACATAATTCTATGGGTTATTAAACCACAAATTACTGAGGGTCAACAAAATGTCATATCAATATTACAGAGGAGGGGGTGTCTTTTTTTTCACACTGTATAGGCTATCAGCTGAGTTTGCAATAGGAATTTCTCCTAAATTCACTACAGATCAACAGCTATTCATTCAGCAGTTCCAGATAAAATAATAATCACCCAAACTATTTCAGTTTTCATTAAAAAGCATATTAAAGCACAATCATTGGCATGCTTACTCAGAAATAAGACTAATTTGATTCAAGAAGGCTTAGTTTTAAGTGTATGCATATTTGATTGCAGCATTCAAATTGCTAGCCCAAAATGAGATTAAAAATGCCCCCAGTTGACGGTAATGACATAACTAACCTGTTTCTCCAGTTTCCCCTCCATGTGTCGCAGCCTTCCTTGAATTGGTATCCTGCAGCATGGCTGGTTGGGACTGGTAGAAATTATGGCCAAACACATTTCAGGCACCTGTTTGGGAATGGCTGGTTTAATCTAAATCACTCAGTATTCACTTTGTTTTTTTGGTTGACCAATAGATGGTTCTTCTCTGGGTTATTTTAAGGTTTTAGGCTAAAACATGCTCCCTCTATAGATAGCTATATGAAGTCCTAACAAACACTACAGGTAGATGGATAGATGATAGATAGATAGAGGATGGGAAGGAGGGAGGGAAGGAAGGAAGGAAGGAGGAAAGAGGGAGAGGAGAGGAGAGGAGAGGAGAGGAGAGGAGAGGAGAGGAGAGGAAGAGAAAAACTAAAAGAAAAGAAAAAAGAGAAAGAGAAAGAGAAAGATATTCCCTGTTTGTTAGGATGCCAGTCATTATTTGAGAATTTCTATCTGATCTTGGCTATTAATGTCTGATTACCTCTCTCTAATATTAAAGCCTTGGAATATAAGGGGAAGATGTTATTATTTCATAGCTGGGGCAGTCACACATTAAGATGTGTGATTCTGTAGCACACATAAGACTCTTTAGTAACTATCCCAGTATCCATATTTTTTCATTTCAAGAGCCCATGAAATCAAATTCACATCTGCAGTAAACAAGAAATACTTACAGTCTTTAAGGAAGTTACAAGTGTTCCCTAACATATATTTTATTTAAGTCCTCCTAGTCCTCATAATTATTCTGTTTGTTTTTCCAAATGTTTGCTAATTTTATACTTTTAATTCTATGTATTTGGAATATAGCGTATCCAAATATTTGTCAGTTATGCGTACAACTTAAAAAAAATGCTTTTCCAGCAAAGAATGATGGATGCCAGTCAATTTCATTTGCTGCTGCCTTTATCTTTTTGTTTAAATGTTTAAAACCACTTAATAGCTGAAGCCCTCTGGGGAGTTTACCATAAACACATTGAAAGAAACAATTTAAATAAAAATGTATACCGTCAAAGCAAATGCAAAATGAGAACACCATACAAACTAGGCAGCAGGAAGGCAGTTATCCAAAATCTAAAACAATACAGATTAAAAGCCAGTTAAAAAACCTGTTAAAAAAACCAAAAAAAAGTAGTTTAAAAATCTAAAACCAGTTTAAAAAATCAATTAAAAAACCTAAAAAAGGAGATCAGGAAAATTTGCTTTAAAAGCTACCTAATTATTTTTAAACATTTACATCCTTATCTGTAGTTTATTAATCTGATGCATAATCAGGAACACTTGGGAAGAGAATGTGGCCACCAATTCTAAGATTCTAAAAATTGGGCTACCGATAAATTAAAAATATCAGAAATAAAATAGATAGAAACATAAACTGAAGGTTGGCTATGCACAGGACTGGAGGAGGGAAAAATACAGAAGCCCTGATGCTCAATTGAGAATAATACAGTATCATTCCATAAACTCAAGACTTTGGGCACATTTGCAAACAACAGATTTGATCTGAGCACCATGAATTTCTGAATATAATAACGGGCAATTGGGCTATGCTAGCGCTGAGCTCCTCTGATTAAGCTGTCATGAAGTATGTGTAATTTTTTTTTAAATTCTATCTAGAAATGAAGTCTGCTCATGAGCAGGAAAAAAGAGAACTTGAAGAAAAGTTTGAAAAGTTGCGCTTGTCACTCCAGGTTAGTACTTTATTCATATGCTGGTCACAAATGTTGCTGTGTCTAGTGTCTCCGGGAAGAGCAAAATTCTTCCAGCAGTTCAAAAGCAGAAGCACGAAACAGCCTCTAAGGCAGCTTTTGTCAACCCTGGCAACTTTAAGATGTCCGGACTTCAACTCCCAGAATTCCCCAGCCAGCATGCTAGCTGGGGAATTCTGGGAATTGAAGTCCAGATATCTTAAGGTTGCCAAGGTTGAAAAAAGCTGCTCTAAGGTATCCTGAGAAGAACACTATGGAGCTATTTGTGTCTGTTATGATACCTCCTTCCTTCCCTTCCCACCAGCCTGACATGTCATTTATTTCCCTGATTGGTGTTGTAAGATTGCACACAGATGATATTTAAGAGTCTCCCAAAGGTTAGGATTCCTGGGGAAAGATGTGTTTATTCCCCTGTTTCAAATAATTTTTGAAGATCAACTCACATAATATTTAAAGGCAGCAAGTGAGGAATATGCTGGAAACATTAAAGCATTATTTCTCTATCTTGGATCCTGGTTCACTTTTATTGAGTACCTGGATGAAGGGGTTGAGGAAATGATTATCACATTTGCACAAAACTGGGAAGACTGGCTAACATTTTTAGAAGAGAAAGGGGGGATTCAAAAAGATCTAGGCCATCCTGGACAGGAAGAAACTTAGCAGGGAGAAATGGAAAGCCTTGCTAAAGAGACCATGTTGTTCTGGGATGAATTCACAGGATACAGTCCAGATCACAGGAAGTAATTGTCCTGCTCTCTTCTGCTTCATCAGTCCCACTTGGAGTACTGTGTCTAGTTTTGGACACTGCAGTCTAAAAAGGACTTCAGAAAGCAAATTCAGAAAAGGGCTAACAAGATTGTGAGAGGAGTGGAAGCCAAATCCTATGAGGTATAATTAAAGGGATTTGGTATGTTAAATCTACAGCAGAAAAGGCTGAAGAGAGATATAACAGTCTTCATATATCTAAAGAGTTATCATTGTAAAGGAAGAACTGGACTTGTTCTCTGTCATCCTGTAGGGCAGGACCAGAATCAGTAGCTTGAAATTACAGGGAAGTTGACTCAGGTTAGATTTTAGAAGGATTTCCTAATGGTAGAAGCTGTCAACCACCTGGAACAGGTATCTCATGAAATGGTATGTTCCCGTCAC
Source organism: Liasis olivaceus (assembly GCA_030867105.1). Taxonomy (NCBI): domain Eukaryota; kingdom Metazoa; phylum Chordata; class Lepidosauria; order Squamata; family Pythonidae; genus Liasis; species Liasis olivaceus. Next base: position 90,505,490 of record CM061352.1, on the reverse strand, counting down.
TGTAGGTCTTCAAGCAGAGGTTAGGGAACTATCTGTCCAGAATGCTTTAGTGGACCCTGCACTGAACAGGAGGTAGGATTAGATGACCTCTCAAGTCACTTCCAACTCTGTAGTTGGAATAGTTAAGAAACTATTAAGAGTGCTCTGCCTATACATTCATGATATCTGAGCAGGCAAGGACTGACTTGAAGCCATAATGTGCAGCTTGATGAAAATGTCAGTCCCTTTGTAAAACAGGCTAATTCCATGCTTGGAGGCAGTAAAAAATGAAATTGAAAAAGGAACTGCTAATATAATAATGCCCTTATACAACTCTCTGATGAGGCCACACTTGTGCTATTTGCTCAGTAATGATTTATAGTGACTTCCAGCTATCACTGGGCTGATAAAACTGTACCAAAGAGAGGCTTTATATCACTATAGCTGTGGCTGGCCATGCTAGAAGACACCATAAATTACTAGTAAGGAAATGTCCTTGGTGTATTGTGTACAGTTCTTGTTATCACAACTGAAAAAGGATATTACAGAGCTAGAAAAGGGTGGGCAAAATTATCAGAGGGCTGGAGCAGCTCCCTTGCAAACAAAGACTATAGTTATGCTGGAGAAGATGGACTAGCCTGATCCAACAGAGCTCTTCTGAGGTTCTGATGAACACTGGAATCAAGCATGCATACCCAGACATATATGTAAGCAATCAACTATTCATTTATACATTACCTTTCTTCAACTCATTGTAAAGGCAGATTTCAAAAGGTTAAAGGTGCATTAAAACCAAATTTAGAACATGATAAATACCGCAATATAAAAGAGGCAGGGGGAAGAAGGGCAAATGACTAAACATGTATCGTGACACAAACTTCACTCCTTACGTATTTGTGTTTGCCGTTGCAAAGCAAATAAGAGATGCTTGCAGCATCATGTCACAACACATATTTTGGCATTACTGCATCACAGTTAGGAACAGACACTTATGGCTATTACTAATATAACCCAGTATTTTGAAGTACTGTATTCAGTGAAACCTACTTTTCCATGAAGGAATAATAGGAAAAAAAAAATGAACAGAATGTCTCTTTCATGCATTGGCTATATTCATATATCATCCTGTGTCACAGTTTATTTTAACCTATGGTTTATTCAAGAAGCCACAATTGCCACATTAACACAGCATGCTAAACCCCATAGCTAAGCAAACCACATTATGACATGGACCAGGCTGGTGGGGTGCATTTTCTGTATTTTTGAAGGGTGAAATCTGTACCTTAAGCCTTGATACATTTTGCAACTCTGGCTTAGAATGATGTGCTAACACAGACACTTGGCACTTCTTCAACCAGCACAACTGCTTTCCAGACCTGCAGAAACATTGAAACTGCCAACTTCATGACAAGGACAAAGAGTCACTTATGGCCTCAGACTGCTGTAAATCCTGGGAAAGGAAAGCAGAACAAAAAATCTTTTAACTCTTGAATAGACAAGAAGAAAATAAAACAACTTGCTTATGCATAGGCACACTCACACACCCATACATGCACACTCCATATCTTTGTTGTTGTGTATTCATCTGGTTGTATGAAAAAAAAAATCAGAGCAGTTTCTATGATGGAGATCTTAAACACTATCAATCCACCTTTCTCCTCAGAAGACAGGCTAGGATAGGACATCTAAAGGCTCTGAGGCAGGAGGCAGAATGCATCAGAACTTCTTGTAAACTTGGAAATGGATAACCTGCCACCTCTATCAAGCTGCAATATTTCAAAGAAAAGCCTAGTTTTACTGCAGCGCCAAATGTACTGCAGCTGAGCTCAAAATAAATTGGATTAGCTGCTGAACACAGATAACAATTCAAGATCACAGAGGTTCAAAGCTAGCATAGAGGCCGTGTGTGGAAATGCCTAATGTCTTGTGCAATGGCGTACAAAAATGAAGGCAGGAAGGCTGTTGCCCCATGCCCCATACTTTCAATCCAAAATGAACAACCATACCCAACTTGGCCACGCAGGCCACAAGAGGACTTATAGGGAGGGGGAGTATGGAAGAGAGAATGGAGCAAGTGAGAAAGGAGGTGCCAGTGCTGTTGCTACAGCTCACATCCTCCTCCAGTGCTCCTCCATGTCAGGCACCTCCTCCTCCTCTCAGTTAGGGAAGGGATACTTTATCTCAGTGTTTCTCAACCTCATGCTGGCTGGGGAATTCTGGGAGTTGAAGTCCACACATCTTAAAATTCCTGAGGTTGAGAAACACTGCTTTATGTAATCAAAATGGTGGGGGGAAATGGTCATAAGGCTCAGGTTCACTATTGCAGTGGGGAAGATCCTTCTCACTTTCTCCTTTCTCTCATCTCCCATTAATTGCCGGAGCCAGTGGGGCATTCTCTCAACATCGATAGCTCCTATCTGACAGAGGCTTGAGGCTCAGAGAACTCTATTTATATTACCAATATTGGGTTCTACTCAAAACAATTGCTTTTTTTCAGAGGACATGTCTAAAATGTTTGCCTGGAATTGAATTAGACCATCATTGGCAAGTGGTTGTATTTAATATCATTTACAGGACCAGGTAGATACTCTCACTTTTCAAAGCCAGTCTCTAAAGGACAAGGCAAAACGATTTGAAGAGGCATTGAAGAAAAACACTGAAGAACAGCTAGAGGTAATCAAGATATATTTTTATATTATTCCCTGTAACTCCAAAATACAAAAGGAGATGCTGTTCTTGTTCAGTGAGATTACAAGATGAATACTGGTCCAGGCCAAAGGCCCTACTGATTAAAGCCTCAGTGGTCAATGAGTAAGGTTACAAAAGTCTATGTTTTGAAGAAGTTCCATTCTGACCACTTGAATACTCTGCCATAAAGTCACTAAAACTTTTTAAAGCAACTTCCTTGAAGCCTAAACCATAGTAACACTCAGAAAGCCCATCTCTAAATCAGGAAATGCAGTTTTCCTCTTCCAAATGCCTTTAGCCATAACATCCAAGGCCAAAAAACTTCTCCTTGCCTTTACTTTCCTTCCTTTAAAAAAACTCTCTCTCCCACTGCCTAAACCACCAATTTTAATTAAGTGCAGATGTCAGGGAGGCAGATAACCCATCAGTAAGACCTTGTGCCCTGCTTCTGGTCTTCATAGAATGTGGAGGGTGAAATCACATCACTTGAATGGGCAGAGTTGAAATAAATGTTCAGCCAGGTTCTTGGGGATTGGTTGGAATTAATTGATGAATTTAATCCCTTATGACTTGCAGCTCCTTTAGGCATCCATTTGCCCCTTAAGCCAAATATTGGGAGGAGGAAATGGAAAACAGGTTGTTAGAGTGGTAAAAACTGGTCCTTAAAAACCCTCCCCTTCCCTGCAAAACAACCACCACAACCCAAAGGCCAAAGATGCTGACCCTCCCAACTGAGAGGGAGTTCTGAGGGTTAGAAATCTGCAAATCAAAATCAGATCGCTACAGAGTACTTTCAGAGTCAGTGGCTCTTCAATGGCTTTTTGTAGTGTTGTTGGAGGCAATCTTCATGGAGAACATGTGGTGAGGTGTTGTTGGTCAGGGCTCTCTGATACTGGCACAAGAAGCTGGCTAAAGAATTTATCACTTCAATCTGCCTTTCAGATCATTTTTGGGGTCGGGTGGCAAGGCTTAGATTGCTTTGTTCTTCAATCGCTTTTTCAGCTTTCCACTTCTTTCAGGCAGGCAGACCCAAACCCTTCACTTTTTTCTCTCTTATGCTAGTGGAATGTTACGCTTCTGTGCTGGTTCTGCCAACACAACTTGGAGTTCCACTCAGCTCTTTAGCACTCTGAATCTGGGCTCAAACCTGAGCAGTAACACACACTTAAAATTCCGCATGAAAGAGTCAAGTTTGTCTGTCAACCATGAGTAGGTGGTTGCCAGATTAATACTTATGAGTGCTACCCCAAATATTTACTAGTTTAAAAAATAAAGGATGGCAAATCTGTGAAGGTTATTTTCTACATGGCCTGCCAATCACTGTATCTCACTGTGCCAGTCTGCTTCTGCTAAGTCAGTAACTAATATAGAGTATTGCCAATAAGCCACAGTCTTGATATAATTGGGTCTGTCCAGAACAACAGTCTGCCTAGCTGGCACCCCACTGAAGCCATGGATAAGGCCAAGCCTGCCAACTAGTTAGGCCAATCCGCTGGCACCCACAAAGCCCAGCCATTAAAAGTAACAATCTTTTTTTTTTTTTTGCTGCGCTCAGTCATTACTGACCCTGCAGTGACTGCCTGGACGAATCCTTGCAGTTTTCAAGGCAATTGTTTTTCGGAAGTGGTTTGCCAGAGCCTCCTTCCTAGAGGATAGCCCAGCTGGCGAGCGCAGGAGGCGGGATTTCCGTTGCTTCGCGCCCTTTTCGGGCGAGTGCGGTTTCGGGCTTACCGGCAACTGGTCCCGTCTCTCTGTGCAAGGCGCTGCCAGCATTTTTCCTCCCACCGGAGTGAGAGTACCCATTTATCTACTCACGTGAGTTTTCGACCTGTTGGGTTGACAGGAGCTGGGGAGGAAACAGGAGCTCACCCTGTTAACGCGAAGGCTGGACTCGAACCGCCGAAGCGTCAGCCATTTCTGGTGGGCAACTTTCAGCGTCATTAAGCCGCTGCGCCACCGCGTCCCTAACAAATCTGCATAACCCTAGAGAAACAAGTCCATAGGCATTCTCAAGTGTCATGCCAAACCTGGAACCACTGAAAAACAAGTTGAAAAATAAGAACTTACTTTCAAAACACTTTTTGAATGTTTTTAAGTTGGAATAGGACATTTTTTTTTAATTGGTTCAGCAAACGTCTCTGTATGTTTTTTGCTGGACAATTTGGAGATTGCTGTGCTGTCCTTTCCTCATCCCTGCTAATTCCACCATAAAAGGGAGAATATTTCAGAAAATTATTGTGGTGAAACCCTTGAAGCTGTAAGACTGCAACTTTGTAGATTAATATCCTCAAATAAGTCTACCATCCCTGCTATTTTCATTCCATCTTGTCAAAACATGAAGCAGCTACAAGCATTTTGAATCATCCGTTCATAGCTTATGAATGAATCGCTTTTCCCGATTAAACCTCAGAGAACATTAAATTGCATCAAACAGCATGCAGCTTTTACTTTAATCAAATTAAATCATGACTATTCAAATTGCCAATTTAACTGAATCAGGACTGATTCACACAAGCCCAATTTATATTATTTTTATACTACTAAGCAAAGGGACCCCTCTCGTGGGTGATCCAATACTGCTGCTTCTCATATCATTCTTCTTTCTCTTAGGTTGCACTGGCTCCATATCAGCATTTAGAAGAAGACATGAGGAGCCTAAAGCAGGTTCTGGAGATGAAGAATTTACTCATTCATCAACAAGAAAAGAGGATCATGGAGCTAGAAAAACTGGTGATGTCTCATGTTGTTGTTGCTGTTTCTGATTGTTTAGGAAACAACTTGAAAAGTGGCTAAAAGGCACAGATTAGTATGTTATTGCTTATCTATCAGAACAGTTTTGCCCAATCAGATACCTTCCAGATGCAGTGGACTACAACTCTCATCATTTCCAATCAGTGTGTTTCAGGTTTTTGAAAACTTCAGTCACATTCTCTTTTCCTAGCTAAAATTACCCTTTTCTTTCTGATGACAACGTTTGATCAGCAACTAATACAGAATTGCTAGTGGGAAGTCCTTGGAAACCTTTATCTACCTTGGCTGCCTCTTACATGTGGCTGCAGTAATCTTAATTTTCTAATTATTGGGTTCAGGATTCCAGAGGTGAATGTTTGTGTGGTTTAATGCAGATCTGGGTGGGAATGACTTGTGGGATAAATTTTATATCACAATATTTTGGGGAAATTCTCCAGGAGAAATTGCTTGCATTCAGAGGCGTCCATAGAATCCAACAGAATGACAAAACTCTATGCAAGTTTTGTCCCTTATGGACATGCATGCATTGTCCCAATATCTTTACAGAAGGGGTCAGGGTCACATCATATTGTCTAAATACTTTCATTATTCCCCCCATCCCACCCTTCACAGACATGCTTACAGTTGTGGTAAATCTAACAGTCTGCCTATCTCTTTAGGCAGAAAAGAACTTAATTCTAGAAGAAAAAATTCAAGTACTTCAACAACAAAATGAAGATCTCAAAGTCAGGATTGATCAGAACACTATGGTGACAAGGTCAGTTTAAACATTTTCTGCAGAGTAACAGGTTAAAGGCAACTATCAGTGGATCTGAGTTACGTCTTTTTTATATCCACTTTGCTGCTATTGCTCAAGAGAATCAGAGTATTAGAAGAATATGAACTGTATTCTATACATTGAGAGTTCATATACCATGCTGGCTATCACTGCCATTATATATGCATTCAGCAGGAATTATTTCCAAATAGATAGGAAGGCATCAATCTCAGATGTGTTTGGTCATAGCCCATACCATCCCATTTTTTGCTCATTGGAAAATGCACTGAAAATACACACTTAGCTTGTACACACTTTCCCTAAAATGTGTGTTTTTCATACACTTTCCTGAAAAATTCACTTTTATCCTTATTAATTGCATCAAAATAAATAAGTATATTGCTTGAAGTATACAGCATTCTGATCCATGGAGCAGTGCAAGAAATGTGAATGAAAAAGATCCATTTTAGAAAGTGAAGACAAAATAAAATTCTCCAGCATCTGAAGTAAATGTGTACAGGATTGTTCTCTAGAAGACTGAGCTGTGACTCAAGGATTGCCTGATTCAAATTACAACTTTCATGAATTCATTTAGTGCTTTGTTGACCATAGTTAAATTTTGTAAATTCACTTGCTAGTGGTGATGGTGATGGTACATGAGCCAAAAATGCCGTGATGAAGTCGGGATGTTGACCCTCGCTTCTTTTTAATTACCCACATTCTATGAGAAGTCATTGTCCTGTTGCACCAATGTTATGGATGCTTTGCCTAGTTTGGTTGTTCCTTCTTCGAATCTTTGGCAGAAAATTTCGTCATCCTTCGCCCTTTGAAGGAGTAAAAACAAAACAAAAAAAAGTTACAAAATATGCAAGACTTTAAAAATAATGAATAATCCTAATTCTGAAACAAAATGCAGGTGAAGAGTTTGTTGTAAGAAACAAACAGCCTCAAGAGTCATGTATATTTATTGGGGCACAAACTTTCTGCTTTCCCAGCCAGATGACTATAGCTGTCCTATGTAAAAGAGATGTTTCAAAACCTGTATACAGTAGTACGAACAAGCTCCTCCCTTCAGCTGCTTAAGGCAGATGCATATTTGCAAGGCTCAGTCACACAGCTGCTTTAAAAGGTGTTCCCAACTGTCTCAGCATGCACGCCCGTGTGCAGGGGCAGTCTTTAAAGCAGCTGCATGAGCCTTAGAAAGGATGCAGCAGCTACCTTAACACTTGGAGCCTTCATTCTTGCTAACATGCAACTGCTTTGGTATAGGCATCAATTTAAAAATAAAATAAACTGGGAGGAATCTCCCACAGCATAGCTTAGTAAAATAACCATGCAGTTGTGTAGATATGTATATCAAAAGTAGCAGCTAGATAGCCCTATTTCCGTACTGCATTATGTCCTGCAACTCCTGCTGTTGGCTTACCACAGTTGCTGAATTTAGTGACATCTGAGAATCCTCAGACTTATGCGTACAGTATGTTTAGACTGCTGTTTGTCTCAGTAGAACTGGGCCCCAAGGAATCAGTCTTAAGCTTGAGGAAATGGAGACTCTGCTGACTCTCTTTTATTATGTATGTGGCGCTCCATGCTTTTCTTTGTTTTCAAAGCCTTTTGCTTTTGGTTTTTTCTTGTTTTTGACACAGCATAAACATGGTCCTGATGCAGAGAGGCAGTGTGACAGTTGGGGTTGATTATTATTTGCTTCGATTTACCAAAGAAAGTTTTACTTGGGCAGATGCTGGTGCTTTAGAACAATAATAACAAAAAAACACGCATCAGTGACGACACATCCCTAACACAAAGGGCCTTTTAACTGCTTGTGGCTTCTCTGTATAATTCCCATTTTTCCATCCTCTAGCAAGCTGATTATTTGATTATAATCTTGGCAAAATGGATGCTGATGGGCCAGATCTGGCAATATCCAGTATAAGCCAACAGCTGTAGGTTCACATTCATATAATTAGTGTCACTAACTTTTCTGGCATTAAGAGTTATGAAACGATGATGCTATATTCTGCTGAGTCAAATCAGTTAATCATCTACTATAGCAGTGTATATTCAGTTGGCAGTGGTTGTCCCAGAGTAGCCTGTTACCTAAGAACTAGTGGATTGAACCAGATTCTTCTTACATTCAAAGCCACATGAAGGCAAGAGGAGGAGGGGACCGCAGAGGATGAGATGATTAGATAGCATCACTGAAGCAATGAGCATGAAACTGAGCAAACTCAGGGAGGCAGTGAAGGACAGGAAGGCCTGGCGCGATATGGTTCATGGGGTCACGAAGAGTCGGACATGACTTAATGACTGAATAACAACAACTCTCAGAAATGTCCCCTACAATTTGTTTCTAAATACATAGTATATAATTGTTCAGGTCTAATTTACATGCAGGCCTGTTGCTGGATTTCTCTACACTTGAAAATGATGGTGATGATTTTTATCAGTGAAAAAAAAAACCTCCAGGAAAAACATTGTATTTGAAGTGCTGGGGGATGATGACAGTGTTCTTGCTGCCAGTTTGCGATGGCTCATTCATACATGGAAGTTACTCAGTGAGGTAGCGAGCAAGAACTAAGCATGCACAGATCAACCAAAGATGAAAGTGTAGAATGAGGGATTTAGTAAGATCTACTTTATATCAGGCCATGAAAGCACTATATTGTGAGCTGCTGTCAACTGAAATAGTCTAGGGTTACTTATCTTGAATGAAAGCTATGGCAGGCAGGCAGGACTACAAAGGGAATGGGCTAGTCGGAACAAAAACAGGCAAAGTGTGTATTTGATAATTATGAAAGTCAAGTTTGATGTTGTCTTGTCACCTTCTCCAGACAGTTATCTGAAGAAAATGCTAATCTCCAAGAATACGTTGAGAAGGAAACCAAGGAAAAAAAGAGGCTGAGCAGGACAAATGAAGAGCTGCTGTGGAAACTGCAGACATCAGAGCCCATGAGCCCTGTTAAACTGTCTCCAACATCTCCTACACACATTTATCGCTCTTCATCGGGACCCCCAACGCCAGCTAAAGTCAGCACAGTACCAAGATGACAGACCAGTGCAGCTACCTAAGTAGACTTGGCCCAGTTTATGGAAAATTGCAGTCCAAGCAAGCTGTTATGAACTGCAGTGAAAGCATATGCTGGCGATTTGTTGTTGTACCAACATGTTCTCTAGTTCCTTATGACTAAGCAATACACTTTTGTCATTTCAGCATCAGAAACTCATAGAACTGGCATATGAGGCCAAAAAAATAGCATAAGCCAATGTAGTCTGATGCATGGAAACATCCTCTGGGTTTAGAGCCCAAAGCACTGGAAAACTCTTACTATTACTTATCATTCACTCCAAATGATTTTTTTTTCCCACAACAGTATTTCAGGTTAGTTGCAAACTCAAGTTTTGAATAGCTCTGCTTACATCTATGGCTTTGGTGAGGTATGGATTGTATTGGAATCCATGCACAAAATGTGCTCTACACACAGAAGGCCTACATACACAGCTCTGCATGTGTAACTGAAGCTGTTCTGAATTGCAATTTTTCATGAACTAATTCTGCAAAAAGTGCTGATATTTTCAAGACAGCAGTTTTCTAATACGTGCCTAAGAGTTATTCTGAAAGGAATTGTTTTTTGGGGGGGGTGGGGGGCTGGGGTCAAAGCTTCCCAGGAATATTTCTACCCAGTTTAGAAAAAAGTTAGAAAAAAGGAGAAGCATCTTGTAGATGACCACCAAGTGGTACATTTTCTAAAGCAGAACACCAGCGACTTTTGAATTCTGAAGTGGTTACTGACTTCAAAAAAGATAATTGATTTTCTACTCAATGCCCACCATGGTCACTCATCTTCCAGGCTCAATATTAGACCTTGTAGTCAGGAGTTAGTTATTTATTTAGCTCATAAGAGTGACAGTGACTTTTTTTTTAGATTTCTAAATTGCTAGCAAAATAATATATATGAAAACACAAGCATAAATGTTCCCCCAACGCCAGAAAACCTTTATTATTACAGTGACCATCAACATTGGCTCAAAGCCTAACTTATGGTCAACATACTCATAGGTTTGATTCAACACATGAAGTAGTTTGGAAGTTCTTTGACTGTATTTTGCTCTCTTTTGCATATGAGAAAGCCCAATTCTACTGACAGAGGCTGCTTCTCATTCACAGAGATGGCCTGATTGCATAGTCATCCCGGCAGCTGCTTGTAGCACACTATTTAAAGAGGTGCCAGTGAAGCAATTTGCAAGCTGAGAAGGATACCTTAGAATCCCTTACAGGGTTGTCAATGATGTTAGGTTGTATGCATTATCAGCATATTCAGCAACTTTGTCAAGGATCCCAGGCACAGCTCTAAAAGCAGGGCCTAAACTTGACCATTAACATTGGGCACTTCCACTTAATCATTGTTCGCAGAATTGTTTCACTTATAGCCAGCCCACTGGGTTCAGCATTTCTGCTTTTCTTAATAGCCATCTGAACACTGATACCCAAATAGATATTTAGTAGCAACACTGAATGGGACATTTGGGGCTGCTCAAATGCAGACTGGCTTCCTAAAGAGTAGTGTGGGAGATAGCATAGTATTACATTTTGCGATGATTCTTAAACATGAGCTAGATGAAAAGGATGCAGCCAATATCCCTTATTGTCTTTGATGTGTTAGAAGGTGAGTTCTAGCATGTTGTCAGATATGTTAGACTAGACTGTGAAAGCATTGAACGTAGCACAGGGTGCTTGTGGAGCATAAATTGTCTAAGTTAGCCTCCCCCAACAAAATGCCTCCAGATATATTTGACTGTAAGCCCATGTGGCTCTTAACCTACTTGTTGGGAATTATGGGAGTTGTAATCCAGAGATCTTAATGATGCCGTGTTGGGCAAGGCTGACTTAAGCAAATGTAAATCTTGTTATTTGATATCCATGTGGTACTTTGACTCTCAGTTAGTGGCTGGGGCTCAGTGTATATTTTGCACAGCCACGTCTGAGTCCCTGAAATTAAGAGCTGTTCGAAGGGCCAAATCATGTGAAAAAAGCAGAATAATAAGCACAGTGAAAAACGCACTGTGGCAAATACTTTGCTGAAGTTTGCACAAACACTTAGTCCAGAGAGTCTGCTTAGTGTTTGGGAATCACCGGTGAGGCCTAAGTTGCCATTCAAGAGCTAGCCAGCATTGTCTGATTGCCACAGATTTGTGGCCTAATTCCGTGGTGTACAAAGTAACAAGATTGATTTCCCCCCCTAGGAAATTTTTGTAGCTGCCTTGCATGATACTATGATACTAAGAACATCTTAGATTAGCTCATGTCATGTTTGTAAGTAACACAAACTGCAGAATTAGATTTTGCATAAGGGCAAAATGAATTGAGAGCAGGAAAGTAGTGATAATGACTTACTAATGCAATTTTATCCACTTTTCATACTTAAATACCTGAAGACACAGAGTACCTGAAGACCCAGTACACTCGTCCACTTGTTTCGTTATCATTGTGAACAGTGTTGGCTCATGTAATCCATATTATCATGATGTTCATATATTTGATCTTCATTGCCTATAAGTTATGTACCACTCTCTGCTCAGAGGCTATGAAGCTACTCATGAGCAGGCGAATGATTTGCCCATTGGCATCTCCGTTGAAGTTGTCTCATTCTCCCCATACACAATAATGCTTCCAACTATGACGGGGATTTCAGCCGACGGTTGTCAGAGGCAGCCTACAAAAGCTCAACCCCAATTGTCATTTCTATGCATATGGCAAACTAGAAGATAGCCCTTTCTCAATTATGCTGTACTGATTATTTTCTGCCTCCTTAACAACAGCAAGGGCCACCTTTTCCTTCTGCATCATAATTCACTCCTTTGAATCTTTAGCAGAAAACGATCATTTGCATGATATTACATTGCAAACCCCACATCTAGGGCTTGGTTTCCAGGAAGAAAGCCCAGTTCACCACTGCCATTGTGCCACCATAGCAAACCACTTTTGAAACAAGTTAAAGCCATTTCTGAGATGGCATGAAGGATTGATACAGAAGGTAACAATCTCAACGGGACTGCCAAAATTCTTTGGCTCACTTAATGTAAATTGCTTGATGACTTTCTGTGTGACCAGCTCCTCTGCAATATATAAAAGTAATGAAGATACACAATAGGGATAGTCCAACAGCCCAACAATACTAGTTCTGTGAAACTAGAGTTCTGTATAAAATTAAACTTGTTTTGTGCAGCTTTCATTTCACAAGATTTAAAGCACAGAGCAGGCTGAACTATGTTCTTCATAGTTCTGGTGGGTGTTTTATTGCAAATGCCAGGTTTGCTATTCCTCTTCCAACCTAGGTTAGCTGCAATCAGCTTCTATAATTTCCAACTCAATGTTGGAGACAGTTGCTCCAAGTGTATGGGGCAGAGGGGCTGCAAAATACTCTTTTGAATCTTACATTCTAGTAAGTGCAGTACTGGAAAGAAAAAATGAGAGAACTCTGCCCAATGAGTCAATGATACTCCTGAAAAGATTTAGGAAGTAAAAAGCCAGGCTTGAGAGAACTCCCCAAACAACAGTAACTTGGCATCTCCAAGTTCCAGATGTGTGTTAGGATTCAGGACAGGCTATCATTACATGACATAACTTTCTTATCTTTATTCATCTTTCCATTCTTCTCATTGAGCGTATAGATTCAGTCCATTCAAGAAAGAAACCCAAAGCAGTTTCAAGAGCTGCTATCTGAACTGGGATTTTTAAACATTATCTTCCCCACAGTGAGATAGGCATACTACAGATCTGCATAGAACCCACCCCTCATCTCTTGGAGGAAGAGCTAATGACTGCATTCACACAGCCCACTTAAGCTTGTTTCTGAATAAACCCATTTTTTGATCTCGACTGAGCGCAGATTAAAAAAAAAATGGTAAACTAATAAAACAGGCTGAACTTGTACAACATAGTAACACACACACAAAGTTTAATGCTAACAAACTTAACATCTATGAATAAAAACTGGGTTTTTAAAGAATCTGGTTACATCTGTTATGTGACTGCAACCACACTTCTTTTCTGTGGCATCCCAAAGTTGCCTTGCAGTTTGATAAATGTATGGTGGCATAAATGCTGCTGTATTATATTGATATATTAGGTGAGTCTTCCCTTCCCACCCCCCAAATAATTTATCTTTAAAATAGAAGGCTTGCCTTAGATTGACAATATTTTAATGTAGGGTTTTGAAAGTATTGGGGATGGTTTCACATTCTGGACCATGTGCGGTTTTGGTAAATATAGTATCTGAAGATCCAAATGGAAATAGGTCAGGGTCAAGATGTCTCCTACTACACTTAACAAACTAGACTAAAACAACTGCCCTGAAAAGTTAATAGATTGCCTTTGACATGACTTACTGGGGATTGCTTTAGGGTGCAGTGCAGTGCTGGAAACATAGCACACTTGCCATTCTTTTCAACAAACTGTTGTGTCTTATCCAAAAACCAAGAATGCAGTCTCATTTTAACCCTACTCCTCCTTTTAGGGACAAGTGTGGCAATACAGTACCACAGTACACATCTCTGAGCCTCAAACAAGATGTGGCAGATACAAATAAATATGAATTGTGTTTCCCTACATCCAAGATTTGTCTTTCCTGGAAGTCCTCAAAATTCATTCTGGCACCAAATTATCCCAGAAAGTTCTTCCTTAGTTTGCCTAAGGTTCTTCAAAGTAATCCATGAAGGAAACAAGAAGGTAGAAAAGTAAAATGAGATGATGTGTTTTGGCTACATTTGAAAGTACTTTGAAGAGATAGCTATAAGTCACATTTCTCATCAATAAATCAACCAGATATGAACCCAAAGATATATTTGGGATTAAAGAACCCAAATCAGGTATTTTAGGGTCTGCACTAATTGCATTTGTGTCCCATGGACATATGGTGGACCTTCATGTAAAGTGTCTCCTGCCCACCCACCACCCCACCATTGTAGTAGGGGTTTGTGGTCTGACAATACATGGCTGTAAGAATTAGAAGAAAAAGTTTGTATTATTTCAGTTGCTGTGTAAAGGTGTGTGTAATATATTCATGGTAATAAATACATGCTCCAGCATTACATTATGGTGTTTCAGTATTTTTTTCTGTAGCTTTGCAACATCTACCGAAGTTGGGCATTTACTTTATAAAAACCAAATCAGTCACCTAATCTTGGGGAATAAAGGAAACCATAAAGTAATTTCATTACTATGAATAAATTTTACTTTCTTTTTCATTAAAACTTACCGGGTTGAGAACTCACATGCTTGCTGTCTTTTCAAAGTCCAAATTTCCCCATAAGTACGTTAGGGCCCCATGTATGAAATCAATGTATATCATAAACTGGGCTAAGGAGAAATATTTGGTCTGTAATGTCCTTGTGTTTTGAAACACAGTACTTCCCTCGCTCCAGCAATTCCTCACTCATCAGAAATGCTGTATATTTGTATTGTAGCTGAATATAATACAACGGAAAATAATTTTGCAATATGCTAGGCAGCGGTTGCCTGCAAAGTGATGCACGTGTATTTCTTTCTTCTTTCCCATAATGCATTTTACATGTGCTGCATTATCTCTGTGTTCTAAATTTTATGGTGCCCTTACGATCGAACGCTGCTATTTTGGGATCAGGTAATTTTTTGACATTGTGTTCCAAAGAACATGACACTTCATTCAGCATTAAGCCCCTCTTTCCTTCTGTGCTGTTTTCCCATGGGAGCTGTATGCCTTTTTTCCCGTTTAAATAACCCGTGGGGGACAAAAGCAAATGGTAAGAAGGGCCCCTCTCTGTCACACACCCTCTCGCCATCTTCTTATCATCTTCTCTGTGAGCTGCTGCAGGAAGACAGTTTACTTGTTCCAGATAAATCCAATCCGTTGCAGATAGCTTTTGAAATCAAGACAGCTACACTCTGCCTTCCCCTACTGGGGAGGTGGAACAGAAAAATGAGGTAGAAGGCACATCCCATCCTAAGAAACTTACATGATTAAATGGTTACTAAAAAAAAATCTATCAAGACCACGGCAGTCTTAAGAGGCACAAAAGCTATTTAGTGTTACTAAGGAATTGAAAACCAAAAGGCAAAAGTCAGAAGTTGGGTTCTTACACAGAACAGCAATTACATGCAACTGATTTATTAAACAGAAACACGTTTATTAGAACAGGCAAGACAAAACTAACATAATTTATTTGAATTTCAAGGAACAAGTTAATGCTGTATCACCTATTTACAAATTGAACTCTAAAGTAAAACAAAAAAACAGAAGCAAAAACCTCACTCTCCAAAGGGAGATATTTACAGCATCACTCAACAGAGGTTTGTTATTGAAGCAGAGGTCATGCTCTGGATAAAGTTTCATATTTAAAGCAAAAAAACAAAGCTTTGTATTTGAAGGAAGGGAGAAACCAAAATCCAAACAAAGCCGCTCCACTCGAGAGGCAGAAGGAAAAGCATCAGACAGGATCAAGGTTCAAATAACTGTATCCGAACCTATTATAAATTCTGAGAAAAATCATTAGAAAAATAGAAGAAAAACTTATATACATTTTACTCAGTAAAAATATGGACAAATTATTTTCATGGCTTCTTGGTTAGCAAAAGGTGGGTATTCCTAAAGAAACCACCATATTCTCCAACAGATTGTAACATACAACCCCAAAGAGTGCCACATTGATCCTTTGTACTCCTGAGACCAGATGTACATTGAAAGGCACATCAAAAAGAGAGGAACCCCTTCATTTTATCAGGCTCGCCAGTCACTACCCTTCCATCATTTGCAAAACAAGGCATGAGTGTGATCTGGTTAAGATCCCTCGCCATCTAGAAACTTAATAAACTTGATAGGATTTTTCTTAGGACATGTGCCAAGAAGAATGAGAAAATATACCCTGAGGAATTCTCGGTTTGGATTTTTTTTTAAACAGGCACTGTTTCCATAAGGTTTGGCCTCTGCTTCAGAAATAAGGAGTGTTACAGGATGTATTCTTATCACGGGTCTCTCTAACAAACAGAGCTGTGCAAAGCACTTGGAAGTGGCAGCTTACAAAGTACATTACTATTGCAAAAAGAAAAAAAAACCCTTGCAAGGCTACCCAGCTGCTTCAAAAGCTGCCCTGGTTGTCTTTACATGCATATACATTCACAGCTTTCTGATGGTCCTGCCGTGTGATCTCTGCACACACATGCAGATGAGCAGAGACAGCCTTCAAAACAGTCATACAAGCCTTATGAAGGCTATGGCTGCATTCATACTTGAAAGGTTCTCTGCAAGCCACCTCCTTCAAATGCTTTGCACAATCCTATTACCAAATATTAACCATTTTTGCAATGGGGAACCATTTACTATGAATTTATTACCAAACAGTAAAAACATGCTTCCCCAACCTGGTGCCCACTGGCCATATTGTTTTAGTCCAATACACATAAAGGGCAGCAGATTGTGGAACACTGCAATAAGAGGTTGGGAAAAAAGTTACTGATATTTCCATGTTAAGTTTATCTAAAGTTCTCACACTTCCCTCAGTATCACAAGAAGGCACCAACAATATCATTTCAGTAGTATACAGCATTTAAATATGTAGCACTATCCTACGCACAATTTCTCAGAAGCAAGGTTTACTATTTTCAATAGCGCTTTGTCCCTTGAGAGGGTGTTTTTAGGACTGCAGCCTCAACCAACTACAAAGTTCTAATTACAGTGAAGATAAACATCCATAGAACTTTACTGCATTCTCTTCCTTCCTAAAAAACCGTCTACTTGATGTATGTTTAACTCTACCACAGTCAAAGCTGCATGTATGAATCCTTTTGTAAGAATTTATACTCAAAAGTAGCATCTGTACAACATTCTTTTGAATTTTGGTAAATGCAGAAGAGGTCCATCGCATAGTTTAAGAACTCCTTTTGCACAACTTAAATAAGACTATTTTGTTACCCTGTAAATATACCACATAGTAAAATCAGAGATACATACTAAAAGGCAACAGATTGCAATTAGCAATTAAATGAGATAGCATCATATACATGAAGCACATTGACCTTGCCAAATATGGCACACAGCTATGGAAACACATCCCTTGTTAGATGAGAAATCTAGTACATGCAAATGACAGAGAAAAACAGTTCCTTCCACAACCACCTGCTCACGCTGTGCAGGCTCTGTGTGCATGTGTGTAGATATATGCAAATTATCAGAAAATGACAAAAAGTGATGATCAGCTGTTTAACAGGGAAAGTCACATATAAATATAATCCTCTCTCTCCTCTATCCCCCAATAAGATAATGGGCAATGATATAATGTCACACACACATTCAAACTGGCACATATATAGAATGTTCATCCAGTCTTCAATATTGTAACACAATGAAGATAATATGGAATCTGTTCCTACTAAAGTGAGTGATAATACAAATTCTGTTACCGCATATATCTGAACATAGTTTTTCTGTTCATACACCCTTGAAAACATATTGATTCTACATTTGAAGCAAGCCACTTATAAGCTGCTGCCTCCTGTTCATAATTATCTATTCACAAATTGATAAATATATTTACTAAAGTATTTGTTTTAAAAAATGGCTTGAAGGGAAGGAATTAAAAATCCTGATTTTTTTCAGACTATTTTATGATCCAGTGTTTGTAACGTGGTTCCATGAACAACATAGGCATTGATCGGAGGATTAATGAAAATAAGAATAGAAAACTGAAAACTGTTGATGGGATGCAAGTTTTTACTGACTAGGTTAAAATTTGTACTGCTTGCTGAGTGCTGGTGAAAATTCTCTCGTTTGTCAATGCGCTGGGTAAAAGTGGATATGATGACTGAACACAAAAGGCAGAAATAATTACCAAAATATACAAATTTAAATACAACGCTTTGAAGACAATTGTAAAACGTTTTGAAATAATTAACAAAATAGATTGCATCTTAGTTCACAATATAAAAGTTTCAAATGTGTATGAACAGAATATATATAAATGTCATTGGAAGAAAAAAAACCATGTGAGTCTACAGCAGCAAAAAAGCAGACATCGGAACACGTTCGAAAGCTTCTGCCTTTAGTTGAAAAACGTGCTACCAGACTTCTGATAACTGCCATTGGTTTCAGAAGGAACTAAGGAGCAAGCAATCTGTTGCTCCTGAAAAGCTTATCAATGCATACTTCTCTGCAACTGGAATTAATTTGGAGATTATTGTGCATAAATATGACTTAGTAAAACTGACTTTTAGAGTAATGGCTTGATCAAGTAGCAATTGTCAACTTTGTTTCATGCTGCACCCTTGCTGCATTAAGAAGCAACACTTATTCCCAACTAGATATCCTCCAGATATGGAGAATTAAAAATTTCAGAATACTACACCAGTTTTAAGAGATGCAATTCAAATACATTTCAAGACGATCAAGCTACCTAAAGTAACTTTTTTTTACTTGCACACGCACAGAGCTTGCAAATTTGGGCTTATGCTAATAAAAACCTAGTGAGATTTTAAAGCAGGCAGTTCCTGAAAGTAGCAGTGACTATCTTAGATTCAAAAACACAACTTTTGATAGGTCCTTCCCTTACAGAGAAAAACAACTGTACATTTTCTTTGGGAGAGCCATGAGTCTTTAGAAACACTTTAGAATATGATTTTATAGAAAGGAAGTCCCGGCAGCTACACAAAATAATCCTCATATTAAAACAAAATAATAGTAGTTACTCATGTATTTACAAAGACCAGCTCAAATAAATGCCAGTCTATACTTCACTCTAGCAAACTTACAGCAGCATCATTCAGGTTTTCACCATTAGACCTCAAGCTTTTGTATGTTTCTCTGTTTGGGTTTCAGTACTAGAGGCAGTACAGCTGTTTTTTTGGGTTTTGTTTGTTTACTTACTGGCCCATGGTTTGACTACGGGGAAAAGGAAATTTGCTCTCTACTCCCTGTCTTGCTCCCTGAATAGGACCAGGAGCTTGAAACCTCCCCATAGAGACAGAAGCAACTAGCATTAGTTAGAATATCCCACAAGAGGCTCTCAGAAAGGCCCAATAACTCGTCTTGTAGAATCTCAAGTGAGAGGAAAAGCAAAGCTTATCTAAGTCTCAGATATGTATCAGCCTTACTTAGAACAATGTCTCTCGTCTTGGTGACATCTGGATGGATCAGACTTCAGCTCCCATAATTCCCAGTCTGTGGGAACTGTGAAAGCTGAAGATGAGACTTGAGAGCCATTATCCTAGGATACTGCTTTTGTTAATACCGGTATGTGATCTTTTCTACTAGTAGTGTATTTGTGAAAAACTGTTCTCAAGATTCCTTCACACATGACCAAATTTCCTTCTGAAATCATCTTCATGAATGCCACATCTGAAAAGGAACAATAGCTTTCTACTGCGTGCATTTAGCATACAGGATAAAACATGATGCTCGGTGTTTTAAGGCTTTTTCTAATACTATTTCCCATGGTAGTTTAAAAATGAAGTAGACTAAATGCTGCAACCCAACCACACTAAATTATAATGTATGGATTTACTGTATTTTGCAAATGCAATTGCCAAATTGAGAATTTTTCAGGCCATTTTCAGTTTCATCCACTGCCCACATGCAGTATAGATTTATCTACTTAATAAGAACAGAAATGGAGAAATTAGAAGTCACTTTAATAACCAAGTATTTGACTTTTGTAGGAAGTCTGACAACAGCTTTCTAAGCCATTTTCAAAGACAGTGTTGCATTAGGGTGTATTTTAATAACAAGTACAAGGTTACAACCAGCATGGATGATATGAAATGCAACCACACAGAAGAGATTTCTGCAAAGGACTTTTGTCATGTGTGAAACAATCCACAAAGGAAGGCTGATCCAGCTAATAGTGAAGAGTTCAAAACTAGCTCCATCTTACTCACAGACTCTAAAACAAGGCTGCATGTGACCTGTAAGATGGTATTCAGAAGAAGAGTCCAGCAACAAAGTTTTAGGTGTTTTCAAGTCATATATAAATTTTCATATGAAAGGAACATTTTCTAGCCAACCATAAGGGCCTCCCAAACCACCTTGAGTAGCCTGGCCAGCTTACCTGAGTCTCGCTGACTCAGACTAAGTTGGGCATTTGTCAATTATTCAACACTGAAGCCCTTTAAAAAGAACACCCTCATATAACTGTAATTGTGGCCCTCACAGACTTTTGTGATGGCAAATGGAAGCTGTTGATGTACCAGATAAATAGAATTGCCCTATATCAAGTCATTGGTCCATCTGAATCAGCACTGTAACAGCTGTTTAACCTTCCAGACAGGTAGGTGTAACCACTGAAATTCTCAGCAATTGCCGTGGTGGCGGGAAAACCTTGAGTCAAAATTCACATCTTATAATGTTATCGCTAGGGTGAAACCTGGACAAAACACATACAGGGAGTGCCATAAATAAATACCCCCCTTCTAAATTTCCTCACACAAAATAAGCACAATCCCTCTATGAAATGATTCTCCTTTCTTCTAAGTGCCATTATTTTCCATATAGTTTGCTCAAATGCAACACATCAAGGGGCTAGACATAAATACCACATACATGTAATAATAAATTCAAGCCTCTGAGGTTAACAATGTGAAAGAAAAAATACAATAATAATCTACACTATTTACTCAAATATCTTCACAAATCAAAACAGCAAGCATCAATATTATTTGATGTGTGGACTTTTCCCCTCCCTTTGGAAAGCCACATTTTTAGAAGGAGGTGACTCTCCCTCTGCATAGATTCTTCTATGATTTCCCCAGTCCCATCTTTGCCTAAAAGAGGCATTAACACACTTTTAATTTTAAATCTGATGCCCTGTTTGGGGAAGTCAGCCCTAACAGTGTAAGGTGAGAAACTTGTATTCCATAGTCCCAAATATTCCAGCCAAACAAAAACTAAAGCTGGTTCCTACTCTGCACCAGAAAAGCTGTATTTGTCACAACTTTCCTTCTTCATAAAATATGAATGTAAATATCTTACTTAAAACATAACAGTAAAGACAATGCTGGATTTTGACCCAAGAACCCAGTGTTCAGTTCCATCTTTATCAAGGGAAACTGTTACTTTCAGCCCCTGGGAGAATTGGTGAGCTACCTCACGACGTTATGATGAAATACAAGGATGAGAAAGGCCTGTCTTTGGCCAGGACTGTCTGATCTGAGATGTGAACAGCATCCCAACCAAGCAGTTGCCCTTGATTTGGCAAATCTGCACACCTGAAAGCCATACTTTCTATGCAACAATTCTATCATGAGCCACAGACTCTATTACACATTTACACAGCTGTTTGAAGCACAAGAGAGGAATTCAGCTTGCACAAAAGCCTTTGAGGGCTGCAGGAAGCCTCGGTTGTTCACCGTTGCGGCAACAACTGGATTTCAAAACTCAGGCACCCCTCCTGTTTAAAAATGTTAAGCACAAGGTTTAAATAACACTACCCACTCCTTTTCTTTTCATTTCAGTCTTGGGAAGTGGGTACATTTTATAAACATGTAAGAGGGTTTATGTATGATTTGGTTTGGGTTTGTTTTAGACAAAACCCTTTAGTTCTGGTACTGTAGTAGAGATGATTTTGAAGGAACCTTATAGAGCGTGTGCTCCATCCCAGTACCCAGGACTTAATTTGCAAGCCTCTGAGAACATTGGAAGTTAGTTGGCACCCTGGAAAGCAGTTTTCTTTTTATACACTTCTAATCAAAGGTCAGAGAAGAGAAAGAGCTGTCAGCACTAAGTAACAGTATTGTTGGGAGTGTATCATCAGGGGCTAGGGTTTTTTTGACTTGTGATCCCTCCCAGCTGCATCACCATGTTAAAGGGGATGTGAGAGCCCACCTGATATTCCACACACACACACACAAAGTATTTCAGAGTCCCAGAGAGAAAGCATCCTGCTGTGCAGTAATAGCTCAATACCCTTCTGTGCAAGAGGGCTATCATTTACAGGTGTCCATATTGTTATCTGTACTTCTTTCTTGATCCATTGGTGCTGAATAAGATGCCTCTACACTGTGCCACATGCCATAGCCAAAATATATAACCAGGCCTGGAGGAGAGAGGAAAGTGGAGTAGCATTAGGGAACATATGTGGCAGCACACAGGATGTATCAGCTATGAATCTCTAGCTGTAATGAATATAACACAATACAACATGAGGTGATACTCATATGGAAGACCCAAGTACTTGAGTACAGGCAGTCTATGACCATTCATTCAGCAACCTTTCAAAGTTACAACAGTACTGAACGAACAGTGGCTATGAGTGGTCCTTGGAGTTACAGCTGTCCAAGCACCCCTGTGGTCACACGATCACCATTTACAACCTTCCTGCCTGATCATGTGACCACAGGGGCGCTCGGATGGCCATAACTCCAGGGAGCAGTCGTAACCACCATTTGTTCAGTACTGTTGTAACTTTGAAAAGTCACTGAACGAATGGTTGTAAGTCACTGGGGTGAGTCTCTCCCACCTGCGCACCCTCCCCAGTCCCTTTGCACTCACACCAGCCACTTGCACACCCTCCCCAACCTGCGTGGCACCTCTTGCGCATCCACTCGCACCTTCACGCACCCTCTCTGACCCTCCCCCCAACCTCTCCCTCCCCCACCCAGTAGCAGCCACTTACCTGCCTGCCAGCCTGGGACTTGCAACTTCCTGCCGGCTTCCCCACTGACTTTGGTTGTGGGAAGCCAGCAGGAGGTTGCCTTGCCTAACGACCATGGAATTCAGTTAACAATGGCAATCAGGACTGCAGGAATTGCCATCACTAAGCAATGCGGTTGCACTTTATGACTGCATCACTCAGCAATGGAAATTCCAGTCCCAATTGTCATTGTAGTTAAGGACTACTTCTACCCCTAAATCACAGTACAGTATGGCTGAGGGGGACTCATGAGTTTTTCTAGTGATTTGATTTGAAAAGTAAGTCAGAGATACTTTGCAGAATGCTTTCTACCAAAAATAGGGAACTCTATTACAATTCTGCATAGATCAGAACTTGTCATGTTTCCTGCCTGCTTTCCAAGTTTAATTATCAGAAAATACCTTATATGGGCCTACTCCTGGAGATGGCGTAAAAGATTTAATTGGAGTAATTAAAGGCTACTCCCAGGTCTTAATGTGTGTGAGCAGACACAGTCAAGTGTTTCATACTAGCTGCCTGGGTTGACAATTTGTTGCCATGCTTATCAAGATGCCTGGTTTTAATCTTTAAATTTTTTTAATGCCTGGGAACCTCATACTGTATGGAAGATTACTCAGTCGCAGCTTTAAGGCTTCTGACCATAGTAGTAAAGAATCTGAACTCCACTGAAAGCCAGCAAAAATGTCTTGTGTTCAGTATTCTGCCTATATGAACAAGAATGTCATCATTTCGCAGAATTGAAACTTACCTATTGCCATCCAGATGGCAAACCGTATCCAGGTGCCACTGTCCAGCTGCATCATGAGATAAACATTCACAAAGATGCTCAGGACTGGAAGGACAGGAAGAAAAGGGACCTGCAAAACAAAAGGCAAAATTGTGCTTCTGGATCTCATTTAGGAGTATGGGATACACAAATTCACATATCCATCTTCTCCTGAGATCAGTAATTTGATTCTATTTGTGAGAAATTGTCTTCTCATATCAATATTAGCAAGCATATAATACTGTGAATGTACGAAAGGCAGCAGCTCTAATTATGCGCTGGATAAGTCAACAAGATACTGCAAGAATTCTCTGGAATAAGAAACTATTGATGATCCATTTTAAAAGATATCATGCTTACTGGCTTTCATCTAGGTGTTTAAAATTATGGATTCATATAAATGTTGGAGATGCAATTATCCAAGTGCAGATCTTCTACATACATACAAGTTTCACCACTGCAACTTTTTGGACAAGTATTAAAAATATAATTTCTTAAATCCTTTCTATTCTATTATGACCACATTTCAGAGATGGTATTTTTAGGAGTTATTCTTGACGATTGTTCAATTATTCACAGTCAAAGCCTATAGCTAAGAACAAAACAAATCATTTGCAAAACTGGAAAAGTACCTAGACAACTTGTATGGAAACAACAGAAACTTTCCTTTGTATTATACAATAAAATGAATAAGAATTTTCCTCAGGAGATTTGGCATGAAAGCATATAATTTTGTTATGACTGAAAATCCATTGGCATGGTACAGGGTTTCCATGATAAAACTGGTTTTAAATATTGTTACTGGATGTTATTTTTTTGTCTATATACTTTACTGATATTTATGTAATAACAATAATTCTACAGAATCCCCAAAGAATATGCAAAGCAAAAATATTCTTTAAAGCTGCCTAGGCAGCTGGTAAAGGACCAGTGGAATATTATGCTCTCACCATTAGCAGCTCAAAACTCATTAGTTTAAAGATGCTAATTAGCAAGTTCCAAGAAAAGAAAACTAGACCTTTCTCTAGAAATGCAGTGCTGCTGTCTTATCAACTTTATTCTATATGACAATTTTTTCTCCCCCCCCCTCCCCCGCTTGCTTGTGGAGAGACTGGAGAGGAAGGGATTACAAGAGAGTAAGCAGACACACAATGGGGAATACACTAGGCTGTTTGTGTGGCATGCTCATGGCTCTCAGTGCCACTGCATTCCTTTCAGTGTGCATTCCCCATTGTGTGCCTGCTTACTCTCTTGTAACACCCTCCTCTCCAATGAATGTAAACACAAACATTAATTCCCTTCTTGCTAATTATCCCAGCGCTGGGATGAGCATTCGAAAGAGTGGGGGAGTGGGGGAAAGGGAAGCACAGTTGCAGTCATGTGATTTCCCACTTAGCAATTGCTTCACTTAATGACAGAGCTGCCAGTCCCAACTGTGGTCATTAAATGAGGACTACCAGCACCTTGCCATCCACAATTCCAATTTATTAGAATGCGATGATACACAGAAATAGAACTATATAATGCCTATATTCCAACAGATAATACATCATTAAAGCTTGTATATTACAAAGACATGATGAATTCACATCTCTTTTCCTACCAAAAGTTTGTGGATGCAATGTTGTGGATGCAATGTTGAGGATGCAAACAGTTTCTGCTATGCCAGATGGGGAATGTATGCTCCCAAATTGTTGCATAACTACAACTCCCAGCAACCCCATTTCTCATAGCTTTTCATACTGAATGCTGAGAGTTATAACATTTGAAAAGTCACCAGCTTCTTACCCAGCTCTAATAATTGGTGTGCCTTCCTTCCCCTATTGTATGTATGTATGTATGTATGTATGTATGTATGTATGTATTCACTCACTCACTCATTCACTGATTGTTCTGTGAAAATAATTAAGATTTCATTTCTAGAGGCTACCCCATAATGTAATGAGTTGGTTCTTTGGGAAGATTGTGTTAGCAGTACCGAAACAAAAAAGGCAGCCTTGCATGCTGCCAATTATCCCTCAGTAAGTTCAAACAGAATATTAGACAAGGGGACAACCCCTTCCCCAAAAACTAGCATCCAGAAAGCTGAAGGTCAGGTCTGAAGGCCATATATTCAATCTGCGTGGGAAAGCGTCTTTTGCCATCCACCCCTCCACCCACGGCTGCTTTTCTGGCCAAAGCAGCCTGATCTCCACTAATCTCTCTTTCCAATCACAAAGCCAGCAAGGACTCCAATTGTTCTTTTATACATGCATACTTTACACATCACTTGCCTTAAATGAGAGTTTGGTTTTGCTTTCAGGTTGCCTCCAAATAATCACCATGAAAACAAAGCAGACAATGAAGATGACAACAAGGATGCTAATGGCCCACATCGCTCCACTGGTCAGAGCCTCCTTGGCAAGGACAGCCAAGCTGCAGAAGCTGACAATAAGAAAACCTGAGAACAAGAGACATAAGACGTTGGATGCACTGACGTGCATGGTGGGGAGGAATACAAAAAACAGCTGTAATTAGCCAAGTGGAGAACAATACAAATTGTGGCACATGCAGCTAGACAGCCCAGGATCCATAGCTTCCAACATTCGTTATTGTAAACAACTGTTTTGCTAAACGGTCCTGGATCCTGTAGAGCAAAAAACTCATCTACAGGTAGTCCTCACTTAACAACCATTCATTCAGCAACCATTTGAAGTTACGATGGCACTGAACAAATGGTAGTTATGGCTGGTCCTCGAAATTATGGCCGTTGCAGTGCACCCATGGTCACATGATCAAAATTTGGGTGCCTGGCAGCTTGCCCACATTTACGACTGCAGCGCATGCTTCAACTCCCCTCACCCACCTATCTCCCCCCATCTTGCCCTTTTGGCTGCCCTGCACTCTGCTGCCTACCCCTGCCATTCCCTGCTGACCTTCGCCATCTTCTTCCTCTTTCTGCTAATGAGGTGTGCCCAGCTGAGGCAGCTGCTGGCCCTTCACATGGCCTCAGGTGGCCTCCCAGAAGCCTCATGAGGCCTCTGCACAGCTGCACACAGCTTCAGGGACGCCACACAGAGACCTCATGAGGCTTTGGGGAGGCCTCGTGAAGGGCCAACAGCTGCCTCATCCAAGTGTGCCTCATCAGCAGTGGGAGGAAGAAGATAGCGGGATGGCAGTAAATGGCAGAGGTAGGTGGTGGTGGCAGAATGCAGGGCAACCAAAAGGGCACAGATGGGGGGGGGAGATAAGCAAATGGGGGACTTGAAGCGGAGGCAAGCACAGCAGGGCAGGAGAAGCATGAGGTCCTCATCTAATGACGATGCAGTCCTGGCCTAACAACCACAACCAAGACTATCAGAACTGCTGTCACTAAGCAGTATGGTCACATGATGTTTCGCCTAACGACCACCTTGCTTAGTGATAGAAATTCTGGTCCCAATTAGGGTTGTGGGGACTACCTGTATTAGGACTGTCAAGCATTCTATGCTTCTTTGAATGGGCTTCCTCTGACTTTCACTTGCCAATTCTTTGCCTCTTTTTTTCAGCGGTTGTCTCACTGTTATCTCTTCATTTCCACACAGGTTTTATTTTAAATACATTTAAATCAAAACACAAACTGCAAGGAGGACATTCTCAGTTCAACAGCAATCTCGACAATCAACTTTTCAGAGAGGAAACTAACAATCAGAGCCATAATTACTGAGAATACTGCTAATTTTTGGAATCAGCTGCTTACCTATGATAGAAGTAGAGAGATTCACTATAAATCCAGAAAGTTTGGAAGGAACTGTATTCTGGGGCAGGAGAAGAACTTTTAGAGATAATTTCTCTTCCTCCTCAGGCAGAAATCCAGTTTGAGATTCACTCGTGCTCACAGACTCATTATTGTCTGTCTCATCTGTAGTACTAGCCATCTGATACGCCAAGTTAGGCTGCTCAGGTTGGTACCTATAGAGAAAACAAATAAGCATTACATACACATAGCATTATAGCACTGGAAATTATATAGGTGCCATAGGAAGGTTTTACTTGAGCATCAGAAGAACATATCAAAAGTGGAATAGTGGAACAAAATAAGAAGAAACTTTATCACTGTCAAACTGGAACTATAGACATTAGGTTTTATGTCATGTATTCCTACAAAATCCATAAGATGAGATGCAAATTACAGACCTGCAAGGCTACATACAGACAGAAATGTTAAGAATTAAATGTGCTGTGTTCTTCTTTAGAGCTTTATCACTCTGGTAAATGCCCCACCATAGGTTCATTTAAGATCACAGACTATTCTCTAGATGCCACAAATGAAGCTGAGCATTTCATTCATGGTATCCAGAGAGCCATGTCAAGTCTCAAAATTGTACTTTCAGGAATCTGGCTAAAACTGCTGTCTCCTTTAGCTAAGCTAATTCTGATTTGGGTATCTTGATCACTGTGTTACTAAACAGTAGTACATACGACTATATTTTGTCCTGAGAAAATACTTTTTAAAAAAAGATGCTCTACATTTTACTGCTATCTGTAGTTTGTACATTATTGTTCAGCTATCAAGAAAACTGCAAAAATAACAGAGAAAAAATACAGGTTCAAGTAACTTCTAGATTTTAAGAAATAGGGGATCAACCGTTCTTCGCCTATTTAATTCTGCAGTTGCTTTTATGCGGTAGTAGGGCAAGCTCTCTACACTTAATACTGGGCTTTTCTTCTTCGTACAACATCTGAGGTCCTCTCTCATACAATCCAACAGCTTCTCTAACTTCGCAAATGAAGCTATAAAAACTCCTAACTCTTGAAAATGAAAGCTGAGGCATGCAGAACGGGCTTACACAGCCTTGTGACCACAGCAATACAGGGCAAATGTTATGTGAAGCAGTTTGCCAGAATAAACAAAGATAAGGATCCTGGTCCAAACAGCTGTTTTGCATTTACATGGAAAGGGTAAAATGACCTATCCCAAGGGTAGCAGAACACATGAGACACCAAAGCTATCTGCACCAATAATGAAGCAGACAGGATCTTGGCAGTGCAGACAAATGATGCTCCTGAAACAGATTTTCATTTTGAGGATCATCTGCCCTGACTAACATGCCAGACTGTTCCCAATGTCTCCCAGGATCTGCTGTTGCTGCTAGGAATTCAGCAGCGATATGCAAGCCTTAATGATATATTATCTGTGTTGGAGTAGAGGCATTATATAGTTCTGTTTCTGTGTATCAACACATTCTAATAAATTGGAGTTCAGTTCACATTTTGAATTTAGTAGGTAATGAAATCTAAAATTAAGTACATTTCAAGAAAGCAAATTTGGGCAATATCTTGAGGCTACTTTGTCTGCAGCGTTGTTGTTTCCTACCTTAGTACCAAGACACAGGCGGCCACCAAGGAGTAAGCTAGAAGAGTCCCAATAGACATGAGGTCTACAAGATCCTTTAGGTCTAAGAGAAAGGCCATGACAGCTAATGGAGGCGGGGGGGGAGAGAGGGATTGAGAGAGAGAGAGAAAACACTGCTGAACTGGCAGGATATTTTTCATTTCATTTATAAGCCTGATGAATCATGACAATTTAATCCTTATCCATGCTTCTGGGCTGACAAGCCACAAAGAAAGGAGATTGACCTCTTTTGTTTCCCAGGAGGCGATGTAAAGCCCACGAGAAAAAAGGAGGAAAACCAGAGGTGAGAAAAAAATGGCTGTGTGTTCACATGAGAAAAAAGATCACACCAATTACAACATATTTTTCTAGTTTTATAGCTTCAGAAAAGCAATTTTTAAAGAATTAAACCAAATGTTAAATTGCAACAATCTCACTGCTTTTTAAACTGGCAATCGATTATCTTTTTGACACTGAAAACAACACTAAAGAGCAAGAGAAATTCTGTTGCACATACTTATTTTTAATTCTGCCTCCCCCCTTTTTTTTGCATTTATTCAACAAAGGGTCTGATTATGTAATTTTAATACTAATTAAAATGCAACTGTCAGATCTGTGGGAGTGCAATCTAAATGCACCTGGAAAATTCTAGGTTTGGGAAGGCTGCTGAGATAATCACCGAACTCCAAGAGATGCAGTAATTCTTGCAGAAAGAATTTCAGGTATTCTGAAGAACACCTGAGAATGTGCCATAACCTGGTATATTAGATGTGCTGCATTTGCTAGTTAAGCAAATATTCTACATTGAGCAAAGGGATAAGCCAAAATCACACAACAGTTGCATTCACACACTTTGGTATTTTAAGTTTTGATAATCACTGCTTACTTTTTTGTCCACAGCAGTGAAAGCTAGAATTATTATTTTCAGAATGCATGTATGGCCTTATATAAATTATTACCAGATTCAATCTTAAGCAGAGTGATTCCACGTTAGGCCATTTTATTAAGCATCTCTGATACACCGAAAGGCTTCAAAGGCTTTCAGTTTAGATGATCATCTGAATCATAATCTGACTAATCTGAACATGCCACCTGAATCAGGAAAATACAGTAAATCATGTTTTTACAGTGTTTCAAACGACAGAAGCTGTTGACAGAGTCCAATTTGCCATCTTCAGTAAACAGGTGACAAGGTTTTTCTGAGAGTTTCCCATATTATATTTATAAGGAAGAAATTAATTAGAAAGCCTTCTTTGGAACAAAGAGAATTAAATATAATCCTTAGGCAGAAGGATTGTATTTAATATGGCTATGCAGGTCTTCAGATTTCTAGAGAAAAATCTGTTGGCAATTCCTAAAGTGGCTCCATCTTCCCAAGAGTGACTAATTAGCATTACCAATCATAACTGGTAATTCATATCTGAAATGACTCAAAAACATATTCATTCCTTTTTATATCTTTGAAGAATTTTTCAATTATAAAAAGAGAATATATTGACAGTACATAAGCATTCAACTGAAGCATAAACATGAAGCTTTTCATATTGTTTTTTTCAAAGTCATAAGAGCTCATTTAAATAACATAAATATATAAAATATATATCAATTTTATCATAGCCTTTAGCCAGTAAATAAAACAGAGATAAAAGAAACACAAATAAGCATAAACAGCAATCCACCTTAAATCATACTACAGATTATCTGTCATAAATATATCAAATTCACTACATACATATGTACAGGATACGCAGGATACATTTTTATCCATCACTTTTCTCAAAGCAACTTATTACTAGAAGTAGAAATGATTCAGGCCCTACCCCAAAACATCCTAGAAATTAGAATGCAAATAATTTATGCAAGATTTGCATAAATACTATGTTCACTATCAAAAACAAGAAAAAGAGGAGTTGCAGAATCATTCTGACTACGTAATTTAGCTACCTACGGTTTGCATTGTTATGAAAGGTGATTGCACAAGAGATTTGCTACATGAACTCAATTATATTAAGCAGCAGAAAGAGGAGTGAGGATTATGTCAGTCGTGCATTTTATTGGGTGCAAACTGTGTCACGTTGTATGTGACTTATGCGTCACTGTTAGTAAGAGTAGCAATATTATTACTGAATGAGCAAGTCTTGCAACCTTAAAAATATTTTCACCATAAAGTGCATTAAAATATATGACATTAGTTTTGATCTGCTTTATAGATGCAGGGTGTTCTCCTTATGGAATTATGAGAGGCACGTGTATACAAAATTCACCCATACACATAGACTTATGAGGGTCTAGTAATTACTTGATTCACTCTCAAGGAATCTTACGGTCTTACCTGCAACGGCTCCTGAGGTTATTGTAGCTAACATTGGGGTCTTTGTCTTCTCATTGACCCGAGCCAAAAATCTGAATAGTAATCCATCTTCTGCCATGGCATAAATAACCCGAGGCATTGGAAACATGGATCCAAGCAGGCTATGAAAAGACAACAGGCTTTAATGTTGACATATTTTTTGTGTACAAAAAGTGGGGCATCAGAAAAAATTGTTAAGATAGTCCAACAATACAGTCTCTATTGAAAGGAATGTATTTTTTGAGGAATAAATGTCCTTTCCCCAAACTGGGAAAGTAATTATAACAGACAATGGCAACGTTTTGTCCTTTTGCAGCAGTGAGTCCTAGACCTTCCCTAATTAAAATGGAATTCAAAAATCCATGAGATATATAAAAGTGGGATTTAGAAAGTTTCTGTATTTATTTTAAAGTTAAATCCTGAATAGGAGCGTTTCAGTCACCATCTGAAGGAAATATGCATATTTCTTTTTCATATTGAGGACCTTCTCTGGCCTGTGAATGAGAGCTGGGAGTCAAACTCCTAAAAGTAGGTGGGACAGGACAAAGGAATGAGCGAGGCTGGATAAAAACTAAAGCTGATTCCATCTCATTTAAATAAATGATTATATCTATATCTTCTTTTTTCACATTAAAAATTACAAAGCAGTGATAACTGATGGAAGGGCTCTGAAGGCTGTAACGAAAGTTTTCTGGGAGCACAAAGCCCAGGAATCTCACCTCAGAAGAGACACAGCTACCTTCTACCAAGTCCAAATATGGACCATCTAGCCTGGTATTATCTCTATCAGCTATCCTCAACACCCCCACCCCCCAATATATGTTTGATTGAAAAATTCCAGAATTCCTAGCCAGCATGGTTGTTGGAGATGCTGACTAGGAACTCTGGAAATTTTAGTCCAATGTATCAGGACAGCACCAGATTGGAAAAGCTGGTCTCCAATGACTGGTAGTAAACTCCCCAGGGTTTTAGGCCTATTAGAAGGTGCAATCTATGACCTCTTCTGCAAATTTCATTACAGACCTTCACCTAATATGGGAAAAATTGTAAACAATAACCTTCTAAATTCCCAAACCTATCAAACCTGAACTGTGGAAGCATAACATCTGTTAAATCATTTAAAAAAGCTAACTCATAAAACAGCCTTGAACATTTTTATTTAAAGATGAAAGATACACTCTTACTACACGTATGCAAAAAGGTTGAAGCTCCTTACCTTGTAGAAAGAGCACACAGTGAACCAACAGCTACTGCATAATTTGCGCCTTCCCATTTCACATACTTAAAAGCAACTGGCAGTGGGCTATTTTTATCAAGCAGATAGTAAGGCATCATGAGAGTAAGAGCAGCCGATACCCCAAAATATGCAACAAAGCAGATCAGAAGTGAGGCCACAATCCCTATTGGAATGGCCTTCTGAGGATTTTTTACTTCTTCACCTGAAAAAGGAGACAACAACCCAAATCAATAATCACAAAAGACAGACTAGAATCAGTTATATCCTTTCAATGGAGAAACTGCCAATTTGAGATGTTTTCCTCTATTGAAGACAAAAATTACAAAACTCAATCTCCTTCACCAAATTAAAAGTTGTCAATAGTAACTAATTGTACTGATTTTATGAGCACACATTTTATAAATGCTTTTTTCATTTATTACAGATTATTTCCCTGAATTACCTAATTGTTCCAATAAGAAAAGCTCACAGCTATTTATGAAACTAACATCTAATTATATCTGCATATCATGTTAAGAGCTGAAATATTTGCCTAAATAACCTAAAATCCTAGAATCAAGCTATACACCTTGATTCAATGCAGAAAGCCTTAATTTGTACTTTAAAATTATGAAATGTGACATAATGCTTCAGAGTTCCTTTTACTGCCTTTCTCCAAATAATAAGAATGTATTAGTATAACTTCATTTTCAAGCTTATTTACAAGAGATAATGGAAACTAAGAGTAAGAGGTAGTGATATCCAAAGTGATATCCAAAACTGGCATAAAGAAGTGAACTGCTGTTTAAACTTTTGTCATATTTATTTAGTTCTGAGTAGAGCTTATAGGATCACACACTGCATGGTGTAATCAATCACTTAATCAAATGAGGCTGAAACTAATATTCTGCTGCAAGTTCAGGTTCCTGAAGTATCTTCTACTGTTTATGTCTTAGAACACAATACCCCTTCTCCAAGAATCTAACTAGGTTCTGATCTATATATAATTTATTTCATGCTGAAAAGAAGAAACATCATTCATGCAGAGCTGCAAGAACTATTTTCACAGAGATGAATCTGCAGCAGAATGGAGAAAGTGGCTCATGTCTCCTGATGAGTGGCATACAAAGAAGGCCCAACTAAGAGCAGAATGTATTATTAAAACAAGGTGTTTGCTTTTCGTTAACCTTACCTGTGGTGGCAATGCAGTCAAATCCCACAAATGCATAAAAGCATGTGGCTGCCCCCGAAAGAACTCCAGAAAAACCATATGGCATAAACCCACCAACACCATGCGGTAGATTCTGTGTGGAACTAGAAAAAGCAGCAAGAAATCAGAAAATATCCTGGTTACCCAATTCAAAGAGTATCTTGCAGCAGTGAAAATTCAGCAGGGCAAATTCACTTTGCCAAGATACAGTTTACAGCTGACTCATCAAGACCTACCAATACTAAAAGCCTATTATATTATTAATTTTTTACATTAATTTATATGCCACAGCTTCCTAGGACTCATTTCCAGCTCCATCAAACAACTGCATAAAATTGACCTCTAGACTTGAGCATATTAATATCAATCTATAATAATCCAAGAATCCATAAAAACTCTCAGCAAAATCAATGGGATCTACTTTTGTATAGATATGGACAGGACTGGGCAATATGGGTTATTTCTGATTCTTAAAGAATGCTTTCAAAGCTATTTTCAGATTTAGGAAGAAGTTGAATGATTTTTTTTAAAAAAATTAATCATTTGAATTAAATAGGAATAGGAAGCCCTGTGTATGCTGTCAACAACTTCTGGATAAATGGCGGTGAATGAATGAATGAATGAATGAATGAATGAATGAATGAATGAATGAAAGGCTCAGCTTTGTAAATCAAAGAAAATTCTAATCCTGTAATTGTGCTATAGGCTTCTGTTTGGATGCAGAGTTATTAGTTCAATTTGAAATTCATAGACAGAGGTTCACTAAAATCTTAAATTTCTTAGCTTGTGCTTTTATTCTGTATAAAATGTCCTCAGAACTTTAGCCAGGCAACTCTTCCACGATTGGGCCCAAAGTAATAATACAAAGTTGCTGATGTGTTTTGGCTCCGAGTCAAAGTTTTATTATTTCTCTTTTTTAATTTCTCTTCAATATTTCCAAGTAGAGCCAAGGTTTTATTATATAAAGTACCTTGTATTATATAAAGTATAAAGTGTCTTTGGTCCATGCAAATTGTTCTATTCTGCAAAAACAACAAGGTCTTGCAGCACCTTCAAGATCAGGTTGATTAAAAGTGTATAAAGACTCCCTGTCCTCTAGAAATTCTCCCCAGGGAGAAATATGTCTGTCAAAAACCTTTTTTGGAATCAACAAACACATGCTAATTTTATGGAATGCATTACAAACAGGTGAACAAGGCAAGGGAAAAAATGGGTGTGGTCAAAGAAGAAAGTAGGCATAACCAGAACGCATTTCTCAAGTTCTGTGCACATTTTTCTCATAACCTAATTCCACCCATCTACTTTTTCCTTCGTTATCAGGTCTTAAATCTGCTAATTATAATTTACTTGCTAGCTATTGGCAACAGTTGAAGGAGGACTATCCAGAAAGCCTAGGGACTTGAGGTCATGTACCCATGGCACAGAGAATTATAGCCTGTCCCCTCAGAAGATCAACCACAAAAGAAGGCAGTCTTGGCTGTCAAACATCAGTGTGTTAAACCAGGACTGACAAAAGGCCCTCTGTGTGGTGAAGAACCCTCATTGTGTTGCTTAGGAGGTAATAAGGAACTCAATGTTGCAAAAGCAGCAATAACATCTCAAATATTTTATTCTTCTTAGTACAAGAACTTCTTTCTATGGGGGAAGGTTTGCTAGTGTGGACGGAGTCTGACTTTTCTAGTCACAAATTCTGCAAGATCTGCATGACATTACGTGAAAAAATGGGCAGCCCCACATTTTAGTCTTATTTGATTTTAAGAGCAATTTGAACATAAAGTCTATGTATAATCCCAATTTTAACTAAGATTTATTAATTCACATGTGAGGCTATATCTGTTGTTGTTGTTGTTCAGTCGTTTAAGTCATGTCCAACTCTTTGTGACCCCCATGAACCATATCGCACCAGGCCTTCCTGTCCTTCACTGCCTCCCTGAGTTTGCTCAGTTTCATGTTCATTGCTTCAGTGATGCTATCTAACCATCTCATCCTCTGCTGTCCCCTTCTCCTTTTGCCTTCAATCTTTCCCAGCATCAGGGTCTTTTCCAGAGAGTCCTCTCTTTGCATTAGGTGACCAAAGGATCTGAGCTTGAACTTCATTATCAATGAATAGAATTATCAATGAATAGAGGCTACATCTACAGCAACATTAATTCTAGATGGGATGATGAAAGTTGTAATCCCAAACATCTGGATATAGTAAATTGGGTGAGGCGACAATCTGGAGCGTCTGGAGTATCTGCTATATCTTACCTTATTTGCAACAAAAGCATTGCTCATGTAAACAAAAAGCCCACAAGTATACAATTAACTTCTATCTATAGCAATAGAATGATAGTGAAAGCTTGTTGCCACTTCACATATGATCCAAAGAGGAGCATACATACACAAAACATATGCAGCCTGGCACCAGCCACAAGACTGATTTTTATTAACTGTATAGTAGCTCAGATTTCTGAATTTCAATTCCCCTCACCAATCTGGCATGTGCCAAGTTGCCCACTTCTCTTTTGTTCATACCCGATACACACTGTGTGCACTAAACAAAAGCCACACACACACACAATTTCAGATATATAGATATAGATATTAAAAAAAATAAAAACCAGCATACTTCTCCGAAAGTGAGAGATTTTCTGGGATCTGCCAGTTTTTAATTGAGCCTTTCACAAAACCTGACACCATCACAAAGCCCAAGACGAGGACGTTGATACAAGTGAACACTTTGTTAACCATTGCAGATTCTTTCACACCAAAAGTCAGAAGTCCTAAAAAAATTACAGTGGATAATTGTATTAGAACTGTCTAATCAACACCAACAAGAAAAAATATAGTCTTGGAAATAATTGCATCAACATTTTCCAATTTATTTTTGGAAAGATTTGTACCAACGTATTTCTGAGCTGCTAGCTCCTTATACAATTTTTTTTTAAACAGAAGGTTAGGACAGGAAGTTACCCAAAACTTTAATTCAGATTTCACCCAATAGTTTAACTGTCACAAATATGGCCCCTTTCCTACTAAATTATGTTTCAGCTTATGCATATCCAAAGCACTTTCATAACAACAAAGCTATTGTTTGGCTGTGTTGTGAATCTAGCCATTGTCAAACTTTGTAATGACTTAAAAATCTCCAATTATTTCAGTCACTTGATCTAGTATTAATTGCCAATTATTTCAGTCACTTGATTCGGTATTTATATAGTTGCTCCTCTTAAATGATCAGGATATCAATACATGGTCCTGATTCAAACTATCTGTCCATGAAATTGTATCCAAGGATATTTTTTTTAAGAAGGTTTCCAAAGCAAACGTAATTTTTAAGAAAGTCTCTAGACATGTTCTGGTCAGTCATGGAAATCTCCATTGCTAGCTGTTGAATGATGTCTCACAAAGGAATGAGACTCAACAAGCTTTTGAGTTGTTCTACAAAGGAATGTAACAGATATGGGAAGAAAGAATTGGGTAATACCTTTCAGATCCGAATGAAGATTTGGCAATTACAGAAATAAGACTGAACAACTTTCTCACTGGTTTCCAGAAAACATAGCTTTATGTGACATTTACAGAGAGAGAAGGTTGTCAAGCATGGCATGACATCTGAGAAGCACATAATCAGGAAACGTGTGAATATTTATGTAGGAGGCTGGAAGTAAACATCCAAAGTAAGGGTGGTTTTTAAAGCTAATTCACTTTAACATTATGAATGACATAAGTTAGCTTCTTAAGTCACAAGTGAAAAATGAGAAGTTTTAAAACCCATTCTAAAGGACATCTTTAATCAGATTTTATCACAAGAAAAAAAGTACTGCTAGAATTGTTCAACAATTTCCAGACTATACCTACATACACATATATACAGTATCAAAGTAATTTCAAACAAGATGTGGTAAATAGCAGTCCTATCTCTGCAACCACTCAGAAGGTCAACCTGACACTCACAGCAAACAAAAAAGCTTTTTAAAAATGCCAAAACAAATGAGCCCATTCACTCTCCCTCAAAAGCACAACAAAATACTCATCCCAAATAAGATTTCTTTCTTTCTCTCACCTGTTAAGATTAGGATAATGAAAACAGAAAAGACATCTGGGTATCCTGCCAGTACACCAGGAGCATTCATGGACATGTAGCGCCGAAAGAATTTCTCAATATGCTCGCCTATAAGTTCATCAAATGTTGCACTCCAAGCTCTGGCCACACTTGATGTTCCTGCATGAGAATAAAAATGAAAACTACCTCTTTATGACACTATAACCACTAACATACATGCCTACATATACATGATACTATTTCATCTGGGGTTAACAAAGTTATGCAAAGCACAGAAATTGCCAATTTATAAAACATCTAAAAATACAGATATGATAGGTGACTAGCTTGGAATTGGAATCTCAAGTGTCTTGATCTGGTTACCAAGGGATTGATGGCCCAAACATTAGACTAAGGAATTTTTTGCTGCATCTCATTTTTACACTTTTTTATTTTGCAGGTACCGTGCTTTCATTTTACAGCCCAAACAGCAAGGGATGCTTTGGTTTCTGACATATCCTTAGTGGCACCAAACAGAACTGTGCAACTGCTCTTAAAGAGTTTTGTTATCAAAATGTCCACTGAATCTTCTAGAGGAAAGTTCTAAAAGCAGGTTGAACAAGGATGCAAGACAATTCTGACCATCTTCTTCTGAAATGTGTATTGTTTGTTTCCTACTACTCCCCAGGTTCCCAGCCTGTGTCATAAGAACAGGAGTTACTCCCACAAATCCACAGGACTGTAGTGAAAAATAAGCCAATTCAGCCACAGAAGCCTGTTGTATCCAGGAGCTCAAGTGACCCATAAGTGGGTTGTTCCCTA
Organism: Liasis olivaceus; assembly: GCA_030867105.1. Lineage (NCBI taxonomy): Eukaryota > Metazoa > Chordata > Lepidosauria > Squamata > Pythonidae > Liasis > Liasis olivaceus. The sequence continues at coordinate 90,466,921 of CM061352.1, read as the reverse complement.
TTGTACATTTTAAAAGGTCAGCTATTCTGTACATTTTTGCAACTAAAAATTTAAGTCAGAGATATCACCAAAGTCCATACATCTTTGTCTCAGAATACAAAACTTGGCAACTCATAATGCCCCCTTCAAAACAAGGTGAACAATTCTATCCTTTCATGTAAGTGCAAATATATACCCATTATATTAGTCCCTTTCAGGGGAAGCAACATTATGCAAAGCACAGAAAAAGAGTAAAAAATAGTAAGCAAGCAGTTAAAGAGATGAGATAATACAAAGAAAAGGAAATAGAGTTAAATCCAGTTTACATCAACACCACTCATTATACGTCTCCATAGCATTCTGTCCTTGCAAGCTATTCTTGCTTTCACCTTATCCATACACCAATTCATTCAATGCCTTTTATTCCTTAACCCCACCTCTTTATTTTTTCAGAATCTCAACTCCACCCAACCATGACTTTCTTAAGTCTTCCCATTCCTCTCAATCCATTCACTCTTCTGTTATATATTTATTGTCCATTTAGATCCTCACTGATATCCTCTATATGACCAAACCAGCTTTTTTTGTACTGGTCACTGATTTATGGCTTCAGTTCACATTCTTTCATCACTCATTCATTTTTGACCTTATCTCTACTTTTTTATCAGCAAGCAGCCCATTCCCAATACACTGAATTTACTGTTATGTTTCTCTTAACATATCCCACCCTTACTTCCAAAATTAAAAGAAGCCTGTTACAAACATTTGTTCCTTGCAGCAGACCATATACCACCCAATCTTCTTTTACAAGCATTTGGGTATCTAACATTTCTCAATTTTTCCATTTTTACTAAATATTCTACCAATACAAATTCATCTTCTATCTCTAGTTTTCACCATTTATGTATAACATACAATTGTTCATTCCACTTCCTTTGTCAAACCTAACTACCTTGATCTTTGATACACTGATCAATCTCCGACTTTAATCAAATCCTAAAAAATATATATATATCATTCAAGTCCCATGCATTTATTTCCTGATTGTGCTTTGTTGTGCAAAACAAAAGTCTGTTTCCACCAGCAGGTCAGCCCTGATAAGACACCATGCATGAAAATTGTGCCCTCAATCTGCACAATTGCCCAGTGGGAGAAAATGTAAGATAAGAGGATGCTGTTGCAGAGAAGGCATGGAAGTATCAAGACAAATCATCAGAGCTAGGTGGCTATGAGAATCAATAACAATGCCAACAAAATGAAACCCCAGTATGAGTGTGATGAGTAAAAACTCAGAATTTTAATCAGAATGAAAGTAAGGTATTTCCTGATTTAAGGAAGAAAACAGCTTGGTCTGACAAGTTCAATTGCACTTTGAATGAAGGGCAAGGGAAGTAACTTACAAGCCACATCTAGGGTGGCTAATGGTAACTGGTGATTATGGGAGCTAAAGTCCAGTCTACATCTGAAGGGTACAAGACTGGAAAGGGAGCTCCTTGAGTACTTCTAGAATGCAAAAGCCATCTTCTCTAACCTGGTACCCTTTGAAGGCATTGGACTTCAACTGGACTTCTCCATAATTGATTTTATACCTTAATCAACTGCCTAACAGAGTGAAAATTCTGCTGGAAAGCAACATAAAATGACTCACAGGGTCCATGTTCTGATCAACAAGATCAGGGAATGTAAAATCTATAAATGCATACAAAGCAAGGAAATTCTTTATGTGAACACCAAGTAGTTGTAAATAAATACAGAGCTTTTGAAGTTCAACCTGCATTCCCCTCCAAACCCTTCCTATTCAACCACTCCCACTTATTTTGGAACAAATTCTATCTTTAAACAAATTCATGCTGTGCTTCTCCCAAGTATTTTCTTTTATCACAGAAAAACATGAACCTCTATTTCTTTACCGTTCTACTAAAAAAACAGAATTAAATACCTGTTACAGGAACTGCCTGTTGAAAAATTATTCTACAAAATGTGTATTCTATCAAAGATAAACATTGTTCAGCTACATTTCATTAACAGCCAAGAAAAAATTGTTTTAAGCAGATTTTCAACACGGTTGCTAAAATGATGCATGTAATATTAATATGTTGCATTTTTTAAAAAAAGTTCTAAACTAATAAAAACTAATAAATATACATTTCCTTGAGGACGCAAATTTTTATAAGAAAAACTGATTTACTAACAAAACATTTCTGAATATATTTATCTTTCATGCTTTATGCATGAAAGAGCTTTCAAACATGGCATCTCCTATTCATTTTCATGAACTTAATTAATTATACATTTTATTAACTCTTCAACAATTCTTGCAAGATATCATGATGTAACTCTATGATCTGGCTGAAACAATGACCTCTTATCTCATTATTCAAGAAATGCATGTGCCTTTTGCTTGAATATGTATCATTTTTGCTCAAGCCATGATTGTCTTCCAATTCAGAGCTCAAAAAACTTTTATTTGCCCCAAACTTTAATCACTGGCTCAGATACAGGCATGAAATAAAGTTAAAAGTTTTAAAAATCTTTTAAGAGCTCACACAAGACTGCCAATAATCTCATGGAATTTCAGTAATTACAAGACCAGGGGCCCTCTCAGGGCCAGATAGGGACTATGTTTCCACCTGTAATCTAATTAATTAGAGTTTGTCATTTCATACATATAAAGAAACTAGAGTTACCAGAAGCCACACAATGGTTTAGTTGTTCCAAGCCTGATGGATATAACATCTATTGCTAAAATGGAAAGCTACTATAAGTAATCTGAGATTCTGTGTTCAATCATAATTTGTTAAAAAAAGAAGAGTATAGGGCTGCACATTCTGTATGGTCTATGATTTCTAAATCTATACCTAAATCATGTGTCTTCTCTTTTTTGATATATTATTTCTGTAACTGGCAAAAGAGAGAAACATCCAAAATAAATTTGCCATGTTCTCCTACAATCAGTCTTGTAGGAAGGCCCAGTTTTGCTTTCCAACAAGACCTGCACTGCAAGTAAGGCTTTTATCATATTTGTCCCAAGGCTGTAAGCTATCCCCCTCCATTCATTTTAGTTACATCATTGTAACTAAATCATTGTAAGCCACTTTCAGAGGCCGAAACTTTAAAAGAACCATTCCTTTTAAAGTGCAGCTCTTGTTAGCCAGTCTTCCCTACCCAAACTTGTGCCTTTGTGATGATAATATCAAGATGTTCTGAAGTTTAAAAGGAAGCTGTTACTATGAACAGAGCACAATGCAATATTTCACCAATCTAACCCTGTTCTTGATTAAATCGACCAATGATACACAAGAATACCCACCAATGACATAAGAAAGAATTAGGTTCCAGCCAGTAATGAATGCCCAGAGCTCACCAACAGTCACATAACTATACAGATACGCTGATCCAGTCCTTGGAACTCTAGCACCAAATTCTCCATAGCAAAGTCCAGCCAGCACAGAAGCCAGAGCTGCAATCAGAAAGGAAATGACAATGGCAGGTCCTGCGCTTTCCTGTGCCACCGCTCCAGCAAGAACATAAACCCCTGCCCCAAGGGTGCTGCCTACTCCAAGGGCAACCAAGTCAAATGTGTTGAGGCACCGTGAGAGCCGGCTATCTTCTCTTGTACAGTCTACCACTTTCCGACGAAACAACTGCTGTCCAAAATGGACAAGTTTCTGGCAAGACATCTTCTTGACTGAACCTGTAAAATAAGAGAATATATCTAAGTCAGTATCGTTGGACAGGCAAAGCTAAGCTATTTCTGAAAATAGCTCTGTTCCATGGTAGCAACTCTCTCCAAACCTGCTGAACAGTGGACAACCTTTATTTTAAGGGATAAAAAAATAGTTGATTATTTGCTGACACAGATCCCAAATTTAAGTGTGCAACCCTATGAATTCCTACTTAGAACCCAGTTCACTTGAGTTGAGCTGATTTATTCCCAATTAAGAGTTCATGATGGCAGCCTATTTTACAAAGTAAAAAATGGAGAGGAAAGAGAGACTGAAACATTTCATTTCCTCATTTCTCAAGCATTATAAATATGAAGCAATATGTTATATATTTATTTTCCAGAATATCTCTGTCACCAGTAATGTTTTACTTTCCATTACACAGAGCAGCTGTTTTTTTGCCAAGCAGTTGCCGGCCTGACTTCTGAGCATTTAACCAACAACATAATGCATCTGATTCTTTTGATATTTAGTCTCTTGTCTTCAAGTAAATGGTCCTGAGTAGGAGCAAACAATATGTGATGTTCTATTTTTTAAAAAATACACACATATACAGTACTGTGCAAAAGTTTTAGGCGGGTGTGAAGAAATACTGTAAAGTAAGAATGCTTTCAAAAATATATATTGTAATTGTTTATGTTTATCAATTTACAAAATGCAAAGTGAGTGAACAGAAGAGAAATCCAAATTCAACATTTAGTGTGACCACCCTTTGACTTCAAAACAGCATTAATTCTTCTAGGTACACTTGCACACAGTTTTTGAAGGAACTCAGCAGGTAGGTTGTTCCAAACATCTTGGAGAACCACAGATCTCCTGTGAATGTAGGCTGCCTCAAATCCTTCTGGCTCTTCATGTAATCCCAGACAGACTCGATGATGTTGAGGTCAGGGCTCTGTGGGGGCCAAACCATCACTTCCAGGACTCCTTGTTCTTCTTTACACTGAAGACAGTTCTTAATGACATTGGCTGTATGCTTGGGGTCACTGGCCTGCTGCAGAATAAATCTGGGGCCACCTCCCTGATGCTATGGCATGATGGATAAGTATCTGCCTGTCAGTACTTTGTCAGTATTGAGGACACCATTGATCCTGACCAAATTCCAACTCCATTTGCATAAATGCAGCCCCAAACTTGTAAGGAACCTCCACCATGCTTCACTGTTGCCTGCAGACACTCATTCTTCTACCGCTCTCCAGCCCTTTGGCAAACAAACTGCCTCCTGCTATAGCCAAATCTTTCAAATTTTGACTCATCAGTCCAGAGCACCTGCTGCCATTTTTCTGCACCCCAGTTCCTATGTTTTCGTGCATAGTTGAGTCACTTAGCCTTGTTTCCAGGTCGGAGGTATGGCTTTTTGGCCGCAATTCTTCCATGAAGGCCACTTCTGGCCCGACCTCTCCAGACAGTAGATGGGTGTACCTGGGTCCCACTGGTTTCCACCAGTTCTGTGCTGATGGCACTGCTGGACATCTTCCAATGTCGAAGGGAAGTAAGCATGATGTGTCTTTCATCTGCTGCATTAAGTTTCCTTGGCCGACCACTGCATCTACAGTCCTCAATGTTGCACATTTCTTTGTGCTTCTTCAAAATAGCTTGAACAGCACATCTTGAAACCCCAGTCTGCTTTGAAATGTTTGCCTGGGAGAGACCTTGCTGATGCAGTATAGCTACCTTGTGTCTTGTTGCTGTGTTCAGTCTTGCCATGGTGTATGACCTGTGATGTGAAACTGTCTTCCACAACCTCACCTTCATAGCAGAGTTTGGCTGTTCCTCACCCAGTTTTAAGCCTCCTACATAGCTGTTTCTGTTTCAGTTAATGACTGTGTTTCAACCTACATATGAAATACATGATCATTAGCACCTGCTTGGTATAATTGGTTAATCATACACCTGACTCTAATGCTACAAGATCCCTGACTTTGTGCAAGTGTACAAAGTGTGCAAGTGTAAGAATTTATGCTAGTTTGAAGCCAAAGGGTAGTCATACCAAATATTGATTTGATTTAGATTTCTCTTCTGTTCACTCACTTTGCATTTTGTAAATTGATATACATAAACAATTACAATATATATTTTTGAAAGCATTCTTATTTTACAGCATTTTTTCACACCTGCCTAAAATTTTTGCACAGTACTGTAAATCAGTCAAAAGAATTCTGGAAGACTGAGTGGGAAGAACAAGCGGGAATATTACCTTGATGCAGTCAGACTGTCATGTACATATTATATCTGATTTTACTGCACAATTCAGAATATTCACATCCTATGCTTCCTTGCTTTCAGAAGGCAACTGTTAACACTATTAATATGGTGTTTCAATGATCTACATAGCCTTTTGATCCTCAAGCTGAACAAAAAGGTGCTTAATATGGAAGTATGTGTGTGTTTAATTAATAATTCAGTATTTCTTCCAGTAGCCTTTAAAAAATAGACATAAATAGTTGGAAACGATGAGACTAGACTTTCAATTTTGAGCCTTAGTACTTCCTTTAGAAAGGGGTTCCCAACCTGGAGTGCCCACACCCCCAGGGGGTGCAAGATGGAATTTCAGGGGGTGCAACTATTTTATGCACTGAATTAAAAGCTTATTTTTTAAATTTCAATTTATTCACCCACATTAGAATTTAGACTTCTTCATCTTCAAATATTACTTTGTAGGGCGTGCGAACATTAATCAAACATTTCATAGGGGTGTGGGGCATAGAAAAGGTTGGGAACCACTGCTTTAGGAAGTACAATTTGTGGATTTTGAGTTGAAACAGCTCAATATTGCTGCATCTGGAGCAATAAAAACAAACAGCAACCTTTCAGCTTTTATTCTAGCAACAGCAGACAAAGGAGAAGGGGGAAATTTGTCCTTCTGCAAAGGCCAATGTTTGTGTGATAAGGATTCCACAGTTCATAAAAAAGGAAGACTACTTCCCTTCTTCTTAGTGAGTTTCCCAAATTCTCAGAATTTTAAGAAGGAAGTAGGTGAGGGAAAGCAAAATCCTTTGAAGTTTTTCTAAGAAATGGGTTCCTTTGAAATGCTTCTTATTTAAATAAGCTGTTCCTATGTTAGGAATACTCACATATTCAAACCACAAATAGTGGAGCAGCTTCCTTCATTATTCAAAACATACATTGCATGACAATTAATAGAATCCCCAAAACACTTCCTGTTGGCTCCTTCACTTCCTCCCAATACCAGGGGTCAGCCTGGTTTTCCAGGCCGTAGACTAGCAGCAGGTTTTTTTTCCACTCAATACATCTCTACAACTCCTAGAGCCACTGAAGATAATACCATTAGAACTGGGCAGCATTAATTTTACACCCAGAATAGGTGGGATAAACCTCTGGGTAAAAAAACTGTTCCACTCAATGAATCACTGTATCATCACCGTGGCTCTTACAGCATTTGGAGACGGAAATAATTATTGAAAGTATGGTCCATAGCCAAATATCTTATAAAATCAGAATGTAATTCCAAATTTTAAAAAGAGAGGGGGTAGATTCAGGAAATTATAGGCCAGTTGGTTTCATATAGGCCAATATGAGTAAAATGGAGGGAAGAAAATTAGAAAACGGTATGTATGTATATGTATGTATGTATGTATGCATGTATGTATGTAAACAAGCATGGAAACAAAGGTGATTTGGTAGATGTTAGTACTTGAATGTCTCCAACAAAACTCCAGGGCAAACTTAGAAGCCATGTCATAAAGAGACAAGTGATTTCATGGATATGTGATCATTAAAGAACAGGAAGCAGAGATTAGGAATAAATACACAGTTTTCACAAAGGAGGGTTGTATAAGGGGGGTATCACATGGATCAGTCTTTTAAGATCATTTATAAACAACCTGGAAATAAGAGATGAGCAATGAGGTGGCAAGTTTGCTGATAATTCCAAATTGCTCAAGTTGATAAGATCAAAAAGGGATTGTGGACAGATCCAAAAACGTATTTATAAATGGGTGAATAGACCATAAAATAGCAAAGGCGGTTCAGTGTAAGCTTTGGCTTGAAATGCAAGCTCGTGTATTCATTAGTAGAGCTGGAGTTACTGATCAGGAAAGCAGTGCTGGGAGCCTAATGAAAATATATCTATAAAAATGTCAGCCTAGTGTGCAGTTTCTATGGGGAAGAAAAAGGAACTTCTATGTTGGGAATTATTTGGAAGAAAATAGAAGTAAAACTGATGAAAGTAAAACTATAATACAAGTGTGCATGGAATAATTTGCATAGTTGTTATTACAGAAATAAGTAGAAAACTACCAAAATGATTAGGGGATATATTCCCTTATAAGGAAATGACTACAGGTAAATTTGAATAGAATTGTAACATCAGCAACCATTTACAAATAAACCAGAATCAAAGCTGTATATTATTTTGCAGTTTAAGGTTATTTTTTATCGTCCTTGCTGTTTTTACAGAGATGGTTAAAACATTTACTATCAGCATGATGCATAAACACTGTAACAGGAGTTAGATCTCTATCCCATATGTTGTTTGTTTAAAGTCATCTGAATATTAATTCCCTGTAAACCACCGACAGAGATCCTACTTTCAATCTTTCCATTCTCAGATCTTCTGAAGTACATCCACAGCCATTCAAGGCTTTCCAGAATGTAAAGCTGTTTTCATCTTACTTTTGTTTCCCTTTCTCTAACCAGGCTTCTCCTCCCACCTACCCACTGCCTCACAAGAAGCTTTTAGTTTTGAGATAACTCTAATCTTATTACTGCAGAACATGTAACAAACCACTCATATTGCATCACTGCTTAAACGTAGCAGCTTCCTTCTGCAACACTATCAGACACAATGCTGTACTGTGTGTTTTCAAAGATGTTGCATTTTAATAGCATTCCTGTAAGCAATAGTATCAGAACTCAACAGTTTGCTGATCAAACCCATTACTATGGTAACATCACTCACAGACACATCTACCTTTAATCCACAGTTACTTAATAAATGCAAGCAAGGCTTATCTTCTGCAGTTGTTAAGCACACCTCTGGTACCACCCATTTTAACAGAAGTTCAATGGCATGCTTCTTTCTTGCCTGCTAAGAAAAATGACATGCATCTTGCACTGCACCTGATCAAAATTATAATTAAAAAATCAAAACAAGGGGCAAGGAAGAAAAACTTTCCACAAAATGTTGCGTAATAATATTTCCATGTACGTTAAGAAGTACATTTATATTCCATTTTGAAAAAAGTTGTATGCACAATATTTACAAACTTAAAATAAAACAAGGGAGGAGAACCTTTTAAAAGATTGAAAGGTTGTACATTATCACCTATACCCTTTAAATAAATAAAAATATTTTCCAATAAAGATCAAAGATTTTTAAAAGCTGGTCTTTGAAAGGATTACTATCCTTAGCCAAAAACAAACAAAAAATGAAGGAAGATTAATTCCCATACTGGTAAAAAGTTCACTGAAAGCTTTCATTAGTGCAGAATTAATATATGTTCATCTGTGAGTTAGTTAATCCAAATGAAGTGGAACTGCCATAAATGCTATAAATCTGATATTGCACTCTGTGTATTTTGTACTTCAGGGCAATTTCACAAATGGCAAACTTAATAAGGTTATAAGAATATAGAACTAAGCCAAAAACCACTGGAAGAGCCATGCTATGGGATATATGCACCAAATCAGTGGCAAAAAAAAAAAAGGAACAGCTATTGGATAACACTATTGCCACCCAAATATGTCAATGTTCTGCTGACAGTTGTTTTCTGGAGTAAGGATGGCTGTCATTTAACTTAGTGCACATATAGTATAGAGCTACAACCAACCTCAGGTTTCAAAATCATTTAAAATTATACATATTTTCAAGCACCTATGACTGTTTATGAGTGAAAATGTACTCTTTGAAAATAGTTTTAGAGAAAACTATATAGTGAAAACTATAATCATGATTCATACTGTGATGTAAAAATGTTAAAATTCACTGGTCTGGGAATGGTACATTCCAGAGAACTCCAGAAAGTTTTATTCCCCTTGAACTTTGCTTAACTTCCTACCAGATCATGCCAATCTGAGGTACAGGTGGTCTTCGTTTAACAACCACTCATTCAGTGACCATTCAAACTTACGACAGCACTGAACAAGTGATAGTTATGACCGGATCTCATACTTACAGCTGTCACAATGTCCTCGCGGTTATGTGATTGCAATTTGCAACCTTTCCTGTTGGCTTCCCACAAGCAAAGTTAATTGGGAAGCTGGCAGGAAGTCAGAAGTCATGATCACTTGAGGTCCTCGCTTAATGACCTGCATGGTCCTCACTTAATGACAGAAACTGGGACTTCTGGAACTGGTGTAGCTAAGCGGCGGTCACATGGCTTTTCAACTTACGACTGCATCACTTAACAATGGAGTTTCTGGTGCCAATTAGCATCATTAAATGAGGATTACCTGTAGTTCAGTGGTTTCCACAACTGTCCCCCAAATAGGCCTATTTTATCTGTTTTCAGTTTGTAAGATTTACTCCCCAAACCACTGAAACATCTCTGGAAAGTGCAGTGTGGTCTTCAGAGAAACAGAGTGTTCCAGAGTTCTTCAGAATGCTTCATTCATGGGTCTAAAAATTATGTCCATCACTATTTTGATGTTATACAATGAAATTTGCATGACTAAAATATTGTTGTAAAGATTCTGCTTTAAAATATTTGCAAACTATTTCTCTGTTAAAAGGAGACCAGCATAAGAACCTTCATTCTGTCCTGATTTGTTCATTATCAACAGTTAAATTCATTGATACTGTAACATCTTAGCTTTTACATCTTCTAATAAATATGTCTCTCCTTTTGTATGCTAAATTTTCCAACATTTAAATATTAATTCTGGTCTTATTATTTTCAACAAAATAATCATGAAAAAGCTCTCCAACAATTCATAAACTAATCCTCTCAATTGCCTTTGCTGTATCTGCACTGCTGCTCTTCAAAAACCATACAAGATATTTCAGGTGAATGATGCATCCTACCAGCACTCTGACCAAAACAATCAAGCACGGTTTCCGCATGCCAACAATAGCAAGTATGAGTAGGAATTCATTAAGATGAATTAAAATGAACATCCTCAGTTCTTTGTTCATTTCAAACTATTTTAGGTGGATCATTCCACAGAGTTAGGTTTTTCAACCCTTCAATATGCTGTTCTTCATATTAATGTGATCATTGTCTCTAATGTACATAATTCTACATTTTGAATATAAATTTTGTGGGGGGTTTTCCTACTCTATATTCTGAGACAGGGTATGAATACAAAGGAATATAGTCTGAGACCACTAAAACTCTCAGTGACTTAAAAGGAGCAAAAATGTTATAGTAAAAACCCCAAACACGAGACTTCTGGGGAAGGAATGGCTCAGTGGGGCCAACAACCATGGCGGAATGAAGAGCTGGTGAATGGACCGAATCTTTGTGATTCCTCTCCAGACGAGGAGATAACTGGGATCACCCAAAAGTGCTCCAAACAGTTGTTCCTCATGGAGACTGCAAAACAGCAGTCTCCGGCGGGCTTACAGCTCCGGGAGATAGCGAAACACCATCATAGCCCAAAGCACAGTACAGCACCTTCAAAAAGGATACTGGGTTCACATACTTCCTATCTTAATCACTTTTGGAAATTGCTTGTTAACTGTTTTTCAGCTATTAAGAACCTTCATAAGGGCATGTTTTACTGTACTGGGGGAGTTTCCCTCAACCCTTAGCGAAATAAGTTTTATACAAGTTTAAGGACTTAAAAAATATATATATTTTGGAATAAACAGCAAAAAGGTGATTAGAACATTGATTTTAGAAAGTTACAAATGGACTAAGAGTCTAGATGGATTTGAAATAAGATTTTGAAACTAATTATAAGAATCCTTCCCATGGGAAAATGCTGTTGTTTTGAATACTAAAAAAAAAAAAATGACAAGATGGGATTTTGAAGGTTGGACACTAGAGGGAACTAGGAGGAACTAAAGATATATACAATTAAAGGAAAAGAGCACTTAGATTTGACTTACTAATACAGAATAGAGCAAAATACTTTAACACTGGATGTACTGAAGGATATTTGTGAACAGTGGACCCATTATAGACAGACTGCATTTGGAAGATGATATGGAAGAGGAGCAAGTTTTACCAGATATGATTGAGACTGATTTGAAAGTGGATTTAAAAATGATAGGCTCTGAGAATGATGTGGAAGGAGATGTTACACTGGATATACAAATGAAACTAGCTGATGTCTTATCAAACGAAAAGACTGATCTGGACAACTTTATTATATTGGATTTACAAAAGACATTTGTTAAAGTTTTAAAGAATTTTGTGAGAAAGGGGCAAAGAAAAAAGGAGAAGAAATCAAGTTCTAGGACATTATTTAAGAGGATTAAGAATCAAGATTGTTAAAAGTAAAGGGAAGGAATATAAAAAGATCAAGACTGTTAAAAGCAAAAGGAGGAATATAGTTGGTTTATTTGATCAAGGTTAAAATAGATATGATTTTATTTCTAGTAACCCTTAATGGACATTTGCTGACCAGGACTAAACGATGAGGCTTTAAAGATTTATTTATAGATAAGAGATGAGATATAGGAAGAAGAGATTTGTTGTATTTTAAGAGAAGGTGATAAGTTACTAAAATTGTTCATACTTGTTATGAAGGGAGAAATAATTTATTTTTTTCTTTCCTTTCTGCACTATTTTTTCTTTTTCTTTTTTTAATTTGCATTAGTTCTTACCTTTTTAATTGTAATGTTTAGTAAAATTACTGTTAAAAAAAAAAGAAACCCCAAACAAGAGCCCAGAGAGCAAGCTGACTTAATAACTCCTGTGTGATCTTATCCTCATCCATGGTCTTTCAGCTGACCCTATCTCAACAAAAAATACTTTTAATAAGATCCCTGCCACATTCAGTATCCAGAGCAGTGTACTTCAGTAAATAAGCCAAAACTGCACAGCTGAATAAGGTTTTTGTCTCTAAAGCAGAGACGGTTTCACGATCTGTGTGGACTGCCTTTTAAAAAACAGGGCAGTAAGGCACAATTTGTGGGGTTGGATTAAAAAAATCTGTAGTAGTAAAAAGAATCTCAAGTGGAATGGAATTTTTCAGATGTTTTATCAACAAAGCTTCCTATACAATCTTGGGACAGTAAATATATATGTTTCTGGGTATACTTACTTGCTAGAGAATAATGAGCTCAATCAATACATCTCCTACACCTAACAACTGTTATAATCCAGTGTTGTCCAAACTTGGGCCACTTTAAGATGAGTGGACTTCAACTCCCAGAATTCCCCAGCCAGCCATGGGGAATTTAAGATAAGTCCACTCACCTTAAAGTGGCCAAGTTTGGACAACACTGGTTATAATCTTTCTTTGTAAAAGACACTCATGCCAAGAAAGTCCATAAGAAGCTTCATACTGTAAAGTCGACAATGCAAAACCAAACAATGCAGGAGAGAAAGTTATAGCATGAATTATATGTAAATAGCAGCTCCTCTGCAACATCAATTACTGCAAGATAACTTGGAAAGTGGGATAGAAATATTAGCTGAAGATCTTGTCAGTAAAAGGAAGATATTCAACAGAAGGCAACAAATTTTGGTTGGTCCAAAAAAAAAGCTGCCAGGACCCCACCCCCCTCTCTCTCTCAGGAAAAAAAAAAAAATAGGCAGAGATTTAGTACTTAAATCTGCAGCGTATCTTCAATGTGCAGGGACATTCCAGCTCTCTGTCCAGCTTTAAGGTCAGAGCACGTGGTGGTGGGGTGGAGAATTGTTTCTATTCTTTCTATCATCTGCACAGAATTTCTCAGAAAATGCATGTAATTGTTGATGTTAATTCCAGCCTTCCTAGCAGCTCCAAAATGAAGCAACCTGGGACTTGAAGCATATCAAGCTCAAAATGTCATTTCTGATTTTATAGAATATGGCTAAGATTTGGATCCATAGCTTGAAAGAAATTCAGGTGCCTCAATTTTCCTGTCTAGGTTGTGATGGATTTTCTCAATTAATTAGTCATGGCCCATGTATTATAACAACCTAATGCAATATGAAAATACGAAACTAGTGCAGCAACCTGAAAATATGAAACAGCTTCTCTTCAAATACAGTATTTTATTTTGATAACTAAAAATTGTGGTTCCTTTTCTTTATCCTTTTAATTTTTCATCCAATTTTTGCCACTTAGGTAGCAAAAGTTACAGCAATTTGCAGCTCTCCTCAACTCCAAGTATTTGATTATATTCACACTTTTGTTTAAACTTCAATTTAGTGAACTATTTCGGTGGGAAGGAGTATCCATTAAATCCAAATTGACGTAATTACATCATTTGTGTCAATTTACTTCATTTGTATAATCAAAGCCAATGTTGTGAGTCGACAGGAGTTGCTTAAGATGGGCGGCCATATAAATCTTTTAAATAAATAAATAAAATTGTGTCTGTTTCCTCTGAAGTCCGCTGAATGGAGGTCTGGATAACCAGAGTATTTCTGATTAAAACTCAAGAATTTATAATGTTGAAGCTACAATCTTACATACACATACTTGGGAATAAACAGAGTAAGTTTTAGGAATAGGAACACAAGATTGCTCTATTTGCTATTGCTCTACATTTTAAAAAGTATAATTCATTCAATCAATTTTTTACCTAGGATAATGAAATTGTGAAAAAAAATGTGATCATTTAGTATCTTTTTGTAATAGTGTATTAATGTATATGAGCAGATTTATGGGAAAATCTTTAAATGTTAAAGATGTTAAGGCAATGTTGAACTATATAGCAAAGCTTTGGAATTTGACTGTTTATCAGATATTATGGTTGTATTAAGCATGGAGGGTGGTTAAAAGAATTATACTGAGAAATACTGAGGAAGCAGCTTGTTTCAGTGTTCAGCTGTGGAGTTCCCCTCACTCCACAGTTATAAAAAAGGCTAAAGACTCATAACATTTGCAAGATAACAATAGTACATCAGCCACAATCTAGATTGTCGAATGCAAGGATCAGTGACTACATGGAAATACAAAATAACTTAGAGTTGGGGCTAATAGTACAGCAGCCTTCTCAACCTGGTGTCCCAACCAGATTAGCAAAAGAATGACTCCAAAAAGTAGTAGCACTAAAATTCTTCCCATTACTCCAATCTGCTCCCCATGCTTTCCATCTGAGAATTTAATGCATGTGACAAAAACCTCACTCCTGGTCACGGCTTTTACTTCCCCTCCATGCCCCTGAATAGTTCCCACTCCCCTTGGAAATGGATGGCTGGGAATAATGAGAATTATAATCCATGCCAGAGAGCATGAGATCACAGAAGGCTCAACACAGAAAAGCAGTATGTCAGGAACAGAGGCGAATAGAACCCTTTTCTGCAGCAAAATTTTCCATGGGAAGGAAGTGAGTCAGCATTAATCATCAGCACTGCCACCATTCCAAAAGGTGTAGTCCAGCACATTTAGTGGGCATCTGAATTCAGAATTTTAGCAGAGGGTTGAGCAGCATGAAATACCAGGTCATGCTATAAAGTAATCACGGAAACTGAAATTCATCAGAAGCTCTTTGCAAGGTAATTTGCAGTAAACAATACCCTAATCAAGGAACTACCAGGGGAGGGGAATAAAACAAAACAAAACCCGCACCCCCACCAACACTGGCAGGGCATGCCACAGTATATAAACAGAGAGCAAACCCCATTCCATTCTAGCAATGAAGATGTTACCTAGCCGGGGTAATGAAAAGTTTGCAAGAAAACAACCAAGCTCAGAGAACCTCAAGGACTCCACAGGGTAATTTAAGTGGCAGAGTTCTACTGAACAATGCAATTTCAAGGAGAGGGAAGGGGCTACGCTTAGCATAAGGAGGAAGAGTTTAGCCTGGTTTGTAATCTTCTGGCTTACTGGAAGAATAACCCTAGCTAAAAATCCTCTAGAAATGAAGCATAATAAAAGGGAGATTTTACAAAGGAGTTTAAAAACTTACCTTGAAAGCTTTGGGCAAGTCACAAAAACACTCGTCAAGCCAAATATGTTTACACTCAACTCACAGACCAACCAAAAGGTGTGTGTGTGGGGGGGGGGGGGGGGGTTGGTGCCTTCAAGTCAGTTTTTGACTCCTGGCAACTGCCTGGACAAGTGCCTGCAGTTTTCTTGGCAAGTACTTTCAGAGGTGGTTTGCCATTGCCTCCTAGGGCTGAGAGAAAGTGACTGGTCAAAAGTCACACAGTTGGCTTCGGTGGGACTAGAACTTAGTCTCCCAGTTTGTAGCCTGATCCCTTAACTACTATCCCAACCTGGCCTTCTACCGAAAGAAGTATTGCATGTTAAAATATTTTCTGTAAAAGGAGAGTTCAATCATCTTCCTACCAACCTTGCCATGGCAAGAGAAGAACAAGGCTTGGACAATCAACAGGACTTTGAGGCTTCTTCTGGACCTGCAGCTTACCTTTGGTTCCAAAGGATGCTCTGAGCTCCCATTGGATTGAAGGCCAAAGACTCTGCCTCTGCTTTTTAGCTACCTACTTCTGAAGGAACACTGGGCACAGAACAAGAGATTCTGTTTCAGACTAGGGTGACACAGAAATGCTCTAATACATAATGCCTTGAGGAACACTCTTGAGAAAAAAGTGTACTTAGAGGCAAAACAAACCTTCTTCCCCCAGTCCCCTCCCTCAACTCTGAACTCTTGTGCCTACCCTCACAATTTCAAGCTTATATCTGGGGAGATGAACAGAGAATTTCCCTCATGCCCACATTTGTGACAAAGGATACATACCCTTATTGGAAAAGGACCCGGTGATAAACCTGATGACATCTATGTTAAAAAGCACAACTTCTTAACAACCACCTTGCAAAAACAGACATCCCCAGGATGATTATTATATCTGATACACTTCACATACACAAATCAGAAGTTCTCTATTCATTTATTTCTTGTAAATTCTTAGCTTAGGTTTATAAAGTCCTTAAGGCCTGAAGAAACTTAAGCAAATCCTCAAGACAATCCAATATAATTTACCCACATGACCTACCAAACATTCACATTGTTTGGATAATCCAAAGTTAAAATAAATTACTAATTATTATTACTACTAACAGTGACTGAGAACTATATGGACGCACATTCTAAACAATATATACTTGGGAGAACAAATTAGCTGGCTCAATTAGGCTTGCACCCAAACCAGAAGGAATGGAGCAGAGTGAACAGAGGAAGAGTTGTCAGCCATCTGGCAGGATCCTGTTACACCAGCTGAAATCTCTTATTAACAGATGCCTAGGCATAGATGGCTATGGCTGGTGGGTGGACTCAACTTCCTAGGTTCCAAGTTATATTGATACATAAATAGTCGAAAGCAATAATATTACAGTGGCATCCTTGCTCATCAATTTGCTCATTGTAATCTTTCTTAAGCCTTATAATGCATGGCATGTCATATGTATCTTAAATCTATGAGATATAACCACAGGTTAGAACAATGTAGCATAGCTTAAAATACAATAAAACAAAGTAACAACCAAATAAAATATAGTCATAAAAAGAGTGTTAGATGCAAAGAGGTCAAAACACAATAAAGCCAGGGTTACAATTAAGAACTTAAATATGTATTTCTTAGTTTAAGTGACCACAAAGCAAAAGTAACAACCTGAGTACTAGCATTTGGAAACACATCTGCAAGAAGATAATTCAATCATTCAAGTCTGAGCCTTTGAATTCACCTACCATCAATAATTCAGCCCCAATCTCATCATAAAAGGGACAGTGGAGAACATATTGAATAATGTCCTCCCACTTAACTAACAGCACAAGGACAGAGACACTGTTCTGCAGGGCACTTACAAAATCTCAGTTCAAGATATGTTGAAGGCCTAGTGTGCGAGCTAGGGATGTAAAACCCTTTCAAGTGGGGGGAAGGGGCAGAGGGACACTGGTAATATTAACCAGATACTGGAAATCATAGATTCATTGCATTATCTATACAAGTAATCCTCCCAAATGTACTTGAAATGTTACCAATTTTGCTAAATCGTATGACCACTTCTGTTAAAAAGGTTAGAAATTTTGCAAACCATCCTATGGTGTAATGTACATGAATACTATTTTCACAGATCCCACACCAAAGGCTTTTGTAACAAGCAAGAGAAGCACATTTTCTGAGGATGATCCTTTTTTTTTTTGGCAATGGACTAATTCAGCTTTGTTTACACTAAACGGCAGCAGTGCTTAGAGGATATTCCTGAGCCCCACCTGGAAATTCCAAATGCTGAAACTGGGATCTTCTGCATGAAAATGCTAAGAATGCCCTAGTTTAGGAGGGACACCAAGTAAGTAAGTCCTTGAAACTTTAAATCTTTAAAACCTACTATAAAATATAAACAACAATGCCCGAAAACATAACCATCCTTCTTGAGAAAAGGGGGCTTCTTATTTTTATCACAGTGGGACCCGGGTTCTTTAGCAGGGAGATTAGTGGGGCTTAAGATACAAAAAGTTGACAAACACTGTTCTAGCATGTGACAACTTTCTTTTTTTTACTACACCCAACACCCAAAAACAGTAATTGTGAGGGACTCTTGTCTGCCAACCTTGAAGGTTATACATGAATATATTCTTCAGCAGCGTGGACCCACCCAATCCTGCAACTTTTCAGAGTTGCTGTCTTCCTCAAACCGCATGGCATCATGCTGCAACTGCAGACATATCTGAACAAGGTTCAGGAAGGAAGCAATGCCAACACATAGCTAGCCAGAACTGAAGGCTATAAAGCCAAAAACATATTTTTCCTCAACACACTGCCACAGCATGAACATACAGGTAGCCCCCAGGTTAAAAACGCCCAGTTTACAGATGACCCATAATTAAGAACGGAGCCTACTGTAGCAAATTTCAAGTTAAATACACAATGATTCGAGTTAAATACACAATAGTTCACGTTCATTACACAATATTACTTATACACTATTATGCAATACTACTGTTCCAGCTTACATACAAATTTGACTTAAGAACAGACCTTGGGAACAGAAATCGTTCTTAAATTGGGGACTACCTGCATACTCTAGAATACATATTACATGTTCTAAGAAAACCTATATTTGCTTTAAATGCATACACATTGCACTCTTCTCTACAGCTCAATCTCTTAACAAGAAGAAACTCTAAGAAAAAGACGACATCATTTTGCAAGTTGAATATGGCAAAAATATATCTCTCTAATCCAAATAGGTTAGGGAAAACTGTCCCCAGACTGGGGAAACAGAGAATTCTGGAGTACTCTGAAGTTACTGCAACCAGGACTAAAGACTTTTTTATTTATGACAGCCTTCCCAATTTGGGTGTCCTCCAAATATGCAAACCAACTCTCAGAATTCTGCTGGCTACAGACCTTTTGGAATTAAAAGTCCAAATATCAGACAAGCATCCAAGTTGGGAAAGACTGGCTTTTAAGAACACAGGAAGCTGCGCAGTCGTTCATCCAGTTCAAGAGCGTCTACCCCAATTGACAGCATCTCTTTGTGGTTTTAGCCATTCCTGAAAATGACTAGGATCCAGTGTGAAACCTTTAGCATGCAGAAGAAAACTACCATGAAGTGTGGAATCTAAGAACAAATTTAATAATCTCTTAGTGCAGCCATCTGCAATGAGAAGGAAAACCCATTAAACCATCCTTGAGATATGGCTGCCTAGCACTTTCCCAAAAGCCTTCAGAGATAGAAAACCCACAACTTTCATTGGTAGATTGTTCCACTGGTATGCAGATCTTATAATCAGGGACTTTTTCCTTACATTCAACCACAGCAAGGTAGCTGCAACGTGTACTTATTTCTGGTCCTAGATTTGGTGGCAATAGCTCTTGACCATCTTTTATGTATCTGAGCACTGATACCATATCTTCCCTCGGCCTTCTTTTCTCCAGACTGAACTGTAATCTGTGCCCATTTATCAACTCTGCAAGGCTCGATTACTTGTCATTATTACATCTTTGGAATTTACCCTTCAGTCATTATTTCTGTTACTCCATTTTCCTGAGATAAAACTTTTCTTTGGCACAGCTAAACAAAAACAGTCTAAGCTAGCTTACTCCCTACTCAAAATAGTATAGCCTGAGCAGAACTGCTGATGTTGGCACATCAACTGTCGAGGTTGAAAGCCATGGGGTGAAATGCAGAAAGCCTTAACTCCATAAAATGGCTAAGAGATAGAAAAGTGGAGCATCTCCCCTGAACCAGAACACTATCAGAGTTGCCACAATTCATGGCCATACACTATAAATCTTTCATATCTCTAGTGTTGGTATTTAGTCTAGCTACAAATCAATAATAATAGTAATACTTTATTAATTTTCCTGTGTTGCTTCAAGCAACCAATTAGTCAATGTAAAAATGTTAAGTTACTACACCTCTGTAGATTTTAAGGCACTAACATCTCACCATCTCTACTGTAATTGCTCCCTGAAATACATTACAGAATTCTCAGGAGTTCTGGAAGCTCCAAGCATATCTGGAAGGCACCAGGTTAGAAAAGACTGCCGACTACTGTTTCTCTCAGTAGCTACAACCACTGAAAGCTCAGAATAAAGTTTATCACTGCTTTATTGTCCAATAACACAGTATCAAAGTACATTATATGGTGTCTTTAAAAAAAAACATAAGCTTGACTGGTATAAAATTAGAGACTAAAATCTCTAAATAACAATATTTTGCTTGGTCTACAGAACCCAACCATCAAGTGAGGTCTATTTACTAACTGGTACGGTTCTGATATGACACCTCCCTTGATGATCAGGCTCCATGACTGACCTGTATTTCTTTCTAGATTTTTTTTTTTAATGGAAAGGTAGCATGCTTTAGATGCCGTACAGATTCCTATTTGAAAGTTTATTTTTTAAAAGGCCAATGGCTGAAGCCCAGAGCTTTGTTTGTAAGTGTGTCCATCTGTCTAGAAAAAAAGGCAAAGGCAAACTGAATTGGTAGACAGTTTCAGGTAAGGAAGCAAGAGGGAGGAGGTGTGGGATCTGTTTTGATGTTTTGTGCTTGATCACATTATCCTTGCTAGCCATTTTGGGAGAATGCCCAGGACATGCTGCTAAACTTCCAAATCTGTTCAACGATTCAAAAACCTAGTAGGATTAAATAAAAGAGAATTACGATTTTCTTCCAGTGAACTACATTAAAGGAAATTGTGTGTTCTGTTAGTTAAATTAAAAGTTATCTCTATGGAACAACTAATAACTGCAAATACCTATCTGACAAATCATCATACCATTAGCTAACTTAAAAGGATATCTTCAAATTGGCATATATAAAACATTAGATGAAAGATATGGGTGAACCTTAAAGCTTCTTACAAAGACAGGCCAAAACACCAGTTTGACACCCATTTCTAATATGCTGTACTTTACATACCAGTACAGGTTAAAACTAGCACTTAACAATGGGTGTGGAAATGGACTGGAAGCTTCTGCAGTTGATGAAGTACAGACCTGTTAGGGTAGAAACTGCTCAGTCCAGTTGGTAATCTAAAGGACCTATTTTGGACCAAGCATACTGCAATACAATAGTCCAAACGGAATGTTACCAAAGAACGTCACAGCTGACGTCTGCACTGAAGCTCATAAAGGACATGAAGTTACTATGTGGCCAGGATAGTACATGGCTTGGATCATTTTCTACACAGAACATAAGGATACAAAACTTAACTGCTGCTCCAAATGCAATTTAAAACAGGTTCACTAGATATAGGAGCATGAATGAGATAGATTACGATAGGTGAAAGGAAGGTATACCTTCTCTGTTTTAAGTTTTTACTTACCAAGATGGCATACAAGTGATTTCCATAATAAAGGAAGAAAAAAGCTCTCAAGGAAACAAAGGCTTAATGAAAACTAGAAGGATAAGTAGAATAGGATAGCAAATTACAATAGGCTGCATTTATGCAGTTTTATGCACCGAGAACCACTTAGGGTAGCAAATTATGTATTGAAAAAGTCATTTCCTAAAATGCTAAGCAGCTAATTACAAAGACAATGAAAACTATATTTTTAGTTTATCTTGTCACAGTTCATTCTGTCCAAACAGAAGGGGGAAACATTTCTACTGAAAGATTGAAAGTGTGGTTGTATGTCATAACAGCTGCACCGGGCCAGCTTTAGGCTAAGGCTGAATAGGCCCTGGCCTAGGGCGTCAAAGCTTAGGAAGCACCATTTCTGGCCCTCTTTCCAAATCATTCTAAAAATGCAAATGCAGCCACATGCTCATGTGTGCATACCTACCAAAGTATCACCCAATTTTTCTGTTTTATATTTTCCTTCTCTGATATCTTGTACCTGGGAGCAGACCCATACTAACACCAAGTAGCTGAAGGTCTAATTATTCCTCTGCAGAGTGCATATACTGCTCAACAATATGAGGAGCCCACATTTAGGTATGATCAATACAACTTGGTAGGTCACAGCTGCAGCAGTTTTGCATCATAGCCTATGCTCAAAATGAAGATCGATGAAATTGCAGTAAAAGCTATAATGTACTACTGTACATTAACTCCACAAGCAACAAAAAGCAGCATGAATTAGTCCTAACAATAGACAAAATACAGCTAGTCCCCAGTTTAAGAACAAGTTCCATTCCCAAAGTCTGTCCTTAAGTCAAATTTGTATGTAAGCCCAAACAGTATTATTGTATAATAGTGTATAAGTAGTATTGTGTAATGAACTCAAACCACTATGTATTTAACTTGAATCATTGTGTATTTAACTTGAATTTTGCTACAATAGTCTCAGTTCTTAACTATGGGTTGTCCATAAACTGGGCGTTCTTAACCCAGGAACTGCCTGTACTTCAAAAGGCAAGCTTAAACAAAGCTGAACGCTTGTTATCAGATAATTACACCATAATTACAAAATTATAATTGCAGAAGTAATAAAAGCACAAAAGTCTGCATTCATTTGAACCAGTTCACACATATGTTACTTTCACTCATTTATTTAATTTCACCCATCTTTTTCCTTCCTTCAGTTTCAGAATCAAATAAAGCAAATCTAGAAATTACACTTTTTAATGTCAGTTCATTTCACTGGCAGGGTTCAGACACAGCAGTATACATGTCCTGTTGTTGCCTATGTGGGTTGCACATTTCTGTCTTCTCAGCACACAGAAGGAAAAAAAGATTTTAAAATCCTAACAATAGATTGCAGGCTGTTGTTGTGTACAACTCAGACACATGGTGGCTTCTAAGGAGCCAAAATAGCAAACCAAACTACTTTGAACTAGCATTGTATACAACGTTTGGATTTGCACAAAAAAAAAAAAAAACCGGAAATGGTCTAAGGCTAACCAGAAAAGCTTGCAATCAGTTTGTTGTTGAATAACCCATCTGATTTGAGTTTACATGACTTACAGACTGCTCCGGTCACAAACTGACTCTTCAGTGGCATACAGTTCCTTCACTGTATCTCAGGCTACTTCTAATTCCTTGGGTCTTCTATGCCCAGAGGAGAGGATTACTTAGAAAGTAATACTCTCTGCCAATCTCTACAAACAGACTCAGGATGCTAGAGTAGCTTCAAACCTGGACTCCTTTGGCATACTCTCTCTTGTCCCTTTTTTTCCTTCCACCACACACTCCACCCAAGGGGAACAGGAAATGAGTGAAGCAAAGCTTTTTCTCTCCTATAACTGCAATAGCTCCAACCTTCAGGGAATTTTAATCCCCCCTTCCCATTACAAAAAAATTGAGTTATTAGCCAGTCAGCCATGACAAAGACTACACCCTTGGAAACGTGGACCGTCTATAGCCAGCAGAGCCATTTGGGGCCTAAGTACTCACTAATGGTTCATGACAGATCAGTTCCACATGTGCGCAAACATGTTTTCATGTTTCATGTCCAAATGCAGTTTATGTAGCCAGAATCAGGCTGACCGGGACAATGATCTCCATTGAAATTCTTGGTCGCAGACACCTAACATCATTCCTCGGTATCTTGTGTCCAGTGATAGCAGCTTCCTGATTTTTTTAAAGCTGTGTTAAGCTTACTTTAGGGCCTACAGGACAGTTTCCATCTATTGCATGCCACAAAACAGCATGTAAACACTATGTTAAAACTCGCAGCATGAAAAGATGCATGGAAGATTGTTTTTGTATATGGTAACTGCAGAAAGACTACTATATGCACGAAGATGGAAAAATTCCAAAATACCCACAATGGAGGAATGGTTGATAAAGGTGAAAGAATTTGCAGAAATGGCAAAATCAACTTGCTTGATCAGGGAGAAGACAACAAGTACATTTATTTGTGACTGGAAACCCTTTATGGACTTTTTGCTGAAAATAGAAAAAAATGAACTAGTGACTTATGGATTTGATAATTAGAAAGGATAAAATATGGGAAGAAGGGAATTAGGATGTAACCTTAAAGAGGGAAGAGAGATGATACATTTATTTATAACTGCTGTAAAGATCAGAAGCCGATTCTTTATATCTTTTCTTTTCTTTTTTTCTTTTCTTCTCTTTTCATTTCTTCTCTTTACTTTTTCTGGTTATTCATTTGTTCTGTACTTTTCTTTATTCTTTTTCTTTAAATCTGTATGTTTTTATTACTGTATAAAATCCTTTAATTAAAAATCATAAAAAACAACAACTCAGCAGTATGGTCAGTAGTCCCCAGGGAACAGAAAAGCTGGGGGCATAGGCTGTTCACCCTTATCTTAAGAAAGAGACAGTGTAGTATCTTTTCATGATAGTAACCACAGGTGTTTATGTTGACAACAATTTACTCATTTCTTTCACAGTCAAAATTTTCACTGCAGAAGACAGGAGACAAGTCACTGAAACCAGTTTGGAACTTTATGTGTAATTTGCCTAGAATATATTTTGTTTCTGCGGAGCAATTGCTTGTGTCCTGTTCATAGACCCCAAGAGGGAAAGGAAGGAGGCAGTAAAAAACCCCATCCATTAAAACAAAAAAAAAATCATTAACAGTATACAGTATGCTCTTTCCATAGACAAGTAAAGCCATACAAGTTCCTTTAGCGTAAATAAGCGCAGCGCATCTTATTTAATCCGTAGGTTAATTGCATCTGGCAGATACCCCGAGACGAAGCCAACTCGAGGCAAATCAAGTGTGAAACTGTCCGGTTGCTGTGCTTTAAGTGGTGAGTCACTATAAAGAACCGCCGCCGCCGCCCCCCTCCCCCCGGCATGATCCGAAAAAAGGACCTTTTAAGGAAGGACTTCTGTCATCCCTTAAGCCCCATTAGCTCAGCGCCTAGGATCTGAGGTTGGAAGGGGTCGCCTTGAAGGCACCCGAGGAAGGTCGGGAAAGAGAAACGGAAAGCCGAGCCAGCCCGCTCGCGTGCTCGCGTGCTCGATCTACCTAGGCAGGGCGCATGCTTCCGCCCTCCTCCACATCGCCTATCGCTATAAACATTGCATCATGCACCACGCCGTTGCAAAATGGATTCCAGCCTGGCATGTGGCTGGACGCCGAAGCACACGTCGATCGGTGCAAGCGTCCGGGGAAAGCGTCCGGAGCCATTGCTGAATAACGCGCGTCTACGACCCCCGCTCACGGAGAAAGGCGGGGCGGCCCCTGTGTCGCCGCGGCTTTCTCCCTAGCCCGGTCTGTCTTCTCCCCCCACTCATTCAGGGCATCTGAGCAAGGCTGAAAACCATCCAGCTCGGGAGATGGTAGAGGAGAAAGGAAGGGCAGAACAAGGAGACACTGCCAGGGCGCAGTCGGCTACTCACCTAGCTGGTATCCGGGGATAGGTCTACTATGGCGGTGGCAGCCGGCGTAGAAAAGAACGGAGGAGAAGAAAAGGGGCGCTGAAGATGATCAGGAGGTGGGAAGCGAAGCGGGACCTGCCGCGCGCCTCAAGCTCAGCGCAGCGCCGAAAGCTCACAGCAAGCGCCCCTGCGTTGCGCTCTTACAACCGCTCCCGCGGGTACTTGTAGTGACTCCTCCCACTCTGTACGGTAGTGAATGAAGGGGAGGGAAATTACAATAACAAAAAAGAAGCCTAGGGGTTGGAGAGGGCGGAGAAAACAGATACAGGGGGAATGGCTGCCTGGAACAGCCACTCAGTTCCGTTCTCCCTTTTTCTCCACCTCCGGTGGTTCATCGCGGGGAAGACAAAGCGTCGAGCGGTCGAGCGATGTTGAAAACCAGGAAGAGGCGCGTGCCGGGGAGCCCCAGTGACCGACTCGCGGCCCTGAGCGCGCCTACGCGGCTGCAAGTCCCGGGTGGGCACCAACACGCGCGCGGCTTCTCTGCCGCCAGCATTCGCGCCTAAAGGTGTGGCTGTGGGCGAGGTTGGGAAACCGCCCAGCGGCGCCTGGGCCTCCTTTCTCCGGTACCTCACGCGCGCTACCTCCCCAATGCAGGCGCGGCGGAAGCCACTTCAAAGCCTATTGCCTTTTCTTATTGTCGAGCATCGTCGATTTGGAGAGCGCCCGGTGAGATCAGCGAGTACGTGGTGAGAAAGAACAGGCAGAGGGATGAAAATAGTATAGCTTTCCCAGCCCGGAGTTCTCCAGTTGTTTTGGACTTCAACTCCCATGATCCCCGCCAAGGGAAAGGCAGGATCTTGATGACGCCGGCATCTCCACTCTGTCCCCCAAATCTTGAATTGCTTAACCATTCGTTTAGGCAAGGGGAAGTTCTTTAGAATATATTCTGATATACTGTATTTAATGTTCCAAAACTGGGGAGGGGACATCTAATTTATATTTCAATCTTCTTTTATATTGCTCTTTAACTATGAACGGGGAACTCACCAACTGTGTCTCACTGAACTAGGGTTTATTGAATAACTCGGTTATCTGGGATCACGGAAACTAACCGCAGTGATTGCGTAGAACCCACTGCCACCTTCTACCCGGGGCATTTTTACGAACCCGGGCAATAAGTAAGCCTTCAGGGCAGTGTGACAAGTATGCAGATCGTAATAAAATGAAACCCTGAAAAAACGGCAAATTAATAAAGGGCAACAAATGAATGCAATAATCTATAATAATCACATTTCAGAAAAAAGCCCCATTAAGTTTAATGAGACATATTTCCAGGTGCACATATAAAGCAGGAACAAGGAATCTTTTCCATGTAAAAGCTGAATTCCAGTGGAAGGTGCACTGCAGGCACAAAGCATTTCTACCGATGTCTGGATCTGACATAACAAAGATTCACGTGGCATTTGAAAGAGAAAGAACGTTTCAGGTGCTTTCTGTTGTGTTTTTCCCCGTCACACAGAAACAAAGCTACAGTCCAATGAGCTATTTCAAACTAAAGTTCTGGTGCATTCTGAGTATAAATGGTTAAATTGTATGGATGATACGGTACTCACATTTCACTTACAGACCCTGGAAATTAGAATAAGTTTCTTTGCTTCATTTAAGAACTAACTTAAAAAAAAAAATCAAAACTGTGCCATATTGCTTGAATCCTCCTACAGCCAGGCGGGCAAGGAAATGCATGGTAATCCTCTGTCTGGATTGCATCACTTGGTGAGCAAGATTTCCTGAATATAGTGAGGGCTTTCACAGCTAAGCATGGCCATTTTCCAGCAATTTATAAGTTACCCAACTCCAATGGAGTCATTTTTGGAAAGAGGTGGTAGATTTTTTAAAACATAAATTGAAGTAAGTATCAGGACCTTTGGAAAATAAGATTTTTGTGGCAAAAGATTAAGGAGTTGACATTCAGCACAGTATTTTAGCAAAGGCAACCTTCCATTCCACATAGTTTGGGAAAATAAGAACGGCAGTAAGTGGAGTGATAATGCAACGTGGATGAGGCTGTGGCACATCATGGATGGGGCCAAGATTTTCTGGGTTTTGTTGGCTGATTTTTTTTTTAACAACATCAAACCGATTTCATGGCACGTGTCCCATTTTGGGGTGCTTCTTAACTACTAGTAGAAAATTGTGCCACCAATTATTAGCAACTGTGATCAGAGGGGAGCAATTTGAGGCTCTGTAGACCTCAGGTCATCTACCCCTGTTTTATTTATGTTTGGAGGATGATATTTTGTTTTTATAAAGATGTTATAAATTTGCTATTCAGCCTAAGCTTGGCTGGAAGAGCTTTGAAAATCAAGAGGGACCTCACAGAGGTTCAGTCACTTATATACCAATTCGATGATCATAATTCATCCTTCGAAAGAAACCTAGATGCTGAGCTGCTAAGAACACTTTTGGTCATCTTCCTCTGTGGAAGTCTTCAGTCTGTTTTCCCCATCAGAAATGTGGAGAGTAGCAACTGGAGGGAAAGATGGCTTTCTTAGTAATATCCAGATCCCCAGGCCTGGAAAGTTCTTTTCAGAGAATTCTGTGTGGTGCCCATATTACAATATTTTTGGTGTCAGAATAAAACTGCCCATATTACAATATTTTTGGTGTCAGAATAAAACTGCTCTGTTCTCCTGAAATTTTGAAGGACCTGCCATCTTCCTGTGGTCTGTATAATACAATTCCACTGGCTTTATTTATTACATGTTTTATAGTTTTAGGTGCTAAAACTACAAAACACAGTTGATGTGTGTGTGTGGGGGGGGGCTGCTGGATTTAATTGTAGATCTGTGTTTTCTTGTTTGTAGAATCATAGTTGAAGTGTTGAGTGCTTCCAAAGGAGAATCTTATTTCCAATCACTCTATCCTACCTATGGAGTAGGGATTCTTCTTTTCACAAAAAGAAAAATTGCACATGCCCTGTGACTGGTATTAGAAGCTGTCCACCTGACACTTTAATCAATATAAAGCAACTTATGTTATAAAGAGCAAGAATGAGAGGGGTACAAGGTGGAAAATCCTAGGGATCTCATTGGCTGGCCAGTTTGGGGAAGCTGGGCAGGTCCTTGTCAGTGTACCTGGGATGAGTTCTGTTGTTAGACAAAATGGTCCTTTCAGGAGGGCAGCAGAGCTGAGGAAGTCCACTGTTAAAGGAGATGGAATGTTGAGGTCATCAGCTGTTGGAGGATGGAAGGCTGGGGTTTCTCTAGGTTGCAATTCCCTTCTAAGGGCTGCCCTTGGGCTGTACTGTGAGTTGGTGAGGAGGCTTCTGCTCTTTGGTTTACATGGGATTGCAGGAGAGCGTGCAGGAGGGGGGGGGAGCAGGAGGGTCAATTTGGGTCTAATAGGATTAGACAAAGATATGAACTGGGTTTTGACTCTGGTCATATCTAAAAAACTGGAGGGAAAAGGGTGCAGTCTCCATTTTATTTGTTAGATTTATTTTCTCCACTAAATTAAACTTGTATGACGCCTGACTCTCAACAACTCTGGGCAGCTAGCAAGCAGGTAGACATAAAAATTATTATGCAGCAAAACACTATCATATCAAAAACGTGTTCCTAACCAACAAAAATAGAACCAGGTTATTATAGTCATTTTTCTTTGAGAAGTAAAGAAAAATGAGATTGGTAACCATCACCCCTTGGCAAATTTGAATCTTTTTTTCCCCCAAATAATGTAGAACTTCTACACTTCGTTAAAAGATAACTTCAAGCAAACTTCAAACTTAATGGCTGCAATATTAGCATTGTTTTCATTGTTGCTTGTATCTGTGTCAGATGGAGATTATAAAGAGGTTGGAGTCTGGTATGTTTGGAGGGCCCCAGAGCAGGGATAAGTACAACAGCAACTGCCTAAACATTTCACTGTATTAAAAAGTAGCAGAGACAAATATTTTATAAAATACTGCTTATCTTCACTTCTGCAGATGCAGCCTCTTTGATATACAAAATACCTATTTCTAACTGATATAGCTGTCCTGCAATACAGCTAGACTCCAGTTTGTTTCCCCTTCTCAGCACTGCTCTTTCATGCATCAGTAGTGACCTTGACCCTGGCTTGTACCAAATCTAAAAATGTAGTCAACTTGCCACTCTGCAGATTGCTTCAAGTAATTCATTGGAAAGGGGTTAATGTACTGTCTAATATTGAAGAAGGCCAAAAGAGCAAGCATTGAGCTATGTATTGCTAGTTGGGAAGATAGCTTCGCCTAAATCAACACCTGGCATCCTAAGGTATTTGCTAAGTAGCACTATTGATGCTTGTTCTGGGTTCTTAAAAAAAAAAACTGTCCCTGTATTCTAGTAGCAGGTAGAAAGGTCTAGCCAATCTGTTAATGTCCTTGAGGAGCTTTAAAAAATGGTCAGACTTGGTCTCCCAATGCTGCTGGATCACTATCAAACCAGCCAAATACAGTAGCTCCACCAGTCCACTGACAGAGGAGATGGCCCATCAGAAACATTGTTCCAGGTTCCTTCAAACTTGGAACTAATCCTGGAAATCTTAGAAACTTCCCATGGATATATGATGACATCATCTGGATGCTCCATAAAATTACTTTAATAAACTATATGTATTGAATGTTAAAAGATCTGTCTAGAAGCAGTTGTGTTTTTCTCTCATGTACTGTAGATCGACATGAGCAGAATGGTTTAATTATGCTGTTCAAGAACTAACACTGCCCTGATTTATGATAAATTTAAGTTTTTTAAATTTTTATTTCAAGCAATATCAGGTAGCCACATTAACATATTGTAAATCCAAGATATGTATAAAGAAAAAAGAAAGAAAATACAGAAAAGTTCTACTACAATGTGAAGAAAGAGACGGGTGCTACACATGTGAAAATTTACCATATATACCATATATATGTGAATAGATATATATTGCACAATTATTATTTTGGCTGCTAAAATTAAATAGATAATCAGTTCTTTATTTTTAAGCTTATGGTTTGGTTCTGTAAATAAATGTAATAAGCCTAACTCAAGAAAGCATTCAATTCTTCGTTTAATAATAATACTTATCTCTCCAAAATTCTTTTGCCAAAAGGGTATAACTTTATCACGTGACCACCACAAGTGAAAAAATTGCCCCCCCCTTTTTTTTTGACAACCTCCCTAACATTTGGAAGAATAATTTTGATATACTGTATATGTGCCAATCTAGGAGGAGTCCAATGCCAGCTATGTATAATCTTCCACTGCAATTCTTGCATTGAAGCTGAAGTGAATCCACCCGATTTCCATAACTGCTGCCAATTTGTCTCCTGTATGGGATTACCAAGATCAGTATCCCAAGCTTCCTTTAATCCATATGGTGGATCTCCTATTTCTGATTGCAGTAATAACCTATACATTTCTGAGATTGTTCCTTTTGGTTGTTCTAAATAATGAAGTATTAAATTCTCAACATTAGTATAAGGCTGTATTGGTGAAGCTCTAATATTTCTATTGCCCAAAAGAGATTTGAGTTGATACCAAAAAAGCCATGGTAGCTTATCACCTATTAGTTGCTCTATCTGATATTTATTGAGAGGTTTACTATTACTATAAAAATCTTTTAGTCTATAAAGATCATATGCTCTCAAAGATTTCATTTTAGCCAAAGTGTAATAATTATCTTGATCAAAATATGTTGTCAAAGGAGTTAGAGGAGAAATGTCCTTTATCAAAACTGTGTATTTATTCTTCCAAATTTGAAGCATTGTTTTATTAAAAACATTTTCAATCTGTTTTATTCTAGAAGAATATTTTGGGTGAAAAAAACACTGATTTATAAACTTATTTGACTCTAACATAGTTTCAATTTGAATCCATTGTTTAGAAGAGTCTTCCATTATAAATGGAATCATATGCCCTATCTGTGCCACTTGATAATATATTAACAAATTGGGCATGCCCCAGCCCCCCTGTTTCTGAAGTCTATATAAAATCCTTTTATTACTCTCAATTTTTTTGCATAAAAGCAGAAGCTTTCTTTGAAATAAATAAAATATTGAAATGTTTTGAAGCCCAATTTTTCATTATTTAATATGTTCCATGTTGGTATATAGTTATTTGTAAAGATTTTATTAATACTTTTAGTAATAGTAATACCTAAATATTTTAAAGCTTTATATACTATTGGAATCCCTAAAACTATGGTAATTTCCTTTTGAGTTTTTGGGGGAATATGAAAAAACATCAGATGTCATTTATGAAAATTAACTGATAGTCCTGACACCTCTGCAAATTCCTCTAATTCCTTCTTAATCTAGCAGGCTAAATAAGAAGCATTTGAGAGAGTCAAAATCATATCATCTGCAAATAGATTTAAAAGATACATCTTATCTCCCATTTTCATCCCACAAATCTGATTATTGGATTTCAATGCTATTATCAATGCTTCTATGGCTAGGTTTAATAGTAAAGGTGATAAAGGGCAACTCTGCTTGATACTCTTAAAATCATGATGGGATCTGAATCATAACTTTTATGTCTTGCCTGGGCTTTAATAGCTCCATAAATATGTTCAATCATCTTACAAAAAAACAGCCCCCAATTTGTTTTAAAAATTGTATTCTCAGAGAATCGAAAGCTTTAAATATATTTAAAGAACAAATGGCTAGGGAAGATTTATTAATTTTACTAAATTGTATAATATTTGATAATTACCTGATGGGGTAATTATAATATATTTCGATTTGGAATAAAGCCAGATTGATCCGTATGAATAATTTTACTTATAATCACTTTTAGTTGATTAGCTAACAGTTTAGTATACAGTTTATAGTCCATGTTAAGAAGTGAAATGGGCCTATAAGATGCCAAATCCTGGGGATTTTTACCCAATTTAAAGATCAAAATTATCTTAGACTGTTTCCAAGATTCTCGTAAAGGGTCCCCTTGGTCAAGGTTTTGCATAAAAATAAAAATTCAGGTATTAAAATCTCCTTAAATTCTTTATAAAATTCTCCTGACAATTCATCAGGGCCAGGAGATTTTCCATTTTGAATAGTTTTGAATAGAAAAAGAAAATTCCGTAAATTGGATATCTTCTGGAGCCAATTCTGGGAATGTTAATCTATTTAAAAATTGATTAATTATTTAATCAATATTAAAGATTATTTGAAGAATATAATTGTTGAAAAAAAACTTTAAGTTTTGAAATCTATGTTAACCTTAACTTTAACAAATAACCATGCCACCCAAATCTTAATTTTTTGTTAGGTGTGCCATTTTGAGAGTTTGGAACAGATATAAAGCAAGGCTATCTCCTAAAATTCCCTTATGGTTGTCACTTATACATTCCAGTCTGAGGTTTTAATGCATCAATATTGAACTCCTCTCCTGTTATAAAATTATCTGTGTTGCTTTTTTTTATTGTTCATAATCTTTTGAAGGAAACTGATCTGATCCTGGTTAGGAACGTATATAGATGCTAGAGTTAATGTTTTATTGTCAAATTCCTCTTCTATAAATATATATCTACCTTCCCTATCTTTCAAAATCTTTTGAACCTTGAAATTTATGTCAGCTTTAAAAAGAATGTCTACTCGCCTTGATTTATTAGACTCTTGTCCAAAAAAAAGGTTTATCAAAGTACCTATCAGTCAACCTATTTGTTATATATTTTTCTTGTAACCGCATGAGGTTTAAATGATTTAACATAATTAACAATCCTTTTCCTCTTATTAGGCTCTCCCACTTCTAACATTTAGAGAAATGATTTTACATTGTTCTCCCATTACCTGCATTTTTAGAGTATCTATCTCATTTCTCTATGGAATGAAAATAATCATGCATCCAGGAAATTTTTGAAAGCATATTACTCACAAAATCTATCAATATGCTGCCTGATATTATAAAGAGCATATAAAACATTAGGGTTGTGCTTACTACATAGATACCCTCCTCCCATTCTCTCTTCCCTCTTTGGAGATCACCTCCTCCCTTGCCCCTCCTCCCACCCCATCCCCCACAACTAAACCATACCACCATATCCAACCTCCCTGCCCTCCAGTCCCACTTTGACCAATAGTGAAAAATTTGCAGAGGATCCTTTAAGGATCCTCTATACAGTCTTGGGGGGCTGGGTGGGATGACCTACTGAGATTCCTCCTCTCCCTCACCAGCCAATAAACACCCAAATTACAATAGTTCCTTAGCCATAGTTTTACCTACGTTATTGTATATAGTTTTTTTTTCCCCTTTATTTATTTAACTGCCTCCTTTTTCCCTTTCCTCTAAACCTAAAAATTCAAAAAGAGTAAAACAGGCAATATAATTTCTGTTACTCCACAACTTGATGCAGCATTCTTATCTAATCTTCTGCTTGTGGTTGAGCCTGCTTTCCACAGTCCCAAGGACAAGTCATGGATAGCTTCTTTCATCCCTCATTAGAGAGCTTTGCCAACCAGCTCTGCATCTCAGTCAAAATTGAAGTAACTTTTTGTCCTTGTGACATAAAAACAATTAACTTGAAAGGGAATCCCCGTTTGTATCGAATCTCATTCTGCATAAGTTTTTCTGTCAGTGGTTTGAATTCCTTTCTTCACTGCAATGTAGCTATGCTGATATCTTGGAAAAAGAATATTCTGTCACTGTCCCATTTAATCTCCTTTCTTATACTTTTATCTTTTACATTTGAATTTACAAATCTGACCAAAATGTCTCTCGATTTCTGTGTATTCCTAGGAGAGTAAGCCCAGTAAGCACATTTGATAGCTTTATCCAATAAATTCGTATCACAACTCAGGTCATTCATTTTAGAGACAAGATAAGTAGTCAAATTGGTTGTTCCAGTTTTCTCCTTTGTTCCTTAAATTATTTCTCCTGCTACAATCCCTGTAAATCTGCCAACTCAATCTTTATTTCAGGAATACTGTTTTGAGCCTTACCTAACTCTAGAGTGTTATTTGTAGCCATATTATAAGCTTTGCTGGCTACCTGAGCAATATCTGCCATTTGCCGTGACATTCCCTTAAATGATTTATTTATTTGTTCAGACAAACCCGCCAAGTCTTTAGATACTCCCACAGCATGTTTGTCCCATTCTGTCTTCAGTTCTTTTTTAAGTTGCTTTATTAATTGTCCAGTTACCTCTATATCCATGAATCCGTTGTCCAATTACCTTCATGTGGGCATCCTTCATTACTTTTTCTGGGGGAGTGTGGCTAGCCACTGATGAAGATGGCATGCTAAGCTTTCCACTCTTCCCTCAGTCAAGCTATTTTGTTTAATATAGCCAGTTTACCTTGTTAAATACCTTATCAAATAGTAAGGTAAGTTAAGCAGGATGTTAAGGAAGGAGACTCTGCACAAAGGAAAGGGGATCAAAGCTTATTTGGAAGACCCGAAGGAGGTTGAGGAGGCACCCCTTCCCAACAGCAATGAAGAAGTAATGGAGAATGATAAATTAACTTATGATTACATTTTTTAATTTCTTATTTAGTTTAAAACATTTAAGGAATAAAATAAATGACTACATAAAAGAAAAAGGAAAGTTAGAAGGGACATTATGAATAGAAAATAAAATATCAGTAAATACACAGAGAATTTTAAATTGTCATAAAATTTAGAATTCAGTATTTCATTGTTTAGATAATTAGTTGAATATATAAAACTCAGACCTTTGTATCATCTTGAGAAATGATACCACCACAAAACTCTAAGCTGTAATATTTATATTGATGTCACACCATTTATCATTATCTAAAATAAATGCACATAATCTTAGGAAAAGAAGGAAACAGAAAAAAGATACTAAAAATAATCAGTGAAAGCCATATTAAATTCTAAATTCCCTCTCATTGTACCCAAACAGTGATTACATCAAATTATTTATAAACATTTAAATTGCTTTTGGTTATTACCTTTACATGAAATATTTCCTCCTTAAAAACCATACTCTAAGCATTTACATTTTCCTTATCGTGTGACATATAATATATAGAGAAGCCATTCTTGCTTAAATTTAGTCAAACTTCTATACTGGATGTATACTGTTAATTTTGCCACTGCTTTGTATATGTCAAGTTTGGTTTCCCAGTCTGTTGTCAAAGTATCTCTTTTCCAATGTTGAGCCAAATTTGTCCTCACAACTATCAGCATATATCTTAATGAATTGTAGTATTTTGTATTTATTTCTTCTGAAATGATTCCTAGTAAAAAAACCTGAGGTTTCAATTCAAGCGTTGTTGTTTTTTTAATGCTTTGTATTGCTTTCCAGTACTTTTGATTTTTTTTTTACATAACCACCACATATGATAAAATGTTCCTTCTGTATCACATTTCCAACATGTATTATTATATGATTTATATATTTTTGAAATTATGGACAGAGTTATGTACCATCTATAAAACATTTTGTACCAAATTTCTCTTCAGCTGTAACTTTGGGTAAATTTTATTGAATTTTTCCATAAGTCCTCCCATTGTTGTAATTGTTTCCTTTAAAAATTGCATCCGCTTTCTTGTACAGTCTGTTCTGTCTCCATGTCATATTTTAATAGCCATGTATATATACTTTCTAGCCTTGCTTCTGTATAGGATGATTAAAATTTTACAAACTCTAGGAGCTATAATTTGATACGTTCTTGTGCTATATATTTTAATTGGTTTTGTAATATATGTTTTAAATATGACTGGTTCAAATATGCCATCATCGCAGGTGCATTACATACATACAAATTCAACTTAAGGACAGACCTTGGGAACAGAACTCGTTCTTAAACTGAGGACTACCGGTATATCTTCCCTTAAATGGGTTCTAACTGCTAATTTGATTATCCCAAGCTTGGTCCTTATGTTTCTGGCTGATTTCATACAAAACACTAAAATATAAAAAGAGTTGTTTAGTTTTGTTTTTACATGTGTGCATCTATCTAGTGTAGTTTGTAAACAATGGTTTATGATTTAGCATTGTATATGAAACTAATCATTGTGGCTAAATTAACAGTCTGTACTTAAAACAAATCATAGATTAGCAAAGATGCATGAACCTAGTCTCTTGCGAATCAGAGTTCATTCATATAACTTTTCAAATATAATGTTACAAATAATACTCATGTACTATAAAATCTAGTAATTTATACGAGCAGATTAGCACTCCTGAATTATGTGTACTATATTGACAATTCAGAGGCATATAAAAAAGTAAACTGCAGATAGCACGAAAGTGACATATCACAGTGCTAATAAAGTAAACTATTGCTGGAATAAGCTATTTAAGTTGGAAGAAATAGATGTGTGTTCAGCATTTAGGAGAGTTACTTCAACTGTTGGCAAGTCTGGAATAAATGCCATGGTACCAGAATATTCAAATCCTCAACTCTACTTAATCTCCTACGTGTTCTCCATTATTGAAGTGTGTCCAGGTCATGAGTCCATCAGAGGTTAGTCTCCCAGGGGTCAGAGTTTCAGCATCCAGTTGTCATTTCAATGGGGTCAATGGCTCAGAAGCTAATAGAGTGGTCCTGAGACAGGATGAGCATGTTCTATTAAGCAGCACCAAAATTTAGCAGGGCCAGTAGCAACAAGTGGCATCGTCTAAGTTCTGTAAATTGAAAGAAAACAGATTAATCTGTCAATTTCTTCTCTTAGTCAGGCATTCAACCCAGGTTCAAAGGCAGAATGTACAAATGGATAGGGTCTTGCCAGAGTGAGTCTTAAGTCAGTATATCTAACAATTAAAAGAATTAGGGAAAGCAAGTTCAGACTCATTACAAAAAATAAAGAACAATGATTTGTCTTCGCTATAAAATCATAAGAAAGAAGTCTTCAAGAAAACTCCCTGGAGAGAAAATGCCTTGTGGTCCACACAAGTCTACAATACACATGTGTTGACCCGAGGTCCCAGCATCTCTGTTTCTGCCAAAAGCAGATCACCGTGCCAACATGACATTGACCATATTGGCTGGAGATGATAGAAGTTGTTGTCCAACATACTTGGAGAGAGGCAGGTTGGAGAAGACAGTTTTATACACAGGGTTACATTAATTCTCAAAAGTGCTAAGCCAGCCCTACAGTATTTCCTAATACTGTAAATACAGCATCCTTCTATTTCTTAACTGTCTGTTGAGAGAGACTCCTGGGTGACCTTAGCATTAAAAAAATTGCACACATCCAGTCCAGTTCTGGAAACATTCTCTTTTATTGTGGTCTTACATAATATACAACCCCACAAATAACTGAACCATGGATTCTCAAATTAACTGAATTATTTGTGTTCACATAGCACAGTGAATCATATGCTAAATAAGAATACGTGACACACTGAGCTGCAAAATTAACCAACCACATTTTATTACTATTTATTATGTGAATGCAACCTATTATTGATCCCTGAACCCCACATTCTTCAACTCTGTGTGAACATAGACACCTGCACATACTTGTGCTATTGTCTGAGAAGAAGCCCTACTAATCCATATTTTGCATACAATTCCTTTTTCTGCCACAAAAATCCTAGCTAGAATCTGCTGTGTGATCTTTTGGCTCTCTTCCTTCGTATGATCCAATAAAAACAACTTGGAAAACCAAGAGTGAGTTATCTGCCCTTCTGTTTGCACTCTTGGTAGAATCTTGCCGTGCCCTGTAAGCAACTAACTTTGTTCTAATAATGTCTGGACTCAGTCCATTCTTAGGCACCTTATGAGAATGCTCTACTACTTAGAAGAAAGTTTCTAAACTTCAGTCTATGCTTATAGATGACTGGATTGACACATGCTAAACCATGGTTTGCTTAACCATGATTTCTTGCATAAGGCATGCTTGGCTGATTCACTTAATGTACAAATAGCAAAGAAAGTCAGGGGACCTGTCTCAAGTCCCCTCAGATGTCATGGTTCTATGCAAGCTACCCAACATCCAGAAAGAAGCTGACTCACCAAGTAGCTGTTGCACAGCCAAGCAAATTACAGAAAGGCTGCATTTTAGGGTTACCCCCCCAAAATTAGAGTCTCCTGTATATCTTTCCTGCATCTTGTGATCATCCAGATTTTTTTCAGTCTTGATATAGTATACTGCCTTATCGCACTGGACTCAGAAACCAGGACAAGAGAAGGCACAAGGCAGAAGAGCACATTCTGAGGCCTCAACAGGATTTACCAATATCTGGGGTGCTGCTGGGTGCTTACACTTAGCTTAGGAAGTTCTGAGAACTCGGTCAGTGGAAAGTATATTTGCTACCACATGTGGGGCAGCTCCAGTTCTTACCTGGGCAAGATACACATTGAAGACCTGCATTTCTAAGGAGTGTCACTTGGTGGGGCCCAGAAGAAGAGCTTTTTCTGCTGTGGCACCCACCCTTTGGAACATCATCCCTCCTGAGATTAGATTGACCCTGTCCCTGTTGGCCTTTCATAAGGCCTTGAAAACTTGGTCTTGTGCCTGAGCCTGGGGCCTTGGATGTATAACAGATCCTGTCTCCTGGTTGTGTTGATAGTTGTTTGGATGATTGCTATGTGTTTTATTTTTTATATTCTGTATTTTCTGTACATGCATTTATTTTATTGTAAGCTGCCTAGAGTCATGTAAAAGTGAGATGCGTGGCTATATAAATCGAATAAATAAATAAATAAATTTCTGCACTTCAGAATTAAACCCATGGTGAAATAAATTCTAAATAAAGCTGAAATGTTGTAGCAGAAACATCCAAATATTTTGGCTCAGCTTGCAGGCAATTAAGACACACTGGAAATCAGAATGAGTGCCTGGTACCAGCGGACAGATCCTACTGCTTAAGAGAAACAGCTTGCTGAGAGGCAGTGATGCATACCATACATTGTAAGGCAACAAAGAACAATTAGTTTGTATGTGGGGATCATCCTTCTCTTGCAGGTTATTATTTGTACCCTCGCATCTCTTATGCTTTCCTGCTTTAATTGTTCTTTCATTCAGCAATTTGCTGCAATTATAAATGCACCGTATTTGCCACCCTTAATCCTAAACCAGTGTAATTTATTATTTTTATATTTGCATCTTTATTACTTCCAGAGAAACGTAGTTTTGTGTAGCAGTTTAAAACATGTCTCAAAAACAACAATCAAAATATCCTCATATGCCCATCTTTCTCCAAGAGGAACTGTAAGCATTTAATTAGTTAATGTATCCCAGCAATCTTTTTTGACCTGTAGCACAGATGCATATGTAACATTTTGATCTGCAAAGCTGATATGCCTCTGGTTTTTTCCTCCTCTCTGAAGCCTAAAGTTGTTCTGTTTCAAAGATCCTGAAGGTACGATCTATCAGGCTACCTTAGTACTTTCACAGAACTGGAAAATTTCAGGCTAGTCTTGATATATTTACCTTGCTTCATTCATGGAATTTGACAGGAAGTTTTTCCACTGCCTTCCATTTCTGTTGCCTTCTTGTCTTTTCCCACTACCATGAAATCAGAGATTGAGGGAAATAGTAGAACAAATGCTGTTTTATGAGAGAGTTTTTAAGCACAGTATCCTGGAATTGTGACTGTCATGGCAGCTATGATGAGCTCTTGAACTTTAAAAGTCACTACTACATTTCTGTCTCTATAGGATGGGCTGATTGGGGTTTTAATATACCTTTGGAATATCTGAGTGTATTTATAATACACAAATTGAGTTATAGGTAGTGACAGCATGTGTTCACCAATCAGAAAAGCCAAGATGCCAGTTGCACCATGTCATCAAAGCCCCAACACTTGTACATGTGTCACTGTTACCCACATATACAAAAGGAGCAGATTGATTGCAATCACCATCTTGACATCTTTGACCCCTCTGTGCACATTAAATTACTCTTTGTGTCCAAGTGACTTTCACCACTCTGTTCCTACCTGCTGCCCTGGAGGCCTTCACCAAACATGGACATTCTCATGGGTGTCTGCAGCAGGGGGGGAAGGGGGCAAGTGATGAATGTGCATCACAAATCAGGTAACTTATATTCTTGTGTGCAGCATTGCAGTGCAAGTACAAAAAACAAGGGATTGCATTGGGTTGTCATGTTGCATGTTTCATCATTTTTGTATCATCACAATTTCTATGACCATACTTGGTGCAGGGTGACCCAAAATGCTTCCACCCCTCAGCTTCACATAATTTAAAACATTTGTGGTTTTTTAAACAAATCCCATTTGCTATAAAATGCCTTCAATTATTGCTCTGGATCTCCACCCTACTTAGGAAAGTGAAGAGTCATGAAAACAAGAACAATGACCTGATCATGAGAAGACCTGAAATCTGATTTCGTTTTTGCTGAAAACTAATGATGCCTCTTTGTCTGGAGTATTTTACCGACAAAGGCAAAATATACTGGCACAGAAACTCTCATTTGGCATCAACCAGCATGTCAATCTTCACATACCTGCCTCTGGGGCTTCTTATTCATAGCATTCCATTCTCTGTTCTTACCTGCACCTGCACTGTGATGTTAGCACAAGAAAAAATTACTATACCAAACATGCTTTGAGTGAAGTGGGTGAGGGCCTGTTAGGCAGTGGAATCTGGTTCCAGGTGACTTCCTGGTTCAGACCCGCAGGTTACCTGGGAACACTGATTAGTGCCATTTATCCCTTCTCTTTTCAGGGCTCAGGTTATGAGTACTTGTTTACAGAGCCTAGCATTTCTTCTTTGTTCTTTATAAACTGGCCAGAGACTTTCACTTATTAACAGCTTAGTTTATTCACAATAACTGTAGATAAAACTGCTTACAGTCCTTCAATCTGCTTTCTCTGGTAGAACCCTAATAACTTTTTTTAACAGAATATTTTTTTTTAACAGAAGCTAATCTCTGCTTCTTTCTAAGCTTTCTTTATTATCTAAGGTACTAAATACTCTGTTTTCATTGATTAGAATCCATGTCATGATATTCCCCATTCTTGGAGTCATCAAGTATATGTAATCCACAATACGGTTCCCAATAAGCACTATTAAATTTTTAAACTTAACTTTGAGATGATAAAAACCTGAGATTTATTCTATTCTCTGTGCCATCCCCACCCCCACCCCTACCACCCCACCCTGCAATAAAGTCTCTATAATGTGCAGGCTTTCCTCTAAATTTCCTCTGCCTCTAGAAATCACAGGTGTTGTTCTTGAAGAGCCCAGTGGTGCTGGTGACTGGATATTATTCTTAAGTAATATTAACTAAATCTTGGAGTTTGGTCTT
Source organism: Liasis olivaceus (assembly GCA_030867105.1). Lineage (NCBI taxonomy): Eukaryota > Metazoa > Chordata > Lepidosauria > Squamata > Pythonidae > Liasis > Liasis olivaceus. The sequence continues at coordinate 90,425,312 of CM061352.1, read as the reverse complement.
CTGGCAAGCTTATGTTGCTTGACTCTGTTTCTGAAAGTTCCTACGAATGTGAAGACTGCCACTTCTCTGGAACTAGCTGCAAGTATCTCGTTTTTCTTCTAACTGTGCTACTGTCAGTCTCGACAATATAAGATTGAGGTATTTGAGACTGTCCTTGCACAGTTACTATTACTGACTGTCCATGCAGATCTCATAATTTAATACACATTTGGGGAGCTGGATTTAATTGCAATCCAGAAAGCTTCAGTAGGGTTGGGAAGTAAATATATTGGGTATGAACTGGCAGGAGGTTTGCCGTGAGAAATAAGAAAGTTAACTTGGGTGCTAAGAGCTTACTGGCATACAGGCATGTAACTGGAAGGAGTCAGGCCAGAGGAAATAGGAAATAGAAAATACTAAGGTAAATAAAGGGAAGAAGGATTAGGAAATTGAGGAGAAAATTAAGGTGGCTGGCAGGCAAGGAAATCAGAATTGGGAACTCCAGAAAGGAGAGAGAGGTTGTCCTGAAGAAGAAAGAGTGAAGAAATGACCTACATAGTTTGGGAAAAGTTCAATAAGCTCTGGACCTGGGGGTGCAAGTTTTAGACCTATACAGAGGCACACATACATGGGAGAAAGGAGAGAAGAAGTTTAGCCTGAAGGTAATAGCTAGGAAGGAGAAAAAGAAAAGGAAATGCTAGTTAGAGCCAGCCTGGAGAGATCAAAGAAGAAATAAATCTTTCAAGTTAAGGGAGAAAGACTCCTCATGAGTAAGAGGTAAAAGGAAGTAAGTATGAGACTTTTCTTCCTTTGGCACTGTGCCCAGCCAGGGATTCAGATCAGTTGGCATACTTGGCAGCATGGATAAAGAATCTGGAAATTTTACCCATGGGGGAATTGGCCAGTGGATTTGGTTGGGAACGAATTGTGGCTTACAGAGCCAAGAGGAGGAGAAGCAGATGTGATGAGGCTGATTATGACTGAGGAGATCTGAGAGGGATTGAGATGCTAGGAAGAGAGTAAGAAAAAAAACTGAGACAATGCAGAGACCGTGGGCATTCTGCAAGAAAGGAGGGAGAGTTGATGTGTGGGAATAAGTACAGTGCATTTTAAAATATAGTGCACATTTAAGGAGACTGTTATCTCTGAGTAAGCTTTCAGGACACGCAGAAGGATTCATTCCGAATGAGCTATAATCGTTCAAAAGTATTCTTGTGCCTATGTAACACTGTATACCTATACTGTTACTGGATTCTCAGTGCAAATGGTAAAAAAAAACTGTTCTAAGTTCATAGATTGTTCATAGTTAATTGTTTATATTTTTATTATAGAATTCAGGTGTTAAACTCAGGACTAGCTATTGTTCTAAAACAGGAGCTACATAGGAGCTACATAATTCTGACAAAGCATGTACTTCATGATGGTTATTGAAATTAATTTTATATGCTGTTTTTGCATCCTGTGCAATGTTTTCTTAAAATCAGGCCAATGAGAGTACAAATTTGTTTCTAAGGCCCAAACTAAGATTTATCTTGACCCATGATTAGTTGTGTGGGCTTTACTTTGGGACATGGAGAGGAGTCACTCCATAACTCAATGGATGTTTTTGTGCTAGAATTTCCCCTGCAATTTGAACCCATTTTTTTTTCTTTCCTGATAGGGCTTGTGGATTGTGGGAAGTAATTATAATATTAATATAATTCTACTTCTCTTAAACAACTCTGTGAATTATGGAGCATTACCTCTTATGAATTATCAGGACATCTCCATCTAACCATTGCTTTTAAAACAATTAATAACAGTACATCTTGTAACAGTGGCCATGTTTCTTTTTCCAGTTATGTGAAAAAAGTAGTCTATAACAATTAATATAGAAATTAAATTCAAATACTACTTTGCCTACTAGTTAACCATCTGCTGTAGTCCTAGCACAAATCACAACTTCAAGAAATAGGCGTGAATGCTATCTGTACTTGCTGAATGTTGAGATTAAGTATTAAGCAATACAGATAAGGTCGCTTTATTAAAACTATGCTGATTATAGAAATATAGAAAAACTTATGTTAAAATCTTACGTTCCATGCTGTTGTTACAAATAGTTATAGGCAAGTCATACAGAAAATGGCCACTGGAATGACTCCTTCAGTCAAGGTCGTCTGATGGGGGGGGGGCAAGCCCCTACTGGAGTCTTTTTGTCCAGGAATTAATCCCTACTAATCTCTGCCTCTAATCTCTTAAAACTATAAGTCTTTCTCTGAAAAAAGTTAAATGTGGAAAGTATACTGCACGCACATGATGACCAAACATTTGAACTCAATACTAGAGGCTTTGGTTAACAGTTGTTTGATACTCCTGAAAGCTTCATCATGTTGCCAAACATTTTGTGTTCTGAGTAGTTCATTTAAAGAGTGCAGGATTCTGCCAATGGTGGTACAGTTTATCCAAGCTATTGACCCTATAGTCTATATTCCAGCCATGTATGTACAGCAAAGACAAAAAATGGTGTCTTCCAAATATATTGAACATTTCCCAAAGTTCATGACACTATGCTCTATTGAGCACTGTGGGAAATTTAAATGGTACCTGCAAGCCTTCTGTCTGTGATGATGTTTATTTACTGTGTTGCTTCTGTGAAACCTGTAATGCAGGGAGGATGGCAGAAGACCTTTTGTTTAGGGCTCTTCACATACACCATTTGGCAGATACTTCAGTTTAACACTGGGACAACTAATATTCCCAAACAGTGATACATCAAAAGGCTAACTCACGACAGTCACTAGGACTTGGTTCTTCACAATGGCTGGCTTGATGCACTGTGCTAAGCCATGGTTAATTTTAATAATGGTTTATTGGATAAGCCATGGTGGTTAGGTTCATACTGCATTTTGTTTGTTTTGGTGCCTTTGAGTTAGTGTTGACTCTTGGCTATTGCTTGGACTAGTCCTTGGCAAGATTTCAGAAGTGGTTGCCATTGCCGCCTTCCTAGGGCTGAGAGAGAATGACTGGCCCAAGGACACCCAGCTGGCTTTGTGCCTAAGGCAGGACTAGAACTCATGGTCTCCTGCTTTCTAACCACTATACCAAACTGGCTCTCTCATATAGCACGCTGAGAGGTAAAACATAGTGGCTGAGTTTCTACACCACACTAAAGCAAATTGAAACCAATGACATAGTGCAATATAGCACCAGTTCAGAAAGGATTTCATATATTTAGCTGGCACAGGTTATGCTCATTCCACCTTGACTCCTATTTATCTACTTTCCTTTTCTATGTACTTCTTTTCTTTTGAGATGTGCTGATGAGAATCCATGGTACAGTGGTACCTCAAGTTACGAACTTAATCTGTTCCATGACTCTGATCGCAACTCGAGTTGGTTGCAACTCGAGGTAAATTTTCCCATAAGGTTCAATGTAAATACGGCTAATCCGCCCTCCGAATTTGGTCGCACCATGAGGCAAATTTCCCCATAAGGTTCAATGTAAATACATTCTTGCCAAGCCTGCTCTGCATTTTCTTTGGAGCCATGCTGACAAGCACACCAAAAACCTTCCAAACGCCACAAAACACACCACAAGCCTCACTGAACGTCTCCTTGCTACTGCGATCTCGCCCACAGGAAGCCGCGACCGCGTGGCAGCAGGGCAAATGGCCGCGGATCCGGTTCATAGCTCGAGGCGGAGGTTGCATGTCGAGGTAAATTTTTGGGGCCGGAGCTGGTCGTATCTCGAAAAATTCATAAGGAGGGGCGTTCGTAACTCGAGGTACCACTGTATATAGATAATAGGATCTCTCAATATATCGTATGCCTCATTCATTCCAAATCTTTTAGAATGTTACCACTTTGAATAATATCTTTTCTGTAACTGGAAATGTTCTTGTGAGTCAGCTCTGCCTGTGAACCATAGGAGATAAAACTAGAAGTCAAGTCTTATTCTTTTCTGTATTCAGTCCTTTTGTTCACACATCAAGTGAATTTATGCAACTATTTGATTTTTCTCCCAACTCTTCTTTTTTCTCCCAATATACTGATTGGAACAGCATTGCATATTCAAGAACAAATGAAACAATCAGTAGTTCCTGTTCATTTTATACATTATAAATGGTGAATGGGCAAAACAACCAGTCTCCGTACCCTTAAAATAACAATAAGACAATGACAATCTAGTGTGACTGATCTACTCTGCAACAATTAATTGTACCTGAACCTTAAATGTTATAGCTGCTGGAGTGGGTGGCCACAATCCATTTAAATAAATAAATAAATCTGATGGGTGGAGGTGACTAGGGAAGGAGGCCATATTCCCCAGTAGCCCCAGGATGCTTAAAGAGAGCTTCACATGCACAAGTGTGCTCTCCTATTGGTATTTCTCCTACTGGTAGGTACCAAAACAGAGCAGGCTAGAGTTGATCAATGATCATCACAGCTTTCTCATCATTGGCCCCGAGTCTAGGCTGTATCAAACGTATTGGCAACTTGGGTGTCATATCCCTCATTTAGGCTTGCAGAAAAGCCCTAAATATTCATATATATGCTTTTAAAATCAATTGCATTTTATTGGGCCGATCATGGTTTTATCGGTACTTCAGGGGCATCCATGGGGGACAGGGGTCAAAAAAATCACAAAAGATTTAAGTATGCCTATGGAAGAATACAATGTGGTTAGGGCAATAGTTAATTGGAATTTCATGTTTTTACAAACTAGTATGTGTAAATATGGTGTGTTTATCAGTGTGTGAGGGTGGGGAGCTTACTCGGTTTAAATCTTTCATCCCCCCTGAAATCACATTGGCCCGGTCCCTGTTGCCTCTTCCTAAGGCCTTGAAAACTTGGTTTTGTGCCCAAGCCTGGGGGCCTGGGTGTGGAAAAAGCTTGTCTCCTGGCTGTGTGGATGCTTGGGTAGATAATGCACAGCTGCTATATGCTTTATTTTTATTCTTTTATATTGTGTATTTTATGTATTTAATTTATTGTAAGCTGGCTAGAGTCACATAAAACTGAGATGGGTGGCTATATAAATCGAATGAATGAATGAACAGAGTTTGTGAGAAAACAGGAATAAGCACATTCTTATCCTCTGTCTAATTCTAGTACCTTCCACAAATCATGGTTTGCTTTTCTGTTTATCATATTCTCTTGGGAGATATGGCTAAATTACTGTGTTGTGGAGCTTTTAAGCCCTCCCACTTAATATAGCTAAGCCCTGGAGAGGTGTAGGCTGACAGACTGATACACAAGGATTATTTTTTCCTTTCACTGACTTCTGTTATAAGGCTGTTAAGGAAAAGTATTTGCAAGTTCCCTGCCACAGTGAATTTTAAACAGAGAAGTTTTTGCCACCACACGTTTTTCTTTCTTTTGACAGCTGCTATTCTTTTCCTTAGCTTTCCTATGAAATTGCATTTACGTTGCAACTCAGCATTGCATTTAGTAAGAAAGCTTTATCAGTGTCACTGTTATGCCCAAGAAAAATCCATTTTTTATTTGGCTGATAATGAAAATGCCAGGAAAAAAAATCAAAATGTGTGTTCTGTCGTTATGATTGCTAATTCTAAAAACAATTGACTGTACAGGCATGCATCACTGTGAAAATGCACACAAATGTTGTCTAAACAGACCAAAAATGCAAAAAGAGTTGAAATTCTGATGAAAGCAATGATTCACTACTTCTTAGAAAACATTTTACAGACTTCACCTAGTTACCTTTAGTTTAGTGGGCAAGATGGAATGAAATTGACTGATAAGCAAGCTAGAAAATCTGCAACTTTCCTGTTTTAGAATACATTAAAAAAGAAAAAAACAGTGTTAAAGTAATATAACAGTTTACCTTTAAAGATTGGTTGGCAAATTCTTTACCTAATATGTATTTTAACACTTTCTAACATAATTCTTCCAGTAGTAATGTATGGCTGTGAGAGCTGGACCATAAAGAAGGCTGAACGCCGAAGAATTGATGCCTTTGAACTGTGGTGCTGGAGAAGACTCTTAAGAGTCCCCTGGACTGCTAGGAGGTCAAACCAGTCAATCTTAAAGGAAATCAACCCTGATTGCTCATTGGAAGGATTGATAATGAAGCTCAAGCTCAGATACTTTGGTCACCTAATGTGAAGAGAGGACTCTTTGGAAAAGACCCTGATGCTGGGAAAGATTGAAGGCAAAAGGAGAAGAGGACGGCAGAGGATGAGATGGCTAGATAGCATCACTGAAGCAATGAGCATGAAATTGAGCCAACTCAGGGAGGCAGTGAAAGATAGGAAGGCCTGGCGCAATATGGTTCATGGGGTCACGAAGAGTCGGACACGACTTAACGACTAAACAACAACAACAACATAATTCTGGCTCCAGGCAGAGGACTTTTCCAAATTAATCTCTCCAGGCATTTTAAAAAGTAAAGGTTTTGAAGATGATTTATCTGTATCATCTTTAACATTCTGAGTTGTATCTTGCTTTGCTTCATACAAAATAGGTAAAGGAGAGAAGGAAATGGAGGCAAAGTAAGATCAGCTGAGTGCTTTGCTATCTTACCAGCATGAGGTAGAGGTATTTGAAGACCTGCAAAGCTATGGAGAACATTAAAAGTTTGGAGAAAGCATAAACTCATCTCACCTAACATAAGATTCCACTCCACACACTCCAGAAAGGAAGCAGCATTTGGGATTGTTTGGGCGTATTGTCTGGATGTAAAATGTATTGTTTTACTGGGGAAATGTGGAGGGTGGGGGGTGAGTTTAAGTACAGAAAACATTAGATAAACCTTAATCGTAATTTAAGCATGAGTTGGGAGCTGTGTCATGGGAATGGCCAGGGCATATAGAATGGCTCAGTCAATTGTCTTAGAAGAGATGGTTTCAGAAAGGTTTCACTTCTTCTGATATCCACACGTTTCTTTCATACTACTCTTGTCTTCAGTTAAATAGATTTTGAAGATTTTTGAAACAGTGCATATTTGTATAAAGCTGTATCCCAGAGGTAAAAGTAAGGAAAGCAAAATTCCTATTTTAAACTAATGTCACATCCCTGGAAAAAGAGAGATGGACACATCAGACATGCACATGTATACTTACACAGTCCAAAAGATAATGATTCTCTTGCTTTAACCCTGAGAAAAAAGACAGAATATTTTTGTGCGGTGCTGGGAATAATAATAACAGCAACAATAACAACAACAATTGAATAAATGTATATGTCATCTGATTCCCAACAACAAATGATTGTTGCTATTATTTTCCTTCCAGTGACTGAAGATTATATGGTAGTGAGTCACTGCTTGCAATGTTTATGTTTATCCCAGGCTCATATACTTGTCAGGTTCTGGAAGAATTTCAAAAATGGCAAAATTTAACCAGAAATAATAGTGGAACAAAATAAATGAGTGTTTTTTTCCCATGGAACCTGTCATTCATTTCCAGTTTTGTGTCTGAAAGGACCAAGGCTCAAACAATTGTGGAAGAGCAATGGATACAAAGAAACTGTCACAGAAATTACAGTGACTAAGATTGGGGAAACAATTCATCTTATGAGACTTAAAAAACAGGGTCTATTGTATCATTTTAAAAATGAATGAAAACAGTGACTTCTGAGCAGAGGCAGGGAACTCCAGTTTATTTCTTTGTTTCTGTTTGCACTTACATATTTGTATGCTGCCTACTCATACATCTCTAGATAGCTTTTATGTATAAAACTTTAAAAATCCATAAAACCACAATGAAACAATTCACAGGAAATAAAAGGTAAAATCTTCTTGCCTCAATGCCCTCCAAAATAAGTCTATCTTTTCCATTCTAAAAATCATAAGGGTACCTGACCTTGGGGCATGTTGTTCCAGAGAGAGGAGGATGCTACTGTGAATGTTCTTGGAATGCTAAGACAGAGAATACACTCTGTCTGCTAGACTGTGTAGGATAGGCAGATTCTATTTTGAAGAGATGGCCCCCAAAATAAGATGTTGTTGAACCACAACTTCTAACTGTCTGAGCCAGGATAGCCATACTGAGGGATGCTGAGAGCCAAAGTACAGTAACAGTTCAAGAAATGTGGGCTCCCCATATCTTCTCTCCAGCATTGTCATCAGGTTTAGTCCTATCTGTGATATCATTAGGGGGTTGTAGTAGATGCAGAGTCAACTCTATGAAGTTTATGGTTGTTGGCTAGCTAATTGTATCCAGTAGCCCTCAGTCACGGCAGGGGAAGCAAATCAGTTAGCATCCATATACTTGCATGATGCTAACCCTAACTCCAGATATGTGACTAAAATTTCCAGGCAGCATGGCCAGCCATAATTCTAAGGATTACATATTTGAAAGGTGACAACTTAGGAATATTGAGATAAACCTACTGAACAGAAAGAGCTGAATCCAAGACTTCCAAATCGGAAGTCTAATGAGAAGTCTGATGGTCAACCTCTGTGTTCCATAATTCCCAGTTTTTTAGTTGAACATCTATTAGCCAAGAGATACAGAAAAATCTAACATGTTGCTGTCATTTTGCAGTTGTCCATATATTTGTGGCCAACTTATGGCATATATAACATCTATCTCCAGAGTTTATCACTGTACCTCAAAGGAATTCCTGCATCTGGGAAAAAGTGCTCTATGATGAGGCATAGGAATGTGTTTCCAAAACATAGCCTCTTTTCAGATTTGGCAAGTTGGAGAATGAACTGGCAAAGCAATGTTTTTGATGCCGTAAGCATAGTTAAGTGCCATTTTTTTCTCTTTGATCCTTTAAATGCATCCAGATAATTGATACTAAAGGCAAAAATGATGCAAGAGATAATAGAAGTTAGTTACTTCTTTAATTGCCTCCATGTTGCTAGTGAAAACTTTCTAGGGTGTGATGCCCTAAGAAGACACAGCAGCCTTCCACTCCTAAATCCAAAATCATTACTAAGGTGTGGTATAGCCTGCAAGCAGCAAATGGTAAAAAGAAACATGCAACGAATATTTTCGGTGACTGATTTGATTTCTTCACTGACATCAGTCTACCCTAATTTCACAGTGCATTCCAGGTCATTGTAACTAAGCAGATGGAGTTCCAACACAGAGTAACTCCGTAAAGTATGGCTCACAATGCTTTTCATTCCCTTGCTGCATCTGATTATGAATGTTGGCAACCGACAACACAGCTACCCATTATTTTGAGGAAGAAAACAGATGAAAATAGGTTCATCACATTTTTTTAAAGGACCCCTCCCTCCAACTCTCCCCCCAGAGCCAGTCCTGCCTATATATGTGTAATATGGCCCCACCATTTTGAACAGACCAGGAAAATACTGAATGTAGCATTTCCTGTGACAAGCTTATAGCACGTGTCGCTACATAGGACACAGGGGTCTGGGGTATGAGAAAATGGAACATTACCCATTTTGTGCATCCCTTGCCTAAATCAGGGGTTACTCTATTTTTTATTCTATGTTATGTACTATAGTATAAGAACCTGAATAGTGATTAAAAGAATTCTGCCATTGATCCAGCTTGGAGCTCAAACACAAGCCAGAACAAAGTCTCTTCACAAATGTCTAAGATGGGTCATAAATCATCTGAGTGAGAAGGGAGAGGGGGGACAAGATGAGACACTTGGTAAAGCAAAGAAGTCAGAATTGGCCCCCCTTGCCTTTAAATCTTTTCTTGAGGACCCCAACCCTGATCAAAAATTTACCCAACCCCCAGAAACGTCACTGTCTCTAGGGAGGCAAATAAAATGGAGGAGGGTGTGGTTGCATGATATAGGCTAATTTGGGAGTAGGCTGGAGCTCCAATGGTCTAATTCTTTAAATCAAGACTGATTGATGCCAGTTGTTCTCAAAGGCAGGATCCTTAGTATTTTGGGATCTACCCACATATAATCATGTGTTGGAGTAGATCTTCATGACAGCCCATGTATTTTGTACTCTTTTACATGCTGTGTCCATTACAAATATTTTGGACCTAGAACTAATAATGCTTAGGACTTTGCCCTTGAACCTGTACTTGTTTTCCTGAGAAAACATCAAAACCTGTATTTCAATCCATATTCATTTACAATCCCCTATGAAACCATAGGGTCTTACATCCAAGCAAACCTTTTCAAAATCATGCTGCTAATCTGATAAATTTCTCTTCAGCTATGTTCAGATCTGCCTGTTGCTTTCATGCAGCCTGACCTACATCACAGAATTATCATTAGGATAAAGCAGGATTATCCTCTCATACAATTAATAGCTCTGGCTAATGGAAAATTGACTGCAGAGTGTGCAGCTTGGTTACCTTTATGATACAATTATTTTATGATATGAAAAAACACAATTCTTTTTCTGTAATTGATTACCTTGGATGCTTCTAGGTGAAGAGGGCCTTTGTCAAATCCAGTTCAAAGTTGATATTTCAAAAATGGGACCATGGTGGCTTATTATCTGTACTGTCACTGTGTAGCTTGCCAAAAGGGTTGCCCGTCCCTTAAGCTGTGACTTTCTCATGTTTGCATTTGCCCAAACTATCAGCTCTAACTACTTACGACCTGAGGTCCACCAGCATCTAAAAACAAGGTGGGGATTGCAGAAGTGAGACTGAAGCCCTGCCTCTTTGTACTTGCATCAATATTACACATGAGAAGAGGCAGGACTTTGATTGCTCTACCATGGCTGCCAGCTTGCCCTTTTTTAATGCTTCCTTCCCTGCCTGGGTGCTAGTGCTGAGGTCAATACCTAAGTGAAAAGTTTGGGGACATCTGAAACAAAAGCTAGAAGCTATGAAACAATTAAATCCACACTCCCATTTCTTCATTCCCTGGAAAGTTAGTTAGACAAAACTAGGAAATTAGTTGTTAGTTAGACAAAACACAGGCCTGTTAAAGGAAATAACAACTAAGTTTAGGTTGCAGTGCTAAGCTGGAAGCCCCAGTGAGCACAGTGGGACTTATTTCTGAATAAATATGCCAAAGATTGTACTATAGGCAGTCAACATAGGAACTTCTTATGGCATGAGCAATGCAAATTCCATCGCTATCTTTTTTCCTAGCTATAAAAAGAATGAAATTTGTCTTGACAAGTACACCCAGAACTTCAAGGGTAGTTAGGTTAAGGAGATTTATTTTAATTTTCCATGGAACATGCAACTGCACTTTAGTGGGTTTGGAGGATTAAATGTAGTTGCTGGCCACAAAATAAGAAACTGGAATTTCCAAGCCTGCAGGTAATTCTCAAATACAAAGGAAGCTGTTGTCTCAAATTTATCTCAGACATTCGACTTTCTCGTTGAAGAAGCAGCTTCAAAGCCCGAGTCCACAAAGATGATACACTAATCTGGCTTTGAGGTTACCAAGCTGTATTACTGGCAGCCACATCCTTGTTGTAACTTCCATTACAATTTTCCATTTTAGAAAAATAATGTTTTGGCATTCATGAACAACCTGTCAAATTTGCAAAGAACCAAGTTCTGCTGAGTTTGGACCATCCTTGCTCTGGACTGGAATTTTGTATACTGAGTGACTGAGAAGATCATGAAGAGCTTTGCTTTTAGTGAAGATTCCAGAATTCTATTTCCTCCCATTGCTTTCAGAACATGTTGAGGAAAGGCATTTTTCACCAAGTGCAATGGCCCATGAGTTCAGTTCCTGGTATTGGGTATGAACCCCATAGTATAAGCTCTGGCTATCATTGTCTGATGATTCCCAATAAGGATGAGACCAGTCACATACTGCCTCCTGGTTGCCAGTGTAACTTGTTTCACCAATGACCATGCAACTGTGTTACGCTTTTGTTGAGCTGGTGCAGATTACAGACACACACTTATTGTTGTTTTATGATACAAATATAATTGTTTTATTATATAAAATATAATTTTGGGGTCATTTTATTATACAAAAAATAAAATGGGTGTAATTACTCTGTCTATATAATCTTAATGGTCTATTGCTTAATGCTGCGTGCTGTTGTGTGTATCTCTTACTTTCTTACCGCCTATTTTAATCTATGGTTTTTCTATTACCATAAGTTTCATAAAGCTTCTTTCTTATTTAATCTATACCTTTCTATCTTTAGGTTCTATGTCTGCATTTTCCTACCTCACATTTCTTATCTCTGTATTTTTTTTATCTTGAATATCTCCTAGATCTTTGAGTCTTTCTTGTTTCCCATGTCCTCAGCTCTTGTAACCAAACTTTCCATGCGCATCCCTTTCATTCCTTCTCTAAGGACTTGTGGGGTCAGAGCTTTTCCGCTCTCCCTCCTGCCTCCCCCAACCCCAAGCATGCACAGCCCTCTCTTCCTGGAACTGAGTTATAGAACTCTGCACCTGGGCTGTTGCACGCCATGGGCCTGCTCTGCTTGCTTCTTTACAGACACTGATCAGGGTCTTTTCCCCTGGCCCCATATTTGGGCTGTGCTGCAGCACATCTTGGCTGTTTGAGGCTGCTCCAAGGCTTGCTCTTCCTTCTGTCACCCACTAAGTTTGCCCACTTTTGAACTGGAGATTTTTCTCATTTCCCTGTTCAACTCTGTTGTCGCCACATCCACCCCAGGAGCACTGAGTTTCTTTTTTGTTTAATGGGTCATGCTGTCCCATTAAGGGGAAAGCAGGGCTGCTTTAAGTGTCATTCCCAGGCAACATTGAAATTCTGGATCTCAGGAGGGAAGCAGAAATGCCCATTCATTCAAGGCAGCGAGTTCACCCTTCCAGGAATTATTGGTTCTTATTTTTGTAACATGTATCTTTGATTTTATACTGCATAGCTCAGTGGGAAGAAATCCCATCCGTCTCCCCAGTATGCATTTCCAGCCTCCAAGTGGCTCCAGGGTCACAGCACCAGACTGTAATGGCAAATAGCAGATTTTCAACAGCATAATGTTTGCTTCATATTAGATAGACAGACAGACAGATAGACAGACAGACAGACAGACTTAATTGATTAGTCAGTTGACCATATCAAAGCATGGGCATCAGCCACAAAAAGATACAATGAAGTGAGATAAAATAAACTACGGTGAGATAAAATAGAAGAAAATATGGTAAGGTAAGATAAAGTAAAGATAAAAGAGTAAGATAAAATAGTATAAGATAAAAGAGTAAGATAAAATAGTATAAGATAAAATAGAATGCAGAGATATATAATAAGGTAAATATTACAGTTCAAAAACAGTGTACGTTTAGGTGAATTCATCACCTTTGCATGCAACCCCAATGTGTTGTATAAAACATGTTGTCTGTTGGACAGCCCTGGCTATAAATCTAGCAGTTCTGGTGACTACATATACATTTGTGCCCTGAAGAAAATAAGATAATCTTTTGTTAGAGTCCCAATATATGGTTCTATCAACTGGTGTCTGTAAGTACTGAGCCCTTGCTGAAGCATATAATTGACAGTTGAATAGGACATGTGCAATGTCTTCAATTTCTGATGCTCAACAAACACATGTTCTCTCAAAGTGGAATTGTCCATATTTGACCATAGAGTCTAGCTGCTCGAATCTTGTTCTGGTAAGGCTATCCTATGGTATTGAGTCGAGCCCATTGTCAAGTATTTTTCTGTTTGAAAGGACATTTTATTTTTGGCCAGCCATTTCAACGACCTGATGTTTGCAAGTGACTCAATATTAGCTTGGGCGTTAACATCCAAGTCTCTTTGTTTGAATATTGCCTTGGCCTGATATGCGTCTGAGAATAAATATTGTGTTGAGAGGCCAAGATGTGAGCTAATTTGAAGACGTTGATTGATTCATATAGTGGGTTGAAGTGTGCCCACCTATTCTTTGAGGCACATTTTTGGTAGTCTGTCAGGTTCCATTGAGAGGGTCCTCCACCAGTAATTAAAAACTTTAATTACTGTTAGACTATAAATGGAACAGGTGCCTGTTTCTGCTCTTATTGCTACTGCAGGTGTATTCCTGTCGGTCCCCAAGATAGTTCTTAAAAAGCATGCTTGAATTTGTTCGAGTAAGGAGGCCATTGATAGGCCCCACAGATCTGCGCCATATGTTAGCATTGGCACAATGTTTGCCTTGTGGGCCTTTAAAATGGGGAGCAGAGTGCTTGGGTGGTTATAACTAAATAATTTAATTAGCATTTTAGAGCTTGCTGTTGCCTTTACAGAACTTCATTTGAAGTGGTTGGCCCAAGACCCTGTATCCATAAAAACCACCCCTAAATATGAGAACGAATCTGTTTGTTTTATAGGATCCCCATCCAAATGCCAATTGTACTTGGGTCATCTTTTTCCAAAAACCATCACTTTGGATTTAATCTTATTAATATTCAAAAAGTTAGAAGTGCAACAGGCACCAAATTTCTTCATCAGTCTTCTCAGGCCTACTTGGGAGTGTGCCATCAGAACCATGTCATCTGCATACAAAAGGACGTTGGTGTGTCTGTTAAGGATCTTTGGAATGTGAACATCCATAGAATGGAAAAATCCTAGGATGTCATTAACGTAAAGATTTAATAACATCGGGGCCAAGGTGCATCCTTGTCTAACACCTTTGTAAGTGGGTGTGCTGTGTGCAAAAGAGCTATTGACTCCAGTACAGACTTTCAGGCATGTATTTGTATAGAGGGCCTTTACCAGGTATAAACATCTAGGTTCCATATTTAGCTTGGCAAGCTTTTTCCATAAGCTGCCTCTATTTTTGGAGTCAAATGCCACACTAAGACCTATGAAAGAAGTAAACAGATTTTTCCCAATTTTTGTATATTTGGTACATTACCAAGATGGTAAACATCAGAGTAGGATGGTAAATACCACAGTGTGATGGCAAATAGCAGATTTTCAGCAGCATAACGTTTGCTCCATATTAGATACTTAGGGGAGGAAATGGAAGTATAATGGCTCTATGGTCCCCATAGGGGGCTTTGGTGGTGCAAAATAGCAGATTAGTGGCAAAAAAGTTTTGCTTAATTTGTATGTGGGGGTTGGAGTTCAGAAAGTTTACGGGTGAGAACACTGAACTGTTGACGAAGCAAAGGTTTCCACTACCATTCTTACAATTCCCAAATCAAGCAAATCCTACCCAAATAAAGCAAAAGTGGATAAAATATGTTTGTTCTTCCCTCTTCTGATAACACTTCACCAGAAGTTATTCTCCAGGATAGGAAAACCAACTGGTAGCCACCAACACAGAAGAATTTGCTCATCCCTGGCATAGTTTACAGTTTACTCTTATCATGTCCCTAGAATCAGGAACCCATGCAGATTCAGTGTGCGATGAACCACAGATTACCACAATTAGGAAGAAAACTTCATTACCTCTTCTATGCTTTCCCATCCTCTCTGCTGACCCTTCCATATTTTCTGCAGTTTCCCAGCCACAGGCTTTAGATCTGAGGGATATTAACATATGACCCTTGTCATGGTCAGATCACTTACTGTTTAGTTTATAGCTTTCCACTGCTGCTGTCCCCTCCAGGGAGGTGGGTCCTGTTAGATCAATCCCATCCTAGGTGCCTAATGGATCCATTTGGTTTCCAGAAAGTCCACGTGGGTAGTTTCCTGAGTCTTTACTGGGCAGTTCTTTAGAAGTCTTGTTCACTTCTTGAAACAAGGGAGTGTTGATGGTCTTGAATAGGATTGCACCTGGACACCCTATCTCTACACATTGATCCTAGTAGGGCTATTTGGATTCTGAGGAACTCCAGGAAATGTAGCTTCAGAAGAGGTGCCTACAGAAAGATGAATGATGAGTCCAATCAAGTATTTGTATGAACCTATATTAGGGACTACTAATATTGATTGTGATAAGGGTAGCAAAACTTGATTATTTTTTAATCAATTATTATTTAGTAGTGATAAGGGTAGCAAAACTTGATTATTTTTCTGCCCTTATTGCATCTGTAGAAAGCCACACTGCAGCCCTTTTTAAAGCAACTCAGACTTTTATGGAGGTCAATAGACAGCAGAATATTTTGAGGGCTGTTGTGAGGAATATTTCACACATCTGACAGATAAAGTTGCTTGGATATTTTTGGAGCTGGACTCTGGCTTGGCAGGTCCTATGGAGCTGACTGGGGAGGGATCTTGCTCTATTATCTGGGAAGAGTTTGAGCCTGTGAGTGTCGAGAAAGTAGAGAGGATCTTCCAAGATGCTAGCGCTGCCATCTGGGTATAGATCCTTTTCTCTCCTGCTGATCAAGGGTTGCTGAGACATAACCATTGGGTTAGAGCAGTGATTAAGTCATCCTTGAGTGAGAGGGTTGTTCCACCCGCCTTGAAAGAGGAAGTGGTATATCCCTTCCTCAAGAAGCCATTACCGGATCCAGCAGTGTCAGTTTATTTCCAACCTATCTTCCATCTCCCCTTTTGGTGAAAAGTAGTGGAGAAGATGGTAGTGCAGCAAATCGAAGAGGCTCTAGAGGAAGCAGATTACTTGGACCCTTTTCAGTCAGATTTAGGTCTGGGTACAGCACTGAGAAAGCATTGATTGCCCTTGTAGGTGACTTCTGGTGGGTCTGGGATAGGGATGGCATGATCCTTCTGATCCTGATTGCTCTTTCAGCAGCATTCAATATCATCAATCATGGTATCTTTTTGGACCATCTCTGGGGATTGAGAGGGGGACACTATATTGCAATGATTCTCCTCCTTCCTCTGAGGCCAGTTTCAGTTGATGTTAGAAGGTGGGGAAAGATTTAGCTCCAGGTACCTGCTATGCAGGGCCTCACATGGCTTGACTCTCCCCACTCCTATTTACATGAAGCCACTAGATGAGGTCATCCATTACAAAGAGTCAGGTATCATCAATATATAGATGATACTCAGTTCTATATCTTGACCCTGAGCTGGTTAAGCAATACTATGGAGTGCCTGGCAAAGTGCCTGGCAGTGCCTGGCAAATTTAAGGGTCTGGACTAGAGGAACAGGCTGAGGCTCAACTCTAGCAAGACCGGGTGACTCTGATTTCAAGGACCTTCCAGTCACAAGGATTTACCATCTTTACTTCTTGAAAGGATTACATGTCCCAGGAAGAGCTTGTATGTAATTTGGGGGTTTTCAATGAGGAGGTGACAGCCATGGGTAGGGGGACCTTTGCACAAATCTAATTGTGTGCCAATTTCATCCTTTCCTGGACTGGGAGGCTCTTCTTACAGTCATTCATGAGTTGGTCACATCCTGCCTGGCCTACTTAAAAGCACTCTATGTCTGGCTACCCATGAAGACCACCTGGAAACTACAGTTGGTCCAGAATGTGGCCATATGAGCAATTACAGGTGTTCCTTGATTTACCCATGTAACATTTCTGTGTTGTGAGCTGCCAGTGGGATTCTGGGTGCAATTCATAGTGTTGGCTATCATCTAAAAAGTCCTACAAAGGCTTAGGATCTAGTTTCCTTCAGAACTATCTTTCTCTTGCCATTTCCACCTGACAGATTTAGTAGAGTTGGCCCACTTCAGAGCCAGCTGTAAAGCATAGTCACCTTGTGGCACTGAGGAGACACGCCTTCTTTGTAGCTTTACCCGCCCTTTGGAACAGCATCCCTCCTGAGGTCTGAATGGCCCCAACACTGTTGGGCTTTCCTAAAGCTATGAAAATTTAGCTCTCCAAGCAGACCCTGGGATAGAGTATAATGTCCTATGAGTTCAATCCTTTTGAGTTGGTTATCATCCCAACATATGGTTATGTAGCATTATTGTTTTGTTATTTCTACCACTTTACAGTTATTTTAACCCTAGTATGTAAGTTGCCTAGTTACTTAAGTGATTCGAGCAGTAAATAAATAAATAATAAAGGTTAGGTGCTCTTTAAGTCTAAATTCAGCAGCAAGCAGAAATAATCTTAAGGAATAAATTGGATTTTCAACTTTCAAAATGCCTCAGTTGTACACAGACAGGTGCTAGAACAACAGTTCTTATATTGAGAGCTAACCTAGCCTGAAGCTTTCTGCACTGCTCTCAAAGGGTCTGACAGTGCTATTTTTCTGCTAGAGTCAAAATGTTCCTCTCCCACTCATTCTGAATATGAATTTTTAGCCTATAATCCTTGAAATATTTGGCCAGGCCAGGCAACCTGTCTGCTATGTTGTTAGTAACAGCAATAACAAATAATTCTGTCTTTATAGTAAGCATTAATTTTGGAACCTGATTGAATTAAAAAAGTATTTTAATAGACAGTGGTATCATTAGGCATTCCTGAATGACTCATTCCCAGAGCATTACTGATTCTGTGCTGTAAAGCACGATTTCTATGGGACAATATCGATGGTCGCAGTGATATAATTGAAAAAGAAGATAATTCAGAAAGAATTAAAATCATAAAGCCCTGGTGAGCTGCCATGGCACTGTTAACTGCCTGTTCTTGCAAATATTTGTCAAGAATATTGCATTAAGAGTATCCTGGAAATTACTATTAAAAGTAGCTCAGTCTTCCACATCAGGGAAGGATTTTGGAAGGGAGGAAAGGTATATAAATATTATTTTGTGGATTTGGTCCCACTTGCATAACTGATCTGTGGAATTCAGTGCTATGTGATGACTTCTAATTTTGATGGCTTTAAAAGATTTGACAAGTTTATGGTGCAACATTATCAATTGTTTCTTCTCATAATGGCTATATAATGTTCCTATATCCATCACATCTCTGAAGACCACTCGCAGTGAAACAGCCACCCTCATCCTACTAAAGGCTTTACATTAGCTATGTAGCTGGCAAATTAAGAAATAGGACAATGGACTCAATAAATTGTTAATGTGATCCAAGACTCTTCTTAGTTAAGATTTGGGAGTAGCTGATACATCATAACCTGTTATCAGAAGCTCCTTATCTATAAAGTGAGAGAGACGCAGCACCCATCTCACCGAAATGAAGACTGTCAGGCACTGTTGCTTTGTGTTGGCTTCCCTTCTTGCTTTGCCTAACCCCTTTTCCTAATAACCAGCCGAGCTGCTCCATCCCCCATTTATAGTTTGTGATGCAATTCAGCCTATCCTAGTTTAGATATTACTGATCCACTTTGCCAGACAAGTAAATGCCCATCCCTCACTCTGGTTCCAGCTTGTCTGGGAGCTCAGTACCAGCTCCTATTATTCTGAGGTTTTAGGATATTAAGCCAACAGCAATTTGAACCATTCCACTACCAAGCATCTCAAATGTCATTGGGTTCTTTTAGTAATTCTCATGGATCATTAGAAGCTAATGGCTATAGTTTAGTTACAAAGCATATGCTTGGCATGCAGAAGCGTTTAAGTCTCTAGGTCCATGACAGAGGAGGTAGTGCTGTTTGTATAAGCATAAACCACACTTTCATAGATCAGCTGGAGGCTGAACTGATCCTTCTCTATCCCTCTTTGTGTATGTTTTTACCCCTTTTTTCTTTCTTCTTAAGCTTAGTCCTATGCTTCTTGGAATGTGGCCCTGGGCATAGCAAGAGACAAATGTAATCTTTTGCCTCAAACTGCATTAGATTGACCTCAAGTTAGAGATGTAGTGTTCCCACACCCTTAACATACCTGTTCCCCTCTCCTACTACTTTCTTCCAAGACTTGATGAAACACGAACATGGAAGCTCCCCTTGCATTCTTCATTTTAAACTGGCATTTTCTGCTTTAACCAGTCAGCTGCTGCTCTTAGCTAAGAGATCCAAGCCTATCCCTGAGTTCTAGTCTGGAGCTCCAGACTCTGAATTGTTCATGTTCAGCTCTTAACCAGTGGCTAGCACAGCTCTCCTGAAGCCTGGCTGAGGTAACCAGGAAGTGGTAGTAAATTGCAAGGAGGTGGCCAAGGCCAGGTAGTATGCAATGTAGACAAAGGCAGCAAAAGCCAGGAGGAGCCCAAATAGCTTTGTTGTTCCTGTCATTAGCAGAAAGACAGAACAATTTTGCACTCCTTTGCTCAGGAAAGGGCTTCCAGCAAAAAGTCAAATTTACCTTTTCTAGTGATGGGTAAAGGAGCAATTTCAGACTTTATACAGCTATATTTCTATAGATGGAAACATTCTTCCATTTTCAAAGAGATATTCTAATTGTAGAGTCCTTGGGGTTCTCTGAGCTTGGCTCTTTTCTTGCAAATGTTTCATTACCTGGCTAGGTAACATCTTCAGTGCTAAAATGGGATGGGGTTTGCTCTCTATTTATATTCTATGGCATGCCTTGCCAGTGCTGGTGGAGGTGGGGTTTTGTATTTCACTACTCTGGGCCCTTTCTTTGCTATGTCAGATTAATTTCTAAAATGTTCAGATATGATGTGAAAATGAGAAATGATGGTTGTTCTTTGGTCAAAACTATGTGGAGAATAAGCAAATGAGGTGTAATTATTAAGATGCTGAACTGGGATTGAGGAAATAAAGATTGAAACCCCTACCCAACTACAGTACTCAAACTCAGTAGGTGACTTTGTGCAGAACAAATTGTTGCTGTTAAGAAGATAAAATAAGGAGGTCATGGGATTCCTTGGGGTAAGGGGCAACTCATGACATGGCATTATGCAAATGATGCATGCAACTTGTATCAGATGTCATAAAACAAGTACATCATTACATTATCTGCACAATGTGATGACCGATGTTGTCATTTTGACATCATAGTGGCTTGTTACAGAAACCAATGGGAGAGGAGACTTGAATGTGCATCACCTTGAGCTCCCAAAGAAAAGGTTGGTAAAAATGAAACAAATATGATGAACTCAAATTGAAGTGTAAGCCTCACATCGCTCCTGGTATTCCAAACCTAATAATTTAATAATTAAAAAGAGAGAGCTAGGAGAACTCTCATAGAATTGAACTAACTAAAATATTGATGCAGGTTAGATCAAGGTCCCGAAATCACAACCAGGTGCACTACAATATTCTTCTTTTATTTAGTTTACAGAAGAATCTATCAGTACAGGTTGCAGAAGGAAAATGTTTAGTGCTATTTACAATTTGTTTAAAACTCTGCTCTATACAAATTTAATTTGATCATTATGAACAATATCTTTGTAGGTCTACTGCATATAAAGCATTTTGTCAAAGCAGTAACACTGAATAAAATAACCTGATTACATTTAAATGAAGATCATTCAAAACACGGAACATTTGTAAGGGCTATGGATTCAAATACAGAACACAATGTCAATCTGCATCTTTAAAAGCCTATAAGATCTATTTATATGGTTTATTGTTGTATTATTCTACACGCCAATCTATACGTATGTTCTATAGCCATGTTTTTATAAGTTTTTTTTAATTAAATATATTCTACACATTTGTACTTTCAACCAGGAAGATTTCTCCCTAGAGGAAAAAATATAAAATCTTTATATAATTTTTACAAGTTTAGATGAAACTACCTCATGCTTTAGTGCTGTGCAAATTTTTTTAGCATATCCTTTTTTTTAAATTACATGAAATAAAATAATGGCATCCTTTGTAACTATGTATGCTTTTAAAAAACAGCTTTTGATTTTCAATACAATTGCAAGCACTAATACCAAATGCAAATAACAAACAAATGAACTCATTATATAGCAAATTTTTCTATTTTATCCTCCTTTTCTTTTAATTATCTCTTTGAAGTCACTGTTGAGTAAGCATGACACTGGACACTAAGATCAGATGAATAAGGATGACTGAAAAACATCAGCTGTAGATATTCAAAGACATAAATTGATTAGTAAATGAGGTCTTTAATATTTATGCACAATAATAAAAGCCTATGAACTACAGGAAATTACCCCTCCCATATTAAGGCTAGGAAATGCACTCTCTGCACTTATTTGTGCTGTCTAAACAAGCACTCAACAAATGTACGAAAGAAGAGTGCACATCAATAAAAAAAAAAAAAAAAATTAGTTGCAAGAGCCCTCTACAGAGTGCTTTAAAATTACAGGCACATAGTTTGTTGCAGTGAGAAGACTATATATATATATATATATATATATATATATATATATATATATATATATATGACAATTTTAGTTAGTATTTTGTGCCACTTGGCCATCAAGGGTGACTTAGGTAGAATTTACTTAGTAGTTATTCTTCCCCGCCTGTCCACCCCCCCTGCTTTAATTGGCCATGACTGAATTTAAGAAAAAGACTATGTATTATTTTTCAGTGCTGATTCATTTCTCAGTGTTGGAAATACTCAAGAACATTTGTTTATGAGGTCTATATATTGTCAACCGTTTTAGTGCAAATTGCATCTAGAATTCTTGATTGGTTAAAGTTCCGGTTAAGAATGATTTTATGGTAGCAAAATGATTTCTGCTGACGAGTACAGTTAATTTTTTCTTGGAGAGAAAATTCATTGGCGATATGATGCACTAATAAGCTTGTTCAACAACATAAACAGTAGAAATAAAAAAGTGTTCATTGTTCTAGAAAAAAAGTGTGATCAGGTTCATGTAATATTTCAGTTCAGTGGATGCACAGACAGGCAGAAAGGGTTTTTGAAACAATGTTGGTCTCCTCTAATCCTGCAGCATGAAAGACAAAAACTATTCTACATCACAAGTAGCAGATACAGTGGCGCTTCTACAGGATCACACAGCAATTGCTCTCTCCAGTTTTTTCACGATTTCTCTGCCCTATAGAACAATAAACAAAATGTTTTCAAGATAATTAATGCAAAGCACTGCTCTCTGTATATGCATTATAAAAGCGTGATATTATTATAATGCTGAATAGCACAATAATAAGGTTTTACATGAGATTAAAAAATTGCTTTCCTGCTTTCTCAAAAGATTCATTGGAATGTTTTGAATTTGCTGTGTTCTGATGGAATAAAGGCCACCAAAAGAATCACCAGGAAATGCAATAAGTCCCCTGTTGTCTTGTTTTTCATTCTTGGATTACAAAAGTAGATAAGATGGTAGACCACACTGATTATTATCTACCATCCAATTAATTGAAAATTGGCCAAGGGATTATATGGATGTATGTGTGTTTGTATATATGTTTCTATAGCCAACAACATAAACAATAATTAAGCACTTTTGTAGTGTGAAGAAACAAACTCAGTACTGTCTTACTGACAGTTGGGTTGAACATTCTTCCCAATGCACATACAAGATATGAATTGTTTGCAACTGAAAACCTGCTTTCAAAACTCAGAAAGAAAATGCAGGTTTTAAGCACCAGCTTTCTAATAATAAACAATTTAAAAACAGTGTATCAGACAGGCATCATAATATGCTTAATGGGCAACACTTAACCTCACCGCACTCTCGTTCTCATCACACAGTTCCAACCAATGACAGCAGGGACAGAACAAATGTTTTATAGCTAATGTACTATTGTTCTAGTCTCCATGGCTAACCCCCCACCCCATATACACATATATACAGTACTGTGCAAAAGTTTTAGGCAGGTGTGAAAAAATGCTGTAAAGTAAGAATGCTTTCAAAAATATATATTGTAATTGTTTATGTTTATCAATTTACAAAATGCAAAGTGAGTGAATAGAAGAGAAATCTAAATCAAATCAATATTTGGTGTGACTACCCTTTGGCTTCAAACCAGCATCAATTCTTACACTTGCACACTTTGTACATTTGCACAAAGTCAGGGATCTTGTAGCATTAGAGTCAGGTGTATGATTAACCAATTATACCAAGCAGGTGCTAATGATCATGTATTTCATATGTAGGTTGAAACACAGTCATTAACTGAAACAGAAACAGCTGTGTAGGAGGCTTAAAACTGGGTGAGGAACAGCCAAACTCTGCTATGAAGGTGAGGTTGTGGAAGACAGTTTCATGTCATGGGTCATACACCATGGCCAGACTGAGCACAGCAACAAGACAAAAGGTAGTTATACTGCATCAGCAAGGTCTCTCCTAGGCAAACATTTCAAAGCAGACTGGGGTTTCTGGATGTGCTGTTCAAGCTCTTTTGAAGAAGCACAAAGAAACAGGCAACATTCAGGACCGTAGATGCAGTGGTCGGCCAAGGAAACTTAATGCAGCAGATGAAAGACACATCATGCTTACTTCCCTTTGACATTGGAAGATGTCCAGCAGTGTCGTCAGCACAGAACTGGCAGAAACCAGTGGGACCCAGGTACACCCATCTATTGTCTGGAGAAGTCTGGCCAGAAGTGGTCGTCATGGAAGAATTGCGGCCAAAAAGCCATACCTCTAATGTGGAAACAAGGCTAAGCAACTCAACTATGCACGAAAACATAGGAACTGGGGTGCAGAAAAATGGCAGCAGGTGCTCTGGGCCGATGAGTCAAAATTTGAAAGATTTGGCTGTAGCAGGAGACAGTTTGTTCACCAAAGGGCTGGAGAGCAGTACAAGAATGGGTGTCTGCAGGCAACAGTGAAGCATGGTGGAGGTTCCTTACAAGTTTGGGGCTGCATTTCTGCAACTGGAGTTGGAGATTTGGTAAGGATCAATGGTGTCCTCAATGCTGAGGAATACAGGCAGATACTTATCCATTATGCCATAGCATCAGGGAGGTGTGTGATTGGCCCCAAATTTATTCTGCAACAGGACAACGACTCCAAACATGCAGCCAATGTCATTAAGAACTATCTTCAGCGTAAAGAAGAACAAGGAGTCCTGGAAGTGATGGTTTGGCCCCCACAGAGCCCTGATCTCAACATCATCGAGTCTGTCTGGGATTACATGAAGAGCCAGAAGGATTTGAGGCAGCCTACATCCACAGGAGATCTGTGGTTAGTTCTCCAAGATGTTTGGAACAACCTACCTGCCGAGTTCCTTCAAAAACTGTGTGCAAGCGTGCCTAGAAGAATTGATGCCATTTTGAAGGCAATGGGTGGTCACACCAAATATTGAGTTGATTTGGATTTCTCTTCTGTTCACTCACTTTGCATTTTGTAAATTGATAAACATAAGCAGTTACAATATATATTTTTGAAAGCATTCTTACTTTACAGCATTTTTTCACACCTGCCTAAAACTTTTGCACACTACTGTATATGTGGGGGGTGCGTGTGCGCACACATGCATGCATGCACACACATGCAATGGGTTTGGTCTCATATTTTTAATCCAGTGTTCAATTCTGAATTTAAATTCAATAGTTCAGAAGTACTAAAGAAAACATTAAATTGATCGTAAGTGTAACATATTTACAACTAACAAAAAGTTGTTTTCTTCCTAATTTGCATCTATAATATCCAATATAAAAAAATCTGTTGCAATTTGCTAAGCCTACCTTGAGAGTTTGGCTCTGGCAATGTCTCTCTAGCCACCAAATGCATCACTGTTGTTTTGCCAAAAGGCAGTTTTAATGCTGCAAAAAAGAAAAAAAACATTTTTGTAATGCTCTTTTTAATTTGCACAATGTTGTTCCATAATTTTGATTGGATTACAATTATTTTCTGACTCTGATAGTAGGATATTCACAGTACATATTTCTTTAAAAAAAAATTATTAGCCATTCTTTAACTGAGTCTCTCAAGCCACTTAGAGAATAAAAGTTGTACAAGCAGAGAATGTCAGGCCTAGCCCAAGGAACTCCAGGAGACCATGCAAATTCTGTTCAGCAATGTTTATTAGCTACAACCTCTATCAAGAATCTTCCAAGACTGAAACTCTGTTCCCACAGTAACTGTGAAAACAGAGTGAATTCCTCAGGGAGGTGCTAGCCTCATCCTCTTATCTCTTCCTCGCCCTTCAGGAGACGAAAGAGGATGTTTGCCTCCCTGAGTGTGGCCTTCATAATTCCATTCCATCACAGAGAGTAAAATATTGTATTAACTTTTGCAAATCTATTAGAGTGGAAAGGATAAATTAAAAGTCAATGTAGCCATAATTGATTCAATTAAAGTAACAGATTATTTAAAACACTTCTTTGCCAATGAGGTTACTGTGGAATTTAACAGCTGTTTTATATTACTTCATACTCATTGATCTTCACATGAGTTGCTCTATAACTCTCATCATTACCAAATGTCAATTATTGTGTTGACAAAGAATAAAAAAAACTATAATACAATATATGTGAAGGAAACTGATTGTAGGAAGCTATTCTATTTAGCTTTCAATAGTTATGGATTCAATAATCCAGTGGTGATTCTCTGTGCGTATGTGTAAATTCTCTTCAAGGTTAGCTTGATTCCTGCTGATTTTCTGGACCTGTCTATATACAAATGACTTGCTATGGTCTTCTCCTGGGACTTTCCAATTTCCAAGCCTAACCTATACCTCTGGTATTACTTGGAAATTTCCCAGCAAAGTCATAACCATGGTCAACCCTACTTATCTTTTAAAATTGAAGTAAGATTGGCCAATTGTTGCTACCATACTGAAAACTTAAAAGGGTGCAGGTGTTTGGATCTAAATAGGGAAAGGTGCTTTTTATCTGGTGTGGACACATTCAGTGCACACAAGATCTGAAGCATCATTCTCACTTTGAATCCAAATACCTGCATAGCCCTAATATAAATACATCAGGTTTATTCTGTTCTGTTCTAACTTCTAAAGTATCTGCCAGTCAGAGATATGGCGGGAAAACCTTAGGCAAGTTTGGCAGTTTCAAAGTTCCATGATGTTTATTTTTCAGATTACTGTTCTAAAAATTGAGAAACAGGGATTTCATGATTTCCCCCTTACAGGTTTACTAGCTGGGAGAAAAAAGAAGGAAGAAGCAACCAGAAAAGCTGAAAAGAAATGAAAAGCACAAGCATCTGTTGTACTTCCTTCCTGCACCTAGACTGAATTATATTGCCACACAGAAGATTTTCTACTTCCTGCTGAGAGATGAACGGACAGGAAAGAGCCAGAGGCAGTTTCTCATGTGCACTGTATATGTGCTCTCTTTTAATTCTAGCTTCTCAATGGACATCCCTGATGGCCTGCTTGAAAGATGCTTGATCTACTAGTCCCCTTCTTGGGCCTGAGTCACAATTGTCTTATACGGGGCACCATTATAAAGAAGCCACTAAAGGTAGGAAAAATTGACAGATTTAAATATTGTGGCAAGAATATATTAACAATGCTATAAGAAAAAGCGTTCAATGCAATGCGGAAAATGTCCTGAAAAAATACAAACTATTTACAGAAAGCTAATAAGTGATAAAACCTATCATCTGGAAAAAGCCTACATCAGGAATCCCATTGCTTCCAACATTTCAAAAAATAATTTTTCTTCAACTATTAAAACTTTTTAATACTGTAATGTCAAACCTTATAAAATATACTATTTTTAAAAAATACATCAAATAACATAGCCCAATTACTTCTGCAGACAATATTGTAATTCAAAGCATACCCATGTGAGTAGGATTTTTTTCTTTTTAATTTCAATTTCTCCCCAGAGATAACAACACGGAAAAAAAAGGCTCTGTGGAGAATCAGTCTCCATCATGCTACTCCTTCTCACAGAACATAGCAATAATACACCAGATTGTAGCAGAGAAAGTAGAAGAGAAAATAGAAGCAAGCTTATCAACCCTAACTAGAGACTAGGAACTTTTGGTTCCTTATCTGAACTACTTCTATTTCAGTATTCATAAAAATTTTGTAAATAGCAATTAATGCCTGCAGTCATTCATTTCATCTTCTGTCCCAGTCCCTTTTCCTTCTCTGTGTTGCTAACAGAATAAGCATAAATGCAGGATTTTTCTCATTATTCAATTTTGTTTATTTTCTGGAAGTTGCGGGGGGGGAGGGGTTTGGCTAAAGAGTGAGATACAAATCTTCACCTATAGGTGCTTGTATAGAAACTGCAGGTAAATCCGTCCATACCCAAATACATTTATATTCCATCTGAGATGTTATTAACAATCTCAGAATAACATGGCAGTACTAGAGATAATTCAGTTAAAAAGAATCAGTGAGGCACACCACAAGGGGGCACAACTGAACAGCTTTTCTATTCCAAGTGAGATAATTTCATTCTTGTGCAAATAACTAGTAATATGTATCTGAGAAGCAATGTTACAGATGAGAAAATTTACTTTGATTCAGCTCTCAACATTTTCTTACTCATAATTGTAAGATGCAGGACACTTCCTTAATCTTAGCTTCATTTTGATTATATTTTCTAACATTTCTATGCAATATAGAAACTGAAATTATAACATTGCTGTGTTTTTTTTTGTCTGCGCTCAGTCATTACTGACCCTGCAGTGCCTGCCTGGATGAGTCCTTGCCTGGACGAATCCTTGCCTGGACAAATCCTGTGCAGTTTTCAAGGCAATTGTTTCGGAAGTGGTTTGCCAGAGCCTCCTTCCTAGAGCAGAGCCCAGCTGGCGAGCGCAGGAGGCAGGATTTCCGTTGCTTTGCGGCCTTTTTGGGCGAGCGCGGTTTCGCGCTTACCAGCAGCTGATCCCGTCTCTCTGTGCAAGGCGCTGCCAGCATTTTTCCTCCCACCGGAGTGAGAGTACCCATTTATCTACTCACGTAAGTTTTTGAGCTGTTGGGTTGACAGGAGCTGGGGAGGAAACAAGAGCTCACCTTGTTAACGACGAAGGCTGGACTCGAACCGCCGAAGCCGTCAGCCATTTTTGGCTGGCAACTTTCAGCGTCATTAAGCCGCTGCGCCACCGCGTCCCCTAACATTGCTGTAACCCCAATTAAAACACGATTCATATTAAAAATACTCTCTGTTTCAATTTCAACAAGACCATTTGCTGAACTTTCTAAAAAGTGTATTTTAACTTTGGATTGTTCCCATGCCAATGAAATCTTATCATTTTTTTGCATTTCAGATCACTCAGAAGATCTCTATAAGCCAATTTATTTCATTTACCTCCTAGTGTCACATTGCCATGCAGAAATCTTCCTTGATAAATAAGTCTCAGAATATTTGGGCTGCTCACTTGTTCTTCTTCCCAATCTGCAACAACAAAAATAACAAAATCCAATTATCTAATTCTGAAATTATATATTGCTTCTTATAAACTTCAACAAGGCTCATAACACAGTTTATAAATATCCTTTTGAGTACGTTTGTTTTCTTGTCATAAGGAAGATGGATATGTCTTTAATTTCAGCCTTAAAGAGACACATGAAAAGGACCAGAATTAGAAAATAACTCCAGCCATTCCTCCTATACATACTCAACATAAATATAATAATTGTTTATATTGAAAATGTTATTTTGTTAATTGACATTAACATCTGGGTGAGAATGAGATGACAATATAGAAAAAGTAGGCCATTTGGGGACTAAGAATGAGAATAGTAACTATTTAGAAGTATCAGCTTAGAAAAAGATCTATTTGTTTCAACTATGTGGGTTAAGCACCAGTCTATTCACATGTATACATCACAAAGGAATGATTCTAAAAGCACATTTGATTTGATTGTTCATGATGAAACACTGAGATAATTCATGAAGGATATAAGGGTGATAAAAGGTTTCAGATGAGGGCCAAATCATTATTTGGTTGGGTCAACAGCAGAAATGGGAATGGACATGAAAGAATATAAAAGAAATGAATGAAACTAGAATAAAAGTAGAATGACTATAGAGAAAGAAAGTACAAGTCCTATATGTACAAAAAAAAAATAAAATTAGAAAACAGATTCATCTCCCAAAGAATAATAAGATCACCATAAGTCAAATAAGTTCACTTTTAAAAACAATCACAAGAAAATGATTTGGCTACAACTACAATGCAGAAATTAAGTTGTGGTGGAGAGCTTAATATAAGGAAAAACAGCCTTTCAGACTGTGTTTCCACAACATGCTTAACTTGGTTACTGAATTTCCTGAGTTCATACAAGACACTGAATCATAAACTAACCAAATAGGCTGAATTCCCATAACCCTCTAAGCCATAAAAAACTATCCAGGGTTAAAAGTAACGAAGTTTACCACGTTGTGCAAATGAAAGAAAAATAAAAATCATTTCAGATTTCTTATCTACATAGGTTTTTAAAATCTATTCATAAACAGAATTAATAACTACTACCACTGAAAAAGAAGTCAACCCCAGAAAGGTCACCAAAGCAACCTTAAGTCATGGAATTTCCACTTCTGCACACTGTCTGCTGCCCATTCTAAGCTCTGGCCCAATCAATATGAAATGTTATAAAGAAATATAGTATATTGTTTTTCATTCCAAGAATCAACTGAATACATAATTCCATCTTGAGAATTACAGTTTAATTTAATGTAAAGATGCCTATAGTACTCTGACTGATCAGTGCTGCTTTAAGTCATTAAAAAAAAATATCAGATGTTTTCGTTGGTAGAAAATGACAATCTGCCCAAAGACACAGAATTTTACAAACTCATGATAAAAGCCATAAAGAAGACAATAAAGGTAAACATCACCTTTGTTAGAAAATATGCTGAGTATATGAGGTAGTAAAGCATAGTGGACAATACAAAAAATGCCTATCAGGCTTATTATAAGATGTTATCCTGTGATTTAAGTTATGATCTATCAATGCTTTCATATTTTATAATGTATTTTAGAATTATTTAATATTTATTAGAATCTTGCAAAACAACAAACAACTTCTTCCTGCACACATATTCTGAAGTACCTCTGATTGCAGTATCTTTTTTGTTTTTAAACAAAATTATCCTCTGAAACTTAAGCTTGGCTCCTCTATCACAGCTTTTATACAGTCTTTTATTTTACAAATTAATCATGTTGCCCACTCTAAAATGGTTCTGGTTGGCTTACAACACAAACAGTGAAAATGATACAAACAGTGAAAATGATATATATAAACATTTAAAGACCAGAAGCGTAAAATCCCTAAAACTTTAAAATGGATAAAATATTTTATGCCCCTTTCTAACTTCATTAAGGAAAAGATTTGCTCAATTCCAGGAGCAGTTCATTCCATGAAGACACAATTACTATCTATTAGATAAGTGCAAAACTTAACTCAGGAGCATTCTCCAGATCATACCAATCTGACCATTCTGGGGGCAGTACAAAAGTGCTCCATAAGATAATTTTCCAAACCAGAACTGATTCTCTACTAATTACATTAGCAGTATCCCTGATGTGATGTACAAGAGGTGCCCTCTAGAAGACCTAGAACAGGAATAAATCCTGTGGATAACATGGACCAAACCACGTAAAATTTTGTATACTAAAGAGGGCATCTTAAACTGAACTTAGAAAGTAACAGCAACCAGTATGTGTCAACCCTTCAAGGTAGACCAGACTAGAAACCAGAGTTATGAATGCTAATATAGGTAATACTTTTATTATAAGGTTAGAGTACAGGTAGTCCTTGATTTATGACCACAATTGGGACTGAAATTTCCATCACTAAGCAATGCAATCGTAAAACAAGACATCACATAACTGCATTGCTTAGCGATGGCAATCCTGGCAGTCCCCGTTGCCTTTGTTAAGTGAATTCCACTGGTCGTTAGCCAAGAACCCACCCCAGTCCAAGCCATTCCAGGCTTGGTTCCTCCCAGCCTTGAGCCTCAGTAAGGTAAGGGACTGCCTCCAACTCCCCCCACCTGCCTGTGTCCCCCGATCTCTGCCCTTTTGGCCACCCTGCACTCTGCCTTGCAGGGCGGCAAGCAGCTCCAGAACTGCGCGGCTCTGGGGCTGCTTGCTACACTGTAGTTCAGGGGCTTCTTGGTGTGCCATTGCTCTGGGGCTGCAAGAAACCCCTGAGCCACAGCATGAAACTGCAGCTGCCCCTGGAAGCCTCAGCTGCCACAGCAAGCACCAGCAAGCATTTGTGCACCCAGCTGCCTTCTCCCCCAGTTCCCCACACCAAGCTTTCACTTTTTGTACCCAGCCACTGCGGCCAAAGCAGAAACACCTCGCTGCCTTTGCTCTCTCCTTTTTGGACCTGCAGCCACCATGCTACCCCAGAGCCACAGTACACCAAAAATCCCCTGAACTGCAGCATGGCAAGCAGCCCCAGAACCACTTCAGCAGGGTGCTGGGTGGCCAAAAGGGCAGAGGTGGGAAATAGGCAGGTGGGGGGAGTTCAAGCGCCCCTGCAGTTATATGTGCAGATGGGTTGCCAAGCACCCAAATGTTGATCACATGACCGTGGGGATGTTGCGACAGCTATAATTTCGGGGACCAGTTGTAAGTTCACCGTTGTAATTTCGAACAGTCACTGAACGAATGGTCTTAAGTCAAGGACTACCTGTAACAAAATCTTATAAGTCTGAATGTGCTTCCCCCCTTCCTCCCTTTATTTTCATGAAAACTAGGAAGGGAGGTAGAAGTCTGAGGTGCTTTCTCAAATTACATTTCTGTCCCTGATTCAGATTTCATTTATCTGACCACTGCCTTGGTTGCAGTTCTTTCACCTGTTCCTCAAAGTTATTTCTACTGTCCATGAGATCCAGCTTGTTGTAGTGGTTAAGGTGCTGGCCAAGAAACCAGGAGACTATGAGTTCAAGGCCTCTCTTAGGCACGAAAGCCAGCTGAGTGACTTTGGGCGAGTCATTCTCTCGGCCTAACCCACTTCACAGGGTTGTTGTCGTGGGGAAAATAGGAGGCAAGAGTACTAGGTATGTTTGCCATCTTCAGTTATATATAAAAAAGGTGGGATAAAAATCTAACAACTGTCAGGTTCAGCCGGCACGGCACTGCTAGGAAACCCGGCCAGCCGCG
Organism: Liasis olivaceus; assembly: GCA_030867105.1. Taxonomy (NCBI): domain Eukaryota; kingdom Metazoa; phylum Chordata; class Lepidosauria; order Squamata; family Pythonidae; genus Liasis; species Liasis olivaceus. The sequence continues at coordinate 90,392,923 of CM061352.1, read as the reverse complement.
CTGAGCCAATTCTACTGCCCGCTCGCAAGCCGTGGAAAAAGAGGAAGTGTGAGCCGGGGCTGATTAATGGGCCACTTGCGCCCGCTTAACAGGAAACTGCAGAGAGGAAGTTTTGTATCCACCCTGATAAGCGGCGCGTGCCAAGACAAAGAACAAAGCCGCGAGCCGCAGAAAGGAGATCACCGCGCGATCAAGCAAACCCCGGTTTTGCACGCAACTGAAAGGACCCTGAGGAAACAAGCCCACGCTGGAGGGGCAGTTAATCAAGGGACAATGAGATACTGGCTGAACCTGCCATTTGGAACATTAAGGGGGATTATTGGGGTATTGATAATCCGTAGCATGTAACATGACGACGGGGCGAAACACGGGAAGGGGAGAGTTTTAAATTGTACAACGAAATGTGCCAAGCCAGTCCTGGCTTGCTTTGTAACTGTTGCGTTACGCTTGAGTAAACCTCTTTTGTGAACCACACGTGTCACGGGAGTTTCTCTTGACGAATGGGGCATTCCTTACAACAACAACAACAACAACAACAACAACATGGCTATTCAACACAAGGGTAATATTACACCTCTGAAAGCTGCCACTCCCCACCTGTGCCATCACATTCTAGGCCAGTGAAATCCATGGACAGTTTTCAAGAGCTGCCCCATTCCATACAGAAATCTATCTCTGAAGTTACCACTTACAAATATGTGTGTCATAACACCAGGTTTTTTCCCCTCTAGGCAGAAGAACAATGGATATATTAGCATATTATGTTGAAAAAGGGATCCCTTTTACATCTGCAGCTGCCTTCTTACATCTGCAACAAACCCTGATGGCACCAAAGCGGCATCCCATGAAAACATCATCATACAAAAGTTACCATTATAGATTTGCATCCCATTATATACTTATATCTAATGCCAAATATGTAAGTTGCAGCATTTGCATAATGATGGTCTCCCCCTTTAGAACAACCATGCCCATATTGCAAAACTATTCCTTAACAAGGAAAGTGACTCCATCCAGAACAGCCAAACCTGAAGTCCAGTCCCTAGAATCAGGAAGAACTCAATCTTGTCCAAATTCAGCTTCCTCTTATTCTCCTACTTGTGGTCTCTTACAGCTTGGAGTGACATGCTAGCTCTCAAAAAATGCCTAAGAGTAAGCTTGCAGGAAAAAAGAAGTAGATTCCTGGTGACAATTAGCTCCAAAAACCACATATAGATCCTTCCCAGTGGTTTCATATAAATATTAAATAAGAAGGAACCTTGTGGGATCCACCAGGACAATTCCCAGAGTCAAGCAGATGACTTCCAATATCACCTTCTGATTGAGCCCAGATAATAGGGGAACCACTGCAGAATGACACCTCCCCCATAGCTGGCAGCACACAAGGCCATAAGGGCTGCCACCCCATACTGCTTGGTTCTTGTGAAACATATAATCAGCTCTTTGACTATGGCTGTTAGTATTTATTAGATAATCTCCTAACATTCAACAGGAATAGCATCAGTACTTGACGTTACTAAACGTGATTTTCCAGATAACCTCCGAAAGTTAAGAGGCAAAGGCAGGAATCATTATAAACCAAAACGGGTCCTAACTCCTGCATAGATCTGCCTTCCATTCACACCATTTGCATAGGGGCTACTGGAGGAACCTGAAAAACATATATCTAAGCCACAATCATTCCCTCTAAGAAATTTCAGTAATATATACACAGGCACATGCACGCACGCACGCACGCACACGCAAATAACAACAAAAAGAGAATGAAGAGAAGTCAACTAATGTAGGAGAGTAAGCTAAAATGCACAATGCTTATGATCTTAGCCATTAGTTTTTTTATTAAAATAGGATTAAATTCCAAGTTTTAGGAAGTGAGGTACCTGAATGTATGCACAGTATCTTCCATGTTAGCTATAAAAAGGAAAATGTGCTTATCAAATTCAGTCATGAAGTGGAGTTGTGGCTTGTAACTATTGCACTGTCCCATATGACATGGAAAGGGCTGCCTATACACTGTGCTTACTGTTCTACTATTAGGTGCAAAAATAAATCTATGAAAATTTGCTTTCAACATTGGGAAAATGTTATGTCCTCACATTAGTATCACAAACCCACAAGAGTATACCCTTGTATTCTACTTTAACAACAAACCTATTACAAATACAGATTAATATAAGCTTAATAAGCTCCATGCTTTAATATCAAGGATGCATCATGAGATTGCATAGGAACTCACATTCTCTGATGGTGGATACTGACATAGCAGCCATTATACAATGGTTAACACTAACCAGGTTTCAGTTCTAAATTAAATTGGGTTACCATAGTTTGATTAGCAAATATGAGTTTGCTTCAGAACTGATCTATATAACCAGTGACAACTGGGTTTTTTTTTTTCTTTTGTGTGTTTTTTACTAGTTCAGGAGGAGTAAAGAAGCAGGGAATCCACCAATCATGGGCCATGGTAAACACAATCCAGACAAAACATCAAGCCATCACTATGGCCAAAGCAGAGGAAAGAGTGATATCTGGAAAAGTATTCCTTTAGCCAGCTTCATTTCCAGCCAGTTTACACATGGGAGTCTAGCAGCTTAAGGCTGCAGTGTAGAAAAGCCCTGAGATTCAAGTTTAGCACTGTAACTATGTTAATCATTCAGTTGGAGTATTTATGTTGATTTGACAATAGACAAACTGCAACTTTGTTACACTGACAAACTCTTCAGCAGCTTGTGATATTTATTAGACTGGCTGTTAGGTACATAGTGTGCCAGTGGTAGAATATTTAGTTGGCAGATTAATTCAAGGAGGAGTTCTGACCATCCAAATGCAACAGGAAAACACTCAGACTGGCAGACTCTCAGATGGAATTTGTACAGACTAGAGTCACATCTCCTTCCCTCTTTCCAGTTCTGCTCTGCTGCATCACCAAATAGCCTAGTGAACCTTTTATTTTTATTTATGGTAAAGTTGGTTTGAAAGTATATTTTGGATTGTTGTCTTGATGAGACAACCAATCTCTTGTTAGCTACAGGACATTTGCTTGCAGGTCATGTTGCCTTGAATGTTGGGAAAAAACAGGTCAGTGTATAAATTCAATAAACAAACACAGACTGTCCAGATTAGATGTTAATCACTCCCATCAGCTGTTAGTCAGCATGGACAATGGTGAAGGATGGCAAGAACTGCAGTCCAACAACATTTGGAGGGTCATGCATGCCCACCTCTGAGATCAAGTTTAAAGCATCAGTATTAGATTACAGATACCCAAAAGACATTTGTGATAGGAATACCTTTCAATACCAAAAGCTAGTACACCAACTGCATATTTTCTGGATAATATTAGGCACCTATTGGTAACATTAATATAAATCCACTACAACATATTATATATGAGCAGTCTTTGAAAAACATTTAGAAACTGCTCAATATATATCAATTAAACAACTGACCATAATTAGTTGCTTGAAATTTTATCATTTTAAAAGGCAATTCTATTAGTTTTCAAAGTGACTGGATAGAAATTATAATGCTAGCTTTTAAGTCCTATATGACTTGGAGCCTAGATGTGTTAAGGGCTGCCTAATCTTAGAAGAATTGCTCAACCATTAAGTTACTGAGATAATCTTTTATAAGAGAGATAAGAGCAATTAAGCAAAGTACCATTGCTGAGATATTGTTTTGCCAACGGAACTCTCCCCCAAATTTGATGAACTTGGGTGCCAGACTAAAACTTAAAAAAAACAACAACTATTTTTAAAATAGTCATTTTCATTGCTTTTCTTTGCAGTTGCTGCTGCAGCTCTCATATTTTTATTTTTACCGTTTCTACTAGCTTAGGCATTTTAACTTTACAGATTTTTTTTTTAATGTTGCCATTATGGTTGGGGGGGGGGTTTCCAAGCCTCTTTGTAAATGTTTAATTATAAAGCCAGTAGGATATATATTATTAAATATGATTTAATGGCAGTGTCACTGTATTCCTTAATTATACTTAAGTGCAGCAGAGAGCAATGCTAATGCTAATTCCAATCACATGGGCAGTTACTTACATTCACTTAGGTTTCATCAATTTCAAAGGCTTATCCATGCAAAAAAGGCTCAGGATTAAAAGTTTTAACTAAACATTATCTGTTGATAAATGTGCACATGAAGGCAACATACAAGGGCACAGGACCAATCCTACAGCCAGAACTATAATGCTTAGCAGACAGCTTGTCTTTTGAAGCCTGGTTCCTACTTTTCTACTTCCAAGTAGCACGTGGAGAATATAACTTCATAAGAGATGCAGTGGCTTTATAGATGATTAGTTACTAACAATATGCAAAATGTTATGAAAATGAACCATGTCACATTCAAAACACTCTTAAAATACTCTTTTAAAACAATCAAGATTGTCTGTTTTGATTGTGAAATAATACAACATGAGATACTTTGAATATGAACCATTTTGCATTCCACTAGCACTTTCCTTCTTGACATATTCTCTGCCAGTTAAGAATTCAAAATGTGAGTTTATCAAAAATATAGTTCTAGTGTACAATGGCTTTACTGCTATTTGCATTCCAGTATTACTCAACACTCATTGATTTTAGACAGGAGGAAAATAAAACCACATTGGATAAAGCATATGAACAGTATATGTTAGCATTTCAAAATTTTATTTTTGAGGAAGATATTTTTTCTCCCCATTCCATACACTGGAGATATAGACTAGAATACTGATCTAATAATAAACATGAACATTCCAGTACTTACCCATTGGCCAGTTGTCATATACATGTTTTGCAATGTCTGCTGCTGAATCATTTGGTGAGAACAAGAACTCTTTCGTTTTTCCACTTACCAAAATGAGGCGCAAATTTATCTGCAAAAGAAAGTAAAATATTAGGAAGATCTATCCTAAATAACAGAGGCAATTTTTTGCTAAAAGTGCCTAGAACATTAATTAAAGACTGAAAGAATTACCTGACAATACATGCACTGTATTCAGAAATAAAAAATGTAAAAAAGACAGACTTGTGTTTACAATAATGTAACATAATTATAGATACTAAATGAAAAGGTGATATCCCTACTTTTTTTCTTTTTCCTCTGTTTCTGATACATAACCCAATAATAAGTTTAGATATTGGCTGAAAGAAAGAGACAATTAGCTATTTCTTTTAGAAAACAAAATCAGTAGAACTGTAACAATAGTCTAAAATACTGGGACTTACTGATTTTAGAAGGACACAGAACAGTTAACATCAAGATAACATCAAATATGATTCTGTAATAATTTAATGTTATATAATGAGTATCATTATATAATATTAAATTAACATTAATGTAATTAATATTAAATTATAACTAACGCCAAATTCTTTTTAAACATTTTAGCTTAAACGACTTATTTAACATGTCATATGTGCCCTTTATGCTGAAATACAAATATGTGTTTGACTGAAATTATCATACCACATTGACATACTGTATACAGCCATAGTTAGGGATGCAGAATAAGGTACATATGAAAGGACTGCTGGCCTCTCAAGGACTGATAAAAATGTGTTTGGCCAAAGCATCATGATCCTGATTAGCACAGTGTAAAGCAAAATCTTGGAGGGAGGGGCGGGTGGAAAAGAAAAACTTGAAGTAAGACCACAAAGACTTGTGTTCTGTAGAAACTGGAAATGTGGGTGAAAAAGCATGAAACCACTCAAGAAATATCAGAAAAAAATGAAAGTTGGCTCATAGAATACATAGCCTTTTGCCTGTATACTAATGGTTGAAGTATGGGAAATAAATAAAATTAGCTTTACTACAAAAGGCCAAGTGTGATTTAGTAAGTATAACGGAAACTTGGTGGAGTAACTCCCATAACAATATAGTAATTGAAGGATACATTTGTTCAAAGGTAACAAAAACAAAAGAAAGGGAAAAGTTATACTATAGGTTAAAAATATCCATTCCTGCTCAGAAATCCAAATGAATGAATTTGACAACACTGTACTGTACAGAGTATCATGATTAAAATGAAAGGAATAAGAAGTTCAGTATTGCTGTTGATGCCTACTATTGCTTGCATAATAAGAAGTGGATGAGTCCTTCCAAAAGCAAACTGCAGATCTTTCAAAGATACATGAAGTTGCAGTGATGGAAAAGTTTAATTACCCTGACATCTAGTGGAGGAGAAACACTGTGAAGCATAGTCTTTTCAGGAAATTCCAGACTTGTCTTGCTGACAGTTTTCTCCTTCACAGACATCAGATGATCAATTATTGTATGCTTGACTTAATATTAATCAATAAAGAACACTTAGTTGAGGAAGTGGAAGGAACATTAGGGAAAGTAACTCTGTAATGATGGAGTTCTTGATCTGAAGGTAAACTAAAATTAAGGATAGTCAGTTTTATATTTTAGACTAAAATGTGGATTTTAATAAACTCAGCACAATACTAAGGTCACATGACAGAAAAAAACTTATGGTAAAATGAGCTCAAGATGAGTGACAGTTCCTAAAAAATGATATCAAAGCTAACAAAAGTACAACTGCAAAAAAAATTCAATGAGAAGAAAAAAATGAAGGGCAGCAGAAGCAGCTGACATGGCTACCCAAATCTTAGGGAGAATCTAAAAACAAAAAAGAATACATACAGGAAATGGAAACAGGGCCAGGTCACAAAAGAAGTGTACAGACAGGTAGCTCACAACAGTAGAGATAATATTAGGAAAACAAAATCTCAGAATGAGCTGAGGTTAGCAAAGAGTACTAAGAATACTAAAATCACCTTTAAGATTCAAAATAAAAGGGAAAGAAAAGAAGTAGTATATCAGCTGCTCAATAAAGATGGCAACACGCTAACAGATAACAAAGGAAACACAAAGGTACTCAACCCCTATTCAGTTTTATCTAACGAAACAAAAAGTTTTGTGTCTCACTAGGAAATGAGAAAAAGCAGGATGAAGGGGCAAGGTTGAAGCTTGAGAAAAATGATCAGGGAATACCTCTTTACTTCAAATAAGTTTAAATTTTCACAACCAGATAAGTGCATCCTAGGGTGCTGAAAGAACTAATTGATTGGATAGTCAAACCTTTATCTTTGTGGAATCCTGGAAAACTAGTCAAGTGCCAGATGACTAGAGCAAAGCAACTCAGCCCAATCTTCCAAAGTGGTAAAAAGAAAGTTCCAGTGAACTACAGGCCAGTCATTCTGACATCAATACCTGGGAAGATTCTAAAGTAGTTCATAAAGAGATTGTTCTATAAATAACTTGAAAATAATGTGATAATTACCAGAAAGTAGCATTCATTTATTAAGAACAAATGTTGCCAAAGTAATCTTAGTTCATTTTTTTGATCAGATAACTTTTTAATAGATTTGGGAAAGTTGCTGACATAAAACGTGGGAGATCACAACTGGCACACAAGATGGAGCTATGCAACGTTTCCTTAGGCTGAATGACTTTTAAAAAAAGAAAAAGCAAAGAAAGTAAACTTGAGACATTACACGAGATTATTTTTGGCTTTATAATGCATGTCTAACATGTGATATAGATAGAGCAGTTATTCCTTTGTTAGGAACAACTGATTCTGCATAGTGGTAATATTGATTTAAACATGTCAACAACATCACACTGTAGTCCTGAACAGTTTTCAAAACCAAAATAAAATTGCCAATGAATTGTTTCTCCTTTTATTTCTATACAACATGCAGTAACATTTCTTAGTTAAGAAATAACTAGAAATCCATCATCTTTATATATACTTCTTTATTCATATAATATTTATTTTTACGTCTCACATATTTATGGACACATTTTTGCAACATAATCTTTAGCGTTGATATCTATATTTTTTCTGAATGTTCTCATGATTGACTCACTACATTTGCATTTTTAGAATGAATTTCAAACACTAGATTACAAGCAGTGTTTTCAGACTCAGGAATTCCTTAAATTTTTGAATTGCCTTGTGCAATATGTAAGAGCTAATAGATTTCCTCAGAGATCACAACCTATTCTAAAATCCCCTCTGGGACTTATGACTGCAAACAGATTTGCAAGCAATTCTTGCTCTTTCACCTTCACTGTATCAATTTGTAAGTAGAGAGATAATTTCAGGGGCCTGATGTCTGCATATGCAGCAGTAGAATAGCCTGCCATATTCCAGCCTTCAACCACATTTTGATGATAACAGAACATTGAGCATGCCCAATTAAACTATGCCTCCCCAGAGAAAAAATTCTTCTGGAATTCAGAGCACCCACATTTCTTCTTAATGGGTAGGGCAGAATAACTAGTTTCTCACTGAGAGAAAGTGATAGTGTAAGACAAGACAGTACAAAAGAAGCCTTCCCAGAAATAACTTTTGAGGGGAATAAGATAGGATGTGGGAGAGAAGAATCCCTTCCCCACAGAAGATACAAGGAAAAGCAATATACTATTACCAACAAATGTTATATATTATTATTGTTGTTGGTTGCACAGTCAGCCAGTTGTTTAGACTGGATTTGGCATTTTTATCCACCTATCAAGTCCTTCCCAAAGACTTGGAATAGGCAGATGTTGTTGTTTGATGGTGTTAAAGGTATCCTCACAGGTTCCTGTTCCAAGTGAAGCTGCCTTCTGCAATTGACTGATGGTGATTTTGTCAATGCCAATGGTTTTCAAGTGGTGCTCCAGTTGTTTTGGGATTGCACCCAAGACACCTATTACTATTGGTACTATCTTTGCTTTCTTTTGCCACAGTTATTCTATTTCTCTTTGCAGGTCTTTGTATTTTGTGATTTTCTTCAGTTCTTTCTCTTCTATTCTTCTGTCTCCAGGTATTGCAATGTCCACTATCTAGACTTATTTGTCTTTCTTATCAACAATTGTTAACTCTGGGGTATTGTGTGACAGGTGCTTGTCTGTCTGAATTCTAAGGTCCCAGAGCAGTTTAGCCTCTTCATTTTTTATTACTTTCTCTGTTTTGTGGTCCCACCAGTTCTTGCTTGCAGGCAAATGGTATTTCTTGCAGATATTCCAATGCACCATTGTTGCTACTTTGTCATGCCATTGTATGTAGTCAGTCTGTGCGATCTCCTTGCAGCAGCTGACTAGGTGGTCCACTGTTTCTTCAGCTTCTTTGCAGAGGTGGCATTTGCTGTCTGTTGCTGTCTTCTTAATTCTGGCTTTGTATGCATTTGTTCTTAAGGTTTGGTCTTGTGCAGCAGAATTAGCCCCTCTATCTTTTTCTTCAACTTTCCTGCTCTTAGCCATTCCCAGGTCTTGTTATCTGCTTTGCCTGCTAGTTTTTTTGTGTACTGGCCTGTTTTTGTAGTCTAAACAATGCTTGGAGATAAGTGAGTTGCATTTCTTCCCATGAGAAAATTCTAACAGTAAAGGAGGTGGGATAGCCTGGCAGATGTTTTTGATGTTTGGTAGCCATGGCCTGACTTGTTCAGTATTGTTGACAGAGGAATCAATACAATGACAAACACTAGTGGTGATAGCGAGTCTCCTTTAAAGATTCCTCTCTTTATATTAACCTCTCCCAGTGTATCACCATTGACCAGAAACTGTGTCTTCCACTGTGCCACTGATCTTTGCACAAAGCTTCTGATATTTCTACTGACTCCTGTTATTTCTAGGCACTTGATTATCCAAACAGGTGGCAGGGAGCCGAATGCCTTCTTGTAATCAATCCAAGCTACATTCAAGTTGGTCTTCCTTCTCCTGCAGTTTTCCAAAACCACCTTGTCAATTAAGAGCTGATCTTCTGTTCCCTTGCTGTTTGGGTGGTTTCCTTTCTGCTCAGGTTGAAAGAACTTGTTTTCAATTAGATGCTGTTGGATTGCATCAGTTATAACACCAGTTATCAATTTGAAAGTTGTTGGTAAGCAAGCCATTAAATTGGCCTGTAGTTGCCTCATGCTGTCCCTTTTGTTGGATTTTTCATTATCAGGTAGGTTTTGCCAGATGTTAACCAATCTTCAGTTTCACCTCCTTGCAGTATGTTGTTAAACTGCTTGGCAATGAGTGGGTGCAGGGCAGTCAGATGTTTCAACCAAAAACCATGCAGTTCATCTTCACCTGGTCCTGACCAATTCTTGATTTTCCTTGCCCCTTTCTTCACCATTTCTGCTGTTATTACAAGTTCTTTTATTTCAGCTTCCTTTTTATTCTTATCTACCTCCTTTATCCAAGCTGCATTCTTGTTGTATTGCTTTCGGTTGCCCCATAGCTGTGCCCAGAACTTCACTCTTTCTTCGTCAGGTGTTGACTGGTTCATTGCAGTCTCTCCATTGATGGATTGGAGAAACGTTTGGAGATTGACTGTAGTGTGCAATTTGAGCTTTGTATCTGCTGATCTTGGCTATGGCTGTTATTTGTTGCTTTATTATTTCCAGTGCTTCCTTGATCTTCCTTGTTTCTAGGTGATATTTCTTGATCAGGTAATCTTTGGTCTTTTTGTTCTTCAACTTCTTTTCTTTCATCTGTTCTAGCTTGCTTGCATCTGATCTTAGCATGCTGATCTTATTTTCCAACCTGATCTTCCACTTTGGTGGTGCACTATTTGCCTTTTTTTCTTGTTTGTTGATTTTGCATCCAAGGTATTCAGTTATAACTGCAGCCGTGCTGTACATCAGTTGGTTTGTTTCTTGCAGTGAGCTGGCCCTTATAGTTGATATTACAGTATTGGCATCTCTTAATATTTGTGCTAGGTGTTTCTTTGTGACAAGCTTCAATGCAGGCAACCTTATTCTGTTGATTTTGTGCTGTTCTAGTCGCTCAGTTATTCTTTGTTTCAATTCCTCTTGTTTTTTAGTTAGAGGGCTTTGTTCTTTCTGAGAAGGCGGCAGAGGAGAGGGTGCCTGGTTTGGGAATGAAAATGATTCAATAGCTATGCTGGCTTCCTCTACTGCCCTGGTTTGCCTCTACAGTCTGAGCTACTTCTGGCAAGGCTTCGATTTCTTTGCCCTGGGTAGACCTTTGTAGTTCTTCCAATTCTACTTCTATGAATCTTTTATTTTGTATTATAAATTGATGTTGATCTGCTAGCCTCTTCTGTTATTTCTGATTCTGGATGTTGTTCTTTCCAGAACTGGTGCATTCTTTTCAGATATCCTCTTCTTGTTGGACTTGATTTGTAACAGCAAATCATTATTTCTTTGTTTTCAGTCTTCTTATATTTGCGACAGGTAAACAATTTTTCTTCCAGTGGTCCTGCAGCTGCTGGCCCTGGTTGCTCGACCAACAGTCCTGAGTCCTATAACCCACTTGTCACTAGATGTCCCGGAACCAGAACACATAGCGTGGTCCTTGTTGACCCAGGCAATGACCAATCTGGTATAGGTTTCTGTAAACTACATCTAACCATATTGTAGTAGTAGTATTTTAATTTTTATGTATTTGATGGTGTTAACAAATAGAATGATAGAACAGCTAAAAACTAACTCCAGAAGAGGCATATTCAGACTAATTGGTATAATTTTTTCCTAACACAATTACTTCAGACAAACAACAACCATCAGCATATTTATATTTTTACTTATTTAAAATATATGTAGATGGCCTTTAAAGGCAAAACCCCTCCCAAGGCAGGTTACATAGTACCATAATAATCAAATAAAACTTTAACATATAAACATTAATTGATATAGCTAAAACTCACGCACAGGATAATAAAACCTTTTCAGGCAAACAACCGAAAGAACATACAGTCATTTAAGGTATTTTTGAAAACAATGGAACTTGACAGACCCCACATAACAAAGGATTTGACATAAGGCCATGTGGAAGAAGGCTTATCTTTTTTATTAATCAATTTAACAGCCCTCAAAAAAGAACAAATGAAAAAATCCTTCATTCTTATGGGTGGGCAAGTTGATATGAATAAAAGTGATCTTTTAAATCACTTGGTTCCAGAACACCTGACCCAGTATGGTTAACTCCAACTATTTCCTCCAAGACTCTGAGAAAGCCTTCCATCAACCTGCTATTAGGGACTGAACCGAAAATCTTAATGTAAATCATGTCTTCTACTACTGAGTTATGGGCTTTCCCAAAATACAATCTTGTAACGCATTTGAAAAGAATATCCCATATTCCAAGAATGAAAAAGCTAAAGCTGTAAATTTATAGCTACAAATATTTATGGATTTTTATATCCAAATTAGTCAATAACTTCCCTTATCCTTATAGCTATATAGCATTTTGCACGTTTTCTCTAAGTGGATAACTTAAAGGTTATAAATAGTCATTAGAAGTGCAGTATGTTTGTTTGAATATATAAGCTTGTAAATCTAAAAAATGATGATGTCCTAGTTTTTCCTACCAGGCAAGAAAGTATCTAATATAATACTCCAGGGAATCAGGAGTGTCATTAGATTTGCAAGCCATATAAAATGGTGCTAAATAGATAAACATAATTCTTCTAGATCAGGAAAAATCCAAAGCCAATCTGACATCTTTCAAAATCAAGTTACTCTTCCCCCCATCCAAAAGAAAACTTACTGTTAGGAATTGTCAGTTTTTACGAGTCATTTATTTTCATAAAATAATTCTACATCTTTAAACATACAGAATTTTTTTTCTATTAAGTTGTTGCAAGCTGGGAAATGGGCCTGGAGTAATGATGAACAATTGAGTATCACCTGTCAACAGATGACACCTCACCTTGAAATGACAGATTACCTCTTCCGGTAGTTTCATATAGATGTTAAAAAAGCAGAAGGGAGAGGACTGAATCTTGTGTCTCCCCACAAAGGAGTGACTCTCTTCCCTCATGATGTCCAAGAGAAACTATAGGTAGTTCCCGGGTTAAGAATGCCCAGTTTACAGACAACCCATAGTTAAGAACTATTGTAGCAAAACTTGAGTTAAATACACAACGATTCAAGTTAAATACACAATGGTTTGAGTTTATTACACAATATTACTTATACAATATTAAACAAGAATACTGTTCCAGCTTATGTATAAATGTGACTTAAGGACAGACCTTGGGAACAGAACTCATTTTTAAATTGGGGACTATATGTATTCCTAAAGAAGGAGCAAAACCACTGTAAAACAATTCCTCCAATCCCCAACCCTGCAGATGGTCCAGAAGGACATCATGGTCAAATATTATTCTAGCTGACACATCATTTTTGCTACTGCCACATTTCTTTATTAAAAAAATAACTCTGCAAAACTAGGGTATACCTTTTTACAAACTTATTCCATCTTTATTTTTTTTAGTCAGTTCATTTTAACCTATACCTCTTGGAAAATATAATAGCAGAGCATTGTAGAGTAGACAATGACTATCACAGGTAGTGTATTCATGGAGGAACAATGAAATTAAGAAAAACACAGGAAAGACATGATCATAGGTTAGGTTTAAATGCAGTTACTGACTAAATCAAAATTGGCTGGGTTTGTGCAACATACTAAGCCATATAATATGGCTTAAAATCTACAATGACAGAGTCAAACAATGCACTAGGCTAAAACCAAAGATTTTTTTCACACAGTTCAGTCTTGCCATTGATCCCAATGACTGCTTATAAAAAATTATTTTTTTTAATCATGTAAACTTAAATAGCACAAAAAATCATGTAAAATAGAAAGATCTATTTGGATTTTAGTTTTATCATCAATTGTTCCATGTTCTTTGTGGCTTCATTATCTGGACTTTTACCTTATAACCTCAGTTTAAATGGCATCCCTCCTCCAACCCTCTGGTTTGTTCCCTTTACCTATGGATATAATTTTGAAGAAAAGCTCAAGATTTAATTGGAGAGAATACTGCACTAAACAGAAGGCAGGTACATTGAGATATAGTAAAGTGCTGGGCTTGATTGAGGAAGACCCAGGTTTAAGTCCCTCTTCATTTATGGAGCACACTTATTTGGGGCCAGGTTCTATCTCTCAGCCCAACCAACCAAATGGAACTGTTCCTGTGACTATAAAATAAAAATATTTTGAGGTCTTCAGAATAAAGAACAGGTATAAATGTATGATATAAATAAAAATTACAGCACCGTTTTATTACTTAACGCTTTTAGGTGAAATGAGCCTATGCTGCCAACCACAAATAAAGGTTGGATTGGTAGCCACTACTGAAAATGCATTTGTGTGGGAAATTACTTTTTCCCTCTGTTCATAAAATCAAGCTGGCTGTTTTCAGGTTACAAATAATTTCATTCCTACAGTAAATTTGCTGGCATAAACCATAACCCCCCTCCTATAACAGAAACATAGTAATAGTTTTTGTAGTAAAAGTAGCCAAGAATAATCGTAAGGTTAAAAAGTTGAATTTTACCACAATAAAGCAGAAGACAAAGATTACTTCATTAGGAAGACTAAGAAAACATTCCCTGCTCCAGGGAATGATGTTAAATGTAAGATACAAACTTTCTCCTATTGGAATCAGGATTAGATTTTACTGCAGTGAAATTGGCTGGCTAATTATTTATGTTGTTCTGAGAAGCAATCTGAGAAATATTCAAGCTAGGAGCCATATATGTTCCAGGCAGTTGGCTGTATATTACCAGCACCAACCATACTTAATTTCATAAACCTATGTGTTCTTTACTGTATTTAATCAATAGTTGTACTCATGCAAGTATATAAAGCATGGCAACTTGCAATATATGCAGATACCTTTTTAATTACTAAGTCATAATCATGATAATTCAGTTCAAATTCGAGTTGCCAATTCAAAGTCCTGGTAAAAAATATCTCCTCATTCTGAAGTATGTTTATCTCCAGTTAAACTTTTAGGTTACAGTGCTATCCATGGACATTAAGAATAATGGTTTTTGCTTATTCTTAATCATAAAATGAAGAGAGTTTTCTATTAATTCCTAGAAGCATGCTGTTACATATTTAATTCCAGCTGAAGTCATAATATTTTTAATGTATTCTACTTATATTCGATATCTAATCTTGAGTTCAGCCATTTAGTAAAATTGCAAGGTACAGTATGTACCAGGGACAGGCAACTTTTCAGCAATCAGTACTACAATTTCTTTTTAAAAAAAATTTGGGCAGCCAAGGACCATAATGTTTAAGGAAGTGACGTAAGAACATCATACTGTACATGTGGATGGACTTGATACTCTGAAAAAAAAGGTCCATTTTTTAATTTTTAAAATTAAGTGTATTAAACCAATGGCCCGCATAGACTTTTTGTTTTTTTGTCACTGAAAATTAGTGGGAAATCTCACCTCTTTTATTTACAGATTACCTGCCAAATTGGAATAGAACAATTTCTGGAGGCTCTAAGGAGTACAAAACACAGGACTTAGGGAACCACATGTAGTCTTCAGGCTGTTGCAAAGATAATTTGCTGCATAGTTCATTCTGTGTTTCTCCCACGCTGCCAATATCTTGTGATTCATTCTTGGCATTACAATATCCTCTACTCTGGGCCCAGATGCACACTTCCAGATCCCAAAGGTTCTTTTTTCTGTACAACTTCACTATCTTGTCTACCCGTATAGTTTCCTGACTTATTAAGCATCAAATGTTTCATGAAAGTAATTGTTGACCTGCCCAGTCACTCTGGGAATTCCCTTATAAGTTTCAGAAGTAAAGCCATTTTGCTCAGTTATTAGAGATTGCTATAGATTGCTAAATCAAGGACCCCTACCATGTAATGTGTTGTCAATATTCTTTACATATTCTTCTTTTGGAATTGCAGCCCCACCATCTTCACCAGCACCATACCACAAATGAGGAAATCAGAGACAGGTAAAAATTATTCAAGGAGTCTTATCTATCATCTAACACACTTTAGGGGTCTTATCTATAATCTCTCAGAACTCCTCAGAAAATCAAGACTATCCCCCTTCCGCCTCAGGATTATCTTATTTATTTATTTAATTTATAATCTTACAGAGAGGCTGCTCATGAGCAGTCCTACCCAACCCTGCCACCCCTTTGTTCCAGGATGCAACTAAGATCTCAGCTGCGCTGACCACCAGGGACTCAGGAAACTCCCAAGTACTCTCTAGAAATCAAACTGACCTATCAGGTTCCTGGGGCAGAATAATCAAATAGACCTATCCTTCCTGCAGGGGGTGGTAGGGGCAGGATGTATCACCAGATATCACCACAGCCAGAAAGTGATTTGGCTATTATAAGGACAAATGTTAATAACCCTTACTCCCAGATTATGTCTCATCTGCCCCTTTAAAAAAAAAAAAGACAGAATATTTGACCACTTGTGTCTGTTGGTTCTTCAATGACCTGGCCAAATCCATGGTGGTCTTGATGACAAACTCCCAAGCTGCTTCAAACCCTACTCCAAGACTGACATTTCCCAGAACAATCAGCCTACAAAACTCCAGAGCAGCCCAACAATAACCCCAAGCAGTCATACCTGTATCCCAGATTGGCACTACTTTAAGAGGGGATCCACCCAGATCTCAGTAATCCACATCAGGTCTGCCTCTCATCCATGAGTTTGTGCATGAAGGAAGACTTCTAACAGGCAACAAACAACAGCCAGAAACTAGGGCCACTGAAAATCTGGTGATCTGGTACCAGAATGAGCATAGGGCGAATTGCTTAAGATACCAAATCCTCTTTCCCCAAGAGCAACTTGTCTTCTGATCTCATAATATCTCCCTCTGCTTGTCACCACCAGAAACCCTCTTCTTACCAACCTCAGACCCCTATTAATCCAATCTTCTCCAGTCTCTAAGGATCCACCCCTAGGTACTAATGTGAACATTTGTGTACAATGCAAGGCACTGGTGAACAGCATTTGTAACAAGGAGTAACTTGTTAATTAATCAAATTTTATTAATTTCAAATATTTATATCACAAAAACAGAACTTTGTGAAAGTATGGTTTGCCTTGTTTCTGTACACTTGAGAAGTAAAGAGCTGGTTCTACTTTAGCAGAAATAGTAGCTCACACATGAATGAAACAAAAATCAAACAAGTTTTCTCTCAATAAGTTTGTAAACATTCAACCATATATATGTTGAAGATAAAAGATAGCACTGCCTGATTCCCTGGAACAATCCTGTAACAATGAACTTTGATACAGCTTTTTCACAGCTATGCATAAAACACTGTAACCTTTTTGCCTTCTATGCATGATTCATAAACTACTGCGCCACAAAAACAAAGACCTTTAAACAGAGTTAACTCACTGGGCCAATCAGTCTTTATCTGTTTTGCCACATACATGCAGAATTGTTTTATTACTAATTACCAAATATCAAAAGCTTTAAATAAACACAATATAATTTAGTCAGGTAGCTACAAGGCTATCCAGAGAACTGCAGTGTCATTCAGGAACCTCAGTCCTGGGCATCCATATCCAGACTGAGTGTTGCATCTACTACACCAAATTGATCTTTCTCCAACAGAACAGGGAGTTAAATATTTGGCACCAATCATTATAAAGGAGTTGCTAAAGAACCACTTCTGGACAGAAAAAAACAAAATTAATCCTTGAGGGATGTTAATTTTAAAGTTAGCATTTAAACATAACTATATAACTGAGCTATACCAACTAAACTATGATGATAAACATGTATTAAGAAAGCAATTACACCTTATAATGAGTAGAACTAAGACCAGAGAAATTCAGTTGTTATGACAGAACTGTGAGCACTGCTAAAACTATTCTTTCTAAAGTGCTATCTGAAACAACTGTCCAAAAATGAAAAAGAAAAAACTTAATAACAAGGTTTTCCTGAGAAAAATTGACATTTTTTACTCTGCAGAATTACTGATGTCTCCTGATGGAAGGGGGAGAAAGAAGTAAAAGTATTATCAGAGAGGCATTCAATCAAATAAAAAGTTGCCCTCTCCCTTCCCATACAAATATTTGCAAGGATACTTAACTTAGTCAACCACTAACCCAATCAAATCTCATTACTTGTGGTTCTGGTTGCATCCAAATTAAGTGGATCAAAGATCACTATTTTGGAAATACTGAATGCCTAGTTATTTTATTCTGGAAATACTTGATTCATGACTCCTTGTACCTTATTGGTAATACTTCATGCCATCGTCATTCTCTTCCCCACTGGCCAAGCCCATTTCACACAAAAACTCTCAGAGTTTTTCTTCTCCTCCTAGGAATCAGCCTCTACACTAGTTTCCAAACTGTGATGTGTACCTCCCCTGGGGAGATGCAGACTGAGCCCAGGGAAGGTGTGAAGAATCTTTTAGTCGTACACTGTAACAATAAACCCACCTTTCCTAAAGTTTCATTGTATTGTTTTCATTGTCCATTTGTGTTCAATATGGGGTATTTGGATTTTTAGGGGAGGTGTGTACATTAAGATTACACTAAAGGGAGGTATGATGGCAAAATGTTTTGGAACCCCTGCTCTACTCCATGCTCAGAGCTTGATCTGTCTTCAAGCTGTTCAAGCTGTTCAGAAGATGTCTCCTTCTCTTCTTTGGTGGAGGAGTGAACAAAAAGACTTTAAGTTCAATTCATAATTCAAATTTTAAATTTTAGGACAAACTGTTTCTTGTAACTTCAGGAACAATTAATGTTTTTTGCAAGTTTCATAGTGTCACCTTAACTTGATTGTATTGGACTGTAAGAAAAGAGAAATCATCTTTTTAGAATTCTGTCTTTGTTCCACTTCTTTTACACAGTAAATCTTAAAGCATATGATATCAACATTATTTCTCAGATATGCAACAGCTTACATGGTTTATTTACAAATGTATACTTCTCTTCCTAAAAAAAAGCAACTATTATTTGAAATACACAAAACTGACCCAGTATAAAAGAACAGTTTCTCTTAATATAAATAATTTTTATACATATAGACTGTTTCCAAAATTGCTGACTATATATTAAAGTTGAAAGAGTATCTTTAAAAGAGTAATTACCAAATCAATTAATTTGATAATTACTTAATAACTGTTTAATATGTTATCACATAATTATTTTAATAAAATTAAAAAGTAATTTTAAAATAAGATATTATGCTTCTTGATGTGTTAACAGTTATTCAACAGAATATGGCCTTAAAAAAATAATATCCACATGGTTGTCAGCAGACATCAAACTAAAATGAATTACCGTATTTTTCCAACTATAAGACGATACTTTTTTCTAAAATCCTTACCCTAAAAATTGAAGGGCATCTTATTCAAGGAAGTCAGCCGAGGAGAGAACCGCGCGGTGGCAAAACTGCCCATACTTTGTCTCTGCAGGCAGGCTTCCTCCTATTGCTAGCCTCCAATCACGAGTGAAATAGCTTGTCTCTCAAACAGACTTCCTCCAATCACGAGTCTTATGTAACTGACGTCAGCTGATGCTGAACAAACCAATTAGAGAAGGCTGTTTGCAGAGACAAGCTATCGGCAGTTTCACTCGTGCTTGAATGTAATCAGTTATGCAAAAGAGCATGGAAACAGAGCTGCAGAGAGACGGTTTGGACCTCCTCCCACCGAGTGTATCAGGTCAATGTTAACTAATTACTAAATAAAAATGTGTTCTGCACTATCTTTAAAATATTGATTTCTTAATTTGGGGTTGGAAAAATGGGGGTCTTGTACATGGGGGCGTCTTATTGACGGAAAAATACGGTAATTAGCCCTTTCTAAAATTCAGAGTAAGTCCATAGCTCAAAGTTTGAGAATCAAATGGTTTATTTATTTATTGCCCAAACCAAACACCACTGAAAGAATTACTTTTCTTCAGGGGAGGTTCACACAAGTTCATGTATCATTTTTGGGGTCAAAGTTCTCAAAGTTTAGCATTCCTGTATTGAATAACATTATTAAATAACTGTAGGAAAACTGTGGAACAGTTTGTTTTGAAATATATATACTAAGCATGAGCTTTTTCAGGTTGAGGGACATTTCCTTTATGTGGTATAATGGGAGCCATATTCCAAAAAGTAATAGGAATTAGGATAAAGAAGTGGGGAGGGCCAGAACGTAATATGATTATTCTTCATGCAGAGTTTTCCCCTTTTAAATACAACTCAGTGGCAATTTTGGAAGTCTTCTGGGCACCATAAAAAGGCTTTCTGGGGACACATGCAGGCATGAAGTCTTTATAATTTTTCCAACTTGGCACTTTAATAGGATGCATACTTTTTCCAACTTGGTACTTTAATAGGATGATTAATTCAAAATAAACATATTCACTCTAATCCTGAGAATATAAAACAGAATAAGTGTTTGGGGATGTACTTTCAACAGCTGATGAAGGGAAGATAGTGAACATGTTCTCATTCCCACTGCATCACAATATGTTGAAACAAAAGCAGTCACTGTAGTATGAATTTAATATTCTGGGAATAGAGCTTCAACCCCAATGCAAATGCTAGCATAAATGCATAAATAGCAAGGGAATATATCACAACTCAGTAGTCATTAGATTGATAACTTGGTTAAATGGTTTACTATTTACCTTAAGAAGTGGTATGCAAGCAAATTCATATGCTCTCCAGTAATCTGAAATTGATTCATGAGATGGAGTACATAATCCAGGTTAAAACTCAGATGTAATAAATATAGGTAGTCCTCACTTAATGGCCCTAATTAGGATTGGCAACTCTGATGCTAAGCAAAGTGGTCGCTAAGTGGGAAATCATGTGACTGTGATTTCCGGCTGGAAAGAGGCAAGACTACTCAGTTTCACACCTTCAGCTTTTGTTTGCCTCCTAACCATTCCCCATCCCTTTGGAATGCTTGAGTGCTTGCTTACTGTCTTGTACACATCAAAAGCAATGCAATCATACAGCAGCTCAGGGCACAAACAACTTACTCTCTTGAAATCCCTTTGTCTCTAATCTCTCTGCTCTGCAGGGCTGGTGGGGGGCAAACAATTTCTGTAGGCAATCTCTCCTTTGCTTGACCCTTTCCCACTGCCAGTACAGAAGGATCAGGCAATGGAGAGATTAGAGAGAGAGAGATTTCAAGAGAGTAAGCTGTTTGCTCTTCTACACATTGAGAACAATGTGATCACGCTGGCAGCAGGAAAGGGTCAGGCAAAGGTGAGATTGCCTACAAAAATCACTTGCTTTTTTTCTCTTCCCTCCCCTGCCCCAGAGCAGAGTGATTGGAGAGACAGAGATTTCAAGAGAGGTCTATAAGCTGTTTGTGTAGCGCACCCATAGCTCCCAGCTCTGGGCTGCCAGCACAATCGCATTGCTTCCAATGTGTAGAAGGACAAACGGCTTACTCTCTTGCAATCCCTTTCTCTCCAATCTCTCTGCTCTGCAAGGGGGCAAAAAAAGAAAAAACACAGGTCAGCCACAGGACATGTATTAACTGTAATGGTGATCACGTGACTGAGGGATGCTGCAAAGGTCACAAATGGTCGTAAATGGGTCATAAAGTTATTTTTTCAGCACTGTCATAACTTTGAACAATCACTGAATGAATGGTTGGTAAGTGAGGACTACCTACTGTATATAATCAAGATTACAGGCACACACCAGGATTTCAGTGTAATATTAAAGGTCACAGTATAAGAATATTCCTAAAAGGAATATTTATTTCACACTAAAGGGAACAGCATTAATGACCCCACCTCTCCACTTTTGTGCATACTCTTCAAAGTAGTATTGCCACTGGAAGAGTAAATTATGCTATTTGTATGTTTCTTTTATATACTACCAAAATTGTGTGCCTCCTGGTAGTTTACAATCTTAGATACATAATACAGTAATATATTACTAGCAGGACTACCTCTTCCTGAGGGTATCTAGGTAAGACTGGGTGGCCACACTCCAGGTCCTCTCCCTTATATGTTCCCACCTGATGGGACCTCAGAGGCACACCTTCTGGGTGGCCACCCCAGCCCTTTGGAACAGCCTCTCATCTGAGATCTGAGGTATCCTTACCCTTTTAGCCTTCTGGAGGGCTATGAAGATCTGGCTGTTCCCCCAAGCTTTGGGCTAGGATGGGGATTGAGCTGAGAGGATGTTTGGTCTAACACCTGGAAGAAAGGGTATTTTGTTTTAGCCATGTTTTTATGGATCGTTGTGAGCCACTTAGAATCATCATATGAGATAGGCAGCCATATAAGTACTGTCTTTAAGTCTTTAAAGGTTAAAACCAACATTTTGAATCATACCTACTGGAAGCAGCAGCAATATAGATATTACATGGCTGTAATAACTCTCATGCTTCAGCACATACAGCCATATTCTGCATCAACTGAAGTTTCCAAGTAGTCTTCAAAGTCAGCCCTGTGTAGAACACATTGTTGTGAACTATCCTAATTGTGATGAAGGCATGAGTTACCATTACTAGGCTTCTGGTCTAGGTCACATTGCAAAGCTTGGCAAATCCTCCTGAATGAGATGGTGTCAGGTGGAGAGGTTAAGATCAGTACAGTGATTCTTTGATGTTGTTGTTTTTTCTTTGTTATCCAACCTGTGTCTGGAATTAGCAAGTTCTCAGACATAAAAGTATGTATTTTACAGAAACCCTGTCAAGATAATCTACCTATTCTGGGTAAAGACAGAGATAATTGTTATAACTGTTAGGCATTGTTCATTGTTGCATGAAAAGGAAAAGGACAAGGACAACTCATTCTAGGCTTTTTTGGTATCAATTTCAAGATTATCTTCAGGATGATAGTTCAAGAGCTCATGAACTTCCTTTCTACTACTTCTCTAACCATAGGAAGACATATGTAACCAAAATGGGAGAAAATTTACTTAGGAAAGAACTCAAATCTAAGACACGCCACCCAGAGTTGCTGTGGCAAGAGGGACAGTTATATAAATCTAAATAAATAAATAAATACATTTATAAATACATTTCTCTACAGTAAATTGCTTCTGCCCATACTGAGAATGAAGAAGCCGCCTATGAGCCTAAGGCGTCCTAATTTATCTCTGGGAGTAGTAAGTACATGAAGGGGAAAGAAAACTAGAGAAGTGTTATCATTTAAACACTAGTAAAATATCATTCAGAAAAAAAGGGGGTAGTTTTTCTTGTTCAATGACATAATAGTGTTATTTAATTAAAAGGTGATGAATAAGACTAAACCCTTAAAGCATATTTGTAAAAATAAAATCTAGGTGGTCAGGATATAAATTTAAGAAACAAATATTGCAAAATGATTGATACCTTTGGCTTTTACAATGCAGTATTGTCTTATGGCTCCAACATATTTTAATATTAGAATGGAATGAGCCTATATGATTTTTTTTTTTTTTTTTTTTTTTAAAAAGCCCATCAGTAAATGATTCATGGGGACGCGGTGGCGTAGCGGCTTAATGACGCTGAAAGTGCCGGCCAGAAATGGCTGAAAGCTTCAGCGGTTCGAGTCCAGCCTCGCGTTAACAAGGTGAGCTCTTGTTTCTATACCCGCAGCTTCTGCCAACTCAGCAGATCGAAAACGTACGTGAGTAGATAAATGAGGACTCTCACTTCAGTGGGAGGAAAAATGCTGGCAGCGGCTCAACAGAGAGAGACGGGACAAGTTGCCGGTAAAAGCGCGAAAACCGCGCTCGTCCGAAAAAGGGGCGCGAAGCAACGGAAATCCCGCCTCCTGTGCTGCCAGCTGGGCTGACAAATGATTCATGGTGGTGATTTTAAAGAAATTTCTTTTTTTACTGAGATTCTGCATCTGGATAAAACTGTAGTCACAAAATAATTTCAGACTGAGTGCAGAATGATTAATGTTACTAGATGCTGTATTATAAAATAAGCAGTATGGGATATTCACATGCAATAGATTCACATACATATTCACAGCTCTGAAACAGCTGTGAACACTAGCAGTGAAAAAAAATACAGGACAAGTTGTGGAAGGGGGAGAAAATATAGCATAGAAATTTGTCTATTAAACATGTTCTACACAGCCATGAATTTTTATACTATCAGATCATTTAAGATAACTACACTAATACATACATATATCTTATCTCAATGTTATTAACTCTTGACCTGTAAAGAAAGATTTGGCAGTTTATTTAATAAATAGTACATGTTTTGTAACTCTCTTTCATATTATTCCTGTTTAGACTACACACCCTGTTTTATTCCACTGTAATTTTCCCATTTATCACCTACACCCTATTTTATTTCAACTGTAGTATTTGACTAATCATTTGTATTTGAAATTTTACACAGAACTTCAACAAAGTAACATGTAAATTCAAAATACATGACATTTATTCAGGAAAAAAACTGTTAGGTTCCTAGCACCAAAGAGGATCTTTTATGTCAGCCCTTCCAACATGAGTTAGAAGTTAGCACTTCTATTAGTTATTCAAATCTGAAAGTAATAGTATTCAGCAACAATTTTGGTGCACATATACCTTAGTGTTTTGTCTTCCCATGATTCTGACTCACTATAACACAATGCTAAAACCTAAAGATTAGGCAAGAACATTTTTATCCTTACTTTTTAAATCAGCAAGGGTAATTCCAAATGGACACTTTCTACTCCTTCCAATCAAAACAACATTAAATAGCCATTTTACATAATTCCTAAGACAAAAATATTAAAAATATGGCAGGAAAGGCGATTACAAATGAAAAACAGCAATATCTGTAACTTCCCCCTAAATACGATTCCATATCTAAGGCAAGGTGCACCATAAAATACCTCTTCTGGAACTATTCATCCTGAATGACACCTAATAAAATTAACTCCATTATGTTTTATTACAATTCAAAATACACTATTAGGAAGCAAATACAACTGATCCCAAAGGAATTAATTGATCCGTATGACTTGTATGAAATCTGGCCATAATTAATATCGCAACCTTCCAGTAAGTCTTTCTCCAAGCAAATAGATATCCAGATGAGGTATGAGTAAAATTTTGTAACCTAGTATTCCTGGCTCTATTAGTCCTTGATGGCTTAACAGTGAACGAATACTCACAAATCCAAATATATGAACTTTAAAATTAGCCTTATTTTTTTTTCAAAAACCATTTCTTTCTTTAAAATAGTTTGATCTAATGTTAATCTGCATAGCAGGCAGTCAAACATACTCTTAAAACTCAACCACTTTGTATTAATATACTGCATTAAAAGCAACTAATTTTATTTATTTAGCGTATTTATATAGCTGCCCATCTCACATAAAAGTGACTCTAGTAATACAAACAGATCACAATTGTTGGCTACCACAAAGTGATGGGATTAATAGTGAGAATCAAAAATGACAAGTCTTGAACATTGTCTTTTATCTTCCTATAGTGTAGTTCTATTCAACAAGCTAGCCTCAAAATATATTAGATTCCATCTAGCATAATATTCAGCCAGTATGGTTAGAATTATAGGAAAATATGGGAAACTATGGGAAATGTACATATGCTATTCTTAATATTATATAGGCCTTGCTTGTGGTCACTCATGCCTTAGTTACTTCCTGTTTGGATTACTGCAATGCACTTTACATGGGACTGCCTTTGAAGACTACTCTCCAAGGTAATTTTAATTTTGTTATCCCAGACCTTTTTTTTTTTTAAAGGATATTAAAATGCAAGCATATTTGTTAACAAAATCTTAGATAATTCTTGCATATATTGGGGATGGGTTACAAAGTCTTTTATTGATAAACGGCTTATCAGAAATATGTTCAAATAGATTGGGTAAGAGCAGGGAAGGAAGGTAGTATGACAACAGGATTATAGGAAAAAATAGTCAGAAGTCATAAACCCATACACAAAATTAGGGCAAATTTAAATCTTACAGATTATCAATTAGTGAAGGGAAGAAATATCAATCTTATTTTTATATATTACTTTTCTTTCTAATTAGTTCTGATTTTATGTATATTACATTTAAAACGAAAAATTTCTTGTCTTCAATAAGAAATGTATAATTTCCAGAAGTTTTTGAAAAAGTATTTTAAGTAAAAGGAAACTTGGGAAAAAATGTAATATTTTTAGTACCTTTTACAGATACATTGGATATATAAAAACCAGCTTACACATCATGCTAATCCATAAGCAAAGAGCCCTCAAGGATTTATTTACAGTAAGTATGTTGTTCAGTAAGCAAGCTACAAACATTCAGATTTAACCAGAGAATGCAGCAATATTGCATTTTTAGGTTTTGTTCTAGCAACATCTAGAACAAAAATGCTTATCTCTAAACAAACTGTGAATGGATATTTTGCTAGCCATTATCACCCAGGTGACATTAAAAACAATCACAAGCTGGTGCAGTTTTGCTAATTAAGCTTTATGGCTTAATGTAACTTGCACATCATGCTTGAATATTAAGTTTAAAAGTTTGGTTGATTCAGACATTTAAAACTGTGGCTTAATTAGTAATTTTGTCACAAAATATAAGATTAAATTCTTGCCCATCACAGCTTACATAGATTATGTTAATTGTTTCCCTAGTTAAAAAGAGGTTTAATATAACTAATTCAGAATGCAATTTTCAGTGAAGTAGCATACAGTGCTTACTTTCAGCAGCTCTGGCCTTTTGTGGACTTCACAGGCAGACTCACAAGACCAAGAGGAATTCCCTCCAACTCCAAAACTTGTAGCCAGCAGGTTAATCAGTTCCATGTTTTCAATTTAGTCTCTACCAATATATGGAATGCTGCCTAGTCTACTTACTTATCAAACAAACAAACAAGAGAGCACTCAAGCTAAGCAAGCATCAAATGACACTTCCTTTTCTTGTGAAAATGGCTAAGACTTCCTCCTCAACCCCCATGACTAAGGCAGTAATAAGCGCTGCTCTTATAAATACTCTCACTTTAGTTTAGAAGTCATAATGATCCCATGTAGAAAAATCTTTATCTTGCATAGTTTTATAGATTATTTTGAAGGAGTAAACTGCTTCAATATATTAATACCATGCCTTAAGCATTTTTAATACAAATATTCCATAAACCTTTTGTATTTTTCCAAATTCTTTGGGAGAAAAAAACATAACAAAAGACAAAGAAAACAGAAAAAAAAAAAACCCTCACACCCTTCCTCCATTCTTTTAGTGTTCTCACCAGGCTTCACAACTCTATCACATGACCAACACTATCTAGAAAATCATATTTAATATAATATGGAAAGCCATCTTTAGAAACTGTGGATTGAACACCAATCTTTTCAATGAATAATATTCTTTTCTATTGCTACCTAAATTGAATTCACTATACATCATAATCAAAGTAATTTCCACCTCATAGAATTACCAAGGCGGTATTTATTTCCGGCATCACATGAATTTGAACATTTACTTAAAGTAAGAAAAAAAACTTTGCTAAAGTATCCGTAGTGAAGAGCAAATAGGTATCAAATATTACTTTTATGAAAAAAATAAAGGCTCTTTCCAGTAAATAAAGAGGAAATAAAACAAGGCCATCTAAAATGATTTTTTAAAGGCAGCTACTCTACAGATATTACCAAGAATTCAAAGCTCAGAAAGATAGCGCCATTGACTATTTTCATAATTATTACTTTAATTCAATGTCACAACTTAAAATGAATTCAAGACTTACTTCTTTAATATCTACTCCTTCTATATTGACTGTAATCAAAGTAATTTACACTATTTCAATAACATTAATAACAATAACTCACCATGGAATGATACGCTGGTGATACACTGGTGTCTAGAGGTTGTAGGGTTTGGATGGGGAACAACAGGCTTCAGCTCAACCCTAGCAAGACTGAGTGGCTCTGGGTTTTGGGGCCTGCAGATTCCAGGGATTTATCATCTTTGGCTCTGGATGGGGTGGCACTGCCCCAAACAGACCCACTGCACAATCTGGGGGTTCTCCTCAAGTCATGACTCCTGCTCAAAGATCAGGTGGCAGCCGTGGCCAGGAGGGTCTTCATGCAACTTTGTGTTGTGCACCAGTTGCATCCATTCCTGGACTGGAAGGCTCTGCTCTCAGTTACTCATGCCCTGGTCATCTCTTAAATGTATTACTGTAATGCGCTTCACATGGGGCTGCCCTTAAAGAGCATTCAGAAGCTGTAGTTGATACAAAATGCGGCAGTGCAGGCAGTTATGTGTGCTCCTTGATCAGTGCATGTTACCCCTCTGCTCCATGAGCTGCACTGGTTGCTAATATGCTTTTGTAGTATGCTTCCGGGTTCAATTCAAGAAATGACCTATAAAGTGCTACAAGGCATGGGACTGGGTAAACTGAGGGACTGCCTCTCATCTTTCCATCCCATCAGGTCCAGCAGGAGAGCCATGTTACAGGTCCCACCCAAAAAAGAGTGTTATCTGGAGGGACCCAGGAAGAGAACCTTTTCTGCTATGGCGCCCTTTAGAATATCATTCCCCTGAACCTTAGACTGACCCTGATGGCCTTTAGGAAGGCCCTAAAGACATGGCTTTGCTATTGTGCTTGGAGATCTGGTAGTACGGGAGAGCTTTTACAATGGCTGTGTTCAATATGACGTGATGATGGGCTTTGCTGTTGATTATGGTTAGTTTTTGTTTTAATGTGGTTTATTAATGGTTTTTATATGTCTGTATATCTAATTTGGTTGTTTTCAACTGTGAGCTGCCCAGAATTACTCAGGTGAGATGGGTGGCTATACAAATAAATAAATAATGGTTCCTCTATGCTAGTATTTTAACATTAACTACAATGTTCACTCAAAAAAATATGTATATATTCACCCACCTCATTTTGTAAAAACTGTTTCTTACATTTTCTATTTTCCTTCCACATTACTCTTAATACTGGGAAGGAGAGAGGGAGAGTGGTGGCACAAGAAGTAAGACTGTGACTATTGAACTGTATATCCCAGTCTCACAACACTATAACTCTTCTCAGAGAGAGTAGAACTTGTTTTACAACAATTTTTCCTACCCTCTCCTTGACCTTATTTTTTACTTGCATTCCTAAAGAGCTGCAAAGGTACATATGCAGTCACCAGACTTCTTAAAAAAACATGACTTGGAACAGCAACATCTCTTCACTTCTGTAACTGCAATGCTCACATTTTACAGATAAAATACATGTGACCCTTCAAACACCATTTTTCTGTCACTCTTCTACAATGTTCCAGCGTGTAGCACTTCATTCTGTTCTAACACTGCAGACACTATGTTATATTCACTGACAGATGCCATATTATTATTTATTTAACAGAATTTTTAAGAGTGCCACAATCACATGACTCTGGATGGTGTAAACATCAACATAAAACAATTCTGCAATGACAAATGCCCTACCCAACCAATAAAACAACCCTGAGCTGAGCAACACAATACATGAAAAAGATTGTCATTCAACACCATCAGCTAGGCATCATGCATCAAAAGCCTACTTACAAAGAAATGTTGAATGCCAAGAGTGAAAGGGCCAAGTATATCTTTGGAGGCAGCAGAATGCTGGAGCAATAATGTCCTCAGGCTTAAGCATGTCTTACTTCTTGCTGGGTTGGAACTTTGAGCAAGTCCTCTGTAGGTGACTAGATACGATAAGTCGTAGTACCTGAACAAGTAATCTGGCACCATGCCAAGTAAAGCTTCATAAGCGAAAACCAGCAATTTCTACCCAGAAAACTACTGATAACAGCAACTCTAAAACAGGCATTATTCTACAGTAGCAGGTGTTGTCTGCTAGCAGTCAGGCTGCTGCACTCTGTACCAACTGTAGTTTCTGGGTCATCTTCAAAGACAACCCCACACAGAACACACTGCACATCAACCAAGTGGTGATATGGATATAATTACTCTTGCCAAGACCTCCTGATCCAGATAGAACTGTAACTACATGCCAGCCAAAGCTGAGCAATCTTCATACACTCCATCCCCATTTATGGCTTCCACTTGCTGTTCAAGAAACAGCTACAATTCCAAGAGGCCCCCTATCACAGACCTGCTCTTTTGGGAAGCATGACACCATCTAGAATACCAGAACTGATATTTCTGAGAAGCCAAGATGAACAGCATCTTTGTCTTCCTTGGGTTTAATCAGAGCTGAGTTTGTTTTCCCCTAACCCTAACATTTAAAAAATCAGGCATAGCTGTGCCTTTGCAAAGAAAGACGCTCCAGTATAGCTTCTACCACAAACCTAAAAGAATTTAAATGCAAAAGCAGCAAGACTCCAGAAGGCTCAAATTCATTTGAAAGACAAGATATCCTGAACTATTTGTTGACAGTTATTTTATATAGGTAAGTCACAGTGAGATTACTGTATTTTTCCGACAATAAGACGCCCCCATGTACAAGACGACCCCCATTTTTCCAACCCCAAATTAAGAAATCAATATTTTAAAGACAGTGCAGAACACATTTTTATTTAGTAATTAGTTAACATTTACTTGATACACTCGGTGGGAGGAGGTCCAAACCGTCTCTCTGCAGCTCTATTTCCAGGCTCTTTTGCATAACTGATTACATTCAAGCACGAGTGAAACTGCCGATAGCTTGTCTCTGCAGACTTCCTCTAATTGGTTTGTTCAGCATCAGCTGACATCAGTTACATCAGGCTCGTGATTGGAGGAAGTCTGTTTGAGAGACAAGCTATTTCACTCGTGATTGGAGGCTAGCAATAGGAGGAAGCCCATTCGCAGAGACAAGGTATGGGCAGTTTTGCCACCGCGCGATTCTCTCCTCGGCTGACTTCCTTGAATAAGACACCCTTCAATTTTTAGGATAAGGATTTTAGAAAAAAGTATCGTCTTATAGTCGGAAAAATACAGTACTTGCAGAAATAACATTTGCAATGGGAATTCAATAGAGTTTAGAAGTCACTGAATGGCACAACAGGAAGGAACCAGCCAAGATGGAACTAGTTACGCCTTTCTTTTCCCATCAGTGAACCCAAAAAAACACAAACATGTCTATTTAAAGATTATGTTCGTGCATCACTATATCTGATATAATTTGCTAAATCATTAGCAGAACATCTCTCAGTAGTACAGTTAACAGAAAGTCCCTATAGCTGACGCAATGGGGCTGCTCATTCTTTCCTCACTTCCCAGAGATCCCAAGGCAATATCTGATTATGTCACTGTTGATATTTTCTTCTTCCAGTACCAAACTGGCACCATTCAAACTGAGGTCTGCATACAATAAATACAGTATCATCAGTATCATTCTCTCATTTAAAAGTCAATCTTCTAATTTATCTATATTGCCAAATGATTTTCTTAATCATGGTATTTCTACTTAGGAAACAGCAGTAGTTCTGCAATTCTAGTGGCTTAATCACACTTTGACAGTAGCATATTTGCACATTTGGGGACTGACCAACAAAAAGAGGAACAGGAAGATCTGACAGTTTACAGTGATAGCAAGTATGGAAATGGAAAATTAAAGGCTCAGGACTTGAATGAGTACGGCATAAAGGGGCAGAAGGATATTTTCTATAATTAGGGGCAACTATTCAAATTGATAAGCAAGAAATTCACATATCAATTGACAGTACTGGTATAAGAAGTCACTTGGTAAGGTATTAAGATAAAGACTGCCACAAGTTAAATTCATCTCCTGGTGACTTTCCTGACATTTAGCTGGTCCAGAATGTAGTGGTGCGGCAATGATGGGCATGCCTCTATATGCCCATATAACACCTCTGCTTCACGAGCTGCACTGGTTGCCAATTTGCTTCCGGGTGCAATTCAAGATGCTGGTCATTACGTATAAAGCACTACATGGCATAGGGCCTGGTTACTTGTGGGACCACCTGTCTCCCATAGTATCTGCCCCACTGGTTCAATCTAGCAGGGTTGTCATGCTCCAGGTTCCATCAATTAAACAATCCCACCTACTGGGACTCTGGAAACGCACCTTCTCTGTAGTAGCACCTGCCCTGTGGAATGAGGTTCCTTCTGAAATTTGAACAGCTCCCACCCTACTGGGATTTTGAAGGGACTTAAAGACCTGGCTCTTCGCCCAGGCCTTTGGAGAGGACGACTGATGTCCCTTTCTTCCTTTCTGGTCCCCTCTGCCATTGTTGTCCCTTTTTCTCATGCTGTTCCTGTGTTTTCTGTATTGTTCTCTGTTTTTTAAATGTTTTAATGATTGCAAACCACCCAGAATCGCTGAGTCAGGCGGCATATAAATAATAATAACAATAATAATAATACCACCACCACCACCACTACAGAAATGGTTTGCTATTGCTTCTTCTAAGTTGCTTTTTTCAACTTCTCAGACTAGCCTATAACTGTGGGATGTCCTGGAAGTCTCTTATCCAGGAATTAATCACACTGAGCCATGCTGTTTTTCTCAAGATTACCCAAGGTAACCTAGATGCTTCCACTACCTCAGATGGGCTTAATTAAATTATTAATAATGATAGTTAAATAGGAACTTTATGTTCTAGGGTAACGACACTGTGTAACAGTTGCTTCCAATCTACAACAAGCACATCTTGTTGGCCATCACAAAACATGTTGCAAAACTAAATGGATGCTTGGTTTGAATTAACAGAGTTTCTTATTTTCAAATAAATTTTCTTACACTTTAGCTATGTATTCATAACATAATGGCTTGCTCTAAATTCATTGCATATTTTAGGAATATCTAATACTACAAAAATATTTTGAAGCTTATGATGAAATCATACTTTTTAAATTCATTTCACCTCGGACTAGCAAATACTGGCATATATCAGACTTTTAGTTTTAACTGTTATTTAACTGCACTGAATTACTTCAGTATCACTTGAACTAATCCAATTAATTTATTATTAATTTATTATTTCAAATTATATGGCCACCCATCTCAAATGCATGACTTACAACAATCAAAAATTATATAAAAGAACAAAAAGCAATATAAACCATATTAAAAAAAATACAACAGGTTCAACAACCAAGGTATAAGAAGCCAATATAATCACTGTACAGGCTCCACCACACATCTGGATCCCTAAGCCCGGTGGCAGAACCATGTCTTTAAGGCCTGTACAAAAAGCCAGTAAGGTCAGAGCCAATCTAATCTCTGGGGGATGATGTTCCAAAGGGAGAGCACCATGACAGAAAAGGCTCTCACCCGGGCTCTATCAGATGACATTCCCTGACAGGACCCAGAGCATGCCTCTTCTGCCAGACCTAATGGGACCAGTAGATATCATCAGAGAGGCAATCCCTCAAACAGTCCAGTCCTGTGCATAAGCTTGCACTGCCACAGCAGCAGTTGCCAAGAAAACAACATGGGACATATCTATGTAATCACCAGGAATGAAGTTCAAATTGAGAAAGACTTGATTTTACTTAAGCTTTTATTACCTAATATATTTCTGTCTCCTTAAATAAACTCAGAAGATTAATTCATATGAAAAAGTAGCACAAATAGTTTGGATTGCTAAAACTCATTTCAAGTTCATCCATAACTGGAGGAGTCACTGTTACAAATATTTCATATGAGTGACTCTTAACTAAAAGAAGCATCCTTCATTGCTTCCTCTCCAGTATGACTTGGTAAATTTAAGATGTTTGCTATGAGGTAAAACTAGACACATATTTGGTATTGTATATCTAGCTAAAATTGTTTAGGATGCAATTTCTGTTTATTTTCAAATATTTATAATCTAGAGACTATAAATTCCATGCTCATGGTTTTCATTCATTAGACAATATATGAGAAAAATCATAATATACCATACATCCAAATAGCAATTGACCATTCTCTCATTCAGTTATGAAGATGGCAGCATTTCTATTCACAGAATATCTAAATATTGCAGCAGTAGTATTACACAGAACATGGAATCAACAAAGAGAAAGAAACATTCCTTCCTATTACCAAACTTCTCATTTTTGTACACCACTAAATTAAAACATGTTCTTTAGCTCCACACATTTTTAAATTCTAAGAAAACCATATTTTCCATGGAATGTTGACAATTTTATTTCAGTGGCTGGAAATATGCCTAGGTGAAGAAAATGTGGCTGACTTGATACGTAAGTGCAGACACCATAATAAAGGTCACTTAACACAAAACTGAAACAATCCATCAGACTTATTAGGCCTTAATCTTTAACAATTTTGCTTCATCAGTTATACACCACAAGCTTGGCATGTCTGGAATGTGTAGAAAACCTGATTATATTGGAAATGATGAAGAAGAATTGTGTTAATACCTTTAACTAAAACATTTAGCAGATAAATTATGCAGTTGAAGTAGCCAGACACATGAAAATACTAAACCTTTCAACATAATGAACATTTTAAATATATTTAAGCAAAGTCAATCACTGTAGTTTTACAATACAGAAAAAAATTTACAGGTGGTCCACATTTAATGACCACTTGTTCAGCAACCATTCAAATTTATGATGGCATTAAATGAGTGGTAGTTACAACTGGTCCTTGAAGTTCCGGTCACTGCAGCATCCCCGCAGTTACATGATCACAATTTGGGTGCTCGGTGCCCAGCTTGTGATGACAATGTCACAGCGAGCCATGGTCACATGATCGCAATTTCAGACATTCTCTGCGGGCTTCCCACAGGCAAAGTCAATAGGGAAACTGGCAGGAAATCGGAAGTCATGGTCCTGTGAGGTCCTCGCTTAATGACCCATGTGGTCCGCACTTAACTATGGCAACCAGGATTGCCTTCACTAAACAAAGCAGTCACATGATGTCACATTTTACTACCACATTGCTCCAGTCCCAATTGCCATCGTAAACCAAGGACTACCTGTAATCTCTCCACCTCCATTTAGTAAACCTTGGATGCAAGGGACAAAATTTTCATCCTGACATCCTTACAAGATACAAAAGAACAAATCTACTCCAACTGAAGAAATCTAAATAAAGCATTTAAATTTACATTATTTTGTTGTATTTATGTGTCATGCATCAACTTATGTTATCATTTGCATAATGGCATTGTTACATAAAGACTATATGACTGCAAATGATTTACTTTCAGATTTAATGGACATTTGTGGGTAATGGGTAGCCCCTTATCCCACTGTTCTGTCAAGACAAAGTTTTATTCTGATTAAGAGGTAAGTTTAGAAGTAGAATCAGCTGCTAGTCTTAGTTGCCCTGATTGCAAGTTCTTCAACAGCTTCCAATTCCATGATATCATGGTTATTAGTATGATGGCATTAGCATATCATGCTTTACTCCAGTGTTGTTAATAAGATTATATTCAAGCCTCTTATACAGGCCTGGAAAACTTAAAAAAAAAAGGTGCAACTGCTATTTTGTAAAATGTAAAATGTTGTAAAATACTCTTGTGACTACTGATGTTCCATTTAAACAATGGCATGAAGATATATCTAAATTTGTGTGCCAAGGTAAAAAAAATGCAAATTAAGTACAAAGTTTTACAAGATGCTAAAGAAAGAGGTGGTTTAGGTCTACTGGATTTGAAATTATATTTTGCAGCTTGTTGTTTAGTTTGGATGAAAGATTGGGTGACTTTGAGAAACAGGAGGTTATTAGAACTAGAAGGGCATGATTTAAGATTTGGGTGGCATGATTATTTATGGTATGACAAAGTTAAGATTAATGTAGATTTTAAAGATCATTTTATTAGATGTGCCTTACTGAGAAAATAATAAAACTAGGTTGCCCCCAAAGGTTCCTTTATGGTTGTTACCACAAGAAGCTTTTTATAGAAAAGAAATGATAATTAAGCATAAATGGTTAACATATGGTGATGTATTGGAATTTTCTCAAGACTTTGAATTAAAGACAAGAAGGGAATCTCACTACAAAAGGTTATACATGTCAATGGTTTTCATATGTACAACAAGAAAGGTTTAAAATAGTTTTTTTTGCTTTGAACATGGTAAGACTGAATTTGAAGTAGAATTATGTACTAATGGTGAACATGTTATTGCTAAGATATATAAACTTTTATTTAAGTTAGAAGAAGAAGATGAAAAAGTCAAAGAATATATGATAAAATGGGCTAAGAACTTTGGGTATAATATACCAATGGAATAATGGGGAATATGTGGATGAGAATACCAAAATTTACATTGTGTTATAATCTTAAAGACTTTTTTTATAAAATGATGTATCATTGATACTTGTCACCAGAAAAATTACCTAAAATGGATAAAGGAACTTTGAATATATGTTGGAAATGTGAACAACAAGAGGGGACTTTTTATCATCTCTGGTGAATTTGTAAAAAAGCTAAAAAAATTTGGAATGAAATACATACCTTAATTGAGAAGATTTTAAAGATAAATATACAATCAAAACCAGAAACTTTTCTTTTGGGTTTGATGGACAAACAACTGGAAAAAAAAACTCATAGAACTTTGTTTTTATATATGATAACAGCAGCAAGGCTTTTATATGCACAAAGGTGGAAACACTTGGCATTACCTACAATAGAAGAATGCATGGTGAAGTGGATGAAGTGGGCAGAGATGGCAAAGCTGACAGCTTTGATTAGAGAAAATACATTGAGTAATTCTAATGCTAATTGGAAGCCTTTTTTGGACTTTTTGTGTGAAACAGAAAAAAATGAAATTATGTTGGATGGATTTGATGATTAGAATCAATAGTGGGCAATAGAAATAATAATGAAAGTTATGTTGTAAACTTAGAGTAAGAGTTTAGTGTAAATTGTTACTTATATCAGTTGTGAGGAAAGTAGGAAGTCATTCTTTTTTGTATTTTTTCTTTTTTCCTTTCTTTCTGACTTTTGATTTTATTCTCTTTTTTCTTATTCTTTCCTTCTTTTTTCCTTCTTTATCTTTAATATTAGTTTTTGTTAGTTTTTATTATCTTTATCTTAAAATCTAATAAAGTTATTTGAGACTATTTTGTAAAATGTATTGTGTAAGCAAACTTTGTTAATATAAAAAAACAGTAACATTTTGTAGAACTAGTTTTCTGAATGTAAGATGATGGTGTTCCACAGAATAAAGTACAGAAATGCCAACTATACCCAAATACATATAATTCTTGGAAGCGATCAGCTTAAGAGCCAATTGTTTCAGTAGGAACTTCTCCTATTAAGGTTTTTTATAATTTAAATTACAAGGGGCAATGAATATTCTTTCCAAATCATGCCTGGACAATTCCTAAGCATTCTGTAGCCTTACATTTGTAATTTTATGAGCCAGTTATGTGCACCATTACATGGTTATAAATATAATTGCAGAAGTCAAACTAACTACTTCAAAAACAGAAAGTATTTTATGCAGAGAACCAAAAAGTGCAATATATTCACATAACCAATCTATAACACTCATTGCAATGGCCAACATGGCCATTGATTTGCTTTATATAAAGCCCATCCTGGATGCTTAGAGCAGACAGAGCAAAAGACAACCAAGCAGAATATATTTCCAGTATATTTTAATGAAGGTTCATTCAAAGTGAAGCACTTTTTTAAGTTCCACATTTCAATTATAACATTTAAGAATTTGCAAAACATGTACAGTTTCATGCACAGAACAGATGATTTTGGCTGGCTTATAACCAATATAAAACGTGTGTTTGGTCTGGATATGGAATGAAGCAGGCTATTTTGTTCCAGATACAGAATGAAATGCTGTTTGTTACAGGCTGAACAGTTTCAGTGGGGGAAATGTGGGGGGAAATGTCAAGGCTGAGGGGTTTATTTAGTGATGGCAGCTGAGAGATGGCAGAAGAGGAAAAGATATCAGGAAGAACAAGAGTGAACAGACAAGCCTATGGGAACTGAGACCATTTGTTAGTGGGTGCACAAGCCATGAGGAGGAGGCAAGAGTGACACAATGTATCCTTGTTTCAGAAGGAGGGGAGAAAGGGGCCAATGGACACCAGCTTTGCTCTATCCATCCTGCAAAAATCACTCTGGGACTGCTGTAGGACTGGTTTCAGCTGAAGCACAGAACAAAAACATTCCAAGTTTTGTTTCTGCCAAACAGCAGCCAATCCATAAAGGCTCACCAAAGCATCCAGAATATGAGGGGTTTGCTTTGGGTTTGAAACAAAACACATTTTCCATTCTGTGCACACCCCCACGACATTATACAGGAGAATATGTTTTAATTATCCTATTAAATGGTGCTTCTCATACAATAATTGACATCCATTCAGAATTAAATCCCAGCATAATACAATCTCAAAAGTATCGAACTACCAATGGATAACTGCTATTTTATTGTTATCTTATAGGGGGTATTTTTCAAAAGCATCTCACAGTTTCAAGAAGGGTTGTTAGAAAAAAATGTAGAATACTATAATGAAAGATGAGAAGATGCCACAGTGTTACAAAGAAAATAAAATAAAAACAATTTGAAGTTGAAATAAACATTGTTTTCTGTCCTTTTTCTCTAATGCTTTGCCCAGACACTTTGAGCAGAAGTTTGAAGCTGTGGTGCAACCTTTATTATAGTAGTGACTTGGTCACAAATTACTGTTTTCCTGTTATGGAGAGTCAAAAACAATCTCCTACCAAGCATGAACTGCAGCTTTGAAAGCTGGGATTCGTATACATGTACAAAGCAGGAACAGCATACTAATGCCCCAAAGCAATTGCCATTTATTTTTAAACAGAACCACATAAGTAGTAAAAACATATTACTGTATGTTTTAAATATGAAAACCAAAAATATTTCTTTAGTTCCAAAAAGGAACCAAGTAAATTATATCTCAAAGTTTAGAAACAATTCAGATTCAGACATGTTTGTTCATAAGAATACCTGTAGGTGGTACTCTCTCAAGCATATGCTTTTGCTTCCGTTTGTGCAGATTTCAAATATACTCTGATCACTAATTCAGCACTTTACTAGCATGACATATCTAACACTATCTCAGAAAGATGTGGCTCAAGAGAAGAGTGTCTAGAATGTTTATGTTGCACCCAATATACTGTTATTAAATTATAGCTTTCTAGCCCATTTGAGGTTATTAAGTACTCTTTAATTGGATTCAAATAATAAAATTGTAACAGGAAAGAAAGGTAATAAAATATTAATTCAGATAGAATAAGCCTAATGAAAATATAATTTTGTTTCATTTATACTTCTGCTCAAGTTAAATTTCAAATATTTATAAAAAGTTAAATAATAAAACAAAGCAGATGATTAATTCTACTACACAAAAGGTGGGATGCTTCTTCCTTTCAGGTCTGGTAGGAAGAATCAGTCTAGTACAGAACTGGGGAGATCCAGGTTCAAGTCCACCCTCACCAAAGGAAATTCACTGAGTAACTCTGAGCCAGTTATTCACTCTCAACCCAACCTATGTCACAGGATTGTTGTTGTAGGAATAAATGAAAATAAAATTAAGGGAAACCCCTGTGTAAGCAATTTTGAGCTCCTGGAGAAAAGGCTATGAATAAACTTAATAAATGTTAAGTGGATTCTGGCCCACAAAAGGTTATACCATGATAATCTGGCCTTTGATATACCAAAACACTTCTTGCTGCAACAGAAACCAACAGGCCCCGCTTCTGGAAGTCAGCTCATATTTCTGGAAATAAAGTCAAATGTGAACTTACCATATCAGATGGAACACTGCTAGACATCTTGATACTATGCTGTTAGTTTCAAGAAACACAGAAGAAAAAAAATCTAAAAACCAGCCAAGACAACACAGGAAAAAGATCTTCCAGCTAACCAATCTTTGGTTTGATCCTGGTAAATTCTGTGCGTTTGCTTCCTCCAGTAAAAGCACCTGACCCACAGCAAGGAAACTGGGAATTGGGGATGAAAAAGAATCCAATTGGTGTTAAAAGGTTGGATCAGAGAGGAAACCACAGGGAAAACAGAGACTCGGATTCTTGTCAGCAGCAACACCAACACCAGTTGTGCCAGATAGACCGGGCAAAAACATACAACAACAACATGAATTGTGTACGAGCGTTTTTCTTCCTCTCCTGCTCTTCCTCTCCAGCCTAGACCAATAATGAATGACGAAGATGATTCAGAAGATAGTTCTGGGTCCGAGTCACCTCCTCATTAAAAAGAAAAAAAAAGCGACAGGCACTCAATGAAGTAAAGCAAGCGACCGTCCTCTTTCCCTGAGGCCAAAGTTCTTGGGGGCGGGCGGTGCTCTTGCCCGATTCTCAGTAAGTGAAAGTGGGCTGGGGGCTTCTCTTCCTTGGAAAGGCGCTTCCTACAGCATTTACAACACCGAGTTAAAATATATGTATTAAAATGAGCCGGGAAAGAGGGAGGGGATGGGACAAAGAAATGTTACCCTCCCCCCTCAAACTGCAGCAGCAGCAGCTCAAGGGGGGATTTAAACTGCAGTTGCCTCTCGCAGCAGGAGCAGCAACCCTCGCCGCCCCCTCCGCCTCAGGTCTCGGCTTTCATCGCCGCCGCCGGCTCGTTTCTCCACAGTCCCTCCTCCGCCTTTTCCTCCTCCTCCGGGGTCTCCCTCAGCAGCAGACGGTTAACGGAAGCCCCCCGCAGCTGAGGCGGAGGAACAACTCCTTCTCCTTTCGCCGGCCAGAGCGCCGGTTGAACGAAAAAGGGCTGGGAACAGCTTTCCCCAATGCAGGCTGCTCCTCGGTACCCTTCACCGCCTGCCGCCGCTACTCCTTCAGCCGCCTCTTGTCATCTTCCCTTCCAGCCAACATGGCGTCTGCGCCGAGCGGAGAAAAGGGGACAGAACAGGGGAAAGACGGACCGAACACCCCATCCCCCACTCCTCTTTGGCTCCGCCTCCAGATCGCTATTCGGAGACGCGTCAAGCGCGGCCCCGCCCACTTATTATATACGTGGGCAGCGCTTGCCGCTCGCGCAGCATCCTAGGAATTGTAGTTTTGAAACCCAGCCGTGATGCAACTTTGGCTTTGGCCGCTGGTTGCTGTTGTGGCAGCTCTGCCTTCGACAGCCGTCGCTAAAGGCTTGGAAATTCCCGGCTGCTAAAATCAAAAGCGCATTATCTGACGGGGGTGAGATTTGATTTGACTGGTTTTAGTCATAGGGCTAAAACACTCTCCCTTTCTCTCTCATCCGGAACGTGATACATACAACGTTTTATTGACGGCCAGGGTCAAGCGGCTACAAAACGAGGCGATAACCGGTTCAGGCAATCGGAAAAAAATCAAAATACTCGGAATTCAATGAATAGCCCAGGTCAGGATCAATTCAAATGAGAGGACTCCCAAGTTTGTGGGCAGAAGGCTATAAAAGTGAGAGACTCGTGATTACCAAACCCAATCCGCCGATAAGGAGTAACTCATTGAATCCCAATTACAGGTAGTTGCCTGAAGTAGGCGGTGAGAGTAAATAATAGCCATGCAACTATAGATAGCTTGACCTCATTTGTTTGCTTTTGGGAGAGGGCCTTTGAGGGCATTTAAAACTTCTTAACTGCTAATCGTCTGCCGACTGATCAGATCGAAGCACCCAAGCTGACTCTAGTTTCGACAAGGACGCCCCGCATTTGTTGGCAGCCTCTGTGGGTGCTATAAATCGGCTCCTGCTTCGGTTGCGAACTATCTGCAGTCAGCCTGACGTGGTTGAAGGAGCCTCACCCTCAAGAGGTGTATGCCGAATTCAGGGTTACCATGGAGGACGGAACTCACTTGTCCTTGAATAACTAAGCCATTCTCTTGTGTAATAGATCTACTGTAGAGATACACTGCACACAAGGCGTCTGGTTTTGTTTACTAGGCTGACCTGCAAAAAGAAACTGGCTGGGACTCACAAACCAGTGGAATTTTAAAAAGCTGTCAAGAATGAACTGACTAAAAAAAAATAACCTTCACAAGTACAGTGGTCACTGTAGCATAAGAAAGCTATATGTCATATATGGAACAGAAAGAGCACTATGTCCACTGGCTGGTGTGTGTGTGTGTAATATACACTTGTGTATTTTAAAAAATCCATTCACAAATGTTAACTCTGTGAAAGTAAGTAAGCATTATTCTCATACGTGTGGAGTGTGTAATATGATTCCAATAGAAGAGAATATGACTTCCCTTAGGTCAGTGTTGTCCAAACTTGGCCACTTTCAGATGAGTGGACTTCAACTCCCAGAATTCCCCAGCCAGCCATGCTGGCTGGGGAATTCTGGGAGTTGAAGTCCACTCATCTGAAAGTGGCCAAGTTTGGACAACACTGCCTTAGGTCCTAGA
This sequence comes from Liasis olivaceus, assembly GCA_030867105.1. Classification (NCBI taxonomy): domain Eukaryota; kingdom Metazoa; phylum Chordata; class Lepidosauria; order Squamata; family Pythonidae; genus Liasis; species Liasis olivaceus. Next base: position 90,351,062 of record CM061352.1, on the reverse strand, counting down.
GTTCACAGTAGAGGTGTGATTTTAAAAAAATAGAATGGCTCCTAGTTCCGCAGTCTGCCATTTTGACATTTTTGATTGAATGATTGTGTACCATCAAGTTGCTGTTAATTCCTAAGACCGTCTCTAAGATGACCTGTCCTCAACTGGTAATTCCTGACATTCTCCTTGAAAAAAAGTGGGTATATGCTCAAGTTCATATCATGGAAACAGATTAGATTTTGTCTTCCACTTTAACTTCACTTGGAACTTGTACGTGAGCGATTTGTGATCTGTTCCACAGTCAGCCCCTGGCCACATCTTTGCTGTTAGAAATGACCTGTTCCACCTCCTTGCACCAATAAGAGTCAATTTGATTTCTGTGTGCTCTGTCTAGTGTTGTTCATGTATACAGGCAACATTTGGTTGTTTGAAGAATGGGTCAGCAATGAAGTTTTCCTGCTTCTTTTCTGTTTCTTAAGCCATAGAATCCAATTACATTTCCTCCTTTATCCCCCCCATCTTTGGTATTTTAGTATCCAATCACAACCAGCACATCTTGTTTACGTGTTCTGTTGATTTCAGATTGAATCTGACCATATAACTTGTCAAACTTTTCTTCTTATGTATCAGTGGTTGGAGCATAAACTTGGATGACCATATTAAATGGTTGTGTGAAGTCTAATATATTATTCAGCCACTGACTGCATTGAATCCAAGTACTGCACTGTATTTGCTATATACTTCCTGACTATGAAACAACACAGTTATTATGAAACAACACAGCTACTTCTTCCTTTTTCATGTTCTAAGTAGTAAGCAGTGTGATCTTCTGACAGAAAGTGTCCAATTCCAGTCCATTTCAATCTGCTGTTGCCTAAGATGTCAATGTGCAGTTGATTCATTTCATATTTTATTGTACTGACCTTTCCCATGTTTGTGCTTATGTTCCATGTTCCCATCATAATTTTGTCTTGGCAGCTTCAGATTTTCTTTTCCTGTGTGGCAATACCAGTAACTAGATGTGCCAAAGGCATTCCTCTAGCCATGTCATAAACACCATCAGTATTCCAAAACATCCTTAGCTCTTCCTCAGTAGCATGTTGAGTGCCATTCAACTTGAGGGCTTCATCATTCAACATTATATCATTAATCATTTTATATTTTCTATCCATGTGGCTTTCTTGGTAAAATACAAGATTGATTCATCATTGCCTTCCCCTACACAGTTTAACAAAGGCCCTCTTTGCTTTAGCTGGGCACCTGGGATGGTAACTTTAATTTTGAATGGAAAATGATAAGCCTTGCTTTGAGGCAGCCACATTTAATCCCCTCAGATGAGACTTGAACCTACATCTTCCGCTCCTTTTATGGGTTGATCTTCCCAAATTAGGTACAAAGGACTTCACAGGGGGTGAGCCAGCCATTATAGCTTCCTGCCTACTGCCAAGATCATTTCTATTCTTATGCAAGGGCATCTTTTCCTCTGAAAAGCCTTTCTTCTCCTTATTGATTCAGAAGGCCAGACTGCTATATGCAGTCACTGAAATGACTGAAGTGAGGCCCGAAATGTATTCACTAATTGCTAAGCAATTTTAAAACAACAACAATAGTTTGTTGAACAAGCCATAGTTGTCTGGTTTTGCCTGATTCACCTCAGGCTTCACATACAGCACTATGCTGTAATTTTCTTAAGCAAGATTTATTGAATAAGCCATGAATGACTGGGATTACACATCATGTTAAACCATGGTTTACAAACCACAATGGCCCATAAATAGAGTAAGCTAAATCCTATTGTATCATGATGAGCATTCTTGCCAAAGCCATAACTGGGGGATTTGTGCATTTTACTAAATTACCCCCATCCAGATCACATGATACTTTAATGCATGTCTTATCAACCTTTTATTGGATGTCAAAACATTAAAAATTTACAAAATAGTAGGATTTCAGCAATCTCATCTAAGTTCTCATGCAATTTTTACTTATAGATATTGATATCTCATAATATTGTTTTCATTTTTATTTTTTAATTCAGTTTTAGAGTGCGTAATATGTTCAAGCTAGGCTAATGTCTTTATAATTATCTATCATCCAGGATTCAGGACAAGTTGATCAAAAATATTACATAGTGTTATCAGCCAACTGAATATCTATTGTGTCATGAGAAATCATTGAAGGGAGAACCAAAGTAGGAATTGAATTTCAAGCCATTAATATTGAAATTTAATAGCTTTTAGATGCATATGAGTTATAAAAATTAACTCAGGTAAAAACTCAAAATCTTTCACACACACACACACACACATGCACGCACGCACACACATATACACACAAACACACTATGCAGTATAACATTAAGTACTTTCTTAATATATATTGCTAGAACTAGGGCTGATTTCCATATTTCTTCACATATTTCCCATAAGCACTACGTAAATGAAGAAAATCCTGTTGCTTAATTGGCCCAAAGGATCATATGATACGTGGTTTCCATTTTCTGTTGTCAGAGAAAGATTCTTTCCAGCTGTTTGGCCTATATGTAACAGAACAATTGTTTAGTGTTCTCTGGGAAATGGGAACACCAGAGTTTTAATTCTTTCACATTTATTACGATAGATACCAGGCACAAATAACAAAGACTTCCCAAACATGAATGATGTTACTATATGAAATAATGAATACGCCCTTTTTTGCTTTTCTGAATACTCTTTTTTTAAGAAGGGACAAAAATGAAGAATAGAGAAATTTTATAATGGTATATAAAGGGAAGCCACATAAATATACATTTAGTTTGGGGGAAGTACTTAATGTTATACTGCATAGTGGCAGATTACTCTTTAAGATATAAATCATATTTAATTCTGTGTTTTCTAACTGTGTCTATATAGCTTTATTGGTATAAAATATCATATGCAACCTTAACAATGCATATAAAAATAAGCAAAAGGGAAACATCATCTGATTGTTTAAAATCAACAGGCAGTTCCTAGAGGTCATTGAAATATTTTCTTCTCTGGGTTTGTTTTGGTTTTGTAATTACCACATGTATTACTATGAAATCTAATAGCTTTCAATAACAGCAGTCCATCTCTCTAATTTATTCTTAAAGTTTAATTATGAGCTATGCTGATTCAAAATTAAAACAAAAATATCACCCATGTCAACGCTTCTTTCCTTACTGGTAGTATATCTGGATGTCACACAGGATACTCCCACACACGCTATTTAGTGAGAAACATTTACATAAATCAGTGTTTTTCAGATTTGGCAACATTAAGATGTGTGGACTTCAACTCCCAGAATTCCCCAGCCACCATGATGGAATGAGTGCCACTCCATAAGAATGAAAGTTCTGCTCCTTTTGTACATACATTGTGATATTGCACATGTTGCCATAAAGGGTGGAGCTTGCATTGCAACATTGTGAGGATTGTCTTGTCATCTTGACCAAACTGACAGATGCTGTGGAACCTCTAATGTAGTCCCTTGGGATTGTCATTTGGCTCCAACTCTCACCATTTAGAAAATCTGCTAAAGCACATCTTGATTCTAGCATTAGTTTAAAAAAAAAAAATCCCCCCTCACCCCTATGGGTGGTATATGTCTTCCTCAATCTTGGGTCCTGGGAGTTTGAGGGTTCTGCACAGTATCTTAGCTGTTCCTAGCACTGCACTCTTCTGGACAGACAGCTCTGATATTGTTCCTGGGATCTGTTGGAGCCACTCTCCCAGTGTAGGAGTCACAGCCCCAAGTGCTCCTACCACCACTGGGACCACTTTGCCTTTTACTTTCCACATTCTGTTTAGTTCCTCCTTCAGGCCCTGGTATTTCTCCAGCTTCTCATATTCCTTCTTCCTGATGTTGCTGTCACTTGGCACTGATACATCTATCACCACTGCTGTCTTCTGGTCCTTGTCTACTACCACGATGTCTGGGGGATTGGCCAATACCTGCCTGTCCTTCTGGATCTGGAAGTCCCACAGGGTCTTAGCCCTGTTATTCTCCCTGACCTTCTGCAGAATCTTCTATCTGGACTTGGAAGAGTCTAGCCCATACACTGTGAAGATGTTCCTGTACATAATGCCAACTACTTGGTTGTGCCGTTCAGTGTATGCTGTTCCTGCCTGCATCTTACACCCTGCCACTATGTGTTGGACTGTCTCTGGGGCCTCTCTGTGCAGTCTGCACCTTGGGTCCTGTCTAGTGTGGTAGACCTCTGCTTCTATGGATCTGGTGCTTAGTGCCTCTTCGTGTGCTGCTGTATCAGTGCCTCAGTGCTGTCTCTTAGTCCAGCCCTTTCCAGCCACTGGTAGGATTTCCCAATGTCAGCCACCTCAGCTATCTGTTGATGGTCCATCCCATGCAGGGGCTTGTCTTGCCATGGCACTTCCTCTGCTCGAACGTCCTCCCATGTCTGCTGCTTGAGAATGCCTGAGCGTTCTCTCAGCAGCTCATCTTTGGGTGCCATCTTACTGATGTACTCCTGGATGCTCTGGGTTTCATTCAGGACAGTGGGTTTGACACTCATCAGACCCTGCCCGCCCTCTTTCTGGCTGGTGTACAGTCTCTGGGTGTTGGACTTGGGGTGGAAACCTCCACACATTGTGAGGAGCTTCTGGGTCTTCACATCAGCAGCATCCATGTCCTGCTTTGGCCAGCTCACTATACTGTCAAGGTATCTGATGACTGGCAGGGCGTACATGTTGATGGTATGGATCTTGTTCTTCCCATTGAGCTGGCTCTTCAGGACCTGTCTTATTCTTTGGAGGTACTTGAATGTTGCTGCCTTCCTTGTCTTCTCCTCATGGTTCCCATGTGACTGTGGGAAACCAAGGTACTTGTAGCTGGTCTGTATGTCTGCTATGTGGCCTGCTGGTAGTTCCACTCCATCACTCTTAACTACCTTCCTTCTCTTTACTACTATCTGGCCACACCTCTCCAGTTCGAATGACATCCCAATGTCCTCACTGTAGAGGAGGGGTTCTAGCTGATGCAGAACAGCAGTGGGGACAGTGCATCACTTTGGTATATGCCGCACTTGATGGCTACTTGTGCAAGCTGTCTTGAGTGGACTTCCAGTGTTGTCTTCCATAGTCCCATTGAGTTCTTGAGGAAGATCTTTAGAATCCTGTTGACTGTATAGTACCAGACATTCACAGATCCATGTGTATGACATTGAGTCATAGGCTTTTCTGTAATCAATCCAGGCTGTGCTCACATTGGTCTGTCCAGAACTTCAGTCTCAGGCGACTGATCTATCTATGAGCAACTGGTGTTTTGAGCCTCTAGTGTTGTTCCCAATGCCCTTCTGAGCTGTGCTCATGTATTGGCCCATATGGTCCTGTAGCTTGGCAGCTATGATGCCTGATAGGACTTTCCTTGTTGTGGGGAAGCAGGTTATTGGCTGGTAGTTGGATGGTGCTGTTCCCTTGTCGGGGTCTTTCATGATAAGCACTGTCCTTCCTTGCATTAGCCAGTCTGGGTGGAAGCCTGCTGCTAGCAGGTGGTTCATCTGTGCTGCCAGACATTCATGTACTGCTGTTAGTTTCTTTAGCCAGTAGGTGTGGATCATGTCTGGATCAGATGCTATCAAGCTCTTCACATTCTTGACCTGCTGTTGAATGTCTGCTACTGTGATAGTGACTGGTTCCTGTTCTGCGAGATTGTTGTGGTCTGCTTTCAGGTCCTGCAGCCACTTTGCACTGGTGTTATGTGTCCTCTCTTTCTCCCATATGTTCTTCCAGTATTGTTCAGTTTCTGCTGTTGGTGGCTGTGCTGTTACTGTGTTGTTTCACTGTAGTTGGAAGTACACCTTGGATGGTTCTTTGGAGAATAGGGCATTTATCTTTTTGGCCTCTGCTTCTGTTTCTTGTCTTTTTCTTTTTCTGTTCCTTGTCTTTTCTGATTCTGCTGTATCTCCTTAGCCTGGCAACCAGTTCTGTGAGCCTTTGTTTAGCAGTCTCTAGGACGTCAGATGGAATCAGGCCCTTGTATTTTTCAGTAGCTGAGTCTTATCCTTAATTTTACATCCTTCTGTAGTTCCACCAGCTGACTAACTTCACTCCGAGTTGCCTTGATCTTAGCCTCCAATCTCATTTTCTGTGTGGGGGAGGGAGTGTACTGCTGTTCTTGATCGTGTAGCCAAGCATCTCCAGGATTACAGCGACTGTAGCATATAACAGTTCATTGGTTTGAATTATGGTGGTAGTAGGGATTGTCGTGAGGGCTCTATTGGCATCTTCTAGCATACTATTTGATGGTACTTCTCCACTGAGCCTTGGTAATCGGTCTTGAGGGTTAACCGCAGCTATTTTATCCATGATCTTATGCCTCATATCAGCTGCTGTGCTCTGTAATGGAGGGGGTGGCAGTGATGTTCCAGCTTCAGGTATTGGCTGCACATCCAGTTGTTCTTCTGAGTCTTCTTAAGTCTAGGATATAATGTGTAGTTGGTCTAGCTCAGGTTGTAAGAGCAGCTTCCCCTTCACTATGTTGAAGCACTGGGTAACTAGTTGTTTCTCAGTTAGTGTGGATGTAGGTCTTCCATCCATCCATAGTTTCCTCATATGTTTCATATATCCCCGCTCATTAGGTCTACTGTTGTAGTAGCATTACATCACTTCCAGGTTCTCTGGTCTCGTCTGTGTATGGTTTGTTCCAGTAGCCCACTTATCGTTAGATTGTCCTGGTTCCCCAACATCTGGCACAGACTTTGTTAATCCAGGAGATGCCTGAGCCGGCATGACTCTCTTAGTTTGTGTCACTCTCATATTTGAGGTAGGCAGGTGAAGCGTTAGGGGGTCTTTGCCCAAGGACCTCTACTGGTAAAGAAGGTACCATCTGGGATTCAAACCCCAGTCTCCCGCATCAGAGGTGGCGTTCACTATGCTATCCAACCACTATGCTTTATATATTTCATTAAACACCTTGAGTGTGAGCAGAAAAATGGGATATACATTGAATGAATTAATGAATAAATAAACCTAATTCAATATTCTCCTACTTGATGCCCCTTTTATATATATAGAACCCAGCACCCAGAATTCTCATTAGGGAGAGAGATACAGTCTCCACCCAGCTGGAGAATGTCAGTTATGGGAATAGCAGTCCTAGAAATCCAGAGTGGAATCACTGTGGGAAATAGAGATGCCCCGGACATTCATATCTGTGGTACATTTAGAGTGGCTGAACTGATTGATACCCAACCGTGCAGGAGGCATTAGCATTATAGGGTCATAGAGATGGGAAAGGACATTTAGCTCATCATTTAGCCCAAGCCCTTCGCTGGTGTATTGATCCAAATCAAAGCATCCTAAACAAATGGCTTCTAGCCTCCACTTGAATGCATCCAGTGAAAAGGAATCCTCTACTTTTCTGAATAATTGGTTCTGCTTCAAACTGATCTTACTTTATGGAAATGTTTTTCTAACATACAGTCAGAATCTTCCTTCCTGTAACTTTAATCTATTATCCTGTGTCCTACACTTTGCAGTGAGAGAGAACAGGTTGTGACCTTTTTTGTGTGAACATCTTTTCAGTATTTAAAGAGTACTGTCCTGGTTCAACTAGCCTTTCTCAACAGTTGCTCTCCTCCAGTCATCTGGCATTTCACCAGTACTCCAAGATCCCTCAGAGATGAAGGTTTGGACAGATCACCAGCTAGTTCTTTCAGTACCCTAGGATGCACTTCATCTGGATTGCAGGAGATTTCAGCTAATTCAACGTAAAGAAGTATTCCCTGACCGTGTTTCTATCATTCTCAGTGTTCAACCTTGCCCCTTTATCCTGCTTTTCATAATTTCTGGTGAGACACATATTTTTTCTTGTTAGAGAAAACTGAATAGGAGATGAATAGCTCTGTCTTCCCTTTGTTACCTGGTAGCATGCTGCCATCTTTACTGAGCAGCTAGTATATGAATTCTTTTATTTCCCTTTTAATTCGAACACATTAAAAGAAGTCTTTTTTTATTATTCTTAGCATCCTTCACTAACCATAGCTTATTCTGAGATTTCATTTAATATCATCCTTACACTTCTGGGCTATCTTTGCGACCTGGCCCTCATTCTTTTTCCTGTATGTGTTCTGTTTTCAGATCTACCCTAGGTTTTTGGGTAGCAATATCAGCTTCTTCTGTTGATCCCATTTTTTCTCCTCATAGGAATTGTTTGCAACTATTAAACTCAACATTAAAAAAACTAAGATCATGGCATCTGGACCCATCAATTCCTGGCAAATAGAAGGGGTAGAAATGGAAGCAATAACAGACTTCATTTATTTGGGCTCCAAGATCACTGCAGACAGAGACTGCAGCCATGAAATTAAAAGATGCTCCTTGGGAGGAAAGCTATGGCAAACCTAGATAGCATATTAAAAAGCAGAGACGTCACCTTGCTGACAAAGATCCGCATAGTCAAAGCTATGGTTTTTCCAGTAGTAATGTATGGCTGTGAGAGCTGGACCATAAAGAAAGCTGAGCGCCGAAGAATTGATGCCTTTGAACTGTGGTGCTGGAGAAGACTCTTAAGAGTCCCCTGGACTGCTAGGAGGTCAAACCAGTCAATCTTAAAGGAAATCAATCCTGATTGCTCATTGGAAGGATTGATAATGAAGCTCAAGCTCAGATACTTTGGTCACCTAATGTGAAGAGAGGACTCTTTGGAAAAGACCCTGATGCTGGGAAAGATTGAAGGCAAAAGGAGAAGAGGACGGCAGAGGATGAGATGGTTAGATAGCATCACTGAAGCAATGAGTATGAAACTGAGCAAACTCAGGGAGGCAGTGAAGGACAGGAAGGCCTGGCATAATATGGTTCATGGGGTCACGAAGAGTCGGACATGACTTAACGACTGAACAACAACAACAATGCTTTTAGTAGCTGCTTCTTTAGGAATTCCAATCCTTTTAGAGCTCATTATCTCATTAGCTTTCCTGACATGGGACCTTATTTAACATTCCTCTGCATTAATTAAAATCCAAATTTTTAAACTCTAAAGATATGTGTCCTCAGGTTTAGTGTCCTTAAAAATCAGAATTCCAGCATTATGTGGTTACATAACAATCTTGCAACTTGTGCTTGTAGTTTCTGAACTTCCTCTTGTGTCTTCCTCCACCTTCTGAAAGAGAAAGCAGTATCCATATCAGATGTGGGTCAATTTTGCTTTGCCAGACTGAAAACTACATACAGAATGTGAATTGTAATGGTCATGTCTTTTCTGTTGCTGAAGATTGCAAATCATTGTTTCATTCTTCTAAAAATCACTTTTAAACATGCACTTCGTAGTGAATACTTTTATTTTTTTCCATAAAAGAGCCTGTTGACTTTAGATTTTCCATTTACAATCACCAAACAGTCTATAAAATTAACTAGACATATGGATATGTTTCTATTTTTCTAGACCCAAACTGTGAATATTTAAACATACATTACAGCCTAAATATTTGTTTTTGACACCTAACCATTCTTATTCTCTCTCTTCAAATGTTGTGCTTGGATTTGAGAACAACAAATCTGGAATTTTGGATAAGCTGTTTGTTGTAGCAGGTAAGTCTTCTGAATTCATCATCTCCATCAAGGGACCAGGACTCTGTTCTTCTGCCATGACAAACTGGTTGGTTCTGATTTGCTTCACTTTGAGAAATGACAGTGACGTGCTTTGTCTTTTCATTTTGTAACCACAACATAACATAATGTAAATTATATTTTGTTCTACAGTTCCTCCACATTTGTCCCCTCATCAACATACCCATACTCCTTCCCAGCCACATTCCTTCCTCCTCCAGAGTCTCCTTCATCTGCAACAGCCATCTCCTTCAGCCTTCTCTTTGTTCCTCCTTTTGCCTTCTGAGATCCTCCAATAGTCTCCCAAATTCTACAGTCTAACTGCCACAAATTCCTTCCCATGATTAATAGTCTCTTCCACCTTCTTCCTCTCCTATCCTCTGGCACACAGGCTCTCTCCTGTTCTCAACTACAACTTACTAAAGCCTCATTATGGTGTTGCCAACCAACAAATATTAAAAACAAGGGCCTCAGATAATTTTTTAAAATAGTATCAAGGGGCTCACACAAGCTCCTCTAAGTCCCTTCCAACACAACCCTGACAATAAGTAGGTAGAATTAAGCCTGGTCATGAAAAATTTGATAACACAAAATTGCCTTAATCCCTGCAAATATAAAAACTTTAAAGGACCTTTGGATTTAAAACTTTCCTATTCCCCTCATAGTAATCTTCAGTTTTAGTGTACCATTTGTTATGAGGGGTTATGAGAAATACACATGCACACACCCACACACACTTTTCTCCCTCCTTCCCTTTTGCTTAGATTTTATTGGCCACTGTATTCAAGCATTATTGATGACACTTACCTTTTCTTAAAAACCCATTAGCAGAGGTTTATTTCATTGGCTGGGGTTTTAGACAACCATTTAAACAGGATCCACATTATAACTTGAACTTCCTCCTCTTATCAAGAAGATTAATGATCTCACAGTTCAGATTAAGCATCTGAACTGCAGCTAGCTTCATAATTCATGCACATATTTTGGAAGTTACTTCCAGGATTCTCAACAAGCAGTTCTTTGTCATCAGATGATATTTTATGCGTCCATGCTACTATATGTTAATAGACAAGAAGGATAATTCAAAATGGCAAATGGACTTCACTGAAAACAAGTGTTGCTTCACAAAATCCAAACTTCACTTATACCCAATGGGATCTGAACCAGCAGCAGCTGACAAGGAAAGGGATCTTGAAGTCTCAATGAACAACTCAATAAAAACATCAATTCAATGTCCAGCAGCTGTCAAAAAAAAAAAAAAAGCACCTTCCCTCTTTGGAATCATTAGGAAAGGGAACTGAGAATAGAACTGCTGATATGATAATGCTCTTAAACAAATATATAATGGGACCATGGTTGGAATATTGGGTAACTTGAAGAAGGTACACAAACATAATATCCTTAAGAAGAATATTATAAGGATAGAATAGGTGGAGAAAGAGAGGGGGGAGGGAAGGAAGGAAGGAAGGAAGGAAGGAAGGAAGGAAGGAAGGAAGGAAGGAAGGAAGGAAGGAAGGAAGGAAGGAAGGAGAAAGAAAGAAAGAAAGAAAGAAAGAAAGAAAGAAAGAAAGAAAGAAAGAAAGAAAGAAAGAAAGAAAGAAAACCAGCCAGCCAGCCAGCCAGCCAGCCAGCCAGCCAGCCAAAATTATTAGTGCAGTGAAACAGTTCCTCATGTGGAAAACTACAGCAGCTAGACTCTTTAGTTTGGAACAAAAGAGGGCAAAGGAGAGTCATTATACATATAACCATGCATGACACAGATAACTTGCAAAGAGGAGAATCTTTCTTCCTCTCTGACAGTGTTAGGTCAGCCATTGAAACTACATGAAAGGAAAAGAATTGACCAAAGGATTTTTTTCCCTATACTGTACATGGTTAAATGTATGGAATTTGCTGGCAGGAATTGTGACGGCCAGTTTGGATAGTTTTAAAAAAGAACTGGACAAGTTCATGGAAGATCAAGTTATCAGAGGCTACTAATATTGATGGATGTGTACTGCCATTTGAATTATAGGCCATTCACTTTAACTACTGGTTGCTGCAAGGTGACACAGAGAGTGGGTTACCGCCCTCTGGTCCAGTCTTGTGAGTTTCCCAGAATTCCCTGACTGGCATTCAGTCAACCAGCGTGTGAGGGCCAGTGCAGGATGAGATGGGCCCATGGCCTGATCCAAGAAAGCAATCCTCATATTTTTAAGAAGGTCCCTTAGACAAGACCAAACTCCAGACATGCAGCAGGACCCATCCAAAGTCTGTTTTGAAATAACTGGCAGCATAAACATTTATAAATGAAGTCAGTAAAATGAATCAGTAGTTACATTACATAATTCACTGTTATTTCACCTACTTCCATTTAGGAGTTATTAAATTCAATGGACAAAAACAATAAAAAATGGCATTGCTATAGAATTCAGTGAGAAGAACATTTTGCTGCAGACCACTTAAAATCTCAAAAGACCCATAGTGAATTTCAATTCCTTCATAGAAAAGGAGATTGGATGCAACCCTATTTATTTATTTCATTCTAGTTTTTGCTAATGTTTCTCCCCCCCCCCCCAAAAAATGTAATAACTTATGCAATTGTTTTTTGCATGTTTTCTACAATAGGTGATTTCTCAAGAATGAATCATGTATGCAATTAATTGCTAATTGCCTGTACTATTATGTTACCTAATATCTCATTATTAAACCTGCATCGATTATGCCACTCATAATTTGAGATGTTAATTGCTCCGTCGGCTGTTCTTCTGGCCTCCCAAATTCAAGTAGAGAAAAATCAATGAACAGCAATCAACTGTTTTAAAGGCATTGAAATGGATTGTTGTCAGCCCTTCAAGTTAGGCCAGTTGAAGAAACAGGCATGGCAGGGATTCCATGGAATGTGCTTTATTCTTGTAGGGTAGAATAACCAAATCTTGAAAGCCTATCTCTCTATTCCATCTCATATTAAACAAAAATCAAGAGGGAGGGTATTTTGAGTTTCTCACACCTTCCTCTTTCTCAGGACAATTTTTTCTGAAAGTCCCCCCTTAGCAGTTTGCTCATTTCTTCCCCCATCCCGAAGGCTAAGTCTACGTTCCTTCACAATTATAGTTCAATGTGCCGCTCCTGGTTAAACTTTGATAAAATTTCCATTCTATATTCAGACAACCTGCAAGTTACTCTACCTAAATAATTAGGAAATAAAGCTTAAAAACAGGTTTTCTCATTACATGTCTCTGTCCTATTGTACGTGTACACAAAAATTGTTCAGCCCAGAAACCAAATGGCAGATAGCTACTAGCAAGGAGATTGGCAGTGTATATGATTTACAGAAGTCTGTACTTACTCAGAAGGGAATGTGCCTAGTCAGCACAAAGAATAATGGAATGTGAGGTTCACTGGAGATTCTCTCATGCTCTCCACAACCTTGTCCTCTGATTTAAAATGCACAGAAAAACATTAATTCTCTGTCCTCTTCTTATTAATTTCTTTATTTACTATGGTTTCTGTGTTGCTCAATTCCTCCAGGCTCTGAGCAGCTCACATCCTACCCCAGCCCCTTACAAGTATTGAAAACAGTCCAACAAAATTAGTATAATATCATAATCTGCCCCTGTCCTCTGTTTATATATATATAATAATTTTTAACAAGAGAAAAGCAATGCAAATATTAGAAAACAAACAATATAAAGAAGAATAGTGAATAAGTAAGAAAGAAAATAGAAAAAGGAAAGATTATGAAGAAGTGGCTTCTGATCTTTTTGACAGAGGTTATAAATGCATTTATATTTTACCCTTCCACCTGCCCCTATCCTCTGAATGATCTCCCCCTGACATATGATAGACCCTAACTCTGCTTGCCATTAGAAGAGCAATTAAGACCTAGCCTTTCCCCCAGGCATTTGGACCCAGTTAAGTCCCCTTTTGGTTGTTTAATTATCATGTTCAGTCGCCATTTTATATATTGGCTAGCTTTTTTAATGTTGTGGTTATTTTGTTTATTTATTGGTTTATTGTTTGTATTGGGTGGCCCTATAAATCCATTAAATAAATAAATAGTTGTACCACCATCCAGGACAAGGTAGTTCTCAACATTCTCCAAATGCTGTCATGAAGAATTACATATTTATGGCCCTTCAAATGCCCAGCGGAGAAAACGACCATCCAGATGTCTGGGGAAGAGCTGTTATATAGAAGAGGCCATCACTGAGAAGGCTTAACTATAGGGTCCTCACTGATGACATTTCCTCAGAGACAGGGATCTCAGCAAATCCAAATTCAACAAACAGATTAATTTGGAGAATATGGTCTCCAAGATATCCAAGTTCTGAGCATGTTGGGCTTTAAAGGTGACAATACCCTGAATTGCACCCAGAACTGGAGGCCACTGCAGCTCCCAGAGAAGAGCTGTTACAGAGATGAACTTTGATGTGCCCATAACTACCAGGGTTGCTGCGTACTACATCACCTGAAGCTTCCCAATTGTCTTCAAGGGCAGCCCCATGTAAAGTAAATGGCAGTAGTTCGATGGTGAGGTGACAACACATGAGTGACCATGTGCAATGCCTCACAATCCAGGAAAAAACACAACTGGCATACCAGTTGCAAAGGTTATTCTGGCCACAGCCTCCATCTGCTGCTCAAGCAGGAATTGTGAGTCCTAGAGTGCCCCAAGCCTGTTAATCAGCTCCACACAAGGGAACACACCACCATCCAGAGCTGTAGATGGAACATCTCTAGATTAGTACAGACTTCAAATCCACAGCCATTCTGTCTTGCTAAGCTTCAGCCTGAGTCTGTTCCTCACGATTCAGACTTTAAGCATCAGGTCAGGACTTCCATCTCTTATCCAGCCCAGAGTGGCAATGTAAAGCTGGGTATCATCTGCATTTTGATGATACCTCACCCATGCCATGAAATATCTCTTCCAGCTTCATGCAGGTGTTAAATAGTAAAGGAAAAGGGCTGAGATGTGCAAAAGCATCCATGGGCTTGAGTGTTCCCTACCACTACTTCCAACTGGACCCAGCTGCTCAGGAACGAAGAAAGCCACTGCAAAAGAGTGTCCCCCTTTCCATAGTCTCAGATGGCCAAGAAGGTTACCATGGCTGAATGTATCAAAGGCCACTGAAAGATCCAGCAGGGCCAGGAGGCTCACACTCCCCCTATTCCAGTCCCACCATAGGTGATCTATCAGGATGATCAATACTGTTTTCATCTCATATCCAGGTCTGAATCCTGACCAATACAGATTTAGATAATCCATTTCCTGCAGTAATCTCTGTAGTTGTAAGCCTACCATTTTCTCAGCGACCTTCCCTAAAAAGGGTTGGTTGAACACTGGATAATAGTTGTATAAAACAACTGGGTCAAGCAATGATTTCTTGAGGAAAAAGCACACCACCAGCTCTTTCAGGGCAAGGAGCAAATGATCCTCCCTCAAAGATGCAGTCAGCACCACATGCACCCAGCCTCTTATCACTCTTCTGGTCTCTTTTACAAGCCAGGAGGAACAAGGATCCAGTGTAGTTTCCATAACAGAGGATATAAAGCTGCTCTCCCAGCAAAATTCTATTTCCATCAAGTGTAATACCTGAGAGGCCATACTGACAACATACATGATTCATATAAATAAAGTCCCAAGTTCAGTTCCCAGAATCTCCAGGTAGATCTGGGAAAGACCTGCATCTAGAAAACACTTGATATAATTTCTTGAAATTCACCACCAAATTTGCAGGCAGGGAAGGAAAAGTTCTCAAAAAGCCATGGTTCCCCCTTAACAATGGCAGGAGCAGTGATTGTATAATGAAAGACAGACTTCTCAGCAATTTTTGTAATTAAATAAGAACAAAAATCCTACATTTTTACCCAAATCCTCTTCTCTAAATTTTATTTATTTATTTATTTGGATTTTTGTGCTACCTGACTCCAGAGCTACTCTGAGTGACTCATAATATAAAAAAACAAAATACAAATACAGTACAACACAATATAGGAAATAATAAAATGGCAACTAACATCAACACATACGCAACATACAGTATATCAAACACCTCTAACAAGGGGGTTCCATCCACCATACCTCAAAACCTAAGAGAACATCAGGTTTTTAAGGCCTTCTAGAACACAATCAGGGTGGGAGTTGTCTGGATTTTGGGGGGGCTTATTCTGGAGGGCAGGTGCTGCAACAGAGAAGATGTGCTTCCTGAGTCCTGAAAGATTACACTGTATGATTGAGGGAACTGAGCTGTTCCCTCAGAACTAAAATAATGTTGAAAGCAAACTCTGAATGAGAACTGAATGAGAGAGAAAAAACTGCAAACGATTTCCTGTGCACAGCATTACCCAGCACATATATTTTAGAGCTTATACTTTGAAAAGTGAAATACTGCATACCTGATAATTAGGAATATCTGCAAAATTTTGGCAGAATAGCCATAAAGACCTCAGGAAGAGCAAGAAAGCTGCTCAGGATCACTTGTGGCCTGCAACTCTGCAATGGTATGTGGGAATGACCTTGGGGACAGGAGGAAGAGCCACAGACTGGACAACTGTCATGTAAAAGATACCTCAGTCCAGAAGGAGAGGGTGAGGCATGGGAAGCATTTCAGAAGGGACCCTCCCTAGTTTTCCAGAGAGTAAAAGGGGAGGAGGGGAGAAATACTTTGTCTTGCAAGATTCTGTTAATGTAACCTTACAATGAAGATAGTACCCATGATTTGTGCTTCTTGTCTGGAATACCTTGAACGGCTAACAAAGCCACAGATGGCCCTTTCCAATAATAATGGGACATCCAGACATTGTAGTGGAATGCTTAAAACCAAACCTGGAGCTGATGTTGAGAGCCTTGCAGCTCTCACCCAAATAGCCCCCAGAAAGTAGCAACCGATGAGCCTGAGGCAAATAGCTCTGATGTCATCACTTAGGTTAGTAGGAACATGCCAAAGACTGCAAGCGTTATTTCAGTTGCTACAGCATCCTTTCTTAATTTTTAAAACATGCTGTAGTCAAGGAGGTTGCTATAGAGATTCTCACATGAAATATGGGATGTGCAGAGATTCAGATTCAAAGGGGGAAAGGTGATATGCATGTAGGCAAATACACAGCACCTGTTGGCACATCCTTAAATCAAATGCATTTTTTCCTGGGACTTTGGATCAGCAGCTGCACAAGGCCAGAAAAGCTGCAACTTCTTTATGAAAGAGGCATCAAGAGATGCCATACGCATATCCATTAACCCTCTGAATCATGTTTCCCTCAGATCCAGATCTCTGCACAGCCCTATACAGTTTCCTTTCCTACCACAAAATTGTGCTTGTTTCTGATAAATGAGTTTGGTATCAGGGGAGCAGGGACGATTGTCACTGTAACTTTAGGGCTTTTTCAGGCAATCATCCTTTCAGGCAACCAACCTCCCAGTCCCAACATTTCAGAATCCAGCTTAAAAACAGAGACAGTGAGAGTGCAATGATTGAAAATAATTTTTAAAAGCCTAAATAAATAATGATTTGGGCATACAGGATGCTGTGAAGATGGGCACATTCATATGTTTAGGCATATAGAACTAAAGAAAACCACTAGCCAATCAGTGTTTGTACTTTCTGGCCAACAACTGGTTGCATAAAACTGTCAGCCAATCAGGCTTTGCTTTTTGGCCAGTAACTTAATGCCTCATCCTACCCCTGTAGGTTAGTACATAACCACCTATCTCCTCCCCCTCTTCACAACAGTGAAAAGAGTAAATTGTTAGAGTTTCTCCATTCATTGCAATGGCAAACCTCCATTGCATCTCACATTCTTAATTCTGCATTTAGGCCTCCTTTGCTAATCATGCCAGTATGCTACTATGATGGAATCCCGGGAGGTGGGAAGTAAGCTAGCCAAGAATTTCCTCCTGTGAAGCACAGAGTGTGCCTTCAAGCACAAGGCAGCAATATGTTGCCATTTCTGAAGCAGCATTGATAGTCATGAAACAGCATTTCTCAGTCCAGGGATACAATACCCCTGGCACAGGGGTATCAAAATCCCTCACAACTGCAAGCCCCTAATTATGACATCATGTGTTCACAACTCTCCAAATTCCTAGCCAGCATAAATTTTGGGAAACTGGGAGAATACCTGGTTGGGGCATTAACGTAGACCTTTGAACTCTAAGACTGAACAACAATGAATTTTCATTTGTTGGAGAAGAGGAAAGATTTCAAACAAATGCTCTTTGTTTGCATTGCAACAATATTAATATGCATTCAGCTAATTCCCATCACTAAACAATGTCAAATGTATACATGGTTAGGCATTTTAAATGACAAGAAGGATTAAAAAGTATTGGGAGTCAGAAAGCCAGTACTCTGATCAAAAAGACTGAAGAGTTAACATTTTTTGAGCTGCAACAAAATTTCAGAATGAAGGCCTTTAAGATTGTGGCTTTAGCAAGTGGTTCTTGATTTTTTAAAAAAGTGAGATTTGAAAGAAATTGTAATAGGGAATCAAATTTGTCTGAGAAGTTATACAATTTAAATGTTTGCTAGATTTCACTTCAGATCTAGGGCTACAAGACTTAAGTTGTAAAACTTATATCCTCACTTGAAGGCAGGAAAAGATAAGAAAAATCTCTAATTTGTTACTGCCCTCTAGCAGCAATCCAGAATTTTGCAGTAGATATGGTAGCCTACAGATCAAATGTAGTAATTTTTTTTTTTAAGCCCTGTAATAAACCACAGGGCTCCTTTAAGGTTAGAAGCATCACATAAAATCATGTTGTTAATCTTTTAGTTCAAAAATCTTAAGTCAGTGACCTCCAACCTGAGATCTTCCCAAAGTAGTTGGGACACAATTCCCAAAATTCATGCTAGCCACGAATTCTGGGAGTTGTGATTCCAACAACACATTTGAAAACCCCCAAACTAGACAAAGCTGATGTAAGTTTGAACCATAGAACAGCCTTTCCCAACAAAATTACTTTAGAAGTGACAGTCCCAGTAAATCTGGAAGCACCATGTTGCAGAAAGTTGCCTCAGAGAAAATGATCCTGTTGAGGCAAATAATGAGGAGTTAATCTGTCTTATGCTTTTTTCTACCTCTTGATGCATAGAACAAACTGTCTTCGTGAGCTACTCCACAACAGCTGTCTGCACTGAGCTGTTCCCTCAGGACTAGCTCTAAGCTTACCATAGATTTTGTTTTGCCTTCAAAGTCAGGTTCTACCCAGGGAATTCTTGCAACTTCTACCAGCAACATGCCATGTTCCAGTTTGACAGTGCTTCTCATAAACAAACTTCAGGGTCACTCTTTCTGGGCAAACAGTGTGTACATCCTGAAGCTTAGCCACAATACTTAGCATAACAAACAACTCAGAGGTGTGGATGAAGCCATGTAGGAGATGCAGGGTTGAAGTTAATTAGATCTTGAACCGTCAGGTCTGATTATTTCCAGCTGGCACTGACATTTCTAAGATTAATTAGGAAATAAGCTGTCACATTTCACAAAGAGACCACCATTACATAAGCAACTTCTACCTACTTCTTGCCTCAAAATTTGTCCTGGAAAATAATTGTGGATCCACAGAAGGAAAAATACCAGTGGTGGGATGCTTACTGCTGAAAATACCACATTTCCCACATAATTCTATACATGTTTTCTGTCTGACTTCCAGATAAACATAGAAAGATGTGCAGCCTTCTACACTGAGCCTTGACCTTTGAAGTGTCCTGTAGCTTCAGAAATGGTTGATAGGCTTCTTTTCAATTCATTTGTAACAGCAGCTATTCATTCTGATGGCTGAAGTCTTATAAAGGGAGACAATATGAATAGAACATTTCACCGCAGGTTGAGTTAGTTCAGTGAATGCAGTTGGAGAAAGATCAGAAGAAAGGAGCTGGAGAAAAAGGAGATAATAATAGAGCAGACTTCTCCAAGCTGCCACTCTTTGAATTTGTTGGGATGATAACTCCCATGAATTCTCCAGTCATCTGAAGGACACCAAGTTCAAGGAGGTTGATTTAGGCTTTTCAGTTATTACACTCGGTAAAATGAATTGCACCCAAGTTTCTAGCAGAACAGTACACTATATATTATATTTCATTATTACATGATAGAGCTGGAATGAATATTCACATACCCTTAATATTTTGCAAATCTTCAGAAAGCAAATTTGATCAATTTCAATCCTGTTCATTCTGGGAATCATCATTCCAACACATCTGGAATGCATCACTGTGACAGAACTGCAATAGGCTGTCAAGATATATTAATAGAATCCAAAAGTATAGCCAGGGATAATAGGAGTTGTAGTCCAATCCAACTGGAGTGGGGAAGGCTGGTCTGCAAAGGCTTCTCACTGTCTGAAAAACTGAATGAAGATATGAGTCCATTCTCACCAAGGAATTAGTGAGAAAATATTCTGATTGTGTGTTCTTTAGAGATAACTTTTTTCAGCTGTTGCGGAGAGAAAATAAGCTTTTGGTGAATAAAATGTGTGTCATCTGTACTTGGAAATTACATATATAGCTCATCTTTGTAAGCCTCTTAAATGGACAAAAGGGTGCCTGATTAATGAATGCTAGACATTGTTTAGTTGACTGCATGGTGGTATCAGTCTAAAAGGAAAAATAAATACAGTACGTCAATATCAATATCATCTACCTCCCACAGCCTTATTCCAACACTGATTAACTAATATACCTGCATTTTGTTTTCTTTACATGCATCAGTATCTCTCCCAGTTATCTGAATGTTTTAATTATCCAGGATGTTTCACTGGAGAGAGAGGGGTTACATTCAGCAGCTGAGAAGTGTTTCCAAGATAGATATTAGCTCATAACTTCATTAGGGTCCTTCAGCAACATTAGAACCCATTCATTGAGACTATCAGTCCAAAGATAGCATTTTAGCCTGTATAATTTTGCTCCACCCCCGGCCTCCATGCATCTTCTTATCTATGGCTTTAAAGCCTTACAGCAATATTGTACATTCTTCATTTAGCAGACCTCCTCCAAGTATGAGAGAACTCCTTTGCTTTGTTTCCAAAATAGACAACACCTTTGGATGCACACTATTATTTTCCAGGCTAGTAGCAAATCAGATTCATATTTGCTCAGCTTTGGTGCACTCCTGGTTGTAGCACAAATACAGTACACAGAGAACAATTTTGCCACCAGTGTTACATCAGGGATACAGATGGTCAGATATATAGCAGAAATATAGTCCATTGGATTGTTCCACCCATTTCCGTTAAATTTTGTCCTGATGTCCACAAGGGACTCAGAGGACTAGATTGTTATTAATGCTGATTCGTATACGTATTTCTCCTAAAAAATTCCAGACTAATCTGAAATTCTTCCAGGCCCTATCCTGTCTCTACCACATGGGTTAAGCATCCTGGGTGAAGCTAAAAATACATGTAAACATATTAACAGTTATTTTTCTCTCTTTTTAATAATGTGTGTTTTGTGAACAAGGAGGAAAAAAGTCTGTTTCTTTACTAAACTATCATTAACTGGGCTTTCAGTAGTAAAGTGAATTGAAATTTAACTATATAATATGTAAAATTACATGGAAATGTATCATCCCCTTTTGCTTTTTAAAAAAGATTTATAAATGCACACAGCATTCTAATATAGTTGGTATGAAAGCAAATATTAAAAATGAATGCATTATAAGTGGATATATTCCAACAAAAGTACTAAAGTAATTGTTTTCACCTATTTACCATGTTTTCACCTATTCCAGACTTGAATATAAATTGCTTGTGTGTTGGGTTCTGAATCACTGTCTTCCCTTTTTACTGTACTGTATGCACAAGATCTGTAAGCTTGAAAATGCAACTGTGAGATATTCTTTTGAGTGTTTATGTGAACACTGTATTCAGAGAAGGAAAGATAGAATTGTGTATTATAAGAGTGACTGGATTTCAGATCTATGGGTTTTGTTTTGGCTTGTGTTAGAGCATGGAGATAAACTAGTCAGAGCCAGGAAAACCAGAATCAAGCTCAAAATACCTTCCACAGACAAATCTAGTTCTAGTTTTCCCAAAAACATTATTTTTCAGCAGTCCAGTTCAGGAGGAAGCATTTTTGTTACTGACATTTTGAGACAAATGGAAATCATTTAGTGCAAATTATTCAAAAATTTACAATAAAGCTTACTACTTTATGTCTACCAAGATGTATTAAGTGGGTTGCAACACAGAAAGGCTAATGGAAAACCAAGCTTTATCTCAAATATTATTTGTTTGGGTTTTTTATATTGGTTCTGATATATATATCTAACATTCATATGGCAGCCTGTAGTCCATTGTAGCAAATTACACATTTTTCAACTGGTTTGATAATATTTGTTTATGGCTAAGTACAAAAAGCTGATATTTTGTATTGGGATCAACTACATAATTATCAATTATTTTAATATAAATGTTTGTTATTATTGTGCCTTTCCCTGTATACCATGGTGTGCCTATTTGTGTAATTGCCTAGATGTGTATTAAATTTATCTCAGCTATCTGATTGATGAAACAAAAGCTTACAGGACAGTGCATCTGTTAATTTAAAATTTGCTAGCAAACTCTTCCTTTTTTAAAGATTTCTTTACAATCTTCATTTTATAATGTATGTAAATTAAACTCCTCTTCAAGACGAATGCAGTTTAGCATTCAAAAAGTTCTAAATTATAGACATTACGAAAAGTCTATTGCTAAATCTCTGGTTAACTTTCCTCTGCTTGGTAATTGCATTAATCAAAATCTATCTACTGCTATCTGACTACAGAAATGAAAAAAAATTGGGGTGAGACCAAGTATGGGATGAGTGTATTATGTGAACATTTTGGGTTATCAGTTCTGCTTGTTGAATTAAGCTTGTGCATATCATATGGTGTACCTTACCTTATCTTAAGTTTAAGCACATTAAGCCTGCCCCTCTGAGGCTGAGTTCACAAATATACTAGGTCAAAAACCAAACAAATGCATGATGTGAGAACCAAGCAACTGTAACTTACAAATTATGGTATATGGTTTAATATGCTGTACAAGCCCAGTCATTTGTTATTCATTCAGTAAGCTGTGGATTAAACAAACTAATACAGTAACCTAAGCTGAAATTCTCCATCATCTTATCCCAATCTTCAATGTGTTGGATCACAATTCCATCATTTTCTGCTAACCAAGGCATTACTGATTAGGGAATTTAGGAGCTGCAGAGCTGCAAATCTAGAAGGCATCAAATGAGGGAAGTACACTTAGAAGCTACACAAAAATTTGATTCCTGTTGATGGATTTCAAGGATCTAATTAAAAAAGAAAAATAGAAATTCCTGCAAACCTCATATGCCCAGCTTTGGTTTAACAAGAATGTATACAGTTCACTTTTAAAAATAGCTTAATTATTGAAAAAATGGTATTGTAAATCTGGAACAATACATGTTCAACTTTTTGCATCAAAGATTAATTAAATATCCTTTGTTTTATATGCACCTTTTATTCCCTTTCAATTAGCATAGACTCTTTAATGTCAAAGCAAGATGAAAGCAAATTCTCATATTCAGAAGCAATATACCTGGGCTAGTTATTATTCTCTACAGTTCTACAAATTGTCACTACACTATAATTTGAGCTGACTTCTGAGTATCATTAGAAGCTCCTCTGATTTCAGTCATTTAGAACCATAGTAAAATAAAAGTTGTGCTCAGTAATATATGTTACTAAGTATGGTCGATAGTTAAAATACTTGTACTTAAAAGTCAACCTAACACCTTGTTCTGATGTGTGTTTATTCATTGATAGGATCAGTGAGTAAATCTCATTGACCTTAATGGCAGAGATAAATACCTACTTAACCTTGTGCCACTAAAATCTAGAAGACTTGTTTTGGTTCAAAAGTAAGCTGCTCTTTATTTACTGAAAATAATAAATAGCCAGAAGCAAAAATTAAATTTTAAAATATCATAAACTGACTTTCCTATTGATGAATGAAACATCATGTCATAAACATAGTAGTTACAAGTCTAAACCATCAGAATGCTCCTCTATCCATTGGCATCTGTAGAATTTTGCTGTGTTGCACTACTGTGCCCCAAGCTTACCGCTTTCATATATGGATGTGACATCGTAACACGTGTACAAAAGGGCAAGTTTTGTGGCACCCTGGCACAGCACTGCTCCTTTTTGCCTCTTCCTGTAGACACTTCTGCCTTTGTGTCAGAGATTATTTCAAATCAGAACGATGTTAAAGCTTTCACAGAAAAAGAAAAGAACAAAGTTTCAATATAATATGTAAATTTAGCATTTATATAGGGCTGCACAATATTTTATTTATGTGTGTAGACAGAGAGAGAGAGTAACTTGACCAGAATTAATTGGTGAGTATAAGATTTTTAAAATATTTAATAATATTTAATAAAATACATGTTTCAAGTGATGTCATACAGTTCTTACTCAATTTGGTGACAGACCATTTGCTTTTGAAATTACTTTTTGGTAAAGTTCTCAAAGCAAATCGTTGTGTTCCTACACTTATTTAGGGAGCAGGTGGCAAAAAGTTTTTTTTCTTTTATCATGCAATCATCTTTCCAACAGTTTGGAGCCTCCTTGGATTCCTACATTTCAGTTAAATCCCAGGGGAACACATCAAGCTTTTTTCAGTTGGGAAATATGAGTGAGGAGGAAGTTCTCCAAGTAAAGTGGAACAGAAAATAACAATATCACCAGCAGCAGCAGCCTTGCCACACATACACTACCAAGATAGATTCTCAAGCAGCCTGAACATAATTGCTATTCCTCAGTACAATAACATATACATATTAGTTTCCCCCTTTTTAAAAGTTTTGTTGTTGTTGTCTGGTCTTTTGTTAAATTGATTGCTCTATTGTTGCTTTTTTCATATATTTCTTTTTCTCTTTTGGTTTTTCTTTCTTTCTGTAAAATTTGTTAAGATAAATTAAAAAACGTTATTTAATTTTTTCCCCATGTATTTAAAGACTGCTTTAGTATTCCCTCTTCAGCCTTCTCTTCTCCATGTTAAACATATGTAACTTTTTCCATTTCTGTTCACGGCATTTAATTTCTAGTCTCTGATTATCTTTATTTTCTAGTGCAGGCATTATATGTTATTTATTTATTTATTTTACATTAAGACAACATCACAGTCACAGTACATAGAAAGCTTATACTCAAAAAGCTAGTTTCCAAGGCTCTCGGTGATGGCAACTCAGTCTTATGGAACCCATGATCATGGGCTAAAATCAGCATCAACTGAATTTTGGCATTTGGTTGCAAAGCCTCATTTTTAAACAATTGTGATGGAATGCTGAAACCCAGAGTCATGTGCTGAAAATTAGCCACTGTGGACTGAGGCAAATCTTTACTTAAAAGCTTGCACATACCAACTGAATCTGTAAGTAGTTTACAGACATACTATTCAAAATAAAACAGTTTTTAAAAAGTAAATTTGGTGTGAAAGCAGATTGTGCTGCATTAGTAGGGTGGAGAGAGTACTGGTAAAAATGATACTGATAAGTAAATTTCTTAGGACCCTAACAGAAAGAAATTAGACAGTCTTGTCCTATGCTAACCACCATTGGCTAGGTTCACATAATATCCTAGTTAGAGACAGAATGTTTGGGGTAGAAGAAATAAATACTTGACCTTTGAATGGCAGGCAAGATTATTATTCTAAACAGGGAATGGCAGGGCCAGGAGAAAGAAATGAGTTGGTCCACTGCAAAAACTAAATTGAATTTTAATTACATTAATTAAAAAAATGTGTATTACTACCTGTATAGTTAATGTTTTTCCCTTATGTCCCATTAAAAATTACAATTTGGTGGAAACTTTTACAGAATCCTGAACAACTGTATCCAAGGCTTTTGGGACAACAGGATGTGCACAAAAAGCTATGATTTACAAATCTAAATTAGCTGGGTTCCTAGGATGCACTAAACCAAAACTAAATACCACACATTCCAGCTTAGCCCAATATATTAACCCAGCCAATGTATTACTGTTTGATTTTAGAATATCTAGGGAATAATTAACATCGCCTACGACTGGGTGTGGAAGAGTGCAATGGAATGGAACATTAACCTCACATATCCTCTATAGCTGACTTCACAAAAAGCTGTTTATAGGACAGTTCGTTTGCTTCAGGGTTAGAGTATTTACATCTTAGATAAGATTAATTCAACTTCTCTTTGAAGGTCCCAGAGAGTTGGGTTTTTTTAGAATTTTATCCCACTTTTATTATTTTTATAATTAACTCAGGGCAGAGAACATACCTAATACTCCATCCTCCTCCTATTTTTCCCACAACAACAACCCTGTGAGGTGAGTTGGGCTGAGAGAGAGTGACTGGCCCAAAGTCACCTAGATGGTTTTTCATGCCTAAGGCGGGACTAGAATTCAGAGTCTCCTGGTTTCTAGGCCAAGACCTTAACCACTACGCCAAACCTTTTACTAATAAATGGCCTAAAACTTTATTCTAACCAACCTGAAAACTTCCAGTGCATAGGAAATAAGCTAGGAGTACCTGGTGAATAATATTCTTTTGTGAAACAGCTTGGGTGGAACTTCATGACTAATATTTGATAGTGAACATACTTAAAATTGTCAATTAAATTAGCAATTGCTAAAAGTGGGCTGATTCTCCAAATAATTTTAACTTTCCTCTACAACCCAATTCCACAATTAGCCTTTTATTGCCATGTACCATAATTGTAAGCTGTTGTTGTTTTACTTGTAGACAATTTTGTGTTACCTAAGGAAACAACGAACTGGGTTTTCTGATTTTCTGAGTTTTAAATATGTCTTCATTGTTGCTATTGTCAAAGAAGATAGAAAGGAAAAGCTGCTGAAATAGCCTTATGTCCAGGAATAGATGCAGAAATCACGTACTTGCTTTCCATTTAATTGGCTGTGTTTTTTTCCTTTGATATGTTTGTCAGACAAAAGCTTTCTTTATCTCCTCACCATGAGCTGTTACTTAAACCCACTATAGCCTGAAAGCTCAGGCTGTATTTCTAAAAACAGCCAACCATTGCCTTTGCTGTCCCACTTTCAAATCACTAGAACAAAGTTTCTCCTTACCCAAGAATCATAAGATATAAATTCTGAATCAAACTTTGCATCTGGGTCTAATCTTGAGAGGCACTGCGCTATGATTTGTTGATATTGCCAATGTCAGACAGACCAGATCTTCCCAGGATTCCTCAGAAACTACTGGGAAGGAAATGGTTGAAATCAATAGTTTCACACAATTATATAGAATTATGCAGTTAGGAGGCCATTGAGTGCATCCCCTTTCTCACTCCGGGAATCCAAGTTAATACATCTTTGTCTGATAGCTGTCCAGCCTGTGCTTCAACATCCAGTGAGGGAACATCTCAAGGTAATTGGTTCAACTGTCAAAGTGGCATTATGGTTAGAACGTTTTTCTTCACATTCAGCTGGAAACAATCTTTCTGTAATTTAGGATTATTTAGTTAGTTTAATAATTTATATAGATGCCCATCTCACAACAATAACTCTGGGAGGAAGATAAAGATTAATAACCCAGCCGTTACAAACAAGGACCCTTGATGCCCAAGGTAAATAATGCATCCCAATCATAAAACCATATCAACAACAGAGCTTGCCTGACCTCCTGGTCCCAATGCTGTGGGAAACAGCCAGGTCTTCAGAGCCTTGCAAAATGTTAACAAGGTTGAGACCATCTGGATCTCTGGGGGATGCTGTTCCAAAGGGCAGGCGCTGTCACAGAGAAGGCATGACTCCTGGGTCCAACAAGATGACATTGTTTAATACAGGGGACCCAGAGCATGCCCTCTCTGCATCTAATAGGGCAAACAGAAACAGAGGGAAAGGGGCAGTCCTATAGGGACCATGTAGCCCTTACGCCATGTAGAGCTTTATAAGTGACAACTAGCATCTAGAATCACACCTACTGGGAGCCAGTGCAGGTTGTGGAGGAGTGGTGTTATAAGAACATAATGAGAAACGCCAAAAACTGCCTGTACTCCTGCATTTTGGACCACCTGCAGCTTCCAAATGGTCTTCAAGGGCATCCCATGTAGAGCATGTTACAGTACAGGTAGTCCTCACTTAATAACTGCCCTGTTTATGACTTTATGACTGGCCTTCGCACTTACAACCATTGCAACATCCCTGCAGTCACATGACCAAGATTCAGGCGCTTCACACCCTGTACACACTTATGATGGTCACAACATCCCCATAGTCATGCGATAGCCATTTGCACACCTCACAGCCAGCTTTCAACAAGCAAAGTCAATGGAGAAGCCAGCAGTAAATCGCAAGTTATGGTCACGTGATATCTGGCTTAGCGACCATGGATGATTCATTTAACAACCACAGTGGAAGTGAGGTCATAAGTCTGTCATGGTCACATGATATCTCACTAAACAAAAGTGTTGCTTGGCAAAACCCACAGCTACTCAGTCTTGCCAAGATAAGCCAGAGCCTGTTCTCTCCCATCCAAACCTTCACAGCCTCCAGGCACCAAGAAAGGACCTCAGCAACATCACTTGGTCAGCCAAGGGTGGAGATGTACAACTGGGTGTCATCAGCATACTGATGATACTGCACCCCATGCCAACAGATTCCATGCCCTGCATTCTGGGATAATAAAGAACAGGTCATAGCATTTTTATCTGTGATGTTTCTTCAGGTATTTGGAGAATACTATCATTAACTCCCAGTTTATCTTCTCAAAGTTAAATATATCCCATTTTTCTGATTTCTCCTCATAGGGTGTAGCTCCATATTTCCTGATCCAGGGCCTCTTTCAGAAATAGTTTGTGTGAATTCTTCTTAAGATTCAGAACTCAGAACTGAATGCAGTATTGAAGAAGGGGTCTGCTGAATGCAGAATGAAGTAAAACTGTTACTTCCTAGGAAATAATGAACAATGACAATCCTACAATAACCACTTCATTTCCAATTCTTTTCTAGGAAGTTACAAGAATTCCATCAAGAAATGTTTTGGGATTTTTCCTTTTCCCACTTGACTTTGCAGCAGTATGAAAGTCTACTAGCATTCATTTTCCTGATCAACTCCACTTCCAAAAAATGCATTTGCAAAAAAAAAAAGTATTTTACTGAAAGTAACATGCAAACACTGTTATGCATTTTGAAAGATTTTACTTCAATGACATTTTGATTTTAAAAATTTGCAGCAATATAATTTACATGTCAGAGAATAAAAGCAGATTGATTTACAATTTTAAAATAGGTTCCTGGCCAATTTATGTTAACCATTACATAAATAAAATGAAGATGCTTTTGCATTGAGCTTAACTTCTAGCAGCTACATGGACACATCCATACAGTTTTCTTGACAATAACATGGAAATATTTTAAGTGCCTTTATCTGGGGTGTTTCTTTGTTCTGGAATTCCTGGTGGGACCTCATAAAAGTACTAGCCAGGCACAAACCCATTTAGTTTTTGAACCCAGATAAGTTCAGCCAACACAAAACTTCCATATGTTATAAAGTATAAATGAAAACAATCCAAAATTGTTGTGCAATTAAAGCAAAATACAGAAATACCACCACCACTCGCAGCAGCAGGCTGGGCTATAGAAGAGGATTTTTCAAAAGTGTTTCCATATTAATGTGACCAGAGCATTTTCATTTTGTCCTTATGTTTCCATTTGATGTTTGCAGCAGCTTTCAACCTGCCAATGGCTAGCAATAATTGACATTTTCCATTGAAAACACGATGAGCACATTCCTGAATGCCTTAAGAACAACGGCATTTCTTAATGTGGTAAGACAATCTCCCTCCCATCCAAATATAATCAGGGCCGCTCTGCCACTTATTAATTGATATCATCAAGACCACTGACTTATGACTTTTAGTCTACTAAACTGTGGTGCCCACTCTTCATTTCAGTTTCGCTTTCCTTTGCTCAAGTGTTTGCTTATCTGTTTACATTTATTTTTTTGTCGGATCTGCAATTTGGTGCCAAGGAACTCCAGGAGCTGTAAGCTAGGCCAGGAATTGAAAAAATATCCTGAAAGAAGATTGCAGTGGAAAACCTCTCCGTGCTGTTGCCAAGAAAATTGAAATGTCCATGAAATCACCAGGAGTCAAGTCTGATTGAAAAGACACATTACCTTTAAAATAGCTAATAACGGCTGTACCATTGTAAATACATATCCTCCAAGAAATCAGGCAATTGAAGTTTTTGAGAGAAGGTAACCAAGGCCAAAGGTTGGAGAGTTGGAGAGCCAGCATCTCTCTTTCTTTCCTTTTCTCAATGCTTAATTCAAAAAATACACGATGTGGCTCACACCCATAATAGTCTATTTCCCTTACCACACACAGGAATGAAAACGACAGGCAGCCTGGTGTGAAACATTACAAGGGAAAGAAAGAGAAGAAACCTGGGAGTGGCTGCAATTCCATTGCTCTTCTATCTGATTTGATCCTCAATAGTTTGGATGGTTTAAATATGTCTGGAACTAAAATCATCTGTAATATACATCCTGTTTCCCCCACCCCTATATTGTCCTACACTGTATTAGCAACATTCAAATATGGCATCAGCAGCATGAAACATGCTTAAAGAAGGCATGACTAAGTTTTAAATTACCATAAAGTATAGAATGTAGACATGCTATCGTCTGAAGGTATTGTCACATGGACAATACTTCTCCACAGCATACTGTTCATTCCATTTCCACCCTCAGCCACTCACAAGCCAGCTTGAAGTTGACCTTTGGTTATCTTCATTTCTGCTGGCCTCAAAATGCTGAGAACACACTGGGAAAAACATGAACTCATCAATACACCCTTGAGCTCAAAAATAAAACAGTTTATTGAAAATAAAAATGGAACTCAAATAGTATCCTCATACTGAATTCCTAGAGGAACAAAATTCTCCTTGCCCCCACTCTGTATAAGCGAAGATGAAACTAAATTGCTAGCATGCATCCCATCTATGCTTTCAGGACGTTTTGCACACCTATTTGGTTGTGGTTTTTTTTTTTAATTTAGGGAAATGTCACCCAGCTGTGAAGGCACAATTCCTTCTTTGTCTACTTAAGCTTCTAATAGCTAGGAGTCAAAAAAGTCAAGAACATGGCCACAGCTGCACAATCAAAGCCCAGCCCCTTTTTATGCACAGACACCCCTGGCTATGATGTTGGAAGGTTCAATAAATGCTGCTATGTTTCCAGGCACCATTCATAATAACTCTAATTGTCACTGCAGGTGACAGTGAAAAGCTTTTATGGGGAGGGGGGGCAGGGAGGTAATGGCTCACTTGAGGCCAGTGGAGAAATTTGGGCATATGCTTATATAGACAGAGAAAATGAAGTTGGTCAGGCTTTAAAACTGGGACTGGGGAGATCCAGATTCAAGTCCATTCTTGGCCGTGCAAATTCCCTGAAGGACTTTGGGCCAGTCAGTCTCTCAGCCCAACCTACCTCTAAGTTTGTTGTTCTGGGGATAAAATTAAGGGAGATTCCTAGCTAAGCCACCTTGAGCTCCTAGAGAAAAGACAGGGTATAAATCTAACAAACCTGGTTTCATAAAATCTGGTGCAGAGTCATAAAACACAACAACAACAGAAACCCTTCCAGTCTCAAAATGACCTGACAACCTTTGGACAGACAAGTCCAAAACTGAGCCAAAGAGTCTGTGTGGAGTCTCATGGTTGATGCTAACCCTGCATTAGTTCCATGTATATAAAATCTTTATTTTGACTTATATGTAAGCTTCATTTTAAAGCTGATGGCCTTTCAAATTTCTCCATCAAATTTATAGGCAGAGAAACTGAGTCCATGATTCCCAGGAGTGAACAATTTCACCAAGAACAGGAGAAATTGTCCTGCAGTTTCTGAAGGGAGAACTGCCTTGTAGCTGTGAAAATAGCATTGCTATGAAAAAGTCTCATGGGAGGAGTTTTCTGAGGAAGTCTCCCTTTGCAATTTAATAGATGTGTGCCTGAAGCCAGAAAGGCTGGAGACCTTTGAAAGGATGATTGTAGGAAAAAAAAGTGGGACATTCACACCTATTCCTTAGCCGGAAATGCAAGAAAACTAAATTCTCTGTCATTAAAATAAATGAGAATAGGTAGGAAAAGAGCAGAATTTCTCTACCCAATACTATTTAATTTTAACATAGCTTCCTACTTCACATCGGCAAAACTTTCATCTGTGCATTAATAGCGCAAACAGATTCTAAAGCCTTTATGAAGTGTCAGAAAAATAGCTCTTTCTTGCTAGCTAAAAACCTTTCTCAGATGTAAACTCAAATGTTGCATTACATTTATGTATTATAATAATCATAATGAATGGCAATGTATTGATAGTGTGATTTTTCAGGAAGAGAAGGGGAAAGAATTCTGGTGCTTTAAGAACGCATAATGAACAAAGCACAACTTTGAGAACAGTTTCAGGGGATGATGTAAGACCCTCTGGGGGAGATGGATGGCATAGAAATCTAACAAATAAGAAAGAAAGGAAGGAAGGAAGGAAGGAAGGAAGGAAGGAAGGAAGGAAGGAAGGAAGGAAGGAAGGAAGGAAGGAAGGAAGGAAGGAAGGAAGGAAGAAAGAAAGAAAGAAAGAAAGAAAGAAAGAAAGAAAGAAAGAAAGAAAGAAAGAAAGAAAGAAAGAAAGATGGATGCAGTGGCTGGGCCTATGACATCTTTTTAATAGCACAGCAACCTGGGACTGAATCCTGACTTCCAAAAAGACTGCTGAAGTCTAAAATTCCTACAGATGTTTTCTACACCTTCAGATGAATATGTATCTGTTGTTAGAAATATCACTCAAGTTTTTTTTCACAGATTATATTGGTTATGGATGGGAAGTTAGAAAAGGCCACTAATATATGAGCACCAGTGATGATCATCAACTTTGCCTGAGTCTTCACACTGAAGTCCTGAACTGAAAATTCCTGTTCTACTTACAGGGACTACTCAATTTGATGAAATAATAGGATTTAGCTCATTTAAACATAGGTGAATATATATCTACGAAATGTTTAAGGCTATACAGTGGTACCTCGGGTCACAGACGCTTCTGTTCATGACCAATTTGGGTCACGAACAGCACCGTTTGCAAAATTTGCTTCCGTTCGCGAACTCTGCATCGGGTGACGAACATGACCCGCGGCCATTTTCCCTGCTGACACACGTGGTCGTGGCTTCCTGTAGGGAGGGGGACTCTCCCTCCAAGCAATAACCGCCTCCCCACCTGCCTTCCTGTCCTCCACGACAGAAGTTGCCTCGAGCAAGGTTAGCGTTCTCTCTCTTTGTACTGTACTGTACTATACTTTGTTTCATATTTTTGTGGTTTAAAAAAAAAATACATATGGTTCAGAACAGATGAACTGTAATTACATTGACCCTTATGGGAAAATTTGATTCGGGTCACGACCAAAATCGGTTGGCGACCAAATTCGTAGGGGTCAGAATGGATTAACCATATTTACATTGAATCTTATGGGAAAATTTGATTCTGGTCGCGACCAATTCGGGTTGCGACCAGAGGCGCGGAACGAATTAAGTTCGTGACCCAAGGTACCACTGTATCTGGGGCTTAGTTTATTTCGCAGGACATATTTGGATAAGAAAAATGGCAACACCTAAGTTAGCCAACTTTTGTACCCAAAATGCTCCAGGAGCCATAATTTTGAATAATATTCTGTCTTTCCTAAATGCAACCATTATGGCTTCCTGCAGCGTAAGGCTATTTCTGAAATGAAAAAAAAGTCATATTGGCCACCCATATGCATGCTAAATTAAGATACTACCCAATATTTTCTTCTTCTTGAAAAATCTGGAGAAATTTGTCCATAATCTTCCAAACTCAGCAAAACTCTTGCCAGTTTTTAAGGTGGATGGTACAGCAACTATAACTACTGAAATAGTGAGAGCAAGAAGAATGGAAGACACTCAAAACCTCATCTAGTAGCATACATGAGTTATGGAGAGAAGTGGCAAAATGCCCGTTGAAGGCATCACATACATTCCTACCATGCATGCTGAGTTCCTCCCTCTTTCAGCCATCTTTCTAAGGTAAATAGCTGGAGCTGGTGGGATGGGGGCAGGAAGCAGCCAATCTGAGGGGGCACAGTGGGAGGAGACGGCTGGGCAAAATGTTGAATATGGGGGACCACAAGGCAATGTAGACCATGAGCCTTCACTTAGTGGTCCAGCCCTAGATTTTACCACTTCAGTCTTTTCACATCTGCACTACCTAATGCAGCAAGAAAATTGAAGTTATGGAGCAACCTATTCATTTTGGGTTAGTTAGATGATATGCAGTCCTAACGACGTCTCCTCATAGATCCTACTTGCGTTGAGTCAAGAGAATGTTTTAAGTATGCCTTCCTTAATTTGCTTCAGATGAAATAACTTTTACTTCCCTTTTTTGGGCATTTTGTTGATTCAGAAGTACCATAACTGGCTTGGTAGATTTTACTGGACTAAAATAGCAAAATGCTTCCAGGTCATGATTTCCTTTTCTGGTTAATGTCTGTATTTCATGTTTCCTAAAGCAGTGTGATGCATTGCCTCATCAGTTCCATGTCAATTAAGGATAGGTGAAAAAGCAAAAGATTTCACTTGAAATCCATTCCAATCGGACTCTGATTTGATAATTACCTTTATTTCATAATTGATAGCAACTGCATGGATTCACATTATTCAAGTTCAAATGCTTCAAACTATGACACTTTGTTTCGCGGTCTAGCTAAAGAATGAGTAGTGCTTGATTATGATCCTGGATAAGGATTTATACATACTTTTTAGCAGTTAGACCCAGTTTCCCAAGAACAGAGAATAAGTTCTTTTTAAAACAGAAAAATGCATATGTATGTTTTAATAGGAGAAGATACTTTCTGTTAAAATCCTGTCCAATTTATTTAGGGTTTCAAGCATAAGAACTAGAACTAGACTTTTGTATTCAAAAATGTATTGGCAGCTAAAAAAAATTCTTTTAGAAAGTGTCCCAGAAGATACAGTGAAGAGACATAAATTCAGTTTCCTGAACACAGTGGTTGGCCACTGAGTGACACAGATTGCTGGACTAAATGTATTATTGGCCTGTTCTAACAGAACTTTTCAAAGAGGCATATAATAGTAGTGATGGAGACTTTAATTACTTTGATATTCTTTGGGAGACAAACTCTGCCATGCATGGTCCTTCCAGGAAATTCCAAGTTTGTCTTTGCTGACAATGTTCTTCTTTAGATGGTAGAAGAAAGAACAAGCTGATCAACTAATCAGTAGAGAAGATTTAGTCAGCCAAATAGGAGGAATGTTGGAGAAGAGTGAGGCTGGAGTTCTTGATACTTGGTATTAAAAGAACTTGCTGACGGCCTGACTAATTTTTTATGTATAATGTTTAAGAAATCCTGTAGAAAGGATGAAGTTTCAAATAATTGGAGGAAGGTAAATATTGTCCCTTCAAAAAGGGAGGGAAAAAACAACAACCAGGGAACTAAGAACAATGCTTGCCATAATAATCTTTTCTCATTTTTTAATTGGTTAGCTTCCTTAGTAGATTGTGGAAATGCTGCAGATGCAATATATCTTGATTTCAGCCAAGCATTTGATAAAGTACATAAGATACTCTGATTAGCAAACAAGTTAACTATAGGCTGGACGGAATGACAATTAAGTGGATACATAGCTAGCTCAAATTCATACTGTATGACTGGTTTTCAATGGTTCCTCATCAGACTGAAGTATTCAGTGGGGGAAATTTAGGGTTCAACCCTGATTCTATACTCAAAGGACTAGGATGATCAGGGGACTGGAAACTGTGTTGCAGCTGGGAAAGTTTAGTCTGGAGAAAAGAAGATTTTGATTGTGCTAGCACTTTCCTAGTACCTGAAAGGAGGCTTCACAGAAGGTCAAGATCTCTTTTCTGTAATCCCAAAGGGTAGGGCACAAAATAATGTTAAATTATCTTACCTACTGTAAATATTAGATAGAATATTTGTTTAAATGCTTTTTAAATATTAGGAAGAATATTCTGATACTGGAAGCAATAACCCAGGAATGTGGTGGGCTTTCATTTACTGGATGTGTTAAAGTGAACACTGGACATTCCTCTGTTAGAAATGCTTTAATCTTAATTCCTTTATTGAGTAAGGGGTTAGAGTTAGGATCTAAATGCTCCCTTCCCTTTATGATTCTGTGCTTTATTATCATATTGAAATAGGAGTGGACAAATTATTATGCACTTGGAAATAAGTTGGGCATGTATTTCTTTGTTCATAAAATGAGATGCCTACCAGTAAGTACACCAAGACCCATGCCTTAAAAGTCTGATCATTACAGTTTAATGGCCACACTTCTAGGGAGCTGTGATTCAGACTGAAAAATGTCCTCCTTAATGCCTGACTCCTCCAGCAAATCCATAGTTAAATTCTACAAGCAGAAGATTAAATAGTAATACTGCATCTGAAGATAACATATGATTATTGTTAAGAGTCCACCTTATACTCCAAAATTATGGGCCAGGTTTGTTTGTTTGTTTGTTTTGCTTACTTCCTCATCAGAATGAAAAGTAGCAAGATGATCAGGGTGGCTTTTCCTAGGCTACTTAAAACAAATACCAAGAGATTCCCATATGCATCATAAAAAAGAGTTAATCCTTATTTGTGATTGAGATTGCACCATTTACTATGGCAGAAAGATTTTTTATTTACAATGGTCTAACACAGAGGAAATGTTTCTTTAAAAGCCAGATTACTGATGTGCTAAGTGGTGACAGGACCCTCCAAATGGGGTGCCCTCCATCACCCCACAACAATTGGAGCTGCCCAGTGAAGCAGAAGAGTTTGTCCTGCTTTAGCAAGCAGCCTCTGCCCCTTGTGAATCAGCAGCAAGCTTATCACCTGATCTGCAGAGGGTTGAGGGCTGCCAATAAATCAGGAAGACTCTTCTGTACTACACCATCACTCATCCTCCATATCAATTGTCTCAGTAGCCTCCTCCCTAGCCCTAGCCCATGTTCAGGAGTGAGTGGTAGATGTTTTCCCCAAGCTGATGACATTTTGTAGAAAGAAGGGGGAAGTGCTGAGGGAATCCACCTCCCTCTGAAGGTCTGTTAATTCAAGGTTGTATTGGAACCTTCAGAGGGAAGAAGATGTCTACTAAATCTGAATTTAAGGAATGTTCATGGCAGGCTTCAGGTCCCATCAATTAAAGAAAGTAACCTTGTACGGCCCAGGAATGCCTGTTCTGTCGCAGTGCCTGCCCTCTGAAACACCTTACCCTCTGAGATCAGTTTGGCCCTGATTCTGCTTGCCTTCCAGAAAGCATTGAAAACCTGCTTGTTTGCCCCTGCAAGGGAGTTGTCAAGTTAATGAAGGTTAGCATTTTATTACATCATATTTCTCTTTATTCCCAGCTGCCATTTTAGTTATGAATTATATGTTTAGCATTGTATGTTCTAAGGTGTCATATTGTGGTTTCCATTTAAATTTTGTTTGCTACCCAGAGTCATGTGGTGAGAGGGGTGGCCATTTAAATAAAAATATAAATAAACAAACAAACAAACAAACAAATAAAGTATTACATTTATATGCCACCAGACTCCCAGCATAATTACATACTTGACATAAATGACATCATTTGCAGTATACCCTCAATGGAACCTTGAATCATTGGTCCATTAAAAGGAAGTGAAGCTGGAACAAAATATTTGTCCATTCTATCCAAATCCATTAAACTGAGTTTTTACTGTAATATGGTTACTTCCTATATATAAATTCAGAGGAGTTCTGGAGTTATATTCAAAGTTTTTGATCACTACATGCAACCCTGCAGCCTAAAGTTGTGTTCCACTGGTGATGGACTCAGTGTTGTGTGTGAATAAGCATTAATGGCTAAGTTCAACAACCAAGATTAAAGCTAGCCATGGCTAGTACGGTGTATAAACCAGCTTCTTTGAGTGTCTGTGTGCAAGAGACAGCATAAGAATGATAGGAAAAAAGATAACTAATAATACACAGTATCTCTCTAAAGTGAGCTTTAGTTAGGAAACTTTATGCAGCAAAAAATCTGTTCAAATGTTAAGTACAGTATGGTTATGATTAAAATAATTATAACATTTTTTAAAATAAATCAGCCATGATTTTTGAAGGTGAGATTTAAATATCAGTTAGTCTGTATAGTGCCCCAGATACATCATTTCACACTTGTCTCAATCCTGCAATGGTAGACTTGGGGGTTACTATTTCTCTTAGCATAAAACTTGCATATACTGTATCTAGACCCACTCAACTGCATTACTGTATCTACTGAAAGTATTGTCCTCTACTTTTCAGAGACAAATGAGTGTTGTTGCACAAAGTTGTGAAAAAGCTGGTCTAGTTAAAATATAGCAGAAATGAGCAGGCCAATAATGATGCAAGGTATAAAGGAAGGTGGGACAATGACTATAGACAATCACAGAGAGCATTGTACTGTTTTAAGGGAAAAAAATACTTTCCAGGAGAGGTATTAAGCAAAGGCAGGGCAAGTTATTTGCCTTACTCTCAGTTGCCATCCACATGTGTTTCTTCCCTCAGGAGTATCAATATTGCTATGGTTATTATCAATTATTAAAAGCAAGCACAACAAATATTCTTAAATCATTTGTTTTGTTATTGCAATTTAATCTTGACAATAAATAAGAAGAGGCCTTTCAGCTTGGTGGTCAGTCTTACCCTGTAATTGTATATCTTGCCTAGGTATGGGAACACAATGCTGCACCCCTCTCCCCAGTCTTCTTAGATGCAGCACAAAAACATTATTGAAGTGCTAAACAGGAATGAGAGGTGACAAATTACAAAAGGCATTGAAGACTCTGTATGATTTTGCTACCAATCATTGTGTGATGAATGAGTACAATCTCTCCTTATCCCTCTTTGATCCGAACTTATTCTTAAAATAGCAGGCCATTATTTCTGAGAAATTGTGAAAAGCAAATAAAAGAAGTATATGTTTAATATGTAAATGGTAACTATAGTTCCCATCACTCCAGCCAGCATATTCATGCAGTCAAGAGTTTTCATTCAATATATGTAGAGGTTATAGACAGGGATGTTGCATTTTAAACTCATATATCAAATCAGGTTTTCTACTGTGCTACCTCAATAGTTCTTCAAAAATTCCATTTAGCTGGAAAACTACATTCATCAGTCTGTTTAGAACTGGCTGGGTGACAAAGAAAGAGCCAAGAACTGGAAAGAAATCTCTTTTCTTTGTTAGCTATTTCTAGGACGTTTTTAATTACACACAGAGTTTGAGAGTTTTGAATATGTATTATCCCAACATACCTGCTGGGTTGAAGCCAAACTTACACATCATATCAAAATACAGAGTTGACCACTGAGTTATTATGTTTTCTTTGTAAGATATAACATAAAAAATAAAGCAGCAGTTCCGTGGAGGAGATCAATGTTGTTCTGCTACTGAAAATACAGTTTTTTAAAAAAACCTTCATTCCAAAGCTGCTGTTTGATACTTAAGAGAAGCTGTCAGAAGGCTGAGATAGTGTGACTTGCCTAACACAGTTTCCTCTCCAATATGCAGTCAGACAAGTATCTGCCAAATTAAGTTCTTAGGAAGAAAAGGAAGGATGCTCTGTGCATGTGAATGCTCTTGGCCAGAAAGCCATAGTGATGCAATCATGTCTTATTCCAATGGAGCATAAAAAGAGCAATAAGTATATCTATAGCCTAATAAAAAAGAACACTTTTCTGGATCAGACCATCTAGTTCAGCATCCTGTTTCTCATAGTGGCCAGGCAAAGGCCTCTGGGAAGTGTACAAGTTGGTGATCAAGATGAAGCTGTCCCCATACTGCTCTGTATCGGTAGGTATTCATTAGCACCACCTCTGAATAGGAACATGCAGATTTATTTCTGAAATAAGATTGTACTTCCTTGTATCCTTCCCATGTAGGGCTTAGAAATAAAACTCTTCAAAGAATTTCTATCTTTACATAATATCAGTACAGAAAATTGGACATCTACAACAGGAATGGGGCATTTCTGGATGATGTGTAGAGCTTATGAGATCCATAGGGATGCTCCACCCTTCACCAACTGCCATCCACTTTTCCAGTCCCAATCCTCCAGATCCCCCCCCATTTTTTTTTTTTTTTTTTCATGTGCAGAAAGATTGACAAGACTCCTCTGTGACCTCTGGATTTGGAAAAAGGAACACTGAGGAGCAAGTTTTCAGAAAGGGAGTGAGCTTTTGGTGATTGGTGGGTCTCTGGACAAAGACAGTCTATAGCTCTGGGAAGTGCCCTATAGGGTGTTCTGGGCAATATTCATATAAAGGTTCCCTGTTCTTGAGATATAATGTAATATTCAAAACCACCTTCTGATCTGGCAAAGGAAAAGGCTGCCAGGACAGAAAAGTGTCCAGTCATGAAGGGAAGAGAACTAGAGAAGGAGCATCTGAGCCTTCACCAACTGAATCGTAGGGCAGAATGTTCCATGGCTTTGATACACCACCAAAAAGGCACCATTCCTTGTTATCACCAACTGTACCTCTGCTTCAGGCAGTACACAATGAGACTGAACCTGATATGAACAAAGGTGTGGGTTAGAAGCTCATAGTTATGCCCTTTTCTCAGGTGCATAATCCTCTAAACAGCTACAGAAGTTGACAACCTTCTTGCTATGGCAAGACAAGCCCCTGCATGGGATGTACCATCGACAGATAGCTGAGGTGGCTGACATTGGGAAATCCTACCAGTGGCTGGAAAGGGCTGGACTAAGAGACAGCACTGAGGCGCTGATCATAGCAGCACACGAAGAGGCACTAAGCACCAGATCCATAGAAGCAGAGGTCTACCACACTAGACAGGACCCAAGGTGCAGACTGTGCAGAGAGGCCCAGAGACAGTCCAACACATAGTGGCAGGGTGTAAGATGCAGGTAGGAACAGCATACACTGAACGGCACAACCAAGTAGCTGGCATTATGTACAGGAACATCTTCACAATGTATGAGCTAGACCCTCCCAAGTCCAGATGGAAGATCCCACAGAAGGTCAGGGAGAATAACAGGGCTAAGACCCTGTGGGACTTCCAGATCCAGAAGGACAGGCAGGTATTGGCCAATCCCCCAGACATCGTGGTAGTAGATAAGGACCAGAAGACAGCAGTGGTGATAGATGTATCAGTGCCAAGTGACAGCAACATCAGGAAGAAGGAGCATGAGAAGCTGGAGAAGTACCAGGGCCTGAAGGAAGAACTAGACAGGATGTGGAAAGTAAAGGCCAAAGTGGTCCCAGTGATGGTAGGAGCACTTGGGGTTGTGACTCCTAAGCTGGGAGAGTGGCTCCAACAGATCCCAGGAACAACATCAGAGCTGTCTGTCCAGAAGAGTGCAGTGCTAGGAACAGCTAAGATACTGCGCAGAACCCTCAAACTCCCAGGCCTTTGATAGAGGACCCGAGATTAAGGAAGACACACACCACCCATAGGGGTGAGAGGAGAATTTTATTGCTTTTCATGCTGATATTTGGTGATTTGACAACAAACTTCTGCACTCCATTCCCAGCAGGCTGCAAAAAAGGGCTTTGGGATCATTTATGGTCCTAAAACAGAATAGATGGAAAATAATCTCCTTCTATCAGTACTGAAAATTAGCACTTTGTACAAAAGGATAGCATTGATGGCTGAAAAGACATTT
Organism: Liasis olivaceus; assembly: GCA_030867105.1. NCBI lineage: Eukaryota > Metazoa > Chordata > Lepidosauria > Squamata > Pythonidae > Liasis > Liasis olivaceus. The sequence goes on along the minus strand of CM061352.1, from coordinate 90,309,875 downwards.
CATGTGATGTCCTTTCTACATTGCTAATAGTGCTATCTAGGATATTAGACATAATAGAAAAAGTACAGTGTTCAGTCATGTACATACACTGAGTCCTGGCCAATGCACAATAGATAGTATATTTCTGCTTACTCACTATTAAAAAAAAACTGAGAAAATCTTCCTTTTCTTTAATATCCTTTTGGAACACAGTGAAGCTTTCAAAGAGAATGCCTCACCATCTCTCTCTAGAGCAGTGTTTCTCAATCTTGACAACTTTATGATGTGTGAACTTCAAGTTCCAGAATTTCCCAGCAGCTATGCTGGCTGGGGAATTCTGGGAGTTGAAGTCCACACATCTTAAAGTTGTCAAGGTTGAGAAACACTGCTCTAGACTAAACCTGATTTAGCTCTAACTCTAGTCTTCTATGGAAGTCTTTGGTGCTACATATTTTTCCCATGGCACATGCATTGACCATCAACCAGACACAGGTTGAAATTAAAGGCCAAGAGCAGAAAGTAAACACAGTTAAATTACAGCTTGCTGAACTGACTTCATCAGACTTGAGAATAACAGGAGAAGGAAATGAGTCAATCAAGAAATTGCCAGTGGTCAAAAGCAAGGACCTGGGATCATACAGTGGCTCACTGCTTTTAAGCAATTGCTTAAAGTGGTGTTCTCCTCTCACAAAGATTCCTGCTATGTATGAATGTACTTTTCTATGACTGGATGACACATCATTGTTTTGTCCTCTTCTTCCAAATGCACCAAGAGGTTTAGAGGCAAGTTTTCAAATCCAGCCTTATTTAGAACAGGGAGCAAACAAGCTGGTCCAGCATTTTCCTGCAGCATGACCCTCTGCCCCAAAGTATTCCATTTCAGCAAAGACATGGGATCCTCCAAGACTGTTAGTATCTCCCTGTTCTGCACATTTATTTTAGAGATATATGTCACTTTTTTATTTAGTAAAAACACTCAGGGCTGCTTGCTGTTAAAACGATACCAACAGACATGTAAGTAAGGTAAAAAAATAAATACAGAGTTAAATATATAAAAATAGGAAGATAAAAAGAAACAGTCTTGTGCTTCCTTATTACAACTATTTATATCCTACTTTTCCAAATAACCATTCTACCAAAGTGGATTTCAAGTAATTAAGTAATTGCAAATGAAAATAATACTGTATAAGTATTATTTAAAAACGAAACATCCTAGGATCTCTGTTCAAGGAAGGCATTTCAGGTGAAGCAGAGTTTTCCTCCTTGTCTCCTATTTTTGGAGAAACAAGGATCACAAATCAGAGTATAGGTTCTGTATAGAAGAGGTTGGCAAGGGCAACATACAGTCCTCTCCCTATTTTTGTTTGCCCCCAGAGCCTTTGCTTTGCTGAAATCCAGTGGCAAAACTGCTTTGTGTGTGTGTGCGTTTTCACCATGTATCCCCAAACACCCAGCCCTCCAACGCACAAAAAATGGAAATTTAACCCCTTTGACATGCCCTTTACATCCTTAGAGGTCTTTTATTTTTAGGAAAGCCTGGCCCCTTGACTACAAAAAGTGTACTTGGCCTTGGCAATAGGATAAGTGCTGGAGAATCCTGGAAGTTGAAGTTCACACTCCTTAAAGTTGCCAAGTTTGAAAAATACTGTTGTAAATGGTCTGAAAATCCTCTGGCAGACTCCGTTTCAATAATAGCCCACTAACTGACTGTTCTAGATCATGTCAGAGCTTTATCTAACCTACTAGAGCTTTATCTAACGTACCAAGCTGGGTAGGAACTTATCTTGGTTCTGCCCACTTTGGCCTTTTTTCCCTGTGGAATCCAGAGATGCAGCATTTTTCAAGGCATCATATATTGACTCCATATTTTATAGCGCATAAAGATATTCAGGGCTCTATGCCAATCAGTAAAAATGTCTGCAAGATTCTGTCTTTAAAAAAATAACAGCAACTAGTTTCTACCATTTCCATTTTATAGGTGAGAGCTGAGGCACAAGGCAGAAAGTGATTAACTTGCTCCTAGAACTACAATACAGAATACGTAACACCAAATATTTTTTCTTGAATCATTCTGACTTCCTGTGTACGAGAAGCCTGAAGAACACTAATCAATATTTGGTATTTGATCTGCCAAGATGAAGCTGGAGGTCAAGGAAGCAAAACTTGAATTTTACATGGTTCAAAAACCTTCCCATTAATTAGTTGTGATGGGCTGCCATATAAAACATACAAGGAAGACACTATTATAAAAGTTAGCAAATTACAAAAAAAAAAAAAAAGAACTTCCAGATCAACCACCAAATTCCTAACTGCTTTTTAATGTCATAACATAAAAAAGGCAACGTTGCAGATTTTTAGAGCTGGGAAGAAGTAAACTTGTTTTGCAATAAAATGTTTTATACTGTATACAGCATTTCCACTCCCCTTTAAATTCAGCAGTTTGACAGAGTTTGAACAGTTTGAGAAGAGAAGATAGAATCATGTTGAACTCCATTATTTAATGGTTGTGGGGCAAAGCAACCATCACTCCCAATAGCCAGGCAGCCCACTATTCCTGGAACTGACACTCAAATGGGGCTCTCAATCTCCATCCAACAGATTAGCAAAACATCCTATTATAGGTAGTCCTTGTTTAGTGACCGTTCACAATTACAACGATGTTGAAGAAGTAACTTTATGACCAATCCTTGCATTTATGACCTTCACAGGTCTGTAAAGCAAAGGAAAGCACAGTCACGGTTTCACTTAAAAACTGCTTCACTTAACGACCAAGTTGCCAGTCCCAGTTGTGGTCACTAAACAAAGACTACCTTGTTTAGTGACCACACTCTGCTGAAAAGTTTGTTTAAAGGCAGCTGGATGGGATCTGGAATGTGCTCCTATATTTTCCCCCAAGTTTTCTTCTCCTCCAAAATAGGAGACTGGGCTTCTATCTCAGTCTCAGGATGTTTAGAATTTATTTCACTGTGTGTTTGAGTTTACTTTATTGTTACAAAGTGAGAGAATGTGGCATTGTGTATTAATATAATCTCCATCATTTCTCAGCTTCTAGGCTGCCCTGCTTTCCTGTCTGACTCCCACACAGAATCTCTCCTTGAGATGGAACTCAATCATAAGAAATCAGAGAAGCTGCAGAGCAGTGTAGAAATTTTTGCATAGTGAATGATATGACATGCATGCACAACCCATGGAAATCTTAACATATACCCTCCCTATCAGAATTTTACTTAAATCTTCTTCCTTTGGGTGGAAAAATAAACCTTTCTTTTTCATCAGGTTCAATGAGCATGAAAGGAAAAAAAATGCAGAAAGTATTCAGAACAGCAGCAGTATTGGGGTGCTATGCCATTTTACCACTGTTCTCCTCAATGTTGCAATTTGCAGGAGTAAATAACTATCAAGTGAAACAATTTTCACCAGGACATGTACTGGCCCCTGACCAGGATTCAGAGCACGTTCCAGATCTGTGTCCTAAACAACTGCTTTTCCATAAAAAAACATAGCTAACAGATGTTCTATTTCAAAATGCACAAATAACATTAACCTAGACCAGTATTTCTCAACCTGGGCAGCTTTCAGATGTGTGGACTCCAACTCAAGCAGGCTGACTGGGGAATTGTGGGAGTTGGAGTCCACACATCTGAAAGCTGCCCAGGTTGAGAAACGCTGACCTAGAGTTTAGCTTTTAGGCAGCCAGTCCATCCAGATGCCACTATTCTGTAATCTGCCAAGCTGCTGAGAGATATAAAAGAATTATCAGGGTTTTATTCACCCTATCTTTCTCCCTCAATTCATCCATCATGGTAAACAGTATCATTCAATGCCAAATCTAGGCTGGCATCCTGCTTAAGAAAGATTAAGAAAAGCAGCATGATCTAAAGGGATAAATGCAATGCAGAAAAGGATAAACACCACACACTTCCTTCTGCAGTGTGGAAGGAAGAATTTTTTACGTATGATTAATTTAGTCAGAAGTGTGGCTATGCTGCTATTCAAATATCATGCTATTCTTAACCACAGTGGATTAAGACATACAAGTTCTGATGCTCAAGTGTGTGGAATGACACATGCCTTGGGTGGTTTGAGTATCATGTTAAGACTACCTCCTTTGATGCATACCAGCAGTATAAGCAAGATAAACCTGTAGCACCTAATTGCAGTTCAAGTATTTTCCAAAGAGGATGTTTGCCGAAATGTAATTAACTAGTGGCTGTGTGATTAGGCTGAAGGCTCACATATTTTTGTTCTTTTAGCACCTGCTGGTTTGCATACATCATACAGCTTGGCTATGTTACATCCAGCTGAAAGCAACTTCCTCACAAGAAGCTATTTTTGAAGGTTACCATGATCTTTCTTTGTTATTGTGTATAGAAGCAGAGCCAAAAGAACGTTAAAATAATGGAAATAGTCCAATTTTCTTGAGTGAAGAAGCTGAATGGTATTAACTGCTGATGTAATGCAAGAGGTTCAAAAGAACTGGATTCTTAGGATAAGCAGAAAACTAATGGTTTCCTTTACTGAACACATCTTGTGTAAGTTAGGACAAGAGTCATATGAAGAGTACAATTAGAATTCAGCCTAAATATCCAACTACTGCAACCTTTCCCACCCTTCTAGATGCGTTAAACTTCTACTCTCATAATTCAGAAATTTAGATTCCTTGTCCTCCTGCCCATCTACAGCAGATGCTGTGTGAGGCACATATAGGTTGTCAGGTAAAGTAGAGGCAAAGATAGAAGAAAGAAATGGAGAGTTGAATGCATTGATTGTGCAGCAGAAGAGAAGAGAGAGAAAAGGCAGAAGCAGCATGGGCTGTAACTATCCTTTCCCAGGTCTCACATAATGATCCAAGAGCCATAGTCATACTATCCTGGATCAAAAGCAGCAGAGTAGATAAAGGTGGGATCAAGATCCAGTCTATGATTCAGGGCAAAGTTTTCCTCTAGGCAAAGCACGTTCAGAGATCTGCAGAAACTGAGTTATCCAAGTAGTCAAAGCAAGGATTAGATTTAAGAAACAGAGCACTCTTGGTCAACTGTCACATACAGTGTCACAGTATTTGAATGATTCTGGCAAAATCTTTTATTGCAAAAGCTCCTGGTCTCCACCCAAGGCCAGCTACTATTGCTTAGAGTGAATTGCAGTTGTTGGGTTACTTGGTAACAACATCCTACTTTTAGGGAGACAACTACTCCTAATATACTTTTCCTAGTAATTTGGTATGTCTTTGTCTCTCTGCTTACTAGCTCTTGCCTAGAGGTGGTGTTGCAGGTTTGATGACTGTGAATTTCCCTAAAGTCTAAATCCATGCTTCAGAGTCAGGGCAGTAGAAAGCAATTCTGCCAGGGAACTAGGCCTTGATTCTTAAGGACTGGTCTCACCAGACTTTTATTCTCATCCAGCTCCCAACCATCCTCAGATTAGGGCTCCTCCAAGTGACAGTGACTGAGCAGTCAGTACATATAGTAATTGCCAGGTAAATGGCAGGTTGTGAAAGATATGGGGTTGGTATTGACAGGCAGGGAAGAAAAAGAGAAGGATGGCTGAAGGGACGATGTGCAAGCAGTGGGCAATCCAGAAGATAAAAGGGTGTAAGAAGAAGGTACATATGGCCTGGTGAAAGACACAGGAAAGAAGAAGCATGGGGTGGACAGCTATAAGGAGGTAGCAGCAGAAGAAAAGCAGGGTTTGTGTGTGTGTGTGTCTTAAGATGGCAACAGATTTAGTTTTGTCATGATCTTGGGGGGTGGGGCTAGTGTTGACATGAAATGAGAGCAGTTCTGAAAGTTGATGTTTGGGGAAGAAAGCAAACACATTACAGTGGTTCATAGACTGCTTAATGGGTGTGGAAGTAGATATGGAGGATATGGACATACTGAGAGAAAAGAGTCTGAAGGTGTGGGAGTGTGGAGCAGGGGTGTGAAACATGGACTCTCATCCCCAGAGGAGCAGACAAGAGATAAGAGAATGAGACTGGCCCCTCCATGAAGAATGCTAAGGATGTTTGTAGGGTGACCCTGGGAACTGCTCTCAGTCTGAGAAGATTCTGTGAATGGAGTGAAGCCAATTAAACCTTGCTGGATTGAATCTGTATAGTCTCCTGGAGTTTCCTGGGCTAAACCTTATAGAAGGACTAGAAAGAAGAAACTGGGAAAGATATGGAAATGGCTGAACTTGATCTGGATCAATTTTATGAGACAAAATATCTGTGGATTTGTTTGGGATGCTGAAGGCAACAAAGATTGCAGGATTAGAGTAGTGAAAGAGACCTTTCACTCCCAGTTGGCTGAATTGGTGGCAGCTGGAGTATTGGAACTAGCCACATGGCAATCACCATGAAGAATTGATGACTGGAAAGTGAAAGCAAAGATTGGCAACTGTAAGAGCAGCCCTGGTCTGGCTGGTGGGACATTCCTGAAAGACTGTTGGGCCAGAGCTCATCAGCTCCTGGACCAGGAGGCCAGTAACAAACACAGTAGAAGAGCAGCAGTGGTGAGAGGGCAGCGTTGGTGGCTATTGGATTGCTACTTGGAGGAAGGCAAAACTCAGGCTGTAGAGAACGCTGGTGTGGAGTTGCTGGTGAAGAGTTGCAGTCTCTGATCAATGTTAGCTAGAGTCAGAATATGAGACTTATGGAGGGGATTGATTACAATCTGAGTCTTCGGTTGGGTGGCCTACTGGAAGGTTGTGGGGGGGGGAGGGTATTTAGTAAATTTGTTCTATGGTTGGGGGAGTTCACATCAGTGAGAAAGAGCAGGGGTGGTCTTGTCCCCAACTCTACGGCCCTGTTAAAAGAGGGGCTCCTGGCAGGATAGGCAGATAGATTGATATAGATGGTATAATATGTCAGAAGGGGATTGTGAGCCCTATAGGTTTTAGGTACCATAAAGACCAGCTTCTGCAACTGCAGTTGAACCATTCAAGATGCTTACCCCAGGAGAAAATTATAATGCCTGTTTTGGGAAGATGAGGAAGTTTGTTGTGGCCTACTCCTCTGGAATAGTTTCCTGCTGGAAGTCTGCCAGGTTCCATCTTGCACTGGCCTTCCAGAACCAAATTAAAACTGAATTATTCCAGATGCCTTTTAAGGAGTTAATTGGGTTGTTGTCTATCATTAGTTGCTGGACTGGATTGCAGTTTTATCCTTACTTTAATTGATTCTGAATTAATTTGTATTAAGATATCATGGATGTTGTAACTTATGTATTGCGATTTTCATATACTCTCAGAGGTTGTTGAGATACAGTGGTATAGAAATTTAATAAACAAGCAAAGAATATATGATATGCCACCAATACAGCAGCAAGTTCTTAGGGAGAACTTATAGGCTGCACTCAAAGTTTTGTGGAAGAATATATGGTTCATGGGCCGTGGGTTTTACACACCTCTCTTCCAAACAGATGCAATTTTTCTCATGAACATATCTGTATTTGGAAAAAATCAGCACTCTTTGAATTGCCTGCCATGTTAAAGGCACAGAGCTTTAATCAAGAGAAGGAAATAAAGATGAAAACAGAACTGGTTAAATTTTATCAAAGGAGCCTAAAGGGCTAGGAGACAGATATATGAAAATTCTCCATCACAATGCGTTGCAAAACCAGGACAATCATTCACTGTGTGATGAATCTGCTAGAAGCAAGAAAAAATTGTAAATTTAAAAACTGGAAAATTTTAGTCAGAATTGCAGCAAATTAGGAAATAAGCAGAGCAGAAAATCTATCATAACAAAACTACTGAATTAGTTTCCAGCTTCTTCATTAGCTACCTGGTGATGTCATTGGCTAAGGCTTTAACAGTCTGAAATATTAAAGACATTCCATGTAATTATGATAGCTTTTGAGGCTCAGATATAACTTTTGGCCCATGTTGCAATTGCGCTATTTTTGTGGTAGAGTTTTGGCTAACAATCAAGTGAAATCATTAAGAATTGGTTTGCCCTGACAAATAAGGAATTAGCATAATCTTGACTGATAATGCCATGTGCATACTGAGTCAGGATGGAAATAATCCACAGTAGTTGAGTGTGGTTCAGATCCACAGATAACATGTCACTTCTGTATCATCTCAAAATGAGTAATAGCAAGAGTTTTCTTTTCTGGTCTTACAGTTGCCACCTAATACAATATTATTGTCATTTGTTTTGCCCTCTCTTTTAGAAGGGCATCCATAAAGGCTCCCCAAATGTAACCCTAAGTTACTAGGGATAATGAATTGTTACAATTCTCATTTTTTAAGTGGACTTCACTTATACTTCCCAAACTAATGTGCAGAATATGATACACTAATCCTTCAGAATACATACTTTTCCTGAATTTTGCACTGCTGTTGTCAGCTATAAAAAATGTTTGTCTCTGGGGCAAATGCACATAAAAATTTAATAGTGGAAGAAAATGTATACAAAAGTGAAGGTCTAGAGGAAAATGCATGCAGTATAAATACAAAGTTTGTTGCTTGACTGAGCCTATGAAAAACTAACATGGACTGCATAGATTTGGCCATCCCTAGTACATTCCTTGCTGAATGAGGCACCACATATTTGTATTTATTAAACATATCATCTATGGGTTGCCAAACCCAAAAGTTGGGGGCAAAGCAATATAGAAAAACTATCTCTTTGCAATCATCTAGCGGCCATCTGGATTTTTGTAGCCCAGATCTGATAGTTCCAGTATATATTCATTTAAAATAGACAGGATAATCTCTGCAAGCATTCCCCACCTGCCTCTTTGCTTTTTGTCCCAGCCCCACCTTTCTTCCTTGAAGACCAGTGGTTTCCTTTAATACTGTTTTTAAAGACAAATTATACACATTTTAAATATTAAAATATTTTACATTTAAAACATTTATAGCGTAGTGGAGAAAATCAACCTAACAAAGAAAATGGAGGTTGCACCCTTTGGATATGACCAGGGTCAAGCCCAGTCCATCTCTTTGCCTAATCCCATCAGACACAAATTGATCTTCCCTGCCCCAGACAAAGCCCTCCCCCCTATAATTCCATCTAAAACAAAGAATAGAAGCCTCCTCACCAGTAAATAGCACAGCCCAAGGGCAGCCCTTAGAAGGGAATTGCAACCTAGAGAAACCCCAGCCTTCCATCCTCCAACAGCTGATGACCTCAACATTCCATCTCCTTTAACAATGGACTTCCTCAGCTCTGCTGCCCTCCTGAAAGGGCGATTTTGCCTAACAATAGAACTCATCCCAGCTACACTGACAAGCACCTGCCTATCTTCCTCAAACTGGGCAGCCAATCAGATCCCTAAGATTTCCCACCTTGTAGCCTTCAGCTTCTATAAAACTCTTTGCTTTTCCATTGTTCAGGGTCCCTCTTTCTTGTAAAGCAGGCGCCCAACAGATTGTTGCAATAAACATGGTTCTTCTCCTCAGTGTTGTACTCCTTCTTCAGACTGAATCCATGGCAATAGTATCCTGAGTATATACCTCCTGGTTGGTGAGATATGTGCAACTAGGCAAAAATGCATGGTCCTAGTGGATGTACAGTATGATTTGCAAGGATGGAATGGTACATAGAGATATACGAGGTTCAGCTGTGATTCTTTCTCTTTTTTTCCATCGTATGCCTTAATTCTTTTGCCTCGATATTTCTTACGCATCTTCTGCAGTTTGCACAACATTGCTTACTGTGAAAGGCAACAGCATAATGGCTATGCATATATGTATGTACATAGTTAACATTTAAATCCTACTTTTCCAAAAATATTCAAAATGTTAATAATTATTTTTAAAAAGTAAATGGATGCTTCAGTAAATGGATGGTGCTAATTGCAAACATGATAGCTGCAATAAAGATATGCAAAATGTAAATGTTACAGGTAAATCCTTTAATGAATGAATGAATAAATTTCTAGGCTACCCAATTTCAAAGCTACTCTGGCCCAGCTGCACAAAGGTAAAAGACACAGCGGGGGGGGGGGGGGGGGGGGGAGAGAGGAAAAGAAAAGAAAAGAAAAGAAAAGAATTATCCAAGGGAATAACATACCATCCTTCCACATAATATGTAAACAGCTCTTTGGATTACTGTAATGTGGACTCATCCTTTAGTTCATTTTAAGAAATCTTTATCATGAGCAGAGTTGCAGTAAACTTTATTTTAATTAGCATATCTATGCTGCAGAAATCCAGACAGGAGCAAAGCTTTCCTATTTTTTGCTTTCTTTTTTAAATAGTAATTTTATTAGAAATTACAAATAAAAAGATAAAAACTAATGCAAACTAAAAAAAGAAAAAATAGAAAAAGAAAAAAGAAAGAAAGAAGAATATAGTAAAGAAAAAGAAAAGAAATATATAAAGAAATAACTTCCCCCTTCATCACAACAAGTATAAACAATTTTAGTAAGTTATCACCTCCTCTTAAAATGAAATAAATGATCTATTTTTCCCATATCCCATCTCTTATCTATAAACAAATCCTTAAAACCTCATCATTTCAGTCCTGATCAGCAAAAGTCCATTAAGGGTTACCAGAGATAACAACATATCTATTTCAACCTTGATCAAAGAAACCAACTTTATATTCCTTCTCTTTACTTTTAACCATCTTGATCTTTAGTCCCTTCAAATAACATCCTAGAACTTGATTTCTCTTCATTTTTTTTCTTTGTCTCTTCTCCCAAAATTCTTCAAAGCTTTGACAAGCCTCTTTTGTAAATCCAATGTAGGGAAATTATCCAGGTCTCTTGGTTTGTTATTTGTATATCCCTTTTAATTGTTAAGACATCAGCCAGCTTCTTTTGTATGCTTAGTGTAGCATCTTTTTCCATATCATTCTTGTAGCCTGTCCTTTTTAAATCCATTTTCCAATCAGTCTCAGTCTTGTCCAGTAAAAATTGTTCCTGTTCCACAACATCTTTAAACACAGTCTATCTATAGAGGCAGACACCTTTAAAATTAACTTCTGGTCTATTGTTCAAAAGCATCCTTTAATATGTCCAAAGTTAAAATATTTTGCTCCATTCTGTATTAGTACGTCAATTTTTTTTTTATTTTTTATTTTGCTTCCATCTAGCCGTCATCCAGAGTTTTGCAGCCTCCAGTCACTTTGCCTTTTGTTTAATTTTTTCACCTCTCCCTTTTTGAGAATTTCATCACCTCCAGCTAGCCTTCACTTTTCTGGGTTTCTCCTCTCTCACAACCTGTTCACTCTTCCTTCATATATTTCTTTTGCTATTTGAACTTCACACACTCCCTCTATATGAGCCATCCACCTCATTGTACTGGTCACTCCCTTCAGTCACTCATGTTCCTTCAGCATCCATTCATTCTTAACCCTGTCTCTTCTTGCTTTACTCTGCACACTTAGGTGTCCCATTCTCACTGCGTTCAACTTAGAACCTTACTTTAACACATGTTGGTTTTTCAAACAGTGTGAGCTATTTCAATCTGCAAAAAATTATCTATTCCAAATAATACATCAATCAGTAATGACATTTTTCAAGGCTATAAGGCAGTCATCTTTAAAAAATTTGTCCTTGCAAAACTGACAAACAATAAAGCTTTTCATGAAATATATTCCTCCCTCCCCCGTGAATGTGCATAGTTCTTTCACTGCCAGATACAAGGAAGATAGAGTTATTTTTTAGATTATTTTCTCATCCATTTATCATATGATAGGAGAAAGAGAGACATAATATCCAACAATTACCAGAATTTTTTTCTTTATAAACTTATGGACTCAGTTAAATTTCACTGTAGTTAGGCTACTGATTGGTTTCAAAAAATTTGGGGAATCAAGCCCAGATGATGGCTATTAATAGATTTAAGGGACTCTTGGATATGCCTGAAAAAAGATGGACAGCTTTAATTAAAGCAAAGAGGTGTTGTGCTTATGTGAGGTCCAAAGCACTTCTTCTGAATCATTTTCAAAATGTGCACAACTGTAATATTTAATTTAGAATGCTCTGTTTCCTGTGTGAAGGGGGATAGTGATGTGGGTGAAGATAAGTCGCTTAATATAGGTAAAATGGAGAAGTAGCAATCAACAGCTGGTGTAACTTGGGCAATAGAATGTCCTAGGTTGGCCCTAAGATTAGGAATGATCCCATCTCCACCAGTGGCTACAAAATAGGGATAGGATCAGATTGTAAGTTATCAATAGCTCTGTACATATTTGGAAAATAATTCCTTCCTGGCTGAAATGTTTTAGCATGTGGATGGTTGAAGGATGTTTGCCAAGTACAGTTGTCATATTTAAGAACCTGAGAATGGCAAGAACAGCCGTGCCATCTCTTGTTAGCAAAATTAGCTTTATTAAACAAGCCAGACAGTAAATGAAGCTCTGTGTTCCCTCAGTGTGGAATCTGGAAAGTGAACAAAGTTTATACGTTTGGTAAATTGTGTCTAGTGAGAGCACATGAGCAAAGCAGTTCAAAGGCTGGATGAGCATATGGTAAAGCTTTGCAGATGGGAAAAGTGATTGCGGGAAAGGGGCATAAATGCTTCTTTCATTAAGAGATTGTTCATTGTGGAATGGGAAATACACGGCAAATAGCAGTCGTATATTCTGAATAAAACAGGTCTGGCTAGCTTCCCACACATACACACTCACACACACACATCTAACCTTAGCTGATCTGATTTAATAGTCTGCAGTTAAATGTTTTGGATAGAAAGCTCCAGCCATGAAATCCAGTCACTTTATGTAATCAGATTGATTTAAAGTGCAGAGGACTGGATGAAAAATGGACCTGATTCATACTTACTTTATTCACATTTATCAAAACCTGCGTGAGAACTGGAGTGCAGTTAGCTGTTCAACTTTGCATTCGACTGGATAAAAATAAATAGGGGGAGTACATATTAGTGGAAAATACACACAAAAATGCCTGCATTCACCTGCCATGGTGAATGTATAAAAGGCATTGTAAATGAGGAAAATTGCTTTCCCCCCCAACCCCCCAAAAACTGTCTGGTATTAAAATGTATACAATAAAGGTTTGAGGAACAGGTGGCAGCTGTGGGTAAGAAGGCCTTTGCACAAATCCATGTTGTGCAGCAATTGTGTCCTTACTAGACCAGAAGGCCTTTCAGATAGTTGCTCATGGTTTGGTTTCCTGGGCTATTGCAATGCCCTTGAAAACCACTTGGAAGCTGCAGCTGAGCCAGAATGTGGCATGTAACACCATTGTTCTAGGAGCTGCACTGGTTACCAGTGGGCTCCTGGATGCAATTCAAGGTGCTAGTTACCATCTATAAAGCCCTTCATGGCATAAGGCCTGGTAATCGAAAGGACTATCACAGCTCTCTCGCCATTGGCCATGCAGGTCAGAAGTGCTGGGATGTTAGTTCAGTAACATTGGGAGGGTCACAGCTTCTGAATTAAGACTAAAGTTCTATAACAGCTTGTGTGATCCTTATTTTCCCAATATATATTGAAGGAACAACTCTGATTTTTAATATAAAACTGTACCAGAAAATTAAGGAACGTGCAACCACCCCAGGATTGTTGTATTCTGCATGTCAGTGCTATGAGCATAAATTAGTTCTGTTCAAAATGTATTACATTGAACTGAACATTTTTTTTCCTCTTCTCTAGAAACAAACTGTGGAGGCTTCTTTTCAATCTGACAGGGTTTACTTTCTCTGAGCCTCATAAATCCAATACATGGAAGTTATGGTATAAAATGACTTCAGTGCAACCTACTCCTTTCTTTGTCTTCTCCCCCAGTTTCCACCTGCTTTAAATATCACATAGATATGTTAACAGTCTTCTTATTTCTCCTAACTCCACTCAACAGGGCTTCAGTAGAGAATAGCAAACAGAATATAGATAGAAATGAAGGCATGGATATTGGCCAGGAAAAGGACCTGGAATTAATACAAACAGCACTTGAACCAGCTGGGCTGCCTCCTTTCTTTTGTAGCAAATCCCGGGTGGAATCACTGGGTGGTACTCCCAGATTTCCTTATGGGAAACTGTTCTTCATGGAAAAGTCCTTGGAGTCTCCAGTTAAAAAAAAGTTGGGTAGGAAATGGATATCCTACTAGGCAAAGCAAAGAGTGGCAATATAGCAGAGCATCAGCTGGAGTTTCAAAAAGCTGGTAGTGGTGATGAAGATGATGATGATCATGACAGTTAACTTTGTCAAGATCATGGAAATCTTATAAGAGAACACAAAAATGATACAAGACTCCACTGAAATCCTGTAAGATCTCACAAGGTTCTGGAAGTCTTGCAGGAGATTGGGAGATCATAAGACTTTTGTGAGCTTTGGCAACAGTGTCGTTATTTCAGCTAATTTGAGGGGAAGGATAACCACATTACTGTGTGAGGTTCCATGATGTTCCCTGGGAGCCAGAAAACATTGCTGAACCTAAAACCATGAAGAACTGATATAAGGCAGTTTTTTACATTCTTGTAGGAAAAAAAAATAATAGTAAGTAGGATCTGAATGAACAGATCATTCAATCTGTGCTCAAATTTTCAGTTTTGAATGTGTAGCCTATCCCTTAGAAACATGTATTCTAATCCCCTGAAAAATTAGAAATTTGGGGGAGGGGGGTTCCCTTAAAAATCCTGTTATTTTGCTTTACACCTGTTTTTAAGGTGAAACCACAGTATTTACTGACCAGCTGTGTGTTTTTATATTTAACCAGTGCTGGTTTTACATTTTGAGTATCAACAACCTCCATTATCCCACAGTCACCATGATCCATATCCAGGGATGATGGGAGTTATAATCCAGTTCTTGTCTGGATCCAAGATAAGGTAAAGAGTGGCTTAGGTTATTTGCTTTCCCTTATCTGTCTTATGGAAACTAATTGTAGGTTTCTAATAATACACATAAGAAGTCTCTCTCATCTTCTTCCAGAGCTTTGGAAATGGCTTTGCCATGAAGGTTCTCCCTTAATGCGTACATTAAAAGACTGACAGCTACCAGATTTGTGTGTCACAGATTTCCATGGTAACTCTACATTGTTAAAGAAGGACATCTGCAAAGACACTTCCCTGCAGCCTTTTCGTCATCAGGCTAACCAATACTGGTGGTTCTCATATTTCAAGCTTATTCTGCAAAGGAAACAAGAAATCCATATTCTGGAACACAAAGAACAATTTGCCTCTTTTCTTTTGGAAACATCATGCTGATAAACTGTAAATACACATTAGCATTGTGCTATTACTACAGGCTTTGCGAGTGTGAATCATGGAGTCCACAGAGTCACACAGACCTTAATTAAGCAAGGGAACACAATGCATCCAAAGGTGATTAGCAATCAGCACCATGGAAAATAAGACCTTGACATTTCTAGTTTACAGCTGGGATGCAAAGTAAAGGAACCTTAGGGCAGAAGAACCAGAAGCTATTCTGAATGCCACCTCATCTGCCTCTTAAAAGAGATGGAATTATTTTCTTTTCTCTTCATAGCATTCTGTATGCTTTCTCTCCTGCGGAGCACTATTATCGGCTTCTGCTGGTGAGATACATGGTGAGTCATAGCTAACCAAAGAGGAATTCAACCCGGAGCTGATCTAATGTCTTATATCAGTTCTAGGATGCACGTGCCATCATATATTATAGGAGTCACTACGACTACTTCCTGTAGTGTCAGCATAATGTGAGAAGCTTCTAGCAATGAGGGAGGAATGCGAGCTATGACTCTACAGCAGCTCAAGAGATCCAGCCACCTGAGGAAGAGGAAGGACTGTCACATGGGGTAGGATGTGGATCTGATTATAGCCATACCACAGTGCATAGTTATCTCCCAATCTAGGCACTCTCCAGATCTGTGGGATTCTGGGGATTGAAAGTTCATATATCTAGAGGGTATCCACACTGGGGAAGGCTGCTGTATTGCAGCTGGTAAGGCATTTCGAATTGGGCAGATGTTGGGTGGACACTTGGCCTTAATTCATCACTTGTGGCCCCAGTAGGCCTGTTCTGACTCCTTTCAGACCAATATGTCCCATCCAGATATTGAATAAAGGTGTAGTTGGTCGGTCCTCAGATACGTTCTTTTAATTTTATCCTAATACAGAAACACAAAAGGACAGAGTATTGTAATGATTTCCATACCAGTAAACATGGAGGCCCCAGTTTTTGCAAACTTCTTCTGGAAGATGTCTCATATTCTGTCAGTATTAATGAACCTCTTATGGCTTATTATCCTTACAACCCTCTGTAGCTTGGCTCCCTGCCTTTGATCACATCACTCTGGTAAATACTATAAAGTCATAAATACTACATTTTTGGCACCCTTTAAAAATTAGAGGTTTTGTTTCTTTGTTTCTACAACAGGTAAACATGTTCTTCCAGGGTCTGTTCGCATTTATTTTCTGATTGAGCAGATTACTCTTCATGCCTTTTCTCCTGGCCGCCCAGTTCAAGCTTTTTCCAATCAAGCTTGAATATAAACCTTTGGACAAAGTTGTGCTAGCATGAAAGGCAGCAACCATGAACAGTCACAAAATGGATAATGCATACTACTTCACTAGCAATACTGATCTGCCACCGTGAAGCAAGGAAACTATGTTTGGCTTTTTACTATTCCTTATGGATCTCCAAAAGAGTCCACCTTAGTACCTTTCTATGCTATTTCTGCATATATTTTGCAAACCACAAATACATGGGTACAAACGCATGAATTATGGAGAGGGGAAGGATGCTTGAAATTCTTTTACCTGTATAACCTTTTGCTTCTCTTTTTGCTGCTTATAAATAGATGGAGCACTGGAACCAATGGATAAAGCTGTAGTAGGGCTGCCATATCTGGACTGAAAAAGTTTGGATGTCTGCTAAGTGGCAGCCATGAGATATGGCATCGTATCAGGCTATGAAAAACCCTAGGATCTAAGTCAGGGAATGGCATATTTCACTGGGGGAAATGAGCTTTGATTGGCCGCTATTCTTAGGGAGACTGAGCTGATGTTCTCTGCACTCAGCCACTGTGATTGGCTGAGGGTGCTTTTGTGCTCTGGGTTTGACATATTCCCTAAATATGCTTGGGAATTGCATTAGATAGAAACAACAATGGATACCGTCTTCAGTGGCAATAAAACCCTTTGGGAGTGTTTAGCACATGGACTGGATTGTGGTGTGCCAGGCTCAGAGGAAAAAGGGAGCAGCAAGAGGGAGAGAGAAATGATGACACACAGAAAGATGAAGGTGTGGGGTGGGGGTGGGGGCAAAAAGAAATAAGCAAAGCAAAGGGAGTAAACAGTAACAATGAATGGGGTCATAGAAAAGTGGAGAGGGTGTTGAGGGTAGAGATAGACAGCAAGCAGGGTGGTCCCAAACTAGTTCTGATTCTACTCACAGCCAAATTTAAGGGTCATTGCAAAATACAACTCCTGATTTTTATTTTTATTTTTAAATGCACCCTTGTTTAAAAATTATTGCCTTGGCTTATTGGTCCACTAGGTAACAACATGATTGTGCTCTTGCACCAGCATGTCTGGGAGATGAAGAATTCCCAGGACTCTGCACGCCCATCTAAACCAGAGCGCTGGTATTATCCACATCCAGTTCTGGATCTTTCCTGGGAGAGAGAATCCCTGCCTGCTATTTTACTTATGTCAGGAGCTACAGCAATGGAGCCAGAGGACTCTGGAGGTAGGGGAACAAGAACATGAGTTAAAGGAAAAGAATTGGGAAGTTGTAGGGGGAAAAGCTCAGGCTGGGTGCTGTGCAATATTCCTGTCCCATATATGTAAGTATACATTTTCATTTGATTCGTGTTTAGATTTTGTAGGGTGTAAAACTGTACTTTTTACACCCTACAAAATCTAGTTTTACAGTTATGATTATCAATTCCTACATATTTTGGGGAATCCTTGCCAAATTTGGTTGGATCAAAGTTGTGTGGACCACACACATAGCCAGAGGATCTTAGCTGATAGAAGTGTAATTCCCTTCTGAATCAAGAGAAGCAGGTAAAAATGTTAATGCAAGGAATATCAGAGTTAGCAAATAATAAGATGGGAATGTTTGGGGGAGTATTTGGGATGATTTCTTAGGACTGTATACATGCTACTTGAATACCAGAGGGACTTCAGCTGTATGACTTCTAGCTGTAATACAAGTATGTTTTACATACACACAAATATGCACACACTGCATAGCATTATGGATATAGTTATGTTTGTCATTTTTTGTTTACTATAAATATGGACATGAAAATTTTAAAAAGGCAGATTCTGGTTCAGTGTTAGGGAAAATCTTACAGTAAAAACAGTTCAGCAGTGGAAGCCATGACCTTGCTCTTCAAGACGGACAGTCTTCCATCATGGAGTCTTTAATTTGAATGCCTACACAGAGCACAGTGACCTAAATGGCTTTTTCCAACTTTGGGATTCTAAACTAAATATAATTAATTATATATTTAAATCATTTAAGCTATGTACCTGTTTTTCTGTTTGCATGTTTATGTGTATCTGTAGAAATGAAAGAATATAAGGTGGTTTTTTTTATGTACTTGGACCAGTTAAATATTAACATTTAGACATTAGGAGTCTTGAGTTCATAGTCATGGGAACAGCAATAAATAGTCATGTGTTCTTCTGTTTTATTATAATGTTGTGTTGGAGATCATCTTAAGCCCTAAAAAGAGCTTGGTAGGTATAGCCTGTGAAAAGCTTCCCTGAATAAATCACCAGGATTGGCAAATATGCAGAATATAGAAAAATCTTTAGCTGCCTTACACTTCAAGCAGTCAAGTGTTCCCTGCTGCATGACAGAGAGAGATTTGGAAGCCAGGGTCAGTTTTCCAATCCGGTGAATAAATGCCACTACAGGTTCTTCTTGTTCAAGTGTCTAAAATCCAATGCTTTCAAAAGCTTCCCTGAAAATTAATCATCTTTTTATGATTCAGCACTGATGGGCAAATAAACCCTTTAAGGGGGCCCAATATGTATGTGATAATCTGTCTCTCATTCTTGAGCTCTTATTTCACATCCTCCTGACTCTGGAGTCATAATTTTTTAATCAACTTCTCCACTTCCTGTTGACTTGCTTGTTATTGCTCAAGGATCAATTCAGGAACTTTATTATGACAGGTGTAACAAGTTCCTGAGCTGAGAGCTACCTGCCGATTAGCAGCAGTGCTTCAGTGGCTCATTATTATAATGAATACCCGTGAAAGCTTGAAAATGAAACTGCAGAAGGCAAGCAGAGGTGCCCAGAAATTAACAAGTACCCAGTTCCCATAAAATACTTTTTTCTTATTTGCTTAGCTAAATCCACAGGCTAACAAATCACCCTGCTATAGTTATAGCATTGCCAACATAATTATACAGCCTGAATACATACATTTAAACAGAAGTTGCTTTCTTATTTTCGTGACATGAATGCTTTACTTGCCATCAACATTACTCTCTTCCCATCAGATATGTAGAAATATGCAGTCATCGTACAATGTTTTATTGAGGGGAGATCTCACTAGAGAATTTATTAAAAAAAAAAAAATCACAGCATGCCACAGATTTAATGAAGGAAAAAACTTGTATATGCATAAAAAAAATTAAGGTATGAATGATCAAGACACGTGATACAGGGCCAAACCATTCTACCTGTCTTCTTCAGAGCCATGATCAAAGAGAAAGGAGCCAATCTGAGTCACTGTTGTGTTGGCTGCTGTTACATCATATCAGTTTTGCTTCGTTTCATCATGTTATGTATTCCCCTTGCTCTGAAGGATATGATATGTTCTCCAATACATAAATAATGGAACTTGCTTTGTGTGAGTTCTGGCAAACTTGTTAGATTTCAAAGTACACCTTAGGAAAGGAATCCTCACTCAGAACCACTAGACTTGTCTGTACTTCTAATACATTTCTTTATGGGGCAGTGCAAACAGAAAGTCTTCTCCATCAGCTAACTGCTTCTACATGGAGGTCATGAGGAAGGATGGGCTTCAGACTGATTGATTGATTGATTGAATTTATATAGCCATCCACCTCACTTGCCTGTGACTCTGGGCAGCGCACACAATGAAAACAAAACTAAACAATATAATTTATCCATTAAAACAGTTAAAACAATTAAAAACTACAATAACAAAAGACAGGGAAGAATGCAAACAAACTTATACCAGCTATTTAATGGGCTCCACACTTCCATGTGATCCCCAAGCCCAAAGACAAAACCAAGTTTTGAGGATCTTCTGGAAGGCCAACAGGGTTGGGGCCAGCCTCACCTCAGGGATAATGATGTTCCAAAGGGCAAGTGCCATGGCAGAAAATGTTCTCCTCCTGAGCCCCACCAAATGAAGCTCCTTGGCTGACAGGACCCACAACATGCCCCCCTGCCAGACTTGCTGAGATGGGTGGATGTGATTGGGGTGAGGCAGTCCCTGAAATAACCTGGCCCCATACTATGTAGGGCTTTAAATGTCATCACCAGCACCTTGAATTAGACCCGGAAGCAAACTAGTAACCAATGCAGCTCATGGAGCAGAGGCGTAATGTGCCACTCTTGGAGCACACATCACTGCCTGCACTGCAGCATTTTGTCCCACCTGAAGCTTCCAGATACTCCTCAAGGGCAGCCCCATGTAGAGCATGTTACAGTGGTCTGGGAGATGATTAGGGCACGAATGACTGAGAGTAGAGCCTCCCAATCCAAGAAAGGGCGCAACTGGTACACAACATGAAGCTGTGCAAAGGCCCTCCTGGCCATGACTGCCACCTGCTCTTCAAGTAGGAGTTGTGAGTCCAGAAGGACCCCCAGGTTGTGCATGGGGTCTGGGGCAGTGCAACCCCATCCAGCACCAAAGATGGTAAATCCTCAGATACAGAAGTCCCCAAAGCCACTCAGTCTTGCCAAGGTTCAGCTGAAGCCTGTTGTTCCCCATCCAGACCCCCACAGCCTCCAGGTACTGCGAAAGTGTGGGAGAGTGGAGTAAGGGTGTGAAACATGGACTCTCATCCCCAGAAGAATGAACACGAGATAAGAGAATGAGACTGGCCCCTCCCTAAGGAATGCAGAGGATGTTTGTGGGGTGACCCTGGGAATTGCTCTCACTCTGAGAAGATTCTGTAACAGGAGTTGAGCCAATAAACCTTGCTGGATTGAATCTGTATTGTCTCCTGGAGTTTCCTGGGCTAATCCTGACAGAAAGGACCTCAACAGCATCACTTAGCTCACCAGGGATGGAGATATATAGTTGGATATCATCAGCATACCAATGGTACCTCACCCCATGGTGACAGATGATCTCACCCAGTAGTTTCATGTAGATGTTAAATAGGGGCAAAGAGAACACCGAACCCTGTGGAACCCCATAGAGTAGGGGCCAAGAGCTCAACCTGTCACTCCCAATCAACACTGACTGGAACCAGCTTCGGGGGAAGGAAGTAAACCAGCACAATGCCTTGTTGCCCACTCCCAACCCATGGAGCCGATCCAGAAGGATACCATGGTCAATGATACTGAAGGCCACAGAGAGGTCAAGAATAGTAAGGATGAATGCACTATCCCCATCCTGCTCCCACCAGAGATCATCCAAAAGTGCGACCAATGCTGTTTCTATCCCATGTCTGGGCCTGAATCCTGACTGGAAGGGATCCAGACAACCCAACTCATCCAGGATCCTCTAAAGCTTTTTTGCAACCACCATCTGTACAACTTTCCCTGAAAAGGGGAGGTTGGATGCTGGATAAAAATTGTCCAGTGTGGTGGGATCTAGTGATGGCTTCTTGAGGAGTGGGTGGAGTAATGCTTCTTTAAGAGGTGGAAGAACAACCCTCTCCCTCAAGGATGAATTCACCACTGCCAGAACCCACCTGCCCATCACCTCCTGGGAGGCCTCAGCCAGCCAGGAAGGACATGGATCTAAAGAGCAGGTGGCCAAGCTCATAGTCATAAGAATCCTGTTCACCTTCTTAGGTCCAACAGGATCAAACCATTCCCAGATAACCGGACAAGACGTATCCCAGGCATCTCCCTGGGACCTGTACAAACACCAGCATCCATCTGAGAGCAAATCTGAGCAATTTTATCCAACAAATGCTCTGCAAATTCCTCAGCAAAATCCTGAAGGTGAACTTCAGGACCGTCTTTACCCAAAAGGGTCCGGGTCACCTTAAATAGGGCTGCCAGACAGCTATCTGAAAGGAAGGGTGGAGAAGTATTGGCATCAACCTGAGGCTGGTGCTTGAGTGAAGGTGGGCCTCACTGCACAGGCACTGCAAAATGGATTCTAAGATTGCAACTGTCTTCCCGTGTTATGTTTCCTTTTGGAACAAAGGACTGTCTTTTGCTGGAACAATGCCTGTGAAAGAAACAAGTGCAATGATCTTAGAGGGTTTGTGTTAAGTCTCTTAATTTTTAATAAACACATTTATAAATGTGAAATTATAAATGTATTTTACTTTGGGAATGGAGAAGCACTCATGGTCATGTAATGGAAGAGAAGATTCCTATCACATCGCAATCTTACAAAGTAGAACAGTTGAGTATAAGATTCAACATCTTGTCGGCCATCGCCATATGTTTCTTGGAGGAGAAACTCCAGAACCATGAGACAATTACAGTACCTAGAAGTGAGGAATCAGTCCTACAGACAGCAGGATCCATGCACATCCCTTTAGGCATGCTTAGTAAATGCAAGTATGTGGTCCAAGCAACAAGCTAAGTGAGGTCAGAAAAATCTCTCTTGGAATTTTCAGATCACACTCTAAATTAAAAGCTTTAAATTATTGTGGACAAACTGATTCTGCAGTGAAGAGTGGCAGACAGTATTACTGTTTAAGACATAATCAATTTCTCCAGATAAAGAAGAATAAATCTGCACATGGACTGGTGGTTGGGTTAACTTGGATCATTCTGTCATCAAAGTGCTCTCCTACTGCTCTATACCATATATCCAAACATCAGGATAGTTTGTGCACTACACTATATATTGTACCTGGGTTGTGACATTTAGGCAATGAAGCCCTCTTAGGAAATATCTAGTAATATCCATATTAATTTTCTGATTGGTACCATTTTAACAGTTTTATTCTTAAACACTATTTAAAAATAGTGCTTAATTCATTCTAAAACACATTTTCAGCCACATGTTTTTGTTTTTTTTAAGTCCAATCCCGTGCCTTAGTAATGAACTGTAGATTTTATTTAATTACTTTGCAAAAGGCTAAAAACAATATACCAAGCTGAGAAATGTGTTTCTGGTGCAGCAGCTACTCCTGTTTTTTTGCAAAATTGAATGATGAATAAATCTGCAACCAAATACTATGAACTGACGTGGGGGGCGGGGGAGGAAGCAAATCAATTTTTAATTTTTGTGTGGGTGAAATAACATTTTAACAAGATTTTAGCATGATTTTTTTTAACAACAACAGTTGGGCCAGATGTATTGTTCTCTCATAAATACGGCTGCAGTGCCCACTGATAAGGCAAAAATATAAAACAATGTCCAGTGTAAGGTAAGAGTAGGTAAGGGGCCAGACTTGGACCAAAAACACCCAGATTCAGGTCTTCCTTCACCCGGACTAGGTGATTTATGGCCAGTCACTCTCATTCTTAGCCCAACCTACCTCATAGGATTGTTGTTATAGGAATAAAATTAGGGTACTGTTAACATTCCTCTATATGCAATTTTAAGCTGTCAAAGGAAAAGGTGAGATGTACATTCAGTAAAAGATATAAATGATATTTTTTTCTATGATTTCTTTTCTGCAATGCAGAAAGGCAATGGCAATTTTGCATGTAGTTTATATTGGAAGAGCGGGATCTGAATAGAAGGAAAAGGCCAGTTTGGAAATCCGTAAACTTCTGCTCTAATACAGAAGCACATTGCATTAGGCTATGAAGAAGCAAAAGTGAAGAGCAAGTATGTGGGGCTCCTGTGAATGGAAAGAAAGTGACAAGGCAAAGGAAGTAATGATAGAGCTGAGTGAACCCTAGGAAAAGCTTTGTGGTAGGGAGAGAATTAACACCAGCCTACACACAAGTGAAGTCTGAGTCTTTTTAAATCTGAGAGACTGGCCCTATCATTAGATTGAGTGGGGTGGTGTGGGTGCCATAAAAAAGCAATGCATTGTTACTCATTTAATCTATTATTACAATAGCATTTCTAAGTAAATGTCTAAAGAGATGCAAAGAAGAACGAGGCTTGCGATGACATTTGTGGAGAGGAGGATGAGGCTCTCCATATAGATTGTTAATTACTTTTACACTTTTTGTGAGACCTGGCTAAGGGGGTTAGGGAAGCCACCATCTTGACCCCCATGGACAGGGGTGTTTGCAAGGTAGGGGAAAAGAACTAGAAGGCAGCCAGAAAGGTGGGACTGAAATTCTCTTTTTTTAAAATGTGCAACGCGCATAAAAACCAGGCAGAGCTTTGATCGCATGTTGCAGCTGCCATCTTGACTTTGTTTTAACCACACCTTCCAGATGCCCCTGCTTGTGGATACTCCTCAGCCTGGCCTGATCTTTAGGTCAACGGAAGTGGCTGCATCAGGCAGTTGTCTGTGGTGTCATAGAAGATCAGCAGAGTCTCACTTTATTATTGTTGTATTTCTCTTCTTAAGAAGAAATGCTTGCTGCTGCTTTTTGCAAAGCTGCATAATGAACACATCTGCAACCAAATGCTATAAACTGACATTGAAAAAAAAAGAATGCATGTTGGCTTTTGAGGGGGTGAAATAGCATTTTAGTTAGTGTTGCAGCTTGACCCTGTTGAAGGCAAGGCTAAATCCCAATGCAAAACGTTTGGTTTGGGCTGACCAGGTTGTGCCAACTCAGCAAATTATAGCTTAGTGCAATATATGAAACTGGTCACTCTCTGCTGCCCATCTGAATTTCAGTCTTTATCCATTTGGCTATGACCTTGACTTCACCAAATAGGTTCCACACTGTTTTGGAAGCCCTGCTCCATCACCATCAGGGGTAGGTTGAGGATGGGAAAATGAATATAGCTTCTGTGAGCAAAGAGACCCCAGCTTGAAAAGGCTGCTCTCTGTACTACTGCTTCAGATGGTGACAGAACACACTTATCAGCTGTGCCTGTAATTGGAACTAAATAAAATCTCTAGAGAGAAAGAGAGGAGAGCGAGGGGGATGAGGAGGAGTGGCAAAGAAGTGCTTCAGAAGCTCTCTTGCTCTGGCTCTGTCTCCTGAAAGCAGCTTCCCTCACATTTATATCCTCTGAAGGGCCAATTAAGGAATCATCTACAGTAAGCTGTCAACCCACTAGAAGGAATGGCCTACTTATGAAATAATGGGCCAAAAGTGGGTGTCCTAGCAGGCAGAATTACAGAATGTCTAGCAAGGAAATCTGCTCAGTGCTCCAGAGGTGAGTCATCTCTCTAGTTCTGCTCCTAAAAACAATACCCCAAGAAAGACCTGAGCACTCTCTTATCATCATACAAGACCTCTTGATACCAACCATATTGCTATGCACTTCCCCAGTAAGATATTCCAGGGTCATTTTTTACAAAGTTGTCTTTTGGGGGAAACATGTCAGGCTAAAACACTTCGATATTGTAAGCCCTGCAAGGTAGCTCAGACCAGGAGACCAAAGTTATGAATGCTAATACTACTTTTATTATAAGGTTTCAGTAAGAGAATGTTGCAAATCTAAATGCACCTCTCCCCTCCCTGCCTTTACATTCAGGAGAACTAGGGAGGGTCAAGTCTGAGATGCTTTCTTGAATTACATTCTTTCTTTGGACTCAGATTTCTCTTATCTGACCTTTGTCGTGATTGCTGCTGTTCTTTGTGTTCTGCAAGGTTATTCTCACATCCCATTACAGATATGAACTTGTATGCTATCCAGAGTCATGATGAGCTGAGTGGCTCAAAAATGTGATTGATTGATTGATTGATTGATTGATTGATTAATTGATTGATAAATAAATAAGCAAGCAAGCAAGCAAGCAAGCAAGTAGCCTTTATTGGGAAGGGGTAACAAATCTAAGTTTGGTTTAAGAAAACTCTCTACATAGTATGAATAGAGCTGCTTTCACCTTTCAGAGAATCGTTGGTGAGGAATGAGGACTTCAGGAAAATGAAGACACTTCAAAGCAAGTCCACATTTGCACATGATTCAAAAAAATGTCCACACCATTGCTTGTTGATTGCCATATGGCAGTGACATGGAGACAGGACTTATCTGTAGTTGCGCTTGTCCTTGCAATGCTTTTCCCTGAAATTTGCCAAGTTCCGACACTGATATATTTTAGGTGGCATTTATTTTTCTATATTGGTCTTCCCCAGCTGTTAACCCTTCCTCCCAAATTTGTCTTTTTATTGCTTATTTTTATTCTGTTTTTGCTTTTTTTATCTTATACCTTTGCAATAGCTGTTATCCATATTAAACTTTTTTTAAAAGACAGAGGAAGAGGAGAGAGAAGAAACAACTTTTTACTGAAAGGTCATCTATGGACCTGGAAGATCTCTACCAATAGGCCAATTCCAAATGTTCAATTCCTGGACAAGTTGATTGAGAAAGTGGTGGTCTCACAGCTCCAGATGCACTTGGGTAAGATTGATTTTCTGAACCCATTTCAATCAGGGTTTTATCCAGGATATAGTAGTGCTTCGGACATTTTGGTAGGTAACTTACACCATAAGCTAAATAGTAGGTGTTTATTCCTGCCAGTTCTCCTTTGGTTGTCTGGATTTTAACAGCTCAGATCTAGTAGCTTTAATATAGCAGATTAGGTGAAACTTGACTTCACCAATTGGGTTTTGTTAAATTGTTTAAAATGTTAAATTGGGTTGAGGGTTCGATATGTTGTGTGAACATATCCATAGAGTAAATAGACTGCCATATTTGTGCCAGAGGAAATCAGAATTTAAAATGATCACAAACTGGAAAAAATACCCCACCCCCACCCCCACATTCACTGTCTTCCTCCTTTACTATTATTTGTGGAAATATTGCACCTTCCTTTCAAGTAGATATGATACTACTGGTCCAAGACTTAAGGGAAAAATGCTTTGTTAGATTATATTGTCTTAAAGGATGTATGAAACATTGTTGGTCTACATAATACAAATCAAACAAACAAACAAACAAACAAACAAAGGCTCCTTTGTCACAAAATATTTGCTATGGATTCTAGAAAAATCACTTGAGAAAACTAACTTGTTTCTCAATCATTTCTCCATAGAACTTGACCAAGCATTGTCAATCTATCAAGGCTGTGCCCTCTTCCTTGATAGAGAGAAGCAACCAGGAAATGGACAGAAGCGTCACGTGGAGTCATCACTTGCAGAATGATCATTAGTTTCTGCTATGTGTACATTTCTCTCTTTAGGTTATGTATCATGAACATACATTTTCATAACTGTGTGGCTGATTACTGAATATAAATGCAAAGCTCTCAATATTTGCATATGACTCCCATAGACAGCCTTTCTTCAAAATATAAGAGCACCAAATTCCACTAGAGTCAAAAGTATGCCAAGAGAGTTAATCGCTATACACAGCCCAACACTGCAGATGTTTAACATTCCTACAAAGTGATCAACAGGCCTTTTGATGGGCAGATTGTTCCTGGCCCCACACAGAAAGAACACCCCATCCAAATGAGAACTTGGTCAACATAGAAAGGAATATAGTGGAAAAAGGCTTGTTGCCAAAGGTAAGAGGGCAAGTGCCAGGATTACAAGAGAACATGAGGAATGTCATGTATGTGGAGAGATTCCTCACCCTCTGGAACAGTATCCCTCCAGAGTTATGGATGGTGCCCACTCTCCTGGGGTTATGAAAAGCCCTTAAGATCTCTCTTTGCTCCCAGCCCTGGGGTTAATGTGTTGTGGGGGCCCTGCTGTGTTTTTATTGTTATGGTTGTTTTTAGTCTTGGCTATCATGTTCTGTTTTATATTTTTAACTGCTTTAACTGTGCATTTGGATTGTATAAGCCACCCAGAATCTACAGGAGTGGGTTGCCATGAAAGGAAGGAAGGACGGAAGGAAGGAAGGACGGACGGAAGGAAGGAAGGAAGGAAGGAAGGAAGGAAGGAAGAGGGAGGGAGGGAGGGAGGAGGAGGAGGAGGAGGAGGAGGAGGAGGAGGAATCAGACTTAGTTAATACTTGGATGGGATAAATCCTGGAACTGTGCCCTAGGCCGAAATTCAAAAATACATTTTGGAAGAAGGTAATGGCAAATCACTTCCACACTGTTGTCAAGGTAAAAGAAAAATCAACTTAAGGGAGTCTTTACTTTTTAATTGCAAGCATAGACATGCCCTGGCTTTGTGTAAAAGTGACAGTCTCACTGCTTTTCTAATATAGTTTTAAAAGCTTGTGTTACACCAAATTAATCTTAATCAGTCTTCAACCAATGGTTTATTTTAAACTATTAAATGAACAGGAACAAGGAAGCATTTTCCTCCTTCCACAGGATGGGGCAACAAGGGGTAGCGCGAGGGTTAACATAGGCAAGAGTCTGTTTCAAGAATTTCGGCAAGCATGAAGAGGCACTTCAGGAGTTAAGGCTGCATTAGGAAAAGCAGGATGAGTCACTCCTTATCAGCCAATGGCACCTGAATATATATTTGGCTTAACTGGGAGAGATAACATCTCTGCAGCTAATCAGCCTAAGTTATTTACATAGCAAGACAAAAGAGTGCTTTACCAGCTTGGTGGCTTTGAAGTCCAGTATCCTTTTAAGACTTGCTCAGAGATGGAATGCAGATAGATTTAGCACCCAAAACCAGGCAAACCTAGATCACAATCCATCTCCTCTCTCTCCCCCATATGCCAGTGGAAATGTGCGATGTAATGCCACCAGATAATGAATGTCCCTACTCCTCTTCTGCCCAGAGGTGTATAAAGGAATGGAGCAGGATGGAATGGAGATGTAGAAATGCATGGCATATCCTACATGGCACCGAAGGAGAGGAGGGCTAGTGAAAAAGATAGCTATTTCATTTGGTAGCCACACCACTCTGTCTACATCTAGTTTCACTGAAGTTGCCCTGACGTGGACCACTCCAGGAGTGTTGTATGACAGAGTAGACAGGAGATCCATGCTTTGTTATAGGTTTGTTGGTACATTCCTTCTAGTTTAAGTATGGCTAGCAGATTTAGGCTGCAAAAATACTGGTGACCACTGAATGGCAGGAAAGAGTTAGTGTTCACTGTATCTCTTTGCTACCATCTACTGGTTGTCTGGATGCTTGTTCTAGCTCTAATTTAACTCCAAACAAAACTTATCATTGTGCCAATTTTTCAGAACAGGTGGCTTGCAGCATGCCACTTAAAGCCACTCTCTGAATGCCTTTGTGGCTAAACCATGACTGCCAGAAATTATTCTGGCAGACACACTCAGTAGTGGCTCCTTTTTTGAACTGTGTTCTGCTCAGCTTCTACTGATGACTGTTCTCACTGTGACTTTGGCTTCTACAGCAGCTGGGACATAAGGATCAAACATTTATAGTCCAAAATTAGTTATGGCCCAACTGTATTGTTTACATCCAGCCATGCTGATGAGGCCCCAGGATTGTTGCAGGAGAGGGGACAACACCCCAGCCACCTAAACAAGATTTCCTTCTAGGCATCTAAGTTGTGATGCATTTCACCCAATACTTTTTCCCATCATCTGCAACAAGCAACTGTGAAATCATTAAGAGTTTGTGCATGGGGAGACTGCCCCCCCCCCCCGGAGCCTTGCTACTCTTTATATAATGGTTTTGCAGCCAAATGCTTACTGAGAGCTAAAAGGATGCACAGATTCAAGACGTATGTCATTTGTAAAAGTCTTCTGGAAAATAACTTTGTCAGAAAAGATGATGGGAATCTGAGAACTCCAAGTCCCTCTCGAGCCACCTAGTATATTCCCTAGAGAGGTCTGGGACATTAATTAACAGAGCAAGTGTTATTCTGCGTCAGCATTGCCACAATAGGGGATTGCCTTAACTCCTATCCAGGGGTTTGTACACAAATACATCATCAGTGGCAGCTTGGTAAATTTGAGTTGGGTATAGACTGTGAAAAAGTCCAGATGGCAGTTAACTCACTAAAAGCCTCCAGGGTAAGAAAAAGGTCTTGAACCATCTGTTTCTTAAACAGAGCTCCACATCTAAGGCCGCACTTCTCCGTCCTCTTCCTGATGCACCTCAAGCTGAGATTCTGAGTTTGACTCCTCAAATATGGCCTGCTTCTACTCTTGCGTTTTCCCCATCTGTGTCTCAAGAGCTACACAAATGTCATTTAGGTGTAAGAGGATTATGAAGGGTTACTACATTAGCCAATGGTGGTGGTGGTTGTTTTTTTCCCCCTGAAGGTTCAGTGCTAGGAAATCTTATCTATAAACCTGAGTGCTATTCAAGGTGCTGGTTGTCACTTGTAAAGCCCTTCATGGTTCAGGAGCTGGGTTTCTGCAAGACCGCCTATCTCCAGTAGTATCTGCCCATCCTATAAGATCTGCTGCAGTGGGCTTCCTTCGTATTCTTTAACACAGAGAAAAACATCTTGAGGGATCACAAGAGCAAGGCTTTTCAACTGCTGCTCCCTTCTCATGGAACAGCACTCTCTGATATCTGTATGGCCCCCTCCCTCACTGGTCTTTAGGAAGGTCACTCAAATGTGGCTGCTCTAGCAGGCCTTGGGGGTCAGGATGCTGTGAAACAGTTCCCTGTTTTGTTTTGGTTTTGGCCAAGTGTTGGATGTTCCTAGTGTTTCAGTTGTAGTTGCATATAGTTTTGGGTTTTTTTATTCTATCTTTTAGGTTTTAGCCAGATTTACATATGTTTGGGATGTGTGCCACACAGTGTTACTTTATTTTTTGAAGGACTTATATGGCCACCTATCTCATACAATGACTCTAGGCAGCTCACAACAATCCATAAAAATGTGGCTAAAAACCAAAGTATCCTTCCCCCCAGGTGCCAGATCAAACATCCTCCCAGGTCAACCCCCATCCTAGCCCAATACTTGGGGGAAGAGCCAGGTCTTCATGGCCCTCCAGAAGGTTAACAGTGTAGGGATCCCTTTAATCTCAGGTGGGAGTTTGTTCCAAAGGGCTGGGGCAGCAACCCAGAAGGTGCACCTCTGAGGTCCCATCAGGTGGCAACATTTAAGGGAGAGGATCTGGGCCTGGACCTACGTGAACTGGAATAGCCTATAAGCCCAGTAGTAAATAGGTAAGTAAGTAAATACATACATCTAAATAAGCTTTATCCACAGGGTGGGAGTGAGGGTCAAAAAATCAAGACAGTGGCTGTGTGATTGAAGCCCTGCCCCTTTTTACATTAATTGCATGAGTGATGCATATAAAAAGGAGGTGAGGCTTTGATCCCACAGACACGACTCCCACCTTGTCTTTTTTTACTGCTCTGTCTCCTGAAGACTCCTGCGGTAGTAACAACAAAAATCTCTTGAAGGCAAAACTACAAGTCAGACTTCTGCGAAAGAGGAATAAGTGCATTTACACTGCATTTGGCACATCCTGAAGTCTTTGTTTCTTTGTTTTAAACCCACCCCCTGAAAATTGCTAAGTACTGTATATTTCCAGCGCCACAAAACCTAATTTGCAGTCTCAGAGGATAGTTCTAACAAGAATAGTAACAGGATTGAGACTCTGTACATGGTTAGTGGCATTTTCCTTCTCAGGTCATGTACAGGCTTAGGGGCAAGGAAGGCCTGACATTATTTACCCAATCAGCAAAAGTGTCCTTGTTTTTTAAAAGCAAGTAGCATCTGTTTGACCCCAGACAAGATTGGGGTTGCGGGATAGGCAGAAGCTTAAAATCCTTTGCGTTCCTCAGAACAATCTTAGGCCAGAGTTAGATTCTGTGTGGCTGCTCTTTACTTTTAAAAAAGCATGAACGGAGTTACACAATACCTCAATTGCACCAACTGCTGAGCACTAGGACCTGGATAGTTCCTGAGGCTAATGCACTAAAGTGCAAGATTCTGTGAGTTCGATTCTTGGGGGATGGTTTGAACCCCACATAATAAGCTTTGGCTACCTTTGTCTGATGTTTCCCCATAAGGATGAAACCGATCATGTAGTTCCTGCCTCCTGGTGGCCTATGTGACTGAATTACCCAAACCATTCAGTGGGTCTGGGAAAACATTTGGCAGAATTCTGACTGAAAGGGTACAAGCAGCTAACTCTGAGAAGTGCAGTGCATAAAGCTCTTTAGCAGGTCACTGAGAAATGTTTGAAAGTGAGAATGTTTACTGCACGTTGGTTGATTTTTAAAAAGTATGCAGTAGTAAACAGGTTTATTTATGGAATGCTTTGCACAACTAGGACGTTGAAAGTTGGCTGCTGAATGCATTAAGGGTGATATCTAATGAAAGTGAAGCATGTATACAAATAAATGGAATGCTTACCAATAAGCTCAGCATTGGACAGGCATTGTTTAATGTATTTATGGATAAATATATAAGACATGCTTGCCATAATATTAGAGGTATATTGGTTGAGAATGTAAATGTGCATATGCTTTTGTTAGCTGAGTAAATGCATATATTTCTGTTGGGGAGATAAATGGGCACACTGTATTTTTAGTTGAGAACCTGAATGATTTACAGTGAATGTTAGATTGATTGTATGATGCAACAAAAAGTGTAGATATGAAAATTAATGCATTGAAAACCAATGTGTTTGTATTTAATAGGAAAAATGGAGTGCATTGCAAATTATATATTAATCTCATAAAACTAGAGCAAGTGAATGAATTTATGTAACTTAGTAAAATGTTTACTGAGAACATGATGATGGATGGAGTAATTTTAAGATTTGCAAATGCTAGTAAGGGGTGGATAGAATGTGGTATATTTTAAGGAATTAATGTTGAAAGAAACAAAAATAAAATAATGTTTCTGCCCTACTTCTTATACAGAAGTGAGAGTTGGGTTTGTTAAGCTTGGTCTTTCTGGAGAAACAAAAGTTGGGTGCAGGGTCAATGGATTACATAAGAAGAATTAAAAGAAGAGGCAATAGGGACATGAATGAATCAGGATTGACTGAATGTCAATTGAAAGAAGTGCATGGAGGTAATTTGGTCATCTAGACAGAGTGAATGAGGATGGAATCTCAAACATTACATGAAGGAAGAGTGATTGGACTGAAAGGGAGAGCTAAATTGAAGAAGTCATGGCAGGATACAAACAGGGATCTTCCTGCATAATATATGCATTTACTTTTCCCTCCCCCAGCATAAGGTCAACATGTATACTGCCCACCACAAGCACACTTAGATAAAATTTCCCATTGGCACCAGTAGAAGCTCTCTATCTTTCTCTCTTTTAGAAGAGAACTTTCTAGGCATGTTAGGAAGAGCAGAGTTGTGTTTCCCTTCGGTGCCTTTATAAATAAAATTCCATATACACGTATTTCTGTGCCTTTAATCAAGGATTACTTTCAAAGCCATAAAACTATGAAAATCTGCACTTAGGCCTCCTCCCACCACCCAACACCAGAAAACTAACCAGACCAGGCTAAAATAAAAGTAAACTTCTTGTTGCAACGCTAACCCCCCCTCCAACACTACCCTTTCTAATGCATCTGCCTGAGTCTGGATCACAAGTACTGTATCTTTCAAGTGTCATGGTGTAGCTTTCATCCACTGTAGCCCTCCTTTTATCCACTTTCATTATAGTGTAGCCTTTTGGTTTTTTGTTTTATTTTATGCCTTAGTGATGCTGAATGCTGCTCCCACATTCTTGGCACATGGCATTGTAGTTTTCCATAGCAACTAAAGTGCGATAGAGTTTGTTTTTTAACTGCATAGGAATCCGAAAATTAGTATTATTTCCATTCAGAAGAAACCTAATTTGTATAGGACAAGAAATGCAGATGTCTGATGCAGAGAGTGACATATTTTTCAAACCATATCCCTATCCAGTATAGCAATAGGGACTGAGTGTAGATTGAAACAATTGAGTTTTGTGACACAAGAGGCATTTTGAAGAAATTGGCTGCTGTAGCTTTGCTCTCAGCTTCGCTTCCAAATGACATGGGCCCTGCCAGTCCATTAAGAAATGAAAATAAATTAGATCTTCTACTCTGCAAAACAATGCACAAAAGGGTTGACAGTTCTCAGGTCTTAATGTCTTTAAAACAGAAGTATGGAACCCTATGACCTTCTGGGTATTGCTGAACTATAACTCCCAGAATCCCTCACCACTGCCCATTCTAGTGGTATAGATATTCCCTGAACAACATCTGGAGGGCCACAGCTTCCAAATCCCTGTTCTAAGAATTCTGAGGTAGCAGGAAAAGATGTAACTACTGTATCTCCTTTCTGTTGCTCTACCAGTTACTGATGGCAATTCCTCAGTCCCATCAAAGCAGCCTGAAACTGACTTAGTGGCTGACGGCTGAGTCCATCACCAGCGCTTCCTCCAAGTGATCAATACTGTAGGTGAGCGCAGCCATTCAGTCAGTGATCTGCCACAAGTCTTGGAGAAACATATCCTTTCTCCACTCCTCTCCTTTATACCCACAAAAACATGTCTATCCATCCACTTTGCTTTAATGGTGAGCTAAACAATGAACAGTAATCCAAAGAAAACTTCCAACCCACCTTGTCACCATCACTGTACTGAGTATAAAGGCATCAGCAAGTGTGATAGTTCTATGTTGACAGTTCTATGTTTTTCAATATCTGTAATCAGAGTTGAATGCTTCTATAGTGTCTGGAGAAGGCAGAGGGAGAGATAAGCCTAAATGATGCAGACAAAACTCAAACAGCAGCCAGATTGATTCAGACTATTTTGATTGTTTTCAGATCCTTGCAACATGTCCAGATCCACAGTCGCCCAGGCATCTGGGCAGGGATGAAATTGACAAGAGTTCTGTCACTCTTTCCCTTCTGCAGGGTTCAGCTAACTTGCAAAGCACCTTGCTTTGAGGGGGGGAGGGGAGTTGGCTGGACTGTTTTGAACTTGTCTGAGCTTATGAAAGGTGAGAATTCCCCCTAATAAACAAATGGACTGGGACTGTACAGATCTTCAAAGGAAAACCCCACTTCATTGAGACTTCGATCAAGTGCACCTTTGAAGTGAAGGCATGAAAGCACTTCATCGGAGAGATCACAAGCACCAGAGTTGCCAAAGAAAAGCCTGGCTTTTCTTTAGTTTCAAGCAAAGCAGTGCAGAACCAAATCATCATCATCATCATCACTATCATTGTCCTTGACTCTTGAAATGAGCCAATGTCATATAGTCAGATAAGTTTGGAGCCTATCAGAAGGGGCACAAGGTCCTTGTCTAAAAATACTACTGGACAAGGAGAAGGCTGGGGGAAAAGATGAGTTAAGGGCTTGAGTGGTACAAGAACCTCTAGCAGAACCTCTAAGCACTTAAAATCTTTGTCAATATTTCATAGCAGGCATACAACAGCGTTCATTTTTGATAATTCTTGTTGAAACAATAACTGATATCTGGCAACATATTTTTTTGTCATTTGAAACATGCAATTCTTTAAATTACTTGCAGGCAGTTCCCTCATACAGACTCTCTGGGAGGTAGAAGACACAGCAGGATATGACAATTCTCCAAAATTCCCTCCTTGTTGTGTCCCTCAGCATGTCGTGCTCTTAATCAGCCCTGATACGTTGACTAAGGGAAAGCAGAAGTTCCGTTTTCGAGAATGTTTATCAATATATCTGTCTCAGGCTTTTGTTTTTAATGTGTTTAGAGTGGCTTTTTTTTGGCTTGTTTTTGTTTTAACTTCTCACCCCATATACTTCCTTTTTAAAAAGTCTGGTACAATTTAAGAATCACTCCAATCATTCATATGGACCCAAGGTTGCCCCAACAGTCAGCTAGCCAGTCAGTGTGCTTGTATTTCTTCATATCATTCAGGACATGAAGGAAGACAGAATTCTGCATTTAGCTTGTCTAAAATAAGGATGGGGGGGAGAGTTAACTTTGTTTCACCTTGGACCAATCTTCTCAACTTTCTGAATACAGTGGTACCTCGGGTTACGAACGCCCCTCCTTACGAATTTTTCAGGATACAACCAGCTCCGGCCCCAAAAATTTACCTCGCCATGCAACCTCCGCCTCGAGCTACGAACCGGATCCGCGGCCATTTGCCCTGCTGCCACGTGATCGCGGCTTCCTGTGGGCGAGATCACGGTAGCAAGGAGACGTTCGGTGAGGCTTGTGGTGTGTTTTGTGGCATTTGGAAGGTTTTTGGTGTGCTTGTCAGCATGGCTCCAAAGAAAATGCAGAGCAGGCTTGGCAAGAATAAAGCTTTGAAGAAAAAAGTGGGGAAATTTGCCTCATGGTGCGACCAAATTCGGAGGGCGGAACGGATTAACCGTATTTACATTGAACCTTATGGGAAAATTTACCTCGCGTTGCGACCAAATCAAGTTGCGATCAGAGTCACAGAACGGATTAAGTTCGTAACGCGAGGTACCACTGTATTGGCGGGGAGGGGATTTTGCTTAAGAAAGAGCTATATTTAAATTATACTCCGAATTTCTTGTGTTGCATAGAAAATGACAAACTGATTGCAAAGCCCCCAGGTTAGGATTTCCTTCAATCAGGGGTTTACATACAGCACTAAGTCAAAATGTGACTTGCTTGCATTTGACTTATTGTTGCTGTGTGAATTCAGTCATGGTGGTTTGCCACCATAGTTTATAGCTTAGCATGCTGTATGAACCCAGCCAATTATGATTTATTACAGAAATATGCTTTAGTACAACATGTGCTTTCAGTTCTAGGATATAAATATGATTATCCTAGAGCTATAAGGCAATCAATTTGTGAGACGCTGGCCTTTGAGTGATCCTTAGGTATTTGCAGAAATGCTCAGACTGCCATTTTGTTTTCTCAGAAGTAGGAATCACCACTTTAATGTTGGGTTCCACAGCTTAGGTGAATGCAGTCTTACAAGGGGTCCAGTGTCAAAGGTTTGCGGTAAATAATGTAGGAATCTATAAAAAGCATCCTACTGGGTTAGACCAAAGCCCAGCATTAAATTTCCACAGCGACGAGTCAGATGCCCCTGGGAAACCTGGCAGGCACAATAATATTCTCCCATTCATGATACCCCTTCTCAAACTGGCACTAAAAAGTGATATTTGTGGTGTCTAAGCCAAAAGTATCTAACAGAGGTAGTCTAGCTCAGTGTTTCTCAACCTTGGCAACGTTAAGACGTGTGGACTTCAACTACCAGATTTCCCCAGCCATCATGGCTGGCTGAGAAATTCCGGGAGTTGAAGTCCACACATCTTAAAATTGCTAAAGTTGAGAAACACTGGTCTAGGTAGTTGGAGTTCCATCAGAAGTGAAAGTAACTAAAATACCTGATAAGTTGCAGTATGAGCCTATAGTTTTATACCAGTAAGATGCAGAGCAGAGTAGGCCTCTATAAGTTCTTACCTTCTATTGCATGAGTGGATCTTAAAGGTTTTGATTTACGTTGTCTGGGCCAACCTAATGCATTACACCTCCTCCAGGAAGAACAGTATTTCCCTCCATTCCATATTTAAGCCAATGGTAGGTGGGACTGAAAGTATGGGAGTGTGGACCCTTCACTCATAGCAAAACCAGCCATAATTTATTTTTCCAATCCCTTCATCTGTCTCCCCCACCCTAGGCCCAGGTCTCAACTAATTATTTGTAGAGTTTCCAAAATTTAGAACAAGAAGCCTGTATAGTAGATGAGGCCCCTCAGGCTGCAGGTTCCCCACTTGTCCTAAATTGAATCCCTAAATGGTCAAGATAATTTGCTTTATGTCTCATGTTTCCAATGTAAAAGAGAAGGAAAATTAAACATTGCTTAGCTTCTGTACTGTTTCTGACTGCATCTCCCTTCCAGATTGTGCTTTAGTCCCTTAATCCCTCATTCACGTTCAGTTCTGTACTTGATAGAACAGGCAGACATCACTCAACGTGTGATGCAGCTTTGGAGCATAACATCTACCATTTTTAAAGAAGTCTTCGATCCTGCTATTGACGCTGGAT
The DNA here is from genome assembly GCA_030867105.1 of Liasis olivaceus. Classification (NCBI taxonomy): domain Eukaryota; kingdom Metazoa; phylum Chordata; class Lepidosauria; order Squamata; family Pythonidae; genus Liasis; species Liasis olivaceus. Next base: position 90,272,045 of record CM061352.1, on the reverse strand, counting down.
TCCAAGCCATCTCTACTACAAAGCGTTGGAGAAATATTCATGCCTTGTCTATCAACCTTAGGCTCTTTCTTACAAGTAGGTCCTGAGATTGTAATGAGACTCATCTCTTAAAACCACAAGTTAAGAAATATACAGCTGTTCTTATGCCAGATGAAATTTACTTTATAAACATTATTTTATACTTGCTGTTCTGGCAAGCAAATTTTCCACTCAATAACCACCAGAATCCTTTTATAATGTCCATCAGAAAACTGTTGCTACAGCTGTAGAAAAAACTATGACTCTAATGAAAACCACATAAATGCTCATGCAGCTGCTACAAACAAAGCAATATTTTCTTTTGTAATGCCATCTGATAAGAACAAGATTTGCAACTGAGCTTTGCTGATAAAGGCTTGTTTCTGGTTATCTCAGGAAAAGCAAAACTATATATAACTAAATGTAGCCTCAACTAAATTTGGTGGCTGTTTCACAGAAATACCTCAGTACTACTGGAAACTGAAACATTAGTTAATTAAAATAAAAAGATATTTAGAAGTCGGAGTATTTCTGAGGAAGAAATCCTGTTTCAAGATAGGATTCCTGAGCAAGGATCTTGCCCTCTGTCCTCCTTCTCCAAAAGGGCCATAGACAGTCTTTCCTGCATCTGTTGTCTTGGCCCCATTTATGAGGAGGGCCACCGTATACAGTATAAACAAGGCTGGCTTATTGCATCTCCAGTTTTGGGAAGTAATACACTTTCTAGATATCCAACTCAATAAAATTATCAAGTGCAGATTCTAAAAGACCTTAGCTATTTCATCACTATGACCAGATTTCCTTTCTTATGTTCTATCAAGGTTTAATGTCTTAAAATAGTTCAGTCCATACATCATTTAGCCTAGCATTATCTAATCTCCAACATACCCTTAACCTTCAATCTGGTGCTGTCCAATTTTCATCTTTGGTAGTCAGTATGGCCATTGGCCATTGAGGAAGCTACTCTTACTGACAACAGCTATCTAGGATCTTAGGCAAATCTCTTCACCATCTCCTGCTACTTGTTGCCTCTGATTGGAGACATAAGGATCCTGCTTGGATCAAGCCAGGACCGTGGACAGATAAATCCTAGAGCAATATTGTGCAATCAGGACCCATGAACATGGAGGGTTGGGGAAGAAGAGCAATCACCCTTTCTACAATTGTTCCCTAAGAGTCGATATTTAAAGAGCACTACTTGTGAACAAGTATGCAGTAAGCAGCTATCAGAACTAATAGTTGCTAATATCCCAATCTTCCATGAATTTGTCCAATTCTCTTTTGAAGTCATGCTTAAATCTAGTGCTTAAAGCATTGGGCTAGGAACAAAGAGACAAAGGCACCCTCAGCCTTGGAAGCTCATTGAATGACTTTGTTACTCTCTTTCAGCCCAGGTTTGTTGTGGGGGGAAAATTGGAGGAGGACACGCAACACCTGGTGGAAAGCTGGGCATAACTCAAATAAGTAAGCAAACTCACTAAATAAAATCATTTACCTAATGGCCATTATTACATGTGATGGCAGCAAATTTGAGAGTTTAATAGTGCATTAGCTGAGTTTGGCAACTTCTACATACAATTATTTATCTTACAACTGAGCTATAGTTCTTCCCCCCAAATAATACATCGCCATGTTTGTAAAGAGTTTTCTTAACTGGATTTGGTAATTCCCTTAGAATATCTCAGAAAAAGATAGCAAAATACACTTTTAAACGTTTTGGACATGTTTCCACAACATGCTTATCCTGATTACTGAATTGACTTATTTTCTAGCTGGCAGAATTCACTGAATAGGCTTGGTTCACACAACATACTAAGCCACAGGAAAACCTAACCAAGGTTAACCTTAGCTAGCTTAACAGGCTGTCCAAATGCAACTGCTAGGGTTTTAACTTACCTGGTACAACATACAGTATTATGTGAACACAGCCTCTTGCATTCTTATCCATGTGATTCTGCAAAACAAACCAAAGAAAGACTTTGAAACCCTTCAAAAGTAGGGGAGAATTGAATTATCATAGAAATGTGGCACTGTAAGAAGGCAAAGGAAAATCTTTCAAGGCCATGTTATGGGTGTCTTTTTACCAGTTACAACACTAAAAAGCTGAAGTGGCCCCAAGTGTAGTTTCCAAGTTCCTTACCTATTTGTCACTCAGCTCAGCATGATGGCTGGAAGTTCCTCACAAATGTATGAACCTCTTCTTGTCCAATCTATGCAGTGTGACTAATGCCTCTCTTGCTGGATTGCTCTCTGCATTGAAAGCAATATGTCTATAACATAACCATCTATCAGAAAGCCAGTGGGGGATCAGTCTTAAACGGCAGGCCATCACCAAGTTGAGGATGATGCAGGAAACAGAGGTGCCGTGCTTTCCACGCTACTCAGGCTGGTTTATCACAGCAGGAAGGGCTATTTGTAAATTATGGACAATAACTACTAGAACAGGCCTCTCTCTTGCTCAGGCTAATCAGAGATAAATCACTGATCCTCTTTTTCATAATAGGTGCACCCTTTGCAAACAATAATGTACAACAGCAGAGATTGGGTATTGAGTTTCCAGCTATGCTGACAAGAGGGAGAGCTAGAGAGAAGCTGAGCTGAGCCAACAGGGAATATCTGTTTTCCAGGGCCAAATTAATCACAGCAATAAGCCTATCAGCTGATCTGTGCTTTGCTGTGAACATTCTTCTGAAACTCGTTCCAAGGTTGTATTTTTGCTGAAGTAACAGTATACAGACAGCTATCTTCAAGAACTGCTACTTCTCTCAGTCTAATAACTTCCTTTTGAGAGAGGGAGGGAGGGAGGAGAGATGGCTTTCAAGCTGCTATTAAATGGTAATAGTGATAGTGGGGCCATTTGGAGGAGGGAGCTGCCCAGCTATTAGTACTAAATGTATATATTAAAAAGTTTTTTAGATGTTCCAGGTCATTTTACTAGCATCAGAATAATTATTTCCAGCACCATATCAAAGGTGGGCAAGAATGGAGATATAATGTGAATCTGGCTTTGCAAAATACATGGATCGATGGATGGATGGAGGATGGATAGGTAGGTAGGTAGGTAGGTAGATAGATAGATAGATAGATAGATAGATAGATAGATAGATATGATAGACAGATAGATGATAGAGTGAGCTCAGAGTCCAGTCTTTTTCTTTGTGCTTCTAATGGGATAGTTGCTGCTTTTCTCCAATGTTTATGCAGATTTAGAGTTCTTCTTTATCTTGCCAACACTTTGCAAAGCTAATTTTGAAGGTATCTCAGATAGCCAATATATACCATCAAATTTATATTTAATTCTGGGTTAATCTGAACCTTTCCAAATCTTCAGAATATCTTTTTCCTCCAAAGCCCATCCTAGAGTAGAACATTGCAAGGGTGCTTTGAAAACAAAAATAATTCATACCTCTAACGGGACATTCTACACATGGATAGGAAGCTACTCTCCATTTAATAACTGTACTCTTCGCCTTTCATACCAGGTTATTTATTTAATTAAACCTCTAATTCACTAAATTCCAGGCAGTGGAGAACCTGATCATGTGATTAAGATCAATGGATTAGATGCGGTCAAACCAGGTAAGACTTAACAGAAATATTTGGTTACTAGTGGATGAGGAAGCCCCAGTGTGGTAGCTGGTGTGCCACCATCATCCTTTCTTAAAGAGGGCAGATCTGGCTATTCCAGTCACATGAGATTGAACTCTTCCAATGCACTTTATATGAGACAACCTTTGAAAAGGACTCAGAAATTGCAATTGGTGCAAATGCTGATTTGATTATTTAATGGTCTCCTGACTTCACATCTATTTGTTTGACCTCCCAGGCCCTCAAATTCCATATCCTACATTGTCAGAAGCTCCATTGCCAGGCTCACAAAATAGGGGATTTGTGATAGTCTTCAGAGCTGGGGAAAGTGACTATTCATCTTTCTTTTTTCCTAAGTGCTCAGTATAACCTGACAGTGATTAACATTTAGTATTGTCCATTACATTCCATCTATATCATCTATCTCGAGACTGATTTTGAACTGCAGAATTTATGGCTGAAATTCTTGGTCTAAATTTGGACTATCATGGTTCTTCTCATTCCTTTTTGAAATGTCTTAATAAAAAAGTTATGAAAGCTTGCTTACATTTTATGCCATTTTAGTTGATCCTCTAATAATGGCATTACCCAGTTCTGGATTTTTTCCCCCATGGTCAGCATGGGTATGATAGCATTATATGTCTCTTGATAGAAAGTTATGCTTTTCTTATAGGCACATCTATCAAGGCTTGTAGAGAAGGACAGTGGCATTTTTCTATGTGTAGGTCACAATGGAAAAACATTGAACAAGCTATTTTCTTGCAGTATGTGCTTGCAGTTGGCTAGTTATTAGTTCTATTAGTCTCAAGATGCTTGTACTGCTATATTCTATCCTTCCTTAATATATTTTCTGCAATAAGAAAAAAAGACAGAAGAAATAGTGGAGAAGCAGATGAAATACACCAATAAAATTTCTTGAAAAAGGCATATTGGTTGCATTACATAAGTCTTGTTTGGAAGTACTGATGAAACATTACTCTAGAATTTGCTGATCATATGCAATATATATAATCCAATCCTCTCCTTTTTTTAATAGACAGCACCATTACAAAGAAATTGTTTGAAAACTGAGATGCCTTATTATGGGAACACAAAGTATCATTTATACAACATGTAATTTTCTGGCTTAATTTACTGTTTACTGAAATGTATAATATAATCACAGCCATAGAAGGCAGAAGGATGTGGAGATGAATAGAGGCCGATCCTGTCACCTTTCTGATATCTTCAGCTTCAACCACAGTTCTGATTCATTTAAACTTTTACACACTGCTAATTTTTACCCCACCCTTGAAGATTCTACGTACCTTGCAGTGGATACTAAGTGAAGCTGAGGCTTTCCTTTCATGATATAAGATTTGAAAATGAAAGTGGACTGAGACTTTCCTATAAACCAGCTTTACCAATATGACACCATCCAGATATGATGGGCCTGGAATTCCCAGAATTCCCAAGCAGCATGACGAAGGCAATCCCACACTTCTAATGGCCATCAGGTTGGGAAAGGCTGATGTGAACAATCATGCACTCATCAATAAGAATATAGTTGCTGGGTTTGCACATAAGATATATAATTTGCTTACCCATGATTTTTGAATAAACCACAATAGACTGGGTTCATATATCATACTGCCATAAACCATGGTTTATGAGCTACCATGCATTCTTAAAAGGCAAAATCAAAGAAACCACATTATGTCATGGAGTGATCCCAATTAACATTATGGCCTAATGAAACACTTTGGCCTCTTAGGTCATCTCACATCTGTGGAATTAGCAGTCCATCAATTTTATTTCAATCAACAATCAGCAAATTGCATAAATAAAATATAAAAAGGAAAAGCAACCGCATCCAGACTCACATCATCAACTGTTGCCTTGTTTTCACTGCAGCTACACAACATATACTTGCATACGTTTGATAGTTTCCTATTTGAGACAAGGAGATTCACATAATAATTATCCGTTCTTCCTGGGTACCGTTGCAGCAAAAGTAAGGTGTTACTGTTCTGAATATCTCTATAGAAGTTACAATCTGTGTCCCCAGATCTGCATGGCTAGGTGTACTCAACTAGTGAGGTTTTAGAATGCTGTCCTTTTGATCGTCCATCTCTGAATCCTTCTTGTTCATCAGAATTACCAGGCTACCTTAAGACCATGTAGATAGCACCATATCACATTTTATTTTTTTGAACCACTTCTGGATTGTCTCTTCATCTACATGATCACATGCTGTCACTGCCATTGAATAGGAGAAGAAATTATTTTCTAGCTCAGCAGTGGCACTGGAATAATTGCTTTGAAAGCATTTCTGCGGCTGAACTGCTGATACATGGAGATTTTTTTCCCCCTTGCTGTGGACTCTTGCTCCATCCTGGCTCCACCTCCTCCACAATAGGGTTAAGACAGTGTGGTGCTGCCCTGCATTAACAATGGTCTCTTTTAAATGAAGTGGGGGGGGGGACAGTTTTGCAGTTCCTTCCATGTGGGGGTCATTCTTTTTTTTCTTTTCTTTTTTTCTTTTCAACAGCAATGAAGACACAGTGCTTACTTCAGATGAGCTGGCTGCTGATTTTTTTCACTCCCTGGTTGCCAGCACATCATAATGTCTTCTCAGAAACAGAACTCAGTGAGGCCAATTTCTAAGTGTTGGTCTACCCCTAATAATACAGTCCTATCCATGCCCATGAAGATGAAGTAATCTTCAGCAGGTTCAATAGGACTTACTTCCAGGTTAATACTACAACCCACATCCCCAAATCAGGAATAATACTGACTTGAAAATTCTGTCATTGATTTGCTTGTTTACTGAAACTGAAGCTTTTCTTCTCACCCAAAGTTCTTCTACTCACATTGCAAAAGGACCTGTTGACATGTTTTCAAACTGAACTAAAAAGGCAAACATAAGAATGATCTCATGAAATGCTTAATTAGTGGTGGGAGGGGGGGAGATAATCTTCCAAGGCCCTCAGGCTGAAATGCAAATAAGCAATTCAGATGCCCCTTTCCCTTTGTGGAGGTTGAAGATAGAATGAGATATGGAGAGAAGAGGAAGACCATGAATGTGATGTACACATTTGGTTTCAGTTCTTCTCATTATTGATATGTGGCTTATACCAATCACCTTAGAAGGAATGGAGCACACCATAGAAGAGGGTTTCCTGCCACTGATTAAAAATTTAAAGGTAAAGAATAAATGACAAATACCAAAAAAAAAAAAAAAGTTGTTCAGCCAAAAAAACTTTAGTCATTCCATCCAGACAGGCTCCTTCTCTTTAAATAACCAGAGGACAAATCCTACATTTAACGTGCTTTATCAAAATAATAAAAACACAATGCAAAGGAAACAGGCCTTCACCCTCTCCGTCTCAAATTATCTTTGGCAACCATATCAAATAGCTGAGCAATATGGTCTCAAAAATAGAGAGTTGTGATTAAAAATGCATAGACATTTTCAGAAGTAAATGTTTCATTGGGAAATAGATGCCTAGACAATATTATAGCAGTGAAGCAAAACAGATAAATATAGGGAGCAGCAGCATTCTTTACATTTTATATTTATCTTGTAGGATAACAACTGCATTGCTGAATTGAATTAAAGATGGAACATGTCCAGTAATGTCTATTCCGATAGCTAGCAAAGGTCTAGAATTTCAGGTAAGGTCTTTCATGCATTATCTGAGATTCTTCCACTTGTAAGTGCCAAGGCTGAGCCGAGGACATTCCAGATACAAAATATTTGGTTTATAACTCACTTTCAGTCTTTTCTTGTGTACCTTGAGGCCAACTGGAAAGATCACAAATAGAACAATATGGAGGAAGCCATTACTTGTGGCTCATTGCGGCATCTGATAACAGATACTCCTCTCATGAAGAAAACTAGGGTAGAAAGTTATGAAGAAATAATAAAATGTAGCACCCACATAATTTGCCTCATCAAAGTCTCAGCATCAGTATGAAAACAGGACTGATAGAAATTTGAAAGAAATTCAGAAGCATCTTGAAAATGAGGTTGAAAAGCAGAAGCCGCCTTTTCAGTGACAACAAACATTTGGAACTTGAGGGCAGACTTAAGTGCAGTATCAACAAAGTTTTTAAAACCAAAAGATCAAAAAGAGACTCTCTAGCCATTTAGTTATCTCAAATATCAATGGAGAAATATCATCTTTCATGGAATATATAAAAGTGTTTTTTGCTTTTGAAGTCAGATTGAGGAAATATTAAATCCAGATTGAGGAAATACCTTTATTAGGTCAACTGAAAGTATATAAAATAGTTGCAAACTTTTGAGTTTCCATAATGCTTTATCCGGCAAAATATTTCATGATCCTAATACAAAGGGGAGGAGCAGAAGAAAAAAATAGCTAATGATGAGGTCACATCTTCAGCAATTTACAATTTTAGATAAATTGTGGGATTAATCTGGAGACAGACGGGTTTTGTCTCATTCAGTAGAAAGGCAGTTTTAGGTTTCACCTCTATTATCTGGATCCTCTTGAGGCTTGCTGAGAACAAGAAAGCAAAGAATGATAGTTCCTCAATTTTTGAAAATATAAACCTAGCTGTTAAAGTCAACTTTATTTCCATGTTATTTAACTTGCAATATTGGAGAGATTACAGTGCATTTCACAGTTTATTTTATACTTCCTGTTGTTCTTTATGCTCTAATCTTTATAGTAACAATTTTCTAGATATGCATATATTTGTTCCATTCTTTTATAGTAAAATGGAAAAGTTTGAGTCCCTTGCGTTATATGTGTAGAGGTCTTGTTTGACTGTGTATGTATGTGAGTGCATGTTTTAGAATAGCCTTACAATGGAAAGAGCAGAACAATAAAACACTCTTCTGAGGGGCCAGGAATGATGTAGTTTTTAAGTGGAGGAAGGAGGGCTGCTGTGAGGGATGTGGTGATGTAAAATGAGTGAGATTGTAACACACATATGAGTGGTTGGGTTCTCAGTTTGTGGAAGGGCAGTTTCAATTCTTTTTAAGTCTCTTTTAGGACTTCAGTTTCTGTGTGTTTCCACCTCAACATGATGTGAAATTTTCAGCAATTTTCAGCACATAACCTGCTCAGAAAGCTCTGGGGTCACAAAAAGGGGCAGCTATGAAACCAAAGGTTGCCCTTCTTTGCTTTAAGTGAGTGGGTCTGTTTATAAAATGTTTTCACCCCCTTTCATCCATCAGAACCTTAAAAACATTTACAGCATAGTCAGCAAATTTGTAATATTCTCCCAAACTCAGCTGCTGATAAAATATAACAAAATGGAATGATGTATGTGGAACTAATTGCTCTGATACAACAAAACTAAAAATAAAATATTGGGAAAATACCTCAGCAAACTCCTCAGTCCAAGAGAATATTGATTCAGTAAGGGGAAAAAAAACCAGGAAGCAGGGGAATTGGATAACTGAGAAAGTAAAGCCAGTTTGCTTACCTGTTCTAAAAAGCTATCTTCAATTTTCTAAAAATAACATTAAGTTGGATTTTCTAAATATAGCATAGATTTTGTTTACCGTTTTGTGTCACGTTTATTTTCCCAAGAAGCCCAGAGCAGCATTTTAGTACACAAGAGCCCTGTGTAGGTAGATTACTTTTGTCCAAGAATACCCAGTCAATTTCATGACTGACTTCAGTGCAGATTTCCCACAGCTGCGCCCACTAGCACTGTCATGGCTCCATTCGTGGAAGCTAGCAGAACAGCAGTGTCTGGAGAGGACAGCAGGCATGAAGACAATGTAAGCAGGCAGCCTTCATCGATGAATGAAACATGGAGGGAGCACAAGAGGAAGGCTTCTCTGCATAGGATGCAGGAAAGGCATGCATAGGATGTGAAGGAGGACCAGGTATAAACTCTGTATTGTTTTCCCACCCATTCACAGATTATCAGCTGTTTAATATGGCTAACATTCCAAAATTAGAATAATGATTTGGCTCCTACTTATATAAGTCCAAATTCCTGGGTAGTTACAGCCTAGTGCAGTGTTTCTCAACCTGGCTGGAGAATTCTGGGAGTTGAAGTCCACACATCTTCAAGTTACCAAGGTTGAGAAACACTGTCCTGGTGTCAGGGAAATCTCTGCCCTTTACCCTTTACAGAGGTGCTCTGCTTGTGTCTTTAAGAAGAAAAGGTGCCAGTGCCTGCAACAGGGTCACATCTGCATCTGGTCCATTGAGAGTAGCCACTAGCAGCCCGTTTTCCACTGGGAACAACTCATCAACCTTGGATCTGTGTTCCTGCATCTTTACTTCCTGTTGTGCTTCCTAACTTTCAGCTCTTTGACTTGGAGCAGCTGACTAATCTCCTTGTCATTTGACTCTAAGACTGTCATGTGCTACATTGCTTCTTGCAACCCGTGCTTCCTCTGACTCTGGCTGAACTCTCAGCCAAGACTTTGCTCTTTTCCAGAGTATGTATGCACTTGCACAGCTGACTTTCCTGTCTGTTGGACTGCTTGCTACTCACAAGTAAACCTTTTGTAAATCAAGAGGTCCTATATGTACTCAATCTGAAACAGTACTGGGGGGGGGGGATCTTTATAAAATTGAGATGGTGCCTGCCTGATCAAAGCTCTGAAATTTTTTTAGGTGCATTGCTTCAATGGCATGGTCCAAACGACCATCTTGCCTTTTTTGATACCCTTGCAGATGCCCCTGGTTCATTCTAACTATTTTGTTTTTTCCCCTAACATAACATCAACATTCTGTGGCCATGGAGCATTGTATAGTATTGGAGATTATTCTTATTTTTTTACTTTTAGGGGCCAAAGGTTTTATGTGCTTGAACATAAGTCAACATAAGTGAACAGAGTCTGGGAAAGAAGACTACGGAGCACAATAGTTACAGGAAAAAGTAGGTTGTTACAGAAAAGATTTCTGAGTCCAGGAGAGGAGATAAATATGAAAACAAAGACAGAGTAACTCCACCTTAGTTATGATAGGTATTAAACTGAGCTGGAGAATTGTTTTGATAGGCTTTCAAGATTCTGTTATAATACCCTACTAGCAATTAAGATCTTCCCATGAATGCAAATGGTTCTTGTTTCCTGAGTTTGTTTGCTGTGATGTTTGCTTGACAGCCCTGACATTGGATTGAAAAGGGTTCAAATAATCCTCTTCCTCCATGACAGTTCATTCTATTCCTCCCCACCACCATTTTTCTGGTTTTCGTTTCCAACCGGCATTCAACAGTTTTATGGCTACTGAAGATGCTACTTTCTGCCCCAGCTTTATTTTGCTAAGATGTGTTGTACTTCTGCAACTCTCAGGATTCCCTGAGAAAACAACTAATACCTCTTTTTTTGATGATCATGTTTTGACTCTGTTCTTATCAGAATTCACATAATTCAGTTTAATGGTGTGGAGTGATGAAATAAATATATGTCTAGCCATTGGTTCTTATTTATTTTATTTTTAATTATTTCAATAAATTTAAGAGCCACCCAATTTTATTATAACTCTGGAATATAGGAAATGATGGAAGGATCTTCTTTAGCTATCGTCCATCTGACGTGATTTACACCATCTTGTAGCATAATCTTGCCATCACTTTACTTATAGATCAGTTACAAAGACAGGATTTATATAATCACAGGGATGACTGGATGATGATATAAGACAGTATAAATTACAACTTGGGAATGGCCCAAGTCTTTGGATATTGGTTTATTAAGTGGCCTATTTTTTGTACTTGAAAGCATGTTTTCCATCAAATAAGTGCAAGTGGCAATAAACTACATGAAGAAGAAATGAACAATTTAACTCAGTGTTTCTCAACCTTGGCAACTTTCAGATGTGTGGACTTCAACTCCCAGAATTCCACAGTCCACACATCTGAAAGTTGCCAAGGCTAGGAAGGCTGGCTGGGGAATTCTGGGAGTTGAAGTCCACATATCTGAAAGTTGCCAAGGTTGAGAAACACTGAGTTAACTACTTGTAATTTAAATACTGAACCAGCCTTGAAAAATCTCATTTTTTTTAAGTGGGCAATCCAGATATTTTAAGGTGAGAAGGTATTTTAGATAAAAGTACCTTCTCTTTCTCACATATATACCCACACACAAACCCAAACATACATGAAATCTGTATATTTAGATTTACATGTTCACAAGGAAGTTATTTATTTATTTATTTATTTATTTATTTATTTATTTATTTCAGCTTCTCCAAAAGAATAGACTCTGGGTGGCTTACAATACCCAAAAACAATATCAACACAACAGTCCCTCTTTTAAATTCACAATTTATTTTTTATTTTATTTATACCCTGCTGTTGTGAATCTGCTTTAATGAGTCTTATAAAATGCAGTATAACTTGTTGATACCCTATTAATAAAGCACGTGATTAATCATTAATCAAAGTAACACACTAGGATTTTTTAAAATTAATCATATGATAATGAAGGTTAATATAGCCATCTAGCTGTGTTTCTATAAAATGTTCTCCGGTAAGTTAAAATTAGTTCTACACATTTCCCAAAACAGCAATCATCGCTATCCTTGGGAAATGAATTGGGAATTAGCCCTCAAATGCTTCGTATGTCTGTTTTCTCTTTTGAGCAGCACTGGGCAATTTGGCAGACAGAGGTAATAGAAAATTCCTGAGTTTCTCCAAAATTATAGCAAGCTCTTTGCACAAATTGCTGTCAGCCCATACAATTACCATCAGTTGAGGAAAAATTAAACAAGTAAGGCCAAACCTCCAATGCCACCCTGATGGCGTTAGATCGCCCTTCCTTTGAATTATTTCCATTTCCAACTGAGCAATAAGGAGGCATCTTGATCTTTCCCCTCTGGCTCACCCAGATTGTGTCCAGACCGCCTCTAATTGGTGACAGAAGCTTCGAAGTGTGTGTCTCCTTTTGCCAAATTTAGGCAGTGTAAACAATCCGCAAGATGGAAGACGTGCCCTGAACTTCGTGTAAGAGCAAATCCATCATGTTGTGCAAACTGAAAACACAGTCCGGTAATTGGATCTGAGCAGGTAATTTGCATAGACATTCAGTGGTGTTAATCAGAAAGATATGCAGAGGGCATCTGGATACAATCCAAAACAGAAACACTCCCTGTGCAGACACAAAGGTAAGCGGGGCTGGAACATAAGGAGCGATCTATCTGGTTTTCTTCAGTTTTGCTGAAAGCTGTGCCAGCTTTGATAAGCAAAAGCTGCCTCTAGGTGGCCAGCTAAGAAGCTGTCACATAATGGAAAAGTGCTGGTTCAAAGCCATCTTTCAGACCACCAATGTGTTGCAATTAAATGATTAATCTCCCACCCATAACCATCCGAGATCCTTGAACAGCCTAACAGAATATTAGCATCTCAGTTTTCTTTAAGTCTATTTAGTCGGTCCTAGAGAAATATGGGATGGAGTGAATTTAGAATAAAACTTTCCTCAAATATTTGTAGTCTAGATGTGTCATCCCTAAAAGATAAACACAGAGGCATATTATTTACATGTGCCCTCTATCAAACCACAAAAACTGAGAAAAGGATGGACAGAGAGTTAATTATTCTAGTAGTTCTACTGGAAAGGACCTCCATAAGAACTTTTCCAGTGATGAGGATCCTGCTCAAAGGCTCTCCTTCAGATTCTCCCTGTCTTCCAAGGAGACCCAATGATAACTCTTGATAAGGTTTTATTTTTCCTCCTGTGCATTCCAGCTTTTAAATGTTCAGTCAAGGCCCTGTCTTTTCACTGTCTTATTACTGCTCTTTTAATTTCTCTCTTCATACATTGCAGAGTTAAAGATTGGGATGCACTATGACTAAATGTGTTGAAGGTTTCACGTGGGTATTAGATAAGTTCATGGAGTATCAGGATCTCAGTGATTAGTTATTAATCATAACTGAAGCAAGTTTATCTCCAGCATCAGAGGCAGAATACCTAGCAACTGTGGAAGAATAAGAGTGCAAAGGTGTTGTTTTGCTCTTGTCTTGTTTGTTTATATTAGCCTACATGCATCTTTTTGCCCACTTTGAGAACTGAACTCTATGAGCTAGATAGCTCTTACATGTATTCCAGCATAACCTTTATTATACACTTATAAACACAACTTTTAGATAGCAAGTCTTGTTTCTTTTAAAATGACATGTGATGGTCTCTCTTATGCTCCTGTGTCTGTACTTTCTGCAAGAGAGAAGATGTAGATGGAAGAAATGGCATAAACTTTTATCAGAGAGGTGTTTTTTTTCCAGATAAAAGCAGTATTTGCCTTGGAGGCTGATTTTTTCCTGTTCTATAAATGGAAATACAACAGTAAACAATGTGTTGTTTAATAACATCGCGTCTCTTATTCTGTCCAGACATTACTCCTTCCTACAGTAGCATGTTTAAGGCTTTAGTTTTACTGAACTAAAAACAAACAAAAAAACAAGCAAAAAAAGTGTTATATCAAAGTAGGTGATATTGTAAAGCTATTTAGTCATGATAATTCTGGGCCAAGGTTGTTTCAAGATGAAGTGTGTTATTGTTGGATAGTCCTGCTTTATTCTTACCATTTTACAGTATCTGATTCCAACTGATCTTGTCTTCTAGTTGTAATTCTCCTACATTTTCTGGGAGAAAACTGGAGCATCCTTGGTAATGGTTTGTCAGTTATCCTTATTAGACCATCTTAAATGTTGTTTGAATCAAGACATATACATAGTTGGTTTAAAAATACAGGTAGTCCTTGATTTACGACCATTTGTTTAATGACCATTCAAAGTTATGAGGGCACTGAAAAAAGTGACTTACGGCTGGTCCTCGCACTTATGACTGTCACAGTGTCCCCGTGGTCATGTGATCAACATTTGGGAGCTTGGCAACTGGCATGTATTTTCGATTGTTGCAGCGTCCTGGGGTCATGTGATCACCATTTGCGACCTTCCCAGGGACAAGCAAAATCAATGGGGGAAGCTGGATTCGCATAACAGCCACAGTGATTTGCTTAACGAACATGGCAAAAAAGGTCATAAACTCGGGTATGACTCACTTAACGACCGCATCACTTAGCAATGGAAGTTCTGATCCCAATTGTGGTCATAAGTCAAGGACTACCTGTATGTTACTGGCACCAAACTATCTTTCATAAGAGCACCTTTAATTAAAGTCCATATTTTATAGATTTACCTTGTGAAATAATTTATTGACTGATTTGTGCATGCTTTTATTTCTGCTTTATCCTCCAGCCCCATTTTACAAGGATAATAGCTGCAGGCTACTTTATAAATTATCTCAACAAAAATAACTCTTATTTTGTCATTTCATTTCCTGTAGATCTCTGCTTCCAGCACCTTCTTTCTATGGAGAGTTTATTATACCTTTTTTTCTCACATTATGGAAAAATAATGAAACTTCTGGAAAAAAAATTAAGAACATAAATAAATCTTTCAGTTCTATGTTAAATTCTCCTTCTTCCTCTTCACATTCGCTTCTACCTTTAGAAGCAAACACAAGAGACTTCTGATAGGCTTAAAACATCTTTTTTTTCAAAAGATACAAATCACTGATGACTTCACACAATTTTAGAATAAAAGGGGCTTCATTCTTTCCTTCATCAGAAATTACATATACTTTAATTAAGGTGCTATAACAATGTTGGATATCTGACACTGCTACAGTTTTGTTTGTTTTTTAAATATTTTTTTATCCCGCCTTTATTATTTTTATAAATAAGTCAAGGCGGTCCTCCTCCTACTTTCCCCACAGCAACAACCCTGTGAGGTGAGTTGGGCTGAGACAGGGGGAGAGAAAGAGACCGGCCCAGTCACCCAGCCAGCTTTCATGCCTAAGGCGGGACTAGAACTCACAGTGTCCTCAGGTTTCTAGTCTGGTGCATTAACCACTAGACCAAACCGGCTCTCATTGGAAGATATATTCTCATCAGAGGATGTGTTCACACTGGAAGAAGTTGGAAGATACAGACCATTAACCTGGCTAGGTAAAATATAAATATCCATGGGTCACAGACAACCACAGCCCCATTTTTGTGGCCCCACGACTCCTCAAGAACTGGTATTGACCTTCACTGATGAATCAATTATTAAGTTTATCATCCTCCCCCAACCTCCAAAGAGCTGAAAATGTTGGGGCCACTGCTCCAGTTGTATCATTATCACATCCCCTGCAGGCATCAGGGGCTGAAAAATTAAATTTTTAAATGTATTTTAAATTTTAAAAGAAGGATGTCTCTTACTAAAAGAAAGGGACTTGCTCCTGATACACACCGATTTTAGCAGCTTTATTAAACGATAGAGGCCATTTCCTAAAAAAAAGAAAAAAGAAAAAGAAAAGCAATTGCACCATCTTACATAGCCAAACCAGTAGAGGGCAGCTCCACCATATTTTAAAAGCATAAAGAATAATTGTTTATGAAGCAGCAGCTATTTACAGCAGATTCCAAATCAGGTTAAGCCTCTTTTGTACTAAAACCCATAGGATTAAATGGAACTAGCTATTCCAGTGGAGTAGATTCAGGATGCTTTCAGACAAACATGACTAGGGTTACCAGTCAGAAGATGTACAGCTGTTTCATTCTTCTCACCCTTAAAGAGTTTATTATGGAAAGAAAAAAAAGGCACATACAGCTGTGGAAAAACTTAGGAGAGTTACATCTGGAAGTCAACATTGCCTGGGTCTTCCATACCATTCTGTGAATGAGGCAGAATGTTGCATCATTAAAGCTTCACTTGGAAATAACTCCAAACTGATCAGCTTCAGCAGCCCACATTTTATAGTCCTCTTTTGCATATATAAAGTCAGATGCAGCCTGACCATACGATGGAAATAACTTTTAAAGATAAAGCCATTTTCAGCACCAACTCAGTGTTCTGTTGCCTGATGTGGAGACTGATCCATGAAATCCCACCCACTCATTTTCCAAGACTAAGACAACATTTCAAAAATGTTGAAGGAACAATTCAACATGAACCCTTACTTTTTTTTTCTGCCTCTCTAAAACTATCTGATCCAGAGGGCTCCACTTTAGAGCCAGTTTTATTTTACCTTGTTAAAACTCAGTAAAAAAAGATAGTTTGCTGAGAAGTCCTCATTGGCTGTGTTCACACAATGTTTTTAAACAAGTCACTTAAATATCTAGTGGGTGCATATATACCAGATGCTAAACCTGGTTAGTTTTAACCTTGGTTTGTTTTCTGCAGCTAAGCATGTTGTGCAAAGCCTATTTGGGCTCTTTAGGGTTCAGTGTATAGGGAAACTCAGAAAAGTGATTAATTAAACACGTTATATAAATCCAGCTATGATGTATAAGCAATGACCCCATTTCTACGTTGTCACTATCAGGCTAGAAGGCACCAGACGTCGGGAAGATGACCTAATGAATCCAAATGCAGATGCTTTCTTCTTTGTACTGGATATAATTTTCAGCAAGATGTGCACTCCTATGTACATCTCTCTCCATGCTCTGGTGCAAATGCAGAAGTACTTTTTAAATATTCAAGGAAGTTGTGCTTCCATATGCCGCAGCTTGTTATTCTCTTCACCGATGGCTATCAAATAGTATTAACTGAATTTTGCTACCGTTAGAGTGCTACAGGGTTTGGATCTGATGTTCCTGAGGTCGGCACTTGCTTCATCCCAATTTCCAAAAGAGGCTTCTGTATGTTAGAAAAATGTGGTGGCAAAACTCAGTGCTTAGTGTTATAAATTAGCATGTCAGGGAAAAATCTTTAGCGCAGCCATCTCTTTGTACTGTGTTAAATAGCACCTATCACAGGTGGCGCATTTATTTATTTATTTGATTTCTTCCCCGCCCATCTCCCCACAATAGGGGGCTCTGGGCGACTTACAAAAAACATTAAAAACTATAAATATATCTAAAACACAAATACATCCAGCATTAAAACAATACTAAAAAAGGAAAACCCAAGAAGATGGAAGATCAGGCTGCAGACAGCTGGCCACTATGGGGCTAGTCATCCCCCTGCTTGAAGTATTCCCTCCCCACCCCAGGCCAAGTGGCAGAACCAGGTCTTCAAGGCCCTTCGGAAGGCCAGGAGTGAGGGGGCCAATCACACCTCTGGGGCAGAATGTTCCAAAGAGCAGGGGCTACTGCAGAGAAGGCCCGCCTTCTGGACCCCGCGAATCGGAGTTCTTTTACTGAGGGGGTCCGAAGCATGCCCTCTCTGTGCGATCAGGTGGAACAGGTTGAAGACATAGGGGAGAGGCGGTCCCTTAGGTAACCTGGCCCCATGCCATGTAGAGCTTTAAAGGTAATAACCAACACCTTAAATTGGACCCATAAGCAAACTGGTACCCAATGCAGCTCGCGGAGCAACGATGTTACATGGGCCCTTCTTGGAGCTCCAGAAATAGCCTGCGCAGCTGCATTCTGGACCAGCTCTAGCTTCCGGATACTCTTCAAGGGTAGCCCCATGTAGAGCGCATTGCAGTAGTCTATCAAACCGCATGCTGTGGTCTGGCATGGAATTTTTGAGTTTGCAACAGAATTATCTTCCTTTAATATCTATGGAACAACAAGTACTGTAGTGGGTAAATAAGGTCTGTAAGACCTAGACAAGTGGGGAAAAGGTCTAGTAGCTTGAAGAGGTTAGAGTCAGGACTGGGACCAGAATGTGAAAGAGAGAAGGATGGTAGAGCAGAAAATACATGATTGTGTTGGAGAAAGAGAAGGAATTTGTAACAGAGAAAAGTACTGGAATGCTAAGGTGACTGAATGTTTTGGAATTTAGCTGAGGTCTTCTGGAGAGAGGTTAAGGACCAAAGAGATAAAATGAAATTGTGAGAAGACAAAAGTGAATATTGCTAAAAATGTGGAGAGAGGGATGCTAAAAGAGAAGATGAAAAGAAGAAAGTGTAAGATTGTTGTTACAAGGGGGAAAGAATGGTTCAACAGAAGTCAGTTGGAAAGAATTTCATCTCTTTAGCATGGTCATATTCCCCTTGAAGGAGCAGACTTCTTGAAGGAGCTTAGGGGTACTTCTCAACCCTACACTATCCTTAACTGCTCAGGTAAGGGCTGTCTTCTTTGATTTACCAACTTCATTTTTTCCTAGATAGGTGTGGTGTGGCCTCCATTATTCACCTGCTGGTTACCTCCTGAATATATTACTGTAATATGTTTATGTGAGGATGCCCTTAAAGCAGTGTTCCTCAACCTTGGCCACTTAAAGCTGTGTGGACTTCAACTCCCAGAATTCCCCAGCCAGTCCACTCAGCTTAAAGTGGCCAAGGTTGAGGAACACTGCCTTAAAGGAAACCCTGAAACTCCACTGGGTCTATAATGTAATAGTCTGGCTTCTGCTGGATGTTTCTCATTGGGAATGCATTTAATCTAACTTCCCATGGCTTTCCAAGTCAAAATCAGTGCTTGTAAGATATAAATCCCTTTATTGCTTGAGTCTGTATTCCTCAAGGAGTAACTTCCCCAGTATGTTACCAATCCGAAGCTCTGTTTACCCACTATGGCTTTGGTAATGGTGCCAGCTAGAAATAACTAGGGTCAGGACCTTTTCAGTCATGCCCTTATGCTATGGAACATTCCCCTTGAGGCCCAGACTTGACACTCCTTAGCCAATTTTAAGAGAAATTTGAATGCTCTTTTTTCTTTTTTTAACATAAGCCTTCCCTTCTTAATTGCTTTTTATTATTGATGAATATTAGTTTAGTACTGGATTCTAAATGGTTTTCTAGTTCATTTGCCAGGAATTTCATAAAGGGGACATCTTCCTTTCTTCAAAGCCCTGAATGAACTCTGAAAGTCAAGTTAGAAGTAGTAATTTGTAAGAGGACACATCAACACTTGTGATCTGGATGTTTATGATCTGTTTCCTTTTTTAAAATTTTTCTTACTTTTTTTAATGTAAGCTCCCCAGAGTCATCTGGGGCCAGTCATCCTCTAAACTGTATAGAAAGAAGGCAGGCAGGCAGGCAGGCAGGCAGGCAGGCAGGCAGGCAGCCCTCCTTATGAGACCTCATTTTCTGTACTAAAGAATTTTGCATATCTGCAGTTTGGGACACATGGTTTTGCATAAAAGTATAAATCAAGCATCCATCCCATCTTCTCAACAATCTGCTGCCAATCTATCCCTCAACCCACTCAGCCCTGATCTTCCTGCTGTTTACCCACCAATCTTTACATCTAATATAAGCCCATCATCACTACCAAAAGTAAAGAATTTCTATATATCTGTTTATCCCAATATCAGTATGTATTCTTTTGTAAACCTACAGAGAATAAACCCTATTAAGCATAACTGAAAGGACTTCTGAATAGATATCTTTAGGATTGTGATATGTTCCTGGGTTTTCCTGTTTCTGAATACAAACATTTCTAAGAAATACAATAGGACAGAGCACTTGGAATCATGTGGAGAAAACCTGTCCTGGTAGAAACTTCCTTTTGTTCTCCTCTGGCCCAGCTTTAAATCAGAATGATCATGTTGAACCACTGTTTGACCAATAAATAAATTGTATTTATGTATAAATTGTATTTATGGTGTGTATTTTATGTATATTTATAGTTTTATTCTTTCTGTAACCCTCCCAGAGTCTCCTATTGTAGGGGAGATGGGCGGGAGAGAAATCTAATAAATAAATAAAATAAAATATACCCAATTCCATGCAATTTAGCTTTAGAGAGATTCTCAGAATCAGATGAATCTTGAAGTGGCAAAGCTATTAAAACTTTTCCAAAAATTTTAGGGGAGAAAAAAAGAGGACACAGATGTGCAGCTATTAGACAAATAGATAGACAATAGGTGTTAAATAGTAGAGGAAACAGAATGGGCAACAGTGTGTCTGGGCCCCCTAAGTTAACTTGCATGCACTGAAATAAGATTCAGCTGGACTTCTGTACATGGAATGGGTTGAAATGGGTGGATTGAAATGCTATCTTCTTTTTGCCTGGGGCAACAAATATTGAGTCAGCACTATCAATGTGTGATTTTTTTTTTTTTTTTTTTTTGCTTTCTTTCTTTTCCTAAGATGATGATGATGATGATGAAATGTTGTACTTTAGATTCTGAACTACTGTTGCAAAATAATTCAACCATAACTAAGGAAGTTCTGAGCAGCACAGAGATAAATCCAACAGTTTACCTCTGTAGGTGACAGGGATCTACTGCACTTCACATTCAAAGACAATAAGGTGCTTTGGAGTGAACCATGTCACACATGTCAGCACCTCCTAAAAGAAACTGCCTTTTTTCCTGGGCTCAGATGGTAGCCATACAATCCCACAAAAAATATGTGTTTCAAGTGAAAGAGGTGCCAGCAATGCACCCATACCCTCTCCAGAGCATCTCGTCACTTGCTGTCAGCACCTTCACACAGCTTGAGTGTGATACCCTACACAAGCCACTCATGCACAACTCTTGACTTTTCTGATGCTACCACTTTTTCACAGAAAAACATCTTCAATTGTCATGACAACCTACAAGAGAGAGAGCAAATAGCAGAAACTAGTACATTAGCTGGGATAGGAAAAATCATACAGAGGAAGTAAGACATTTTAATATTTTTAGATTTCATCTTTCTTTGTGGGTTTAAAACCCAGATTACATATTGAAATTCAACTGGATCAGTTTTCTAACTACCACAAATGAGATATGAATGAAAGGATACCTTGCCATTGTGCCATGGTTACAAAGACACAGGCGGTCTGTTCTCTTGCTGATTAATCAGAGAGGCGTCCAGGGTGTGTTACATGGGTGCTCAATAAAGCACTTTTAAATATTTTTATATAAAACTGACAATTTACTTCACATTAAGAGGATTCTAAGGAGCATACATATGCCCCTCAGCAACTAATTTCAACTGCAGCGAGATTTTGAACTGAACAAAATTGGCTCCAACCACCAACTTTCTGCCATGCAGGCAAACAGCCAAATGTTTGACTCCTGCCCCTTCATTACCACAATAGCAACAGAGAGCTTGAAAAAGTCCTTCATTTACTTACCAAATTTGGTAACTTCCATTTGCCTGTTCTTAATTCGGGTATTAAGATGAGCAGCCAAGGTATCAAAGGTTGCTTCCACACTTCATTTATTCTTTGAGGCAACTCCAAAATGTCAGCAATAACTTCAGCCATGACAGAGGGCAAGTCCACCAAATACACTCCCTTAAAGCTTGCAATTGCCATCAAATTAGCCAGCTAAAGGAAGTATTTTGTAGCTAGTCCAGTCCTGGTCTCCTGGACGTTACCTGATCCCTTTTCCAGAATTTGGACTTGAGGCTGGAAGCAACTGTTTCAAGAAGGGGTTGTTTTCAAAACCAATTCTATTTTGGGGCATAAAGGAAGAGAACCTGTTCCTTTAACAACATAACAGCCTTCTGGATCTGGCCAAAGCCCATCTAGTCCAACGTTCTATAGAAGCCAACCAAATGATAATAGGAAGCCCCAAACAGTGCAAGAATTGAAAGGTGCTTTTCTGCTCTGTTTCCCCAAAACTGGTAATTAAAAGCCTTTTACCTGTGATATTGTACAGCCCTTGATTATTAGGCACTGATAATTTCTACTCCATGAATTTCTCTAACTTGCTTTTAAAGTCATCCGATTAGGTGGCCAATCACTATGTTTGTGGTATCATATTTCGATGAGGTAGACTGCACTAAACAGTATATACACACTATAATTGGCAGGTGAGGGGAAGAAAGTAAGCAATAAAGTCAAAAGGAAATGCAGAAGCTATGGAGAGTATTGATAGTGTCCCTTGAAGATAGCTTGTGTACATAATTAGCCATGGAAGCCTGAACAATCCATATCATGCCATTAAAGACCAAAATGATGAAACAAATCATAGTGTTAATAACTTGGTTTTGATTCATGCCCTATCTTTTCCCCATAGGCACTCAAAATAAACAACAATAATGAAATACATATAATATCTGTCATAAAAACTCTTTTGAGTCCTTTCCTAAAAGCAGAAAATGTGAAGGCGAAACACAACATGCCTAACTGGGCCTGCGTAAAATAGATTGAGAACAGCAAAGGAGAAGGCCCAATGAAGAGATTTTATTTATTGCTCCCTGGAAAGCAAGAATTATACAGATGGATTAAAGGCTCCAGTCAGTCTATTTTCTGTCATGTTGATTCAGCAATGCATCAATACTTTCAATCTCAAAGAGTCAGTTCAGTTAATTTTATTCTACCGCATACATCAAATTATGCACAGCAAAATACGCGTATCAGGCCAGCCCTACCATTACAGGTGAAACTCGAAAAATTAGAATATCGTGCAAATGTTCATTTATGTCAGTATGGCAACTCAAAAGGTGAAACCAATATATGAGATAGACGCATGACATGCAAAGTGAGATATGTCAAGCCTTACTTTGGTATAATTGTGATGATTATGGCGTACAGCTTATGAAAACCCCAAATTCACAATCTCAGAAAATTAGAATATTACATGACATCAATAACACAAGGATTGGAAATAGAACAATATCGGACCTCTGCAAAGTATAAGCATGCATATGTACTCAGTACTTGGTTTGGGCCCCTTTTGCAGCAATGACTGCCACTATGCGGCATGGCATGGATGCTATCAGCCTGTGGCACTGCTGAGGTGATATGGAAGACCAGGATGCTTCAATAGCGGCCTTCAGCTCTGCTGCATTGTTCGGTCTCATGTCCCTCATCTTTCTCATGGCAATGCCCATAGATTCTCTATGGGGTTCAGGTCAGGCGAGTTTACTGGCCAATCAAGCACAGTAATCCCATGGTCATTGAACCAGGTTTTGGTACTTTTGGCAGTGTGGGCAGGTGCCAAGTCCTGCTGGAAAATGAAGTCAGCATCCCCATAAAGCTCGTCTGCGGAAGGAAGCATGAAGTGCTCCAAAATCTCCTGGTAGACGGCTGCGTTGACCCTGGACTTAATGAAGCACAGTGGACCAACACCAGCAGATGACATGGCTCCCCAAATCAACACAGACTGTGGAAACTTCACACTGGACTTCAAGCATCGTGCATTGTGTGCCTCTCCATTCTTCCTCCAGACTCTGGGTCCTCGGTTCCCAAATGAGATGCAAAAGTTGCTCTCATCAGAAAAGAGGACTTTGGACCACTGGGCAACAGACCAGTTCTTTTTTTCTGTAGCCCAGGTAAGACGCTTCTGACCTTGTTTGTTGTTCAGGAGCGGCTTGACAAGAGAAATACGACATTTGAAGCCCATGTCCAGGATCCCTCTGTGTGTGGTGGCTCTTGATGCGCTAACTCCATCCTCAGTCCACTCCTTGTGAAAGTCGCCAACACTTTGGAATGGCCTTTTCCTGACAATCCTCTCCAGGCTGCGGTCATCCCTGCTGCTTGTGCACCTTTTTCTACCACACTTTTCCCTTCCACATAACCTTCTATTGATGTGCTTTGATACAGCACTTTGGGAACATCCAACTTCTTTTGCAATTACCTTTTGGGGCTTTCCCTCCTTATGGAGGGGGTCAATGATGGTTTTCTGCACAACTGTCAGGTCAGCAGTCTTTCCCATGCTTGTGATTCCTACTGAACCAGCCTGAGAGACCATTGAAAGGCTCAGGAACCCTTTGCAGGTGTTATGGATTCATTAGCTGATTAGAGGGGGACACTTTGAGTCTAGAATATTGAACCTTTTCACACTATTCTAATTTTCTGAGATTGTGAATTTGGGGTTTTCATAAGCTGTACACCATAATCATCACAATTATACCAAAGGAAGGCTTGACATATCTCGCTTTGTATGTAATGCGTCTATCTCATATATTGGTTTCACCTTTTGAGTTGCCATACTGACATAAATGAACATTTGCATGATATTCTAATTTTTCAAGTTTCACCTGTAGGCAGAGTGAAGCAGTTGCCCTAGACTTCAATTGCTGGAGGGAGGGAGGGAGGGAAGAAGCAGTGGTAAGGTACTGTATTTCCATACAGCATGTCTTGCATCTCCCAAAGGTTGCCTCTGCCTCCTTGGCTGTCCCCTTCCAGTTATATTAAGAAGCAACTGTTGGCATTTATAGCTGAACACTTTCAGAGGAGACAGCTTTGGAAAATATGGAACACAACATTACATCTGGCTGCTTCTGAAAAGAAACAGCCAAGTTATTTAGGGCGAACAGATATTCACACATGGTTTTCTGCAGTAGAACGGTACCATCAAAAAATGCCAACTGCTGGTGCCTTACGTCTTAATTGGTATAGCATGCAATCTTCACGATGTGAAGATTCCTCAACTCTTAAGGCTTGCATGTGCTCAATGGAACTGAATGACCAAGTACCATATTTTTCTGACAATAAGATGCCCCCACGTACAAGACGACCCCCATTTTTCCAACCCCAAATTAAGAAATCAATATTTTAAAGATAGTGCAGAACACATTTTTATTTAGTAATTAGTTAACATTGACCTAATACACTCGGTGGGAGGAGGTCCAAACCGTCTCTCTGCAGCTCTATTTCCAGGCTCTTTTGCATAACTGATTACATTCAAGCACAAGTGAAACTGCCGATAGCTCGTCTCTGCAGACTTCCTCTAATTGGTTTGTTCAGCATCAGCTGACATCAGTTACATCAGGCTCGTGATTGGAGGAAGTCTGTTTGGGAGACAAGCTATTTCACTCGTGATTGGAGGCTAGCAATAGGAGGAAGCCTCTCTGCAGAAACAAAGTATGGGCAGTTTTGCAACCGCATGATTTTTGGCTGACTTCCTTGAATAAGACGCCCTTCAATTTTTAGGGTAAGGATTTTAGAAAAAAGTATCATCTTATAGTCGGAAAAATACGGTAAATTGAATTTAAATGGACAGGGTAAGAAATCTTGTAACATTTTAAAAAAACCAATAAACAAATTACATGACATAAGCTTTGAAGATTAGAGTCCTCATATGTACCTGGAAGTATCTTATATATAACTGGTTTATAGATCACATGGATTGAGGACCTTCAGTCTGCAGGCCTGATCTGGCCCACCAGGTTAGGCTGTGATTATATTACTAGCTTACAGAGAAATAAGTCAAGAATTTAGTGTGAATGCATTTGTGTCATTTTGTTAGACATGCAAGCAGTAGCAACTCTAAGCTATTGCTCAGCAGAGAGGCTTCAGGTTGTTCAACCCAGTTCTGCTAAAGTAAAGAAGTATATACTACTATATTATTAAGTAATATTAATAAGAAAACAACTATTTCAATAAAAGCCCTGGGATATGATGTGGAAAACATAAATGAGCACAGCCAGAACTCTGTGTGTGGCTTCTGCCTTCACAATACAGACATACTACTACTCATTATGAAGAGCATTTGGCAGCAAACATCATATCTACTCATGCAATAAGAGTTTTAAATATTGCTCTGCAACATTTGAAAATACGTATTTCAAAACATAATACAGTATGAGTGTGTGTGTGTGCATCCTCAGAAATAGAGGACCTTTTCTGTGTTGTTGCCTCTACTCTGGAAAATCCCTAGAGGATTTTCATGACACTGTCATTGCAATCTTTTGAAGCATTTCCAAAGTGTATGTATTTTACCCTAGTGTTTCAGCATCCAGAATCACTTTATTGTATTTTTCCTAGCATTATTACTGGGATGATGGTTATCTTTAGACTCCAACAGATTTGCAGAGGCTTACAACATATGAAATCCATAAAACATTTTTAAAAAAAGCAAACTAAAATCTGAATCCAAGCTTCCCACACCAAAAAGTTCCTCAGGAGTTTGGCTTTGACTGCCATCCAAAACATAGTAAAAGAGGGCACCCTTTGGATCTCCAGAAGTGAGGGGTTCTATAATGGGAGTGGGGGAGAGAGGGAGAAAACAAGAAACCCTGGGCTCTAGTACCCCCTGGCCCTGATCTCATTCAGGACAGGAGTTCTCCACATGCTGCTCTTGGCAGAACCTTCCAGATGCAATGATTCTCCCTAAAAGAAGGTGGTCCTGCAGATACCCAGATGCAAAGCCATTAAAGGCTTTATAGGATAAAACCTGTACGTTTGATTTTTAGTGTCTGTTTGTTGCAGCCAAAGTGGGAAAAGAATTCATTTGAGATCAAGCACTTCAAGCTGGGGAAAGAAAGAAACAGAAGTAATAGCTCCAAGGTAGTGTATCTATTTTACATGCAAATGTGATAACTTCAGTCCTTTGCATCTCCAGCTTTAAAAGGTAGAGAAAGCACGCAGAGACTGGCTTCTGGGATTTTTTCCAACCCTTTTACCTGGAGTGGCCATAGGAGGCTTCTGTATTTTCTACTGTGTAACGAAGTAAAGTTTATGTCTATGTTTTTGCCCTTTTCTCCCCAGGAACTAATCTGGATGTGGGCATAAACACACTGTATGTGATGTGCATGTAAGAGAGAGAGGGAGAAACACTAATATGAGCAGGTGCATATCCCTAGCTTCTGTGTTTCTGCTGCCCCATCATGTTG
Organism: Liasis olivaceus; assembly: GCA_030867105.1. Classification (NCBI taxonomy): domain Eukaryota; kingdom Metazoa; phylum Chordata; class Lepidosauria; order Squamata; family Pythonidae; genus Liasis; species Liasis olivaceus. The sequence continues at coordinate 90,245,086 of CM061352.1, read as the reverse complement.
CACTCAAGCTTACCTGTGTATGGGTGCACTAGGAAGCACAGCACAGGTTGCACACTGCTGTGGATCACAGGACCATTATGGGGGTTTAGAATGGCACAGATGGCAACATTCAAGCTGCTGTCGCTCCTAGAATGTTTTGAGGATTTTTTTTCTGGAATATTTTTCTCTAGAGCCTCCACCAGATCCGGTCCATTTGAAAATGTGGTGGTTCTTCTGCTGATTTTTCCCCCCAAACCAAATTTGTCCTGTTCTGTTTTCAGAGTTATCCTGCTGACAGACGAATAGATTGACAGATTCCCAATCCCCTTAATTTCTTTCCATCATTCCACTGGGTTAGAAAGAATAAAGAGAGTCTTGGGAGAGGCTCTCTACCTGAGATTCTGAATCAGGGTCAGGTAACCTGTGGACTAAATGTTGCTGGACTGAAACTGTCAGCATCCTTATCCTAGTGATGCTGCCAGGAATTTTCCTTCAGCAACTTCCTGAGACCTCTAAGTTCCCCATCTCTAGACTTAAGAACTACTGCCAAGCAGAAAATATACCAGTCTAGAGGAACAAATTGCCTGATTTTTGGCAATTTCCTCTGAGCAGAAAATCTGTCTCTAACTGTTCTATATCTGATGTTGGCAAACCTTCTGCTTGTTACTCTGAAGAGCAACTTGGTGATGTATTATGGTTCAGCTCCCATAATTTTCAGTCAATATTTCCATCCTACCTGGGAATTATGAGAATTAAGTCCAAAAATTCTAGGGAACATAAAACAAAAGCTCTAATTTTTTTTAAACATCACAAGATACTGATTGGCATTCATGTACCCACTGTTGTGTTGTTTCTTAGCTTGGATACTGCAGTGTTGCCCAGAAGTCCTTTGTGCAATTTATTTAGCTCATATGACTTATAACTTTTTCTTAGAGTTGCTATGGTTTCCATTACATTCATCCCCAGCTCATTTTTCTTTATCTCCATCATTGCAATGTCCTCTTCACTACAATCTTATGTGTGATTTCTTTTTAGTTATAATTTGTGTCATTCTAGACCAGTATGGACAAAAGATCCTCATTAAGCCAATGGTAGCAGAAAAACCATTAGAACAGCAAAAGGATTAAAACAGTAATTTCAGGCAACCAGGATCATAAAAGGCAACATTTGGCCTGTTCATTGACCAAATCTAGAAAAGTAAGAGAGACTGGTTTCTTCTAATTAAAACAATGTCACTTGTGATTTGTGTATCATTATAAACTGCAGCACAGTAGTATATCACAACTGCATCTCTTTTGTTAAGTAGCTGAGAAGCTCAAGCGGAGGATCCGATTTTGGAACTGCTTCTCTTTAAATATAATTTTCAAATAAAATAATAATCAAAACTACCAACAGTTGTTAAAGAGGAATAATACACATGCATATATTGTTTTTCTGCTACAAAATAGACTGTTTTGTGGCATCACTGCTGTAATCTAAACTGCAGTCTTTAACAGTTGCTATGAAGTTTAAGAAAGTAATTAAAAATCACACATTTAATTACAGGTTTCCTGCCCAATATCTACTTCAGCCCCAACTTACTTTTAACAGACATACTGTGAATTATCAACAGCTTTAAGAACATTAATTCTTGGCTCAGCAATTTATTCATTAGTAATTTTAGGCATATTGTTTCTCAGCTGAACTTTGATATCTCTGTAAGATAGAATTGCAGAACAACGACAGGGAGAACAGGAGTGAACCATTCTAAACTCTAACATGGAATAAATGTGTAACAGCTCTAAATGATACTGTAGGTTTAAGAAATTGAGTATGTTTTATGAAAATGTTGAAAGTGGCAATCCCATGCAAATAAGGAAAAAAGTGTTCTTGGCATTTAATAATATTAAAAATCGTTCTGTAATTTTTCACAATAAAAAACTAGTAGTGGTACTTAAGTTATTCTTTCCATTCCACACTGATACACTTTCAAATTGTTCTCAAGACTGCACTGAAAATTCAATCATCATCATCATCAACGGCAGCTTTACTTGGAACAGCTTATATCCTGCGACGATACCGTTAACACCATCAAACAACATCTGCCCATCCCAGCTCCTTAGGAAGGACTTGATAGGTGAATAAAAATGCCAGATCCAGTCTAAACAACTGGCTAACTGTGCAAATAATAACAACAACAACAACAACAACAATAATAATAATAATAATAATAATAATAATAATAATTTTCATTGGATGTTCCCATTAAAGGATCAAGAAGAGTTTTCAGATTACAATCAAAAATTTAAAGTACCTTTCATCGTCAGAAGTAGAATAGCTGCAGTGAGACTTCAGAGAAACTGCTGCACCTCTCAGTGCTGAATTAGTATTTAATAGTGCTCCCTACTCCAACAAAGAAATACTGATACCCACCTTCTCCTATCATCCCTGTAGCAAGTGACTAAAGTGGTAATCTAGCACATCTGGAATACACAATTGGATTTCCAGAAAATAAAACAACAGAGCAATCCAAATCAACTGGGAGAAACTAGCAAAGATTGCCAAATCCAGTAGGTAAGTAGGCAGGTAGAATTTTGAGAATGATTTTTACCTTTAACATACAAGTACTTTGTGTTCAGCTTAATTATTTATTGTGATATCTAGCATTTTTTAAAAAAAAATTTAATGTGCATGTATTCTCAATAAATTATCATGCTGAAATTAGCATGCTGATATTTTAGAAGGATTCCAAAGATTTCATCTATCTATTTTTGTCTATTTCTGGAGTACAGAAAATGCGACAGCAATAAAGCATGCAGCTTCTTGTAAAAAAAAAACAGCAGAGGGTTCTAAAAGAGTTTTATGTTTCCCATGACAGTCCTTATTTTCCTTGCAAATTACAATGCCAAGTCCACTTTCTTCACACAGGAAAACAATAAATGGATCTAAAAGAGGTTATGTTGTTAAAACTGGAAAATTTGGTGAGATACTGATTCCCTCATATGCTTTCAGGACATCACTGCCAACTCAGCTACAGCAGGAGTACAAAATCTGTCCGCAGAACAAAAACTGCCACATGAAAGAGAAGTGAGTCATCATTAGGACATTTATTATGATTTCTTCTGTTCAAGGTAAAAGCTGTCTTTTGTTGGAAATGAACACAATGTACCATTCCGTCTTGACACAAGATGACTTTCTATTTAAATTTCAAGAATTCTGGCTTGAACTGAATCATCTTGTATATGCTCACGCTGCTTGATCATTCCCACTTGGCTCCTCCTCAAATGGGTGTGGCTAAACAAAACAGGAAATCCATCTATGGTTTGTTTAGCATTATGTTTGTTTAGCACTGATTGGTATCTTGGCTTTTTCTTCTAACAAGCCAAAGAGATAAACTAGAAAAAAACAAACAAACCTGCCTTATGCTTATGGCTTTTAAGAGAAAGAGAGGACAACAATCCCCAGTTCTCATGTAAAGCTAAATCACAGATAGGACATTCTAGTTTGTTTATCTGCTTCCACTGGCAGGAGGAGCCAAGCACCAACAAGCTTTCTTGATTACTTACATTTAATATTATGTGGAAACTGGTGTAATGTGTTGTAAACATAACCTGCATAGTTTGTCGTACGTAGTATAATAGGTCTCTCCCATTTGAGCACTGATCTTTCTCTTCCTTACTGAGCCAAACCAAATCTGTCTCAGCTATTTTATCTTTCTGCTAGGAGGAACAGCATTGTATAAATAAAATTATTATTAATATTTATCTACAACTGTAGACATGCCCAAAAATTCTGCCAAAAAGTTGGTTATCAAAATGTATAAGTAATTACACATGAAATTGTTGTAAAGCAAATAAAAGCTAAGTGTTAACTGTTTGGCAGTTTACGTGGGAATTAAACTAAATTAAGCTGAACCTAAAATACATCAACAAAGAGATACCAGCTAATTAGAGGTTCCATCAGTCACCATCAATTATGATCATTCTTAATATATGCTGGGGAGGGAAGGCAGAAAGACTGCCAGAGATCTGTGTATCTTCCACTTTGCTTACTGGTGTCAAAAATGACAAAAAACGGGCAGCTCTGGGGCGATTCCTCCAAATGCAAAGATACAGAGCATTTAAATAATTATCTGACAACAAAACCTTAAGTTTGGATTTTCATAACTTCTTGAAACTCATGGGATGCAATCCCTTCTGACATGCAGACAGCTTGGTTTGGAATTCCCAATCCATGTTAACTTTTCTAGAAACATATTCAGAACCAGAACCTGGCAGGAATTTGTATCACACAACTTTCCTCAAAAATAAATAAATAAACAAACAAACAAACAAACAAACCAGATCCACCCATACAGAGGATCACTTCAAGATTTCAACTGTACTTCATGTCTGCACAGATCTCAGAGACGATGACACTGTTTTGTAACACTTTCCACGTACACTATTAAAATATTGTTAGGCATGAACATAAATTGCTACATCTGGGAATAGCATAATGTTTTATAAAAACCAATGACAAATACTAAAAGAATTGATTTTTTTTTTTTTAAAAAAGGAGAGGGAAGAGAGTATTTCTGGATTTCAAGAATGACAATTCTATAGCTTCAAGTTTAGGGTCACTGTGTTCCAATTCAATATCCTATATTGCAAACACACAACTAGTGTTCCTAAAATATAATTCAGAAAAAGATGAGTGTAAAAACCAGCTAAGCAAAACCTTGCAATGGCTAGTTAAATCACTAGTCATTGGAATATACACACATACAGTTTTAGAATGGCTAAGATAGTTGAAGCACTGATATTTACCTTGCTCACAGTGGTATACAGAAATTGCCATGGATTTATATCAGTGTAAACCAGAAACAAGAGCAACAGTGGTCCTGAAATTTCAAAAAACAAAGTATAATGCAAGAATTCAGATCCCAATGCTTCTGATTTTGATGCAGCAACTGAGCTAATTGCATTTAATCCACTTGCTACAGTAAACATCCACAGGACAAAACTGATATGCATATTTCTACAAGTGATGGATATGATGCCAAAGAGCTGTGTTTGGAGACATACATTTCCTTTCACAACTTCCAGGTGTGCTAGGACTGCAACTACCAGAATTCCTAGCCTGCCTGTCCAAAGATTTCTGGAAATTCTGCCCTCCTGATATATCAGGAGGGCAGCAGATAGGGGAAACTAAAACAGTTTTGCCTTATTATTGGATTCTAGCAAATACCACTGTAGCCATAGCAACCTGAACGCAGCATAAACTGATCCCCAATATTTTCAGTCTAGATCATACTGATAATCTCTGCATAGAAGGGGAAAAGACAAAATAAAAACCCACACTCAAGGAGGTCAGGATCTGATGCTAATCTGACAAACAATACAGCCTAACATCAAGGATGCATTATCACTTATTTTAATTTCTTCCCATCCAATCTCATATCTGATTAGCAGATAAAACTATATAGACAAAAATAGGACACTGGCATTTACTGTTAAAGTGCAGACCATCAAAACTACACAAGGATTCCCTTACTCTGCTTATCAGTTCAACATTCTTCCATGGAATACTACAAGCTCATTGTATTGCATTTTCATTTGTTCCCTCAAAGTGCAAAAAGAAAAAAAAATTAAAAAGGAATCTTGTCCATAAGAAAAACACAAGCCTAAAAGGTTTCAGAGTCCTTCCAACATTTTATAATTGAAAATCTGAAATCCTTCATAAAGAGTTGTCTTCAGGATTAAGCGGATCCAAACTCTGACATCCACTTCTCGTACTTCTCCAGATCTGCGGCTGAAACTGACTTGGAGATTTTCTTCAGAGCCAAGTCAAAGTCCCCTTTGGTGACAGGCATCTGAAGCTCTTCTTTAGAGAGAGCACGGATCTCTTCTGGTGACAAGCCGTTAATGCGGCGCCTCATCGCCATCAATGAGGCATCCCTAATAGCAAAAGAAAGTATATAAACACTACATATTAGTAAGGATATATAACAGTAAGGCTGAAATCACCATTTTACTTATTCATGACAGTTTTTTGCATTGTCAGTAAGAATTCTATTAAATTTCATTTCTTGCATTTAAAATCAACAGCATAAAAACTTGCATTTGTTTACACATTTTCTTTAAAGCATGAATTCTTGTATGGCTTATCTCCTTAAATTTTGTAGTTATTTTCCAAGCCCAAAATAGGACTGCAAAATTTGAATAAGTGTACATCCTGAAAGCTAATTGTTCTAATTGGGATTTTAGTCCAAGTAGTTAATAAGGAACCAAATAGATTTCTATTTATAAGTTGCAAATTCCCAACAGAATAGGTAAAGCATTTATCCTGTCTATCTGCTTACCTCCACGTCCAATATACAATCAAAATATATGATTCTACATTAGACGTGTTCAAGTAGAGACTGGACAGCCATCTCCACAGCTGTGGGGGGGGGGGGGCAAGGGGTAGGGCAGGTGGAGGATTAGAGTCCATGGTCTAAATCAGAATTCTGGGAATTGAAGTTCACACATCTTAAAACTGCTGAAATCAAGAAACACTGGTCTAAATGGTCCCTTCCAACTCTATGATTTTATCATCAATCCCTCTTGACAAGGTTGGTTTAGTTGTCTTCAGGAGCTAAAGATGATACAACACAAAGGATGTTTTGATATGAAAATCCACCAACATATCTAGCAAATAGGCAGACGTAATGAAAGCTATACAGCAACTGTTCTGTAATAATGTATAGAAATGTTAAAGCAATTATTTAGATCACGAACTAAAAGGCAGTTTAAATTCTATCACCGGACTGATTCTCCATTACACTATGCAAAAAGATCATAATCTGGTTGGAAAATCAATTCAGTATACATAGTTGGATACAGAATATTAAAAGAAGCCTTCTGCACTTCCTTCTGGGCATCTTATCTTCCTCAGCAATTCTTTTACATCACAGAGCTGTTGCTAATACTGTATGTCAAAGAAAATGGCCAAAGATAATGCAAATTGGAGAAGGACACCTACCACAAGAACAAAACAGCACAAACCCCAGCTTTACATGTAAGCCAATCCATCAGATTACACTCCTTCAAACAGTTTTAGGCTTATTATGCTGCCCTAGAAGGTGTCTCTTTCTACTGCCACAGACACTGCCACTTGCCACTGGGGACTTTTCTTCTTTATAAAACTAGGCAGTGCTACAGACCAGTGTTCCTCAACCTTAGCAACTTTAAGATGCAAGCTAGCTGGGGAATTCTGGAAATTGAAGTACACACATCTTAAAGTTGCTCAGGTTGAGACACGCCGCTATAGACAGAATTAAAATTCAGCCAGGCAGCCTTGCCAGCACTGGAGACTTAGCAAATACTTGACCCACTCCTCAAATATATGCAAGCTAAATAGCAGAGTTGGCTAATCAAATATTGTGGCTGCTGTGACATCTGCCTGTTCACAAAATGACTGAGGATGGTGGGCATGACAAATCACTAAATATTCATCTATCAGAAGGCAAACTGATGAGATTTGCTCTCCATCTTCCCCTCTAGCACTTTCACCTAGATGTTCAATATCACCCAATTTTTTTTTCTGTGCATGTGGGCACATTTCCAAACAAGCACTGTTGAACAGCCACCCATTATTTTTTACTTCACAACAAAATGTTAGGCAGCCTAAATATATTCTTAGAAATAAAAATGCTGGCTAGAAATTAGCACTTTGCAATATGTCCATTTTATGTTTTCATTAAAAGAATCTGAAGAAAAATAATTAGATGGGGCAGGAAACTTTCTCCAGTGGTATCTTTTTGTCCCATATACTCCAGCTGGATGGGCACGCTTCAAGTGCCTTTTCTGAAGTAATGTCATCCAATGGGACCTAGAAAGCATGACTCTTCCACTGCAGCGCCTGCTGTCTGGAATGATCTCCTCTGATCCTGCTGACCTTTAAAATAACATTAAAAACATGACTCTTTCCTCTGAGGCTGACTGGAGTTCCCACTTGGAGGGGTGTAATGTATATTGTGGATTCCCAATCACCTATTAATTGTAATTGTTGTGATTTTAATTGTAATCTTGTTCACTATACTCTGCCCAGTTCTATTTCTTGTTCATTGCCCAGAGTCACAGTTGTTGAGATGGACAGCCATATAAATATTATAAATCAATCAATCAATCAATCAATCAATCAAAAAAGGTGCCTGGGGAACCATAATTTGAAGTGGAATTCTAGGGACCAAGTTGAAAGCTCCTAACCCAAAGACACCTTCCCATGGAAAACAAAGCACTGGCTCAGCTATATGGTGTCATATTGGGTCATTGCCCCATTATGTAACACTTTCTCAGGAAAACTACACTGTCAGCTTAGCCACAGGACATTCAGAAGGCCAATGAATGATGATAAGTTTGGAAAAAAATACTGGAAGGGAGCAGGCCTCTGGGAAAGCAAAAGAAAGTAACTCTCTAAAACGAAACTATGTTCATGGAATAACTGCCTCTTTGTCCCTTCAAGGCCCTACTGTCTTTGTAGACCTGTCCCATTACCTCATAGTTACACCCTAATGGCCTCACTAACCTAAGTAAGCACATGATATGTTATAGCCAAAAAAATGCCTAGCTGCTATATCAAATCACATTCTAATTTGCATAAGTCTATAAAGAGGGACTATAACTCCAGCCCTCTTTAGGGCAGTCTTTCACTCCACGCTGTCAGTGATCCAATTTGGCTTCCAGTGTAGTGCATCTTGGTCTCCAGTTTAAATGAAGCCCTTTGAGGAAAAATATTTCTTACTGCAATGGCCATTATTGGACATTATACTGCCCACCTGGTACTTAAGAGTACTTTTTTTTTAGATTTTTTATCCCAACTTTGTTTATAAATAACTCAAGGCAGAGAACATACCTAATACTCCTTCCTCCTCCTATTTTCCCCACAACAACAACCCTATGAGGTGAGTTGGGCTAAGAGAGAGTAACTGACCCAAAGCCACCCAGCAGGTATTATTACCACCCAGTATTAGAAATACAATGAACATAAATGCAAGAAATATATAGATGACAGAATATCTGTAGCAGGAAACAAGGCCTTTTTCACTAGAGGTGCATGATGTTAGGAAATCTTCTCCTGAGGCAAATGCTGGAAGTGAATTAAGACCAAGGACTTTAATGGGGATTATCGTTACTCAGTATTGTACTTGTCACCCATGTATGAACCCTGAAAAAAATATGCCATATCTCCAGTGAACTCCATTTGCTAGCCACAAACATACTACTTGACAAAATGTTAATCTCAACAATTTCAATGACTTTGAGAAGCCATTTTATAATTCAGAACATGGAAACAAACTCTTGTTAACAAGCTCATACCATTTTGGCTTTAGTCATAAAATATTCTGTTAATCTGACCATCCTTTCATTTTCAGCCTTGAGAAGGTTTAACAGTAAAAACTGAGTTAACCTGTTACTCTTCCACCTGTTTTTGCAGTATGAATTCAGTATTTCACTAAATGAGTAATGAAGTAGTATCTGCAGAGGATTAAAGATAAATATTTCATTTATTTTTCAATTGTATCTAACCAATATTTTGGTGAGCTTTGTGTTTCCTCAGAAACTTCTTACAGATCCCTCAGTTAGTAGGGAAATACAGAGAAATACTGAATATACTTCACTGACAGTTCAGAATGAGCAAGAATAAGGCTTAGTAAGCTTGTTCAACATCCTTTGTGTAGAAAGAGAATATCCTAAAAAAATCCCAAAGATTTTCTGTACCACCTTGAGATTATATGAAAAAAAAAAAACTGGTTCTTCTGCAAAAAGTGAGATTGAAGGAATTTCCAGAAAAGTATGAAAAAATGTAAATTCTGAAAGATTCAGAGATCGGCAATGTTCTTGGAAAAGGGTGGTGTATATTCTAACCAGTCTAGACAGGAAAGCAGGATACCTGCAGACATTAGTGATATCAGCACCAGAATAGCCTTCAATCTTCTCAGCAATTTCTTCCAAACTAATGTCAGGATCCAGTTCGACTTCCCGAAGATTAATCTTAAGCAGCTCTACTCTGCCTTTTGCTGTAAAAATAAAGTCATCTGATTAGAGGAAACTGACAAACAAGTCAACATTTCTACCACATTTAAAGTTATAATTTGGTTTTCTCTGGAGGAAAAAAACTCTTAATCAAAGGAGCTCTGCAAGCAATTTTGTTAATGGCTCTCGAATACTCTTCCCTAAATTGGTGCTCTTTAGATGCAATGTTACTACAGAGGCCCCATAGGTTGCATGCTCTGAGAGTAAGTCCCAAATCCAATGTGAGTAGATTGGATGTGATGGTTATACCTTAAAACTAGGAAGTATATTTAACAATTTTTCAAGAAAAATAATAGGTAGCTTTGTGTATTCACCTAGGGTTATCTAAAAACAGATAGGTTCTTTTTTTCCCTTTATTTAAATTTATTAACAATTAACATTACAGTGGAGTATATATAGAGAAACAAAACCTTATTTAACCTTATAACCTTATTTATTTATTTATTTGATTTGTCCCCGCCCATCTCCCCTACAATTAGATTATCTAGGAACCTGGTACTGGGTAATAGACAATTGTTCTGCCTGTGTTGCACATAATTAATAAGTTTAAACCAGATGAAGTAAAAATAATCTTCTGTATTAGTATGATGGTCTTTTTTTTGGGGGGGGGGGTGTCAGTTTTTCCATTAAAGCTATTTTCCAGCATATTTGCCACCAGTTAAAAAAATTCAAACCCTTTCATGTTTTCCAGGATCTTGTTACTACCTTTCTGGCTATAATAAGAATAAGATCTATATAATAAGATATACAATAAGATATATAGAATAAAATAAATAATAATAATACATAATAAAATAATATAACATAATAAAATAACAATAAAATATATAATAAGGTATACAATAAGAAACAATCAACTTTGATACTGGTTATCTTCATCATAAAAGCATGATGCAATATAAAAGATTGAAGCAGTAAACATTTTCTAAATTTTGAAAATATTCAAAAGAAATGGTTTCTGAGTAACCAGTTCCTGATAAATATTTTCATGAAAAAGAAGTGCCTTAATTTTCACTGACAATATATTCATACATTCCATTTTTAGTCATGATGTTAATTCTTCTGAATTTATCAATCTAAAAATGTTTGTAATTAGCATCCTAATAAGATTTAATATTTGGAATTCCAAGGCTGCCTTCACTGACATTTTTACAGAGAATCTTTGAATTTATTCTTGCTTTTTTGCCCAATATGTATAAATTTATTAAACATTTTCTGCCATTTTTTTCAGGGATATATATGTATATGTTGAAGGGGAGGGTGTTTGAGAAAGATATAAAAATCGAGGAAGTAGTGACATTTTTTACTGCTCCTATTTAACCGACACTATAATTTTAATTTTGACCACTCTTTCAAGTAATGGTTTCAAGTTCAGTTGAAATAATTACAGGTAGTCCTCACTTAACAACCGTTAATTTAACAACAGTTTGAAGTTACGACGGCCTTGGAAAAAGTACTTTATGACCTGTACTCAGAGTTAGGGTTAGGGTTAACCCATCGCAAACCGTTGCATCACCCCCCAATGTCATGTGATCACAATTTGAGACCTTTTTATGACAGTTGTAAAGTGAATCATGTGGTGGTTAAGCGAATTCCAGCAAAAAATGTCCAATGGGGAAGCTGGATTTACTTAACGACCACATGATTCGCTTAACAACCATCGTAAAAATGGTTGTAAAATCAGGTCTGGTCACAAGTTGACTCACTTAATGACTGCTCTGCTAAACAACCAATTTTCCAGTCCCTATTGTGGCCTTTAAGTGAGAACTACCTGTAGTTCAGATTTTTAGGAATGGGAACCCCTATATATTTAAAACAGCATTTACAGTTTTTAATTCCTGATTTACATAAAAAGTTTTGCACTGTCATAGGTGTATTTACACACATATATTCTTAGAAAAATGAATACTTAAACCTGCTAATTTGCAAATATTGCAAAATATTAATAATTCTGGAAAATGTCTTAAGGGGACTTGATACAATCAATGCAAATCAGTGTAGTAACATACAGATACATGAATATATGAATATATTAGAATCATTTATCATATCAGGACGGATACAGAATTCCTCATCCCATCAACAGTAACAAATGTGAAATGGGTGTGGGGAAATTCAGAGTCCTCATGTGGGAAGTAATCTTAAGCACTGTAGTGAGACAATCCGTCTTCCAGTATAAAAAATATTAGAACTTTAAATGATGCAAGCTACAAATGTTCCAGTCCTAAAATGGTTGTTCTGAATGATTCATGTTTAGTACAACACACCTATATTCCAAAAGTTCTGCACCAGCTTCAGAATAAAATACTGTTTGTATTTAAGCTCAAGCAGTGGTGTTTTGAACATTGAGGGTTTTTTTTAATTAAGCGTCCAATGAATCAACAAAACATTGAAAATAAATCACAAAAGAACAGACATTAACATAGAAGAGTTACTATATAAAACCAAAAAACTGCATGGTCTGGGAGTGTTTATAAATATGCTCCTAATCATAAGGAAAGACTGAAGATGTTAATCAATCATGTTCCATATTGCTATCGACAAATGTAATCTATTATGAATTATTAGGAATTAATTTGGTAATATAACCTAAACACAGAGACAAAATAAATAAAACAATCTTTAATTAAGGTTTCTTCAAAACTCACTGCTGCTGTGTTAATATATCACCCAACGTTACTTCCCACATTTTAAAATTCCATTAATCCAGAGAAAATTGTATGCTAGCATGCCAAACTTTGCTACAGTATATCTGGCAGTCAACAACAAATATTTCTTGCAGCTTTTGTATGTCCCTGGAAAAATGGACAACAAAACTAAAATATCAATAATTATTAAGGACAGTGGGAATACTGCACACATTATTCCATAATATAACATAACTGCAAATGGTTTGCCTGTGTGAGCTTGTTTTAAAAAAATCAGTATAACTAGTAAAATTGCAGGGCCAAGACCAGATGAGAGGAGAAAGAATGGGTGGGTGAAGAAGAGGCAGCAATTATTTAAGCAGTTATGGTTAGAGATACTTGTGCTGGCCCTGTCATGGACTCATCTAGGTCAAACTGAGTTTTACTGACATTCAGAAACAATTCAGGATGGCCAGTCCCAAACATAAAACTGACAAAGATCATTATCCACTTTCTGCCTGCCTTTTGCTGTGTTTATTTTTAATTGCTAAGAAGTTAAGAGTTCGTGGATTATATGTTGTATATCCAATTTTAAAGAACTACCCTGGTAGAGAGCACAATGTCTATCTGTCACTGCTTCTATCTGACCAGGACCCTGACAGATCTTCCCAGGTTGTCTGATTTTGTGCTATCATTTGTTGTGTCCATCCTACTGATGGTTGAAGTTTAGCACAAATTTGATTGCCACTGCTATTTGTACTACAGTTACTACAGTAATATATTTCATGTAATTTTATTGCGTTTTTTGAAAGTTTTGTAACAATTACAGGTCTATGTATTTTATTGTTGTGCTTTCTGGCCCAAAGGCCGTAATAAAGGTTTGATTTGATATATGTTCTTGTGCTCCATGCTGCACCTTGTTTTGCAGGCATGTAACCATTAGGCAAATGCATGGTCTGTGCATTACGAAAGTCTTGTTAATAAAGCTATTGAGGTTTTCAGGCTGTAAGTTGTAAAATGCAGATTGTACACTTTTGTTGAACCTTGGGGTATGTGTGTGTGTGTGTGTCCTTGTTGATACTGTGCTTTCCAGCTGCATGTTAAATGTAAAGAATTTGTCTGCTTTGGTTTGTTAAACCCCTGTGGCAGGTTGCCAAATGACCAAGTGTATATTGTGTTGATAATCTGGAAGAGAAAAAAGCTTTAGCCCAGTAGTTAGAAAAGTGTGCTTTTCTTGCTGTTGTTCATGAGCTTTTCTAAAGTGAATTATTCTACGTGTTGCTCTTTGTTGGGTTCTATGGATATCTATGCTGGGAAACAAGTGTGCTTAGCCTGTGGTTTCTACTGTTTCCTGCAAGAATTTTAAAAATATATCCTTTAAAAAAAAAATCACCCTCTTGGTCATTTTTTCCTGTGGATCAGGAATTAGGCAGCAGTTAGATGGATTACCACCCTACCTACTTTTGTGACCCTAGGGTAAAAAAAAGGGAGCAATGCACTTATTTTAGCTTCTCACTATTCCCTACTTGAAACACTCTTAGAGGTGTTTTTTCATTAGAACCAATTGAAAGCATTTCAGTGGAATGTAAGGCTGTTTGCCCAAAGCTCGAAATGCTTTTTTTTATTAAATGCATATCCCTAGCAAGGAGGAAAAACAAAGGTTAAGAAAGTCTTCCTTTCCACCAAATTTCATTAAACCGCTGTCACTCTGTGTTCTTATTTAGAGCCAAGTGGAGAGAAGCAGGTAGCATACCACTCTAAATCAAGAGAAGAAAAGCTATACAAACCTAAGATGATACAGAATCTTGAAGTTAATAGTAGTTCTGACTGACAACCTGGAGAGTCATTCTACAATGAAGCTTCCTCAAGCAGGGGAACAAATCAGCCAACCACTCTATGAAGAGCTCAAAATCTAGTCATAAAGTTCAGGCAGGAGTTGATTTACAACATGGCAAGCTTGAAAGTGAAAATTAATGGCCCTGCTTTTCTGTGTTCAGCAATAGGCACACGGGAATGCACTGGCAATATTTCTTTAAAGATGTCTACAAGGCTCAATCTGTGCTCCTTTAAGGATTGCCTGTTAAACATTCAAAAAAGTTTACAAGTTCATTAAAAAGCTTGATCCCTCTCACTGGGTCTACACTGAAAGACTGCTGCAGCTTTTTTATTCTGCAATCTCCAGCAACTTTTTACTTTATTCCCAATGATCAGGAGAATTATTAATGCCTGAAAATCCAATGTTGCTGCATACATTTCAATGTGTTCTTTAACAGCTCCCAGAGGAAGTGTCAAATAACAAGTGTCAGACAAGCACATTTAAAAAGAAAACCCACCTGTTGGCAAAGGTATATAAATCCTTTTCTCCAGCCTCCTTCTCAAAGCCTCATCGATGTCCCAGGGAAAATTTGTAGCAGCAAGCACCATCACCATTCTTGAAGGATCATCATTCTCCAGAGCTCCACCTACACCTAAAGGAGCAATAATAGAGCTACAGTACATGGGTTTTCTATTGTTGTTCACTTTAATTTGAGGTTTTACATGCTCCATACTCTGAATCTTTGAAGAAAAGAGAAGTGACATCTTAGTTTCAGCAGCACCACATATTGTAGGGAAAAATGAACAATAAGAGACCCCACATATTTAGGAAGGGCAAAGAAATCTCAGGGCCAGTCCTAAACGCAGCAGGAAAGAAGAGACATAATATAATATCTATTTCTTTCAAAGCTTTATTAGCTCATGCACTGTGAATGAGATCCCTACATTTTCCATGCCTTTTCAAGCTGTTTTTTAATACCCTCTGGTTCCAGACATAACAAGGAAAATACATACACAGCCTAAGGGTGATGTATCTGAAATGCCTTGGATCTGAGAGAAGTTGGAGCAAAATCCACAGATTAAGTCCCACCACCACCACACCCCATTTGAAAACAACCCTACCAACTGCAGGCAAAGGAGCTGGCAGAAGATTTTCAACTGAAAGTTCTCCTTGGGTTTAACTGGCTATTGTTCTTACTCTCTAACTGCCAGGAGGGTGTTGTTTTGCACTATAAAGCCATTGGTATCGTTTTGTGGTCTAACATATGTTCAAAAAGGCATTGGATTCAAATGCACAGTTTTTGGAACAAAAAAGCCATCATGAATTATCATAGGATGTTAAAGCATCAATTAAAAAAGTAATATGGGGGCAAATGTCAGAATTTGTCTCAAAACCACGTTAAGAATCTTAACATTAGTTTTCAGCAAAATACAAGTAACTATGATTAGAAATGTGTGATTTCTAAAAAACAAGTATGAGCGTCAGGGCTCCCTGAGCAATTCTAATAGCTTTAGGAAACAGCACAAGAAAAAACAAAGATAAACATGACCATTACCCTTCCCCTTCTCCCCCACCTCCCACCTGATCTTCAGAGCAACCTCTTGAGCTTGTTAATTACAGAACAACAAAAAGGCACAGGAAAACTTAACCATAGACTTTCTGCATCATTTTCACTGTAGTCTATTTTATTGTGATGATTTTAATGCATATTTTATTATCATTTTTATAAAAATACTTTAGTAAAATAAACCAAATGGTAAAATGTATCTCATTTGTAATTTCTCTACAATTGTGTGGGTCTTCATTTTTCCAACTTCTCTCTGCCCTGATTTATTTACATTATTCTTATACCATCCAAGTGCCAGGTACTAACCAAACCTCACCCCGTATCTTTCTGACACTGTCCAGTACACTTAAAAGAACAATGGGCAACCTAGGGGTGGCATGTGAACTTTTTGGAGCTCCTGAAGGCCTTTCCACATTATGTCCTCAAATTTGTGTGTGTTGGGTGTGGGATGGACATAAACTCCTGATACCTGCTTGAGTTCCTAATATCAGAAAGGTGGCATGTAATTAAAAACTGAAATAACAATATCATAAGAGCTAAAATAAGTACAGGTAGTCCCTGGGTTATGACCACTCGTTCAGCAACCATTCAAAGTTACAATGGTGCTGAACGAGGGGGACTTCCGACCGGTTCTTGAAGTTCTGGCCATCACAGCATCCCCACGGTCATGTGATTGCGATTCGGGTGCTTGGTAACCAGCTTGCAGTTACAATGGTTGCAGTATCCTGCAGTCACATGATCGCCATTTGCAACCTTCCCTGCCAGCTTCCCACAAGCAAAGTCAATGGGGAAGCCAACAGGAGCTCCAAGTCACTCCTGCTCCTGCCACATTTTTGCCTGCCTGCCCACAGCACCTACTCACCTGCCCACACCCCATGGTGCCTGCCCACAGCTCCCGCCCACCCACCCATAGCTGTCACCCACTGGCCTTCTTGCCTGGGACTCCCGCCACTTCCCACGCTGTGGTCACGTGAGGTCCTCGCTTAACAACCCATGCAGTCCTAAGGTTATGATGGCTTTACAACCGCATCACTTAGTGACAGAAATTCCAGTCCCAATTGCCATCGTAACCCGAGGACTACCTGTATGTTAAACTTTTTAAAAAATCATGCCACAAAAAAGGGCAACATTTTCAGCCCCATCCCTTCAGGGAGCTCAACAATCCCTGCAGTTCTCAGAGTCCCCAAAGGTTGGCTTTTTAAAGGGGACCTCTGGGTGCAAAGATTGCCTGAACCAGGTTTAAAGAATGAGGATATGGAGCTTTTTCTTTAAAAAGTTACTTTTCAACTGCCTGCTCTCCTTTGATGAAGCTATCCTACAACAAACAGGAAGAAGACTCTCCAATGCAGGCAGAACAAACTCTATTTACCATCCATCTGAACCAGCAGTTCTGACTTGACTCGGCGGCTTGCCTCATGTTCATCCACAGTGCCTCTGCGACTACAGATAGAGTCTATTTCATCCATGAAAATGGTTGTAGGTGCATAAAACTTGGCCTTGAAACAAAGACAACCATTTCTTACATGACTTAGGGATTCATAAGTTTTTTATTTTATCATATGAAACATCCCACAGCATTACAGTCATATTTAACAAACAGACTGCCAACAAATTTTCTTAATAACCCTGTATATTTCTTGCTAAATCAAGGGCAGTTGTGAATAATTTTAAGGAATGTTCTATGGATGTACAAAAACAAATTACATATCAGGTTAAGGCATAGATATGCAGGAAATTGGTGATATTGTCTATTTAACCCATCATCCCCAAACCAATTCAATATGGACACTTATAATAGACTCACTGTAATGTACATTGAGTGCCCTGAGATCATTTTACAAAGAAAAGCAGCTAGCAAGAAATTATGCAAATAAGTAAGAATCTAATATCTGAGGGAATCAACAATACATACCATTTCAAACAGCAAACGAACTAACTTTTCAGACTCGCCTCGATATTTTGATGTGAGGGTGGAAGAAGACACATTGAAAAATGTAGTTCCACATTCTGTAGCAACAGCTTTTGCTAGCATGGTTTTACCAGTCCCAGGAGGGCCAACCATAAGCACTCCCTGAAATAAAAATCCAAACAACTGAAGAAACCACAAGCCTGGTGCAAGCATATAACAATGTAGACCAATTAAATTCATCTAGGCATAACTTAGATTGTGGATCCTCAAACTTAGGCCTTCTCAAACAATGATGTGATATGGCTTGACTATCTACAAATCCTGCATATCCAGGATCTCTTGGCGGCTTTCGATACCATTGACCATGGTATCCTTCTGGACCGACTGCAGGGATTGGGAGTGAAAGGCAGTGTTTTGCAGTGGTTCTCCTCCTTCCTCTGTGGTCGGTACCAGTTGGTGTTGGTGGGATGGGAGAAGTCCAGCCCTAGGCCACTATAATGTTGGACACCTCTACATGAAACTGCTGGATGGGGTCATCTGACAGCACGGGGTGCGACATCATCAGTACACAGATGATGCCCAGTGATGATACCCAGGTGATGCTGTCTCAGTGCTGATCCAGTGCCTAGAGGCTGTGAGGGTTCGGAGGGGGAGTTTCTTTTTAAGTGCAATTCAAGGTGCTGATTATCACTTTTAAAGCCCTACGTGGCACAGGGCCAGGTTATTTGAGGAACCACCTCTCTGAGGGTATCTGCCTGTCCCACTAGATTAGATAAAGTAGGCATGCTCCAGGTCCCTTCCCTCAAATGTTGCCCTCTAGTGGGACCTAGGAAGCATGCCTTTTTCATAGCACCCCTGCCCTGTGGAACACCCTTCTTTTTTAGAACTGGCAGGCCCTCCACCCTCTTAACCTTCCAGAAAGCTATTAAAAGCTGGCTTTCCCCCCAGGCTCTGAGATAGCAAGGTTAGAGCCCAAGGGACTGTATTGCTAGACAGATGCAGTTGTTGAACTGAGCGCCTGACTTTTCTTATTTCTGTTGTATTGTTTTTATTATTGTGTTTTTATTACAGAGTTGTGTCTCACAAGATGGGTGGCCATATAAATCTTTTTAAATAAACATTCTCACTTCTGGATCCTGATGAGGAACTTGCTTCCATTTGCCTTGTGAACAAAACCTAGATAATTAAACACTGGGCAAATGAATTTCTTTGATTATTACTACTCACAGAAGGAACTGCCTGCACATTTTCAATAATTTATTTATTTCATTTACAACACATCTTTCTGTAAAAAATTAGTGTTTCAGGTCATCTTCTCCAGCACTGCAAGCATTTTTACACTGATTGCCTGTTATATATTTAATGACCAAGCACAGTACTCTTTACCTTGTGATGCAAGAACTGGATGTGCTAGAAAAGACAATGTGAGTCTGAACCCTTGCGATGGGTGAGAGAGCTGCATCATTTGTCCTGGCAGTTTCTAAATTTTACAGAGCTCTTTCTTCAGAGGCACAACTATATGCACCTTATAATTTTAAAAGAAATGTCAACTAAAATCCCACTTCTTGTACTGGCTGCCTTGTTGCCATGTAGGATCCCTACTCAGGCTCTTGGATTCAATCCCAGGTCTAGTGTTGAAGTTCCATCACCTTTGGGTGTTGGATGACTTTAATCTCCATGCACTGGGGCTAGAACTGGAGCAGCTGGGATTTCATGGCCTCCACCCATGAAGATAGACTAACCATGGGTAATCTTTGGCTACCCAGGCAGTTATAATTTAGAGCTCACATTTGCCTCAGAGCACTTGTTATATTACCTTGATATGGTTGGCATCTCTTTTAGCCCGCTGGTATGGTTAAATAATTTCCTGGTTTAGATAAGACTGTCACCCAGGTCCCTTGTAGGGTGAACAGACTGATTAAGATGGTCCACACCAGGCATATTATGGAAATGGATGGATTCAACAAGTGCTCGAGGGATTTCCCAGCAATCTAGTCAGTTATTCTGATGAATGACTGGTGAGCTGCCTGTAACAGGAGATGATCTAGGCTCCTGATGTGATTGCTCCCAACCAGCCCTGACTCTTGGTTTGAATTTTCATGGGCAGGGTCTGTTGTAGAGACCGGGGAGTGGGGGGACATCTTGCAATATTATTTCAGATTCCTTTGGGGCTATGAATTCTGATGAAATGTAGAGGGTGCAGTCTTCCATGTCCTCTGCCATTTACAAACTAGATCTATACCTTAACTGACTCCTTCAGGGCAGTGTGACTAGCTAACTGCAATAGTTTCCATTCCTGAATTACAATAAAGATGCAGCTCCTAACTGTGTTGTTCAAGTCTCTGGGACAATTCTGCCTAGTTTATGCCTGCCTTGGGGAGCTTCACTATTATATGTTTTAAATGACACGTCCCCAGCACAGTACCAGTGTGCCTAGCAATATTTCCTTAGTTCTTACCAGACCCCACAGGTCATCTGATTTTACTGTTTTGTTTAGACTTCTTTTAGACAGCTGGTGGTTGCCAAAAAAAGAGTAACAGAGAATATCTTGGGAGGAAGATTTTTCTTTTGCTAAATGTGTGCTTTATGAAGAAATCCACCACAGTAGCCATTTTGTGAGGGTGCCCACAGAATTTTTCAAAATTCCATGTATATCCATTGGTTCAGAAAGGTTAGAACTCATGATTTAAACTTCTTTTCTTCTTTTGCCCCCAACTTATAAAGGAATTTAGAATTTACCTTGGAGAAGGTATGAAAGAGACATTGATGGGGGAAGGAAGGAAGAAGCTATTAAGGAAGACTGGGAAAAGAGATTGCACAGTCCAGAGACTGAAATAAGTGTGAGAAAGAAACTCAAAATAATCCCACCTTGATTTTGGTTATATGAGATGGGACAGAGAGAAATTTGGACAGGCTTTCAAAATTCAATATTATACCCTACAACAATAGAGTAGCTTTTCTGGAATCCCTGAGGGTGTCTGTTTCTTGACATGGTCGATCTCAAAGAGCTAATTCCATCTGTCCTTCAGCCTGGACCTGCTGCTCTAACTATAATCCTTAAAGTTTCCCTCTTCTAACATTACAAGGTAAATTTTTCATCTTGGTCTGTTATATAATATGGCTCATGAATGCTTAGAATTAACATTTAATGATCATCCTTTATCTTTTTTTTTCATTCACACTGTTCATCAGCGCATACTTAGAACTGTTGAAAAGTCACATATAATTCATAAAGCAAAGGTTAACCACTTCTGTGTAAAACCAGGTTCTTAATTACAGAACATTACATTATTTCATAAAAGGAAAGCAATAAATAAAGACACCACACACTTATCAGTTTTGCTGCTGTTACTGACATCACAATGAACTTTGCATCATTATCAACTTACACATTTTCACAATAAAAGACCTAGTTAAAACTAAAACAAAGTTTACAAAATATGTACTTTCTTAAGGAGAAAAATATTTCAAAAGAATGATACAAAGAAAACTTATAAAAATAAATAAAACAAAATGCAATTATTCAAAAATCATGTCCCTTCACAATACTTTGGATTCTCTCCAAGAATCTCCTAAATTAGCATCCTTCACAACAAGCAAAAGTTAATCACCAATGCTATCTCTACCATGGAACCCAGCTATATCAGGACTTTGCCAAGACAAGGCAACACACCTTTTCTACAGAGCTTGCCTCCTGGAAGAAAAAGAAGGGGGAAAAAATATCCAAGCATCTATAGGCATCCATTCACTATAATGGGAAGGTTCCACAGACCTACCACAACAATGTGAATATGTCCAGCTACATGCTTAGCCAAGCTGAAGAGTCCATTCTTGCACAAGGCTTATTAACTCATAAAAAATACAAATCTGTGCAGTCATTGAAACATTTTTTCTCCACTTGAGACATAAGGAATACTTTCAAGACAAGAAACAAGACATAGATATATGGTCACTATCAACCCAACACATCCTGGAAAAACACACAACTGCAGATCGCCTCAAATGCCAAATGCATTTAAAAACACACACACACACACACACAGACACAGATGTGGTTTTTTCTACAATGAAAGTTTTCACCAATGAACTCAACCACAAACTTAAAAATCTCAGCAGAGCAGAACAAGATACCATCCAAGGCCTCAAGTACAATAACATCATAATCAAACAAACTAACAAAGAAGGAGCAGTGGTCATTATGTAGCATTCCCAACTACATAAGAGATATTGCAGACTAACAACACCATTTTAGCTACCATGGATGTTGAGATACTATATGCTAACATCCCCCACAAAGACTTCAAGCCATCAAGAACATCATAATTCATGTCAACACAGCATGCTTTGCTACCAAACTGTGTGACTTTGTACTCACCCATAACTACTTCACCTTTGGCATAACATCTAACTGAAGATTAGTGGCACATGCATGGCTCCCAGATATGCAAACATCTTCATGGCTACCTAGAACAACACTTTCTCAACTGTTATTCCCCAAACCACTCCTTTATTTGAAATTCCTTGATGACATATTAATCTTCTAGACCTATGAAAATGAGTATCCTGTTAAATTTCTTCATGATTTCAACAACTTCCATCCCACCATTGGCTTCAGCCTCAATCTGTCTATAGAGCAAGCCCACTTCCATGACGTCATGGTAAAACTACAAAATGGGCACATAAACACCATGTTATACAAGAAACCTACAGATTGCTATACATTCTGCATGCTTCCATCTTCCATCCAGAATACACCACCAAATCTGTCATCTATAACTAGATTCTACACTTTGCAACCACATTTGTTTTGAGTCAAAACAGGAAAAAGCCCCAGCAAACTCCTACCTATTTAATCTTAAATGGAGGTAAGTTGTGTTTGCTCAAATTTAGCCAACTAACCCTCATAGGCTGATCTAACTAGAGGCAGAATGGATTAGTTTACAGGTCAGTTGTGTGTGTATTCTGGTATATCAGGGATCTCTAGAAGCTTCGACTGCTGGAGATACCCATTACAGAATCAGATAATAAAAGCAGTAATTAAAAAAGGCTGAAAATTAGATCGGCAGGAATCTGAGAAATGAATGGTAGGGATGTTTGGACCATGTTTCACCAACATTCTCCAAAATAAAAGGTTTCCAATAAAGCAATAATTCAATCTAAAATTAAAACATAATTCTTTTGGGGCAGGGAATGACCAGCCACAGAATTAAAGCTCTCAAAAAGGTTTTCCTAAGAAAATTACTAACTGATAATGACCATAGCCCCAACCATATTCATTTCAACAGATAGTGAACCTGTTCCAAATAAAAACATTTGAGCTATAAAATGCCCCATAATTTCAAAAACCTCTATAAAGTTGTAATTCCCAAATAAAATCAAACATGAGCAATTTTATTAGTAAAAAAGCTTGCAAATTCATCTGCAGTAAAGATATCTCATATTTTAGAAATGGTGTGGGGGAAGGGTATTAGGACATTTATTACTTGGAATAAATCCACTGGATGAGATTTGCTAGGTAAATGGCAATGGAGAAACTGTTAATGCTGTCATAGCACCAAGCCTAATCTGATGCTATCTTAGAAACAGCCATACTGGTGACCTTACCACATGAGCTTGGGGCTACAAGGGCCTTCACACAGCTCCATTATGTGTAGTAATTAAGACTTCTTCTGGAGCAGGAGCTGTCCTGAAAGTCATGCATGCTTTAGTCACCTCTTGCTTAGATTTGTACAGGCACTTTATTTGGGCTATTCTTAAAGAACATTTGGAAGCTACAGATGGTTCAGAATACAGCAGCTTGAGTAGTCATGGGCACATCTTAATTCAGTCATATAATCCCACTACTTTGTGAGTTACACTGATTACTGATTGGCTTTTAGATGCAATTCAAGGTTCTGGGTGGCACCTAAAACATAGCTGTTCCAGCAGGCCTTGGGGATTGGGATGTTTTAATGTTGCTCCCTCTGGCTTTGGGCTATTTGTTCAGGGTAACTGATGTTCCCAGTGTTTATATCTATAGACATATTTTGATTTTTGTATTGTAATTTGTACCTGATTTACAGAGGACGAGTATGTATGATGCTCAGAGACATCAGCAACTGGAGTACATAAGCACAGTAAATGAATAAACAAACAAAATTCTAGCCTTATGTGGAGAAATACTGTGACAGGAAGAACAGCAGCTTCAAACAGATCTTCTAAGATGGTTTAGTATCATCTGATCATACCCAATGAGCAGATTCAATTCTTTAAACCAACATAGAATATTTCATTTCCTTTCTTTAAACTAATACAAAAGATCACATTTAATATGCACCCCAAATTGGTATAGATTTACTGCAAGAGGAAATATTTGAATATATACTACAATATTATGCATGAGTATATATTCATAGTGACAACACACACATAAATAGTAGCTAGAGGTTTCTTACCTTCCAAGGTCGCCTGATTCCTTTGAAAAAATCTGGCATCCATAGTGGAAGAACAACTGCTTCCCTTAATAATTTTTTGGCTTCTTCTAAATCTGCTATATCATCCCTGTAGAAAATAAATTCAGATTTAGAAGGATAATTTACAAAACATTTTTTTCAACAACAAATATATAAATAAATGTTAAGTGCTTGCATTTCATTGATAAATATATATAATGACAAGTTGTTACACAGGATGCTAGTACAATCCAGTGTCCTGAAAAATGACCTTCCATTTAAAAGGCACGAGGAAAATGGCTTGCAGCTAATCGCAGAACAGAGTGTTCAGTTTAAAAATAGGTTTCTTGAAAACATGATTATCAAGGCAACACCTAAAAAGCTTTTCAGCATTGTTGCACATTTTAATGAGTGTCTGTAATGAGCCTTTTGCTCATGGTACTATTTTGAAATGAAGTGTGCTTGGTAAGCTAAATAGCACACACAATTAGCTCTAGAAGCTTTTCTGCTGCAACAGAACTGGAATGAACAACTCCAGTCTGATAGGGTATGTGACTGCCATCTGGACTAGCTTCATGTCTGCTTTCAACAGTCTGGATTTGGCAACAGCCTCCAGACTCTAGAGGACAACATGGCATGAGACTCAAAGCTGGCCCATCCACTGAGTGCTTGAAACACTTATCTCAAATATCTCCTTAGTCTTTCAATAATTACCTATGTTTTAGTCATAGCAGTTATTTTAGACAAGGACAGGAAAGTAGCTATAGCTGCAGCCAGGGATCCAATAAATGAGTAAATTGGCAATGGTTTTGCAGATTAGAGACAATTAAGATGATACTGTTATTTTAGGGGCAGGCAGACTGAATAGGAAGAAAAGCTGGATCACATACAGAATGTTCAAATGACAGAATTGCTACTTTTCAGTGAGCTTCTAAAAAAATATAAAGCCCAGCACTGTGTGATCTTCAGAGAAAATGAATAATATGGGAAATGATGATGAAAGATAATGATTTTAGGTCTTCATCTTATTACATACCTTACCTGCTAACTTAGATAACATCACAATGGCTGTAAGAATTTGCAGACAATGTTTCCAGAGACCTCAGTACTGCCTTAGCAGCTAAAACAACTTGAAAATTGAAGACATTTCTGGGAATGTTATTTGAGATATTTTCAACTCTTTTCCAACTCCAAAGTTCTATGATCCCATCTAGACTTAACAGTAATTATTATGTTGTTATGGGTGCCTTGTGAAGAGCTATAATGCTTCAAGACAAAAGTAACTCCATATGGCATCTGTAACATGCAGATTTCTCCAAGTAGATTTTTATGGCTGTATAAACAGCTTATAACATCATAATCTCTCATAAAACAATATGTAATAATACATTTAAAATATAATTTAACATCATCACACTTTTATGTAATGATATAGAGTCGCTATTGATAAATATCAGTAGGATATTTTCCAAATCTAAAAATTCTAGTATACATGCTTCTCTTATTTAGAAGACAAGATTCTCAGGATAACATGCTTTCAACATACAAACTACTCAAAGCATTTTAGCTGATAAAAGGCTATGCCAATTTGATCTTCTTTTGACAAGGTGTGCTGTGACTTAGGACTCCTAGATTATTTTAAATATCATGGATCTATGAAAAATCGGCATATCCTTTTCAGACAAGATAAGTGCTGCAAAGATATCCAAAGTGCTCAAAATAACCCTAGATGTGTAATAAATAGTTGTGATTATGTATTATACTCTCAACTGATTGTTTTGCATTTGGACTAGTCCATCAAGACTTACAAAACCATTAACCTTTAATGTGCAACAAACTTCTCAGTTTTTCTTAATACTAGTTGTTACTACAAAATAACCACAATAATTGTCCACATGTCAACATCTGCTGGATATGTATCCACAATAAATATTAGTATCTCTCATTTTACAAAAGAAGCACTATACCAATGAATACTGAGATTTCTTGACACAATATCTCTCTCAAGAGCTTCAACCAGGTCTTTATCATATCCTGTCCCATCAAATTTCTGAATTTCACTGTCACCACCACCATCCTGGGGGATCTTCTTTCCCTGGATAAAGAAGTTAGAAGCAAACAAACAAACAAAATACAACATATAAATTATACATCTATATTTCTTTTTCTTCTCTTAAACAATTACCTGGGTGCTATTCAGATAAACTCGAGGAATTGTAGTTCTGGGATGAGGGAACCAAGACTAGTAACCAGCTATCATAAATACCAAGGATTTCTAATGTTATCTTTCATGAGATATGGAAATTTGAAAGGAGATCTGAAGGGCATGTGAGCATTATGGGTAGGACAAAATAAGCAGCACTCTGGAGCCACTTCTGAGCTGTTTGGATGTACCCAGCTTAATTAAAACAGAACAGAACAGAATTATTTTCTGAGTAATTCTCCTTTTTCTTCTGAGGGCTTCCCTTGAGTATAGTTTCAAAAAATAAATGCCTGCCATTTGCAAGACCAAATCCACCCAACACTGGCACATGCATTACTATTTAAGATCAAGATCTAGTCTTTCTTTCTTTATAAGATATATTAGCTACCCTATAGCCAAAATTCATAGAGCATTGTATAATAAAATAATTCAATAAAATCCAAAATCCATATGTAGTCAAAAAACAAAATCAGGTAAAAGCAGAAGCAGCTAAACAACGCCTTTTTAGAGGGAGGGAGGGAGTTTTCTATTTCACTTGTTTCTGGACTATTTCTAAATTAAACTTAGATAATATATTGGGGTGATTGATAGGGTGGTAGCTAAGTGAGAAAGAGCCCTGTCTGCTATACCATCTAAATGCAGGGCTAAGAGTGCAGATGCTTCTCGGCCTGCCCTTTCTGGGAGCACAGACCAGATTTCTTCTCAGCCTGGAGCCCCTGGTCTTAGCATCTGTGATGAACCAGTGAACATCTCAGCTTTGTACATGTCTGCCTGTGCCTGGCTGAAACAGGCAAGCTGCTGCCCTAATTCCAGCAGTTGCTCTCCTGGTATGTGTGCACTGAGGGTGGTGCTTTCTGTTGTTCTGGACTACAGTCAAACTGGCACCCTTCCTTTCCTTCCCTCCTTGTCTGTCAGCCCCTCTGTCTAGTTTGCTCTCACCTCATGTTACTATCACAAAAAATTGGCCGAGAGCAATGCCTCCTTCTGTTGGCCTATATCTCACCAGTCAACAAGCCCTGTGGGGGTTATTCTTTCCTCTAAGTATTCTTGTGAGCCACAGAAAATGAGTTTGAAACCTCTGCTCTAGAGCCTTACCTTTTCATCCTTCCCTTTTGCTCTAGATTCCCTCTCTCGACTACTGGCAGGTTTTTCATTTTTTGATATTGGTTGAGCTCTGCCCACAGGTCCCCGCTGTAATCCTGGCAATTCTCTCCGCAGAGGTTTCACTTCTCGATTGGGTCGTTTTATCTGAGGTGGGACTCTATGTCACGTAAAAGAAATACACAAGAAACAAGAGCAAGATTATTTCCATCTTGTGTTCCTACTCAATTTCAGTCTTCCCAACATGGTGTCCTCCAGATACATAGGTACAACACCCAGAATTCCCAAGCAGCATAGCCATTACTGAAACCTCTGGTGAACTAAAGTCTACACATTTGGAAGGTCTCAAGACTTAGGAAAGCTGCTCAATTCTGGGGGAAAGCTAATGTTCAAACTGCATATGTTGATCTCTGTGGAGCCAATGTATGACTATGCTTTGGGGCAGAGGGTGGAATTACACTTCCTCATAGCTACACAGTGCTTTGTATCTGCACAATACCTTTCATCCCCTTTCAGTGATGTGCAGATAATGATGAAGATGATAGAAATTATATGAAGGCACTTAAAAACCACACACATACTCCACAAAATGGCAATAGACTTGCAGGAACTAGGAAATTGAGGGAGTTGTGGAAACAGAGCCAGATGCTAGAAAAAAGTAAAATGATGAAAAAAATCAGGGTGAGGAGTTAGCAACACAGTCTGGTCACAACAGGTGCAAGAAAGAATCAGAATCAGAAGCTCAATTAGGCATTGTACCAAACCATAATTAAGGAAACTTAGCTACAGTTCTGTGTGAAGTCCAAATTAAATTAAGGTTTTCAACAGGCCAGCATACTAGAATCTAGGAACTATGGTTAGAAGTGGTTTTGAAAATAACAGTACTTTGGTAAAATGTCTTAGCTGAAAATCTGTAATTATAACTGTAGTTCCTCTTTCAGAGACCATTGCATCATACTAATGGCAACAGTCAGCAGGAAAAAAAAAAACCAGACCTAAATGTTATATTTGTAATGCAACCTAGTATATCAGTTCTGAATAATAGTTCAAACGTTTGATGTGATACCACAGGCAACACTCAGATTTTTAAAAGTGAGGAGGAGGAGTAAGGCAAAATGGCTCTTTTCTCAGTCATTATACTATTTTCTCTCTCAAACTGTAGTTGCTAGAGCCAGCAAGTCAACATGCCATCCTATTTAAATCCAATTACCTGTGCTCAGCTGGAACAGGAGGCGGCCAAACAGTTGGATCTCTAAAATGTTCATCTTGATAAGATACAGGAATATCTGCAGGCTTGTCTATTTTAAAACTCTCTAAAGTGTTGACAATGCTCTTTACTTGTTCAAATTCTTCTAATAATTCTTGCCGAATCTGAAAAACAAATTAATGTTAAGTTGCTAGATATTACAGCACAGAGTTTAAAGCAGAGCAGATAGAACTGCTATGTCAGTACGAACCAAGAGCCAATTTGTAGGGGAACTGTGGATTTGGTATTCTTTGCACAAAGCAAACTAAACTGGGTAAAAGTCTCTGTACACACAAGGGCTGCAACAGTCTAGGATTTGCACCATACCTGTGTGTTATACACCTCATATGAACATCCAGATAGGACTGCCTGTTCACTTACTTGCTCTTTCTAGCCAGCAGAGCTGAAGTGTTTAGAATATAAAGCGAATTTTACAATTCTGCTAGATGAAACACTTCCCTTAATTTTCAATTAGCAACACAACTCACCAGGCCCCTGCTATGTACCCCAGAAGCCCCACCTCCCTCACCAGTTTTGCTCCCCTTTGCCAGCAGAAGATCAAAATTGCCACAGCACTGCTGCCAATCACAGTAGAACAATGAGTTTCTCCCTCTTCACCAGTAGGGGAAAAATGAGCCTATAACTTTATTCTTATTTTTGAGCAAAAGTTCTAGAAATGCCTTTGCTTCACTGTCAATGCTGGCAAAGTACAGCAGAAAAGAAGATTCTTATAAAGTTATCATTCATCAAACTTATTTCAAGGAAAAAGAGATTCAGTTACAAAGATCTCAGCTGGATCTTTTCATTGTAGTGCCCAATTTATTGCTAAGTGCTATAGAACTTAGCTCTCTTCCTTACACCATTTGAGGGATGGAAAGGTGGCTAACCATTTTCCTGAATATTCAGATGTTCTAAGCTAATAATGGGCAAAGTGTTACTTGCTTTCTCAGGTTCCAAGAAGCCTATAAGAGAGGGGCTGTTTGTGTAAAAAACTGAAGAGTGTATAAATATATGCCTATGCATTTGTGACAGAGTACATTTTTGTATTTCCATGTATATTAACATGTGGGAAGGTTAGTTATAGGACTTACAGGAAATGTGCATTCGTTTGTTGAGTTCAGTGGCAGGTGTGCCTATCCTCCATGCCCCCCAGATCCATAAGCATGATTTGATGTCAATTGCATGAAAAGACTACCTATCCCTGCCTGAAGCCTTTAATTCTGACTTCTAAGCAAAGCAATTTTAATCAAAGCAATCAATTACATTTTCTCTTACTTACATTCGCCTCTTGTAAACCCTCCTTCATTCTGCCATTTAGATCTCAACTTTACTGGATTTACATTTAAAGGTATAAATGTAAATGGAGAATATATTTTCTTTCAAGTCCAGAAAAAATCATTGCATCCTTGTTTTCCCAAACCATTTTGGGTCAACTATTAGAATTAGCATTCACTGGATTTGGGCGGCTAATAAATCAAAATAAATAAATAAAAAAAGTTTCCAAAAAGGATTAAAGACCTGGCTCTGCCAGCATGCATGGGGCAACATGGGCTCTAACCGTTCCTGGGGGTAGTTAGTGCCATGATGACACTCCCTGAGTTATTTGCCAACTCTCCATCTTTCTTGGAAGCTATTTATTATTAGGATTGTTTTTATATTGTATTTTAATGAATTTTATCTCTGCTGTAAACTGCCCAGAGTCGTTTCAACGAGATAGACAGCGACAAATTTGATATATAAAATAAATAAAAATAAATAAAAAGTTCAGTAGATAGAAATCTCAGAATACATTTGTTCCAGGGTTTGGATGAAACAAAATCCAGAGGAATCCTGCATGATTTCATGGGGCAGGTGATAGTCTTCTGGCAGCAGCCTGGACTGGAACTGATTAATCCCAAGAACAAGTATGATTTCAAATTAATAAAAATCATTAAGGAGGTTAACATAACAAAAATTCTGATGAGTACCCAACTTTCAAATCAGAAACCTATATATGGGCGATATGGAGTAGGAAGAGCTCTTCTTTCTCATGTGCTTTATGTATAAAGGAGAAGAGGCTTGTCTCTTTGGTGAAGGAGTGGCAGCCTGCACTTATTGGCTGTGTGGAAATGGCTGCCTGACTTATAAACCTGAGAACCAGTTTTACAGCAAGCGGGCTGATGTGCATCATCATCTCTCTCCCTTTTCTCAGCCGCTTCCGGAGCAGAGTATCCTACCAGTTTGCCAATCCTCTGGTCTTCCCAATGCCTTCCCTTCCCTTCCCTTCCATCAGCCACCGCCAAGGCCCCTGATAAGTGTATTCCACTGGCCCACCTGCTCCCAATATGCCGAGTGCCTTCTCTTCTCTCCCTTCCCTCAGCCGCTGCTACTGCTGCGACCACTGATGTCAGAGCATAGTTGTCAGACCTTTGCTAGCTGCCTGAATTGAGTGATTTCCCCCCAAACACAAATCTCCCAAAGTTTTATTTGCAAGCTTTATTAAGATGAAAGCAGTAGTGATACAAGAATTCCAACAAGTGAATTATTTTCAATACAGAGCCAATATCTCTGCATACATTAGGACAAAGACTCCCTATGTCATTTTTTCCTCACAGCACGACTGTGCACCGGGGAGGAGACATGTCTCTTCTGCAGCTCTGAATTATTTATACAACAAAGCTGCTAATAAATAAATTGAATAAATCTGAGAACCAGCTCCCTCCCTGCAAAAAAAAAAAAAAAAATCAGTAAAATAAAAGCCTCCTTCTTCCCTTATCTAAGAGAGTCTGAAGGAAGAAAAATAAAAATCAATCAATACATTATAGGTTGGAAAAAATGGAATGAATAGAACAGAATGAACTTTTAACAGAGAAAAATGTAATATTATCCACTCGGAAAATAAAACTGAAATGCATTTATATACAATGGGGAATATCTACCTTAATAATAAAAAAGATTTTGGAATCATGGTTGACTAAAAATGGAACATGAGTCAGCAGTACAATATGGTGCAAAAAACAAACAAACCCAAAAACAAGAAGGAAATACAATTTTGGCTGCATCAACCAGAGTATTGTTGCTAGTCAAGATGAGCAATAATTTGAATTTATTCTACTTTGGTCAGACCCCATATCAAATACTGTATCCTGTTCTGGCACCACACATTAAGGATTCAGAAAAGGACAGTGAGGATGAAGAGGAGATGAGACCTAAGTCCTATGAAGAGAAATTGAAGGAATTGAGATTCTTTAGCTTTGAGAAAACAGAGGGAAGATATTATAGTACTTGAAATACCTGAAAGAAGGACACACAGAATAATGTTAAGTTACAAGTAAGAGGACTCTGATGGATTTCTTAGGAAAATCTTTCTAACAATAGGAGGAGTTTAACAGTTTAATTACCCAGAGAAATGCTGGATTCCCTTCCCATGATGTATTTAAGCAGAAGTTAGACAATTATCTCTTTCATATGCTTTAATTTAGATTCCTGCAATGAGCAAGGGCTTGGATTTAGTGGCTTTGAAACTCTATACTGTAATTATATTATTCCATAGTAGCCTATTTATCATAATTCTAGAATTGTTCTTTATTAAGCAGCATGATTAAAAAGTACTGTTGTAATGTGTTATTTATTAAGTGAATCCATATGATACAGCCTTATCCACCGCCTTTCATGATTAAAAATTACCTGCTATTAAGATGTTCAACACTTGTTTTTAAAAACATCAAAGGATTCCATACAAAAAACTGATGGGCTTGATCAATTGGAAACATCTTGAAATTGTTATATTGTTTCATATTATGAATGATCTAATAAATAATTGTTTATAGGAGTTTTAGCAAGTTGTTTAGCACTTGTTTTTGCATTGTACTTGCCTACTTCTTACAGCAAAGCTTATCATCCGTGATGCAATGAAGGGTTTTATCAGCCGGCTTGTCACAGAGCCTGTCGCTGATTTATTGTTGAAAGGCAGTGACTGGTTGCCCAAGGTCACTCACTGTCTTCCATGCCTAATGGAGCACTAGAACCTGGGTGTCTGCTCTACAGGTGAAACTCGAAAAATTAGAATATCGTGCAAATGTTCATTTATGTCAGTATGGCAACTCAAAAGGTGAAACCAATATATGAGATAGACACATTACATGCAAAGTGAGATATGTCAAGCCTTACTTTGCTATAAATGTGATGATTAGGGCATACAGCTTATGAAAACCCCAAATTCACAATCTCAGAAAATTAGAATATTACATGACATCAATAACACAAGGATTGGAAATAGAACAATATCGGACCTCTGCAAAGTATAAGCATGCATATGTACTCAGTACTTGGTTTGGGCCCCTTTTGCAGCAATGACTGCCGCAATGCGGCATGGCATGGATGCTATCAGCCTGTGGCACTGCTGAGGTGTTATGGAAGACCAGGATGCTTCAATAGCGGCCTTCAGCTCCGCTGCATTGTTCGGTCTCATGTCCCTCATCTTTCTCTTGGCAATGCCCATAGATTCTCTATGGGGTTCAGGTCAGGCGAGTTTGCTGGCCAATCAAGCACAGTAATCCCATCGTCATTGAACCAGGTTTTGGTACTTTTGGCAGTGTGGGCAGATGCCAAGTCCTGCTGGAAAATGAAGTCAGCATCCCCATAAAGCTCGTCTGCGGAAGGAAGCATGAAGTGCTCCAAAATCTCCTGGTAGACGTTTGCGTTGACCCTGGACTTAATGAAGCACAGTGGACCAACACCAGCAGATGACATGGCTCCCCAAATCAACACAGACTGTGGAAACTTCACACTGGACTTCAAGCATCGTGCATTGTGTGCCTCTCCATTCTTCCTCCAGACTCTGGGTCCTTGGTTCCCAAATGAGATGCAAAAGTTGCTCTCATCAGAAAAGAGGACTTTGGACCACTGGGCAACAGACCAGTTCTTTTTTTCTGTAGCCCAGGTAAGACGCTTCTGACCTTGTTTGTTGTTCAGGAGCGGCTTGACAAGAGGAATACGACATTTGAAGCCCATGTCCAGGATCCCTCTGTGTGTGGTGGCTCTTGATGCACTAACTCCAGCCTCAGTCCACTCCTTGTGAAAGTCCCCAACACTTTTGAATGGCCTTTTCCTGACAATCCTCTCCAGGCTGCGGTCATCCCTGCTGCTTGTGCACCTTTTTCTACCACACTTTTCCCTTCCACATAACCTTCTATTGATATGATGTGCTTTGATACAGCACTTTGGGAACATCCAACTTCTTTTGCAATTACCTTTTGGGGCTTTCCCTCCTTATGGAGGGGGTCAATGATGGTTTTCTGCACAACTGTCAGGTCAGCAGTCTTTCCCATGCTTGTGATTCCTACTGAACCAGCCTGAGAGACCATTGAAAGGCTCAGGAACCCTTTGCAGGTGTTATGGATTCATTAGCTGATTAGAGGGGGACACTTTGAGCCTAGAATATTGAACCTTTTCACACTATTCTAATTTTCTGAGATTGTGAATTTGGGGTTTTCATAAGCTGTATGCCATAATCATCACAATTATAGCAAAGTAAGGCTTGACATATCTCGCTTTGCATGTAATGCGTCTATCTCATATATTGGTTTCACCTTTTGAGTTGCCATACTGACATAAATGAACATTTGCACGATATTCTAATTTTTCGAGTTTCACCTGTAAGTCCAGCACTTTAACCAGTAATCATTGTAGTTAATGTATCAAAATCATAACTGAAAACGACAACATACCCAAACCTAAATATATTTATTTAGAAATGAGGCTCAACAATTTCAATCAAGCTTACTTCTCAATAAATGCGCTTAAGTGGACTGCATCTCGAGAAAATGAGGATATATTTATATATCCTCATGTGGGATGTGAGGAGGGGTAACCAACCCTGGGGGTGGCTGGTACCCTGAAGACGCTCCCATAGGTTAATAATTTTCATTTACCATCTATTACTTGGAATACTTTATTTATTTATATACATTGTTTTTATTATATTTTAATTAGTATTTATTCTCATTTTATTGTAAACTGCCCAGAGTCACTCGAGTGAGATGGGCAGTGACTAAATTTGAAAAAAAAAAAAAAATCCCCTCTCACCCCTATGGGTGGTGTGTCTTCCTCAATCTTGGGTCCTCTAACAGAGGCCTGGGAGTTTGAGGGTCCTGTGCAGTATCTTAGCTGTTCCTAGCACTGCACTCTTCTGGACAGAGAGCGCTGATGTTGTTCCTGGGATCTGTTGGAGCCATTCTCCCAGCTTAGGAGTCACAGCCCCAAGTGTTCCTACTACCACTGGAACCACTCTGGCCTTTACTTTCCACATCCTCTCTATTTCCTCCTTCAGGCCCTGGTACTTCTCCAACTTCTCATGCTCCTTCTTCCTGATGTTGCTGTCACTTGGCACTGCTACATCTATCACTACCGCTGTCTTCTGGTCTTTGTCTACTACCACGATGTCTGGTTGATTGGCCAGTACCTGCCTGTCTGTCTGGATCTGGAAGTCCCACAGGATCTTAGCCCTGTTATTCTCCACGACCTTCTGTGGAATCTCCCATCTGGACTTGGGGGGGTCTAGCTCATATGCTGTGCAGATGTTCCTGTACACAATGCCAGCTGCTTGGTTGTGCCATTCAGTGTATGCTGTTCCTGCCTGCATCTTACACCCTGCCACTATGTGTTGGACTGTCACTGAGGCCTCTTTGCACAATCTGCACCTTGGGTCCTATCTAGTGTGGGAGACCCCTGCTTCTAAGGATCTGGTGCTTAGTGCCTGTTCTTGTGCTGCTATGATCAGCGCCTCAGTGCTGTCTTTTAGTCTGGCCCTTTCCAGCCACTGATAGGATTTCCCAATGTCAGCCACCTCAGCTATCTGTCAATGGTACATCCCATGCAGGGGCTTGTCTTGCCATGGTATTTCCTCCACTTGAACTTGAAATATATATATATATATGATTTGTGATATACAGTGGTACTTCGATTCACAAATTTAATTCGTTCCGCGACTCTGGTCGTGAACCGAATCAAATTTTCCCATAAGGTTCAATGTAAATACGGTTAATCCGTTCTGACCCCTACGAATTTGGTCGCCAACCGATTTTTGATCACGTCCCGTATCAAATTTCCCTATAAGTTTCAATGTAATTATGGTTAATCCGTTCTGAACCATATGTTGTTTTTTTTTAAACCGCAAAAATATGACACAAAGTACAGTATGAAGAGAGAGAAAGCTAACCTTGCTCGACGCGACTCCTGGCGTGGAGGACAGGAAGGCGGGTGGGGAGGCGGTTACTGCTTGGAGGGAGAGTCCCCCTCCCCACAGGAAGCCGCGACCACGTGTCACGGGAGAGAAAATGGCCGCAGATCCTGTTCGTAACCTGATGCGGAGTTCGCGAACGGAGGCAAAATTTTGTGACCGGAGCTGTTCGTGAACCGAATTGTTCGTGAACAGAACCGTTCGTGAACCGAGGTACCACTGTACATTCTTCCTTCTAGTTCAGTAATGAACATTATAAATGTACTGGATGACTGACTCCAGGAAAAAACATATTAAAGAAAATGTAACACATTTTCTAAACCAAATCAATGCTTTTTAGTGAATAGTGAATGAAGTTCATCTGTCATAGTTTCCTTGCAATTTAGGTGACATCAACATCAGACAGGTAAGGAGAATCGCTTACAAAATAGCATTTATAATCTCTGTATTGAAGAAGGATCAAAGCAATGCCTAGGAATTAGTATTAGGGTGAGAAAAAGGAACACTGTAAAAAGAGTTAAATCTGTCAGTTCTAATTAATGTAGAAGCTTTGTTTTGACATACTGGTTACCAGAAGAATATTACCCAGAAAAATAAAAGACTGACTACTGTACAATAAAAAAGACAGATTTTATATATTGTAAAAACACTTATTTTAAAAAGAGAAGTGAACTACTCTAAATCTCAACTATAAGTTATAGACTTCAACTGAGTAGTAGCTATATGATGATCAAGCAAGTAACCACTTATAAAACATTTAAATACATCTCACAAATGCTTATATTTAGAATCCTGAACAAATTGGGAATTCAGTTACCCAATGCCCTAGAATGCCCTGGATAGCTTTCAGTCATGGTTCAGGTATGGGCAAACAACAGGAACAGCACTGATAATGCTGGTGGATAACCCCTGGCAGGAATTACTGTGAAGCTTCTGGCCCTATTGAATTTCTCAGTGGCCTTCAATTCCATCAACCAGTCGTATCCTTCTGAACTGTCAGGGGGTGGGGGTTAGAGGACCTGTTCTGCAGTGGTTTCACTCCTTCCTTAGTATGCAATTCCAATTGATGATTTGGCTTAGTGAACCTAGGGGGGTACTGCAGGGTTAAGTCCTCCCCCCCTCTTTTTTAACATCTGTATGAAGCCATTGGAAGAGGTCATCTGTCAGTTCAGGATGAGGTATCATCAGTGTGCTGATGGTAGTCACACTGCCACCTCAGGCTGCAGAGGTGATGCTATGGAAATCTTGTCCTAGTATCAAGGGATATAGGGGTCCAATGGGGCAAAACAGGCTGAATCTAACCCAAATAAGATGGAGTTACATTTCATTCATCAAGATTCTTGGTCTATTCCAGTGTTGCCTCTTGAGAAGAAGGCACTACCCCAAAGGTGCTGGACTGCAACATGGGGTTCTCCTAGACTACAATTGAAGTCTACAACTGAATGGACAGGAAGAAACTGTTGTCAGGAGGACCTTTTTCCAATTTTGGCTGATACTCCAATTGCAGTCCCATGGACCATGAGGATCTCACAATAGTGACTCATGCCCTCATTACTAGGCAGTTGGACTACCACAATGCACTCTACATGGGGCTGCCTTTGAAAATCACTGGGAAACTGCAGTTGGTACAAAATGTCACAGTCCACTTATTGGCAATGTCAACCATGAACTGCCAACAGGTTTTTCAAGGTGCTGGCACTGACCAATATGGCTTGATGTCCACCTGCAGAATGCCTTCTCCAACCAAAATCAGCTTGTAGCATATGTTCATCTCAGGATAAGCACTTGGTTGCACCCCATTTTCCCAAAATGAGGGGACCAAAGGCTGAGAGAGGACCAAAGGCTGTTCGTCTGTTGCAATTCCCTGTCTTATAGAAGAGTCTCTCCTTGAAACTGAAGTATGACCATTCTGTTACGGGTTCCAGATGTTACTTCAGATGGAGGGCATTCAATAATTAGTATCTTGTTGCCATATTTGATATCTTTATTATCTGTTATGTTGTATAATGATTATACAAAATAATCATCAGGATCATTATTATTTCATTATGATATCGATTTTTATTGGTTACCGGTTATTATGTTTATTGTAGATGCATTAATTGCTTTTATTAATAATATTTACCATGGATGCTTTAATTATTGATTTATGATTATTAACTGCTGGATGTCCACGGCAGATTTGGCAGCACACAAATGGAATAAATAAATGAGTCCTTCCAACCCTACATTTCTATAATTTGCATAATTCTTGAAGAGATCAACAACAATACTATAAAATAATGCTATAAAATAAAACAGTTCAATAAAATGATCAACATTATTTGTGAGAAACAGAAGCTGGAGAAAAACCAACACAAACAGATAAAAGTACCTAGAACAAATTGACGTTGGATCCTGGCACATCATAAAGATATCATTCTGCACAGGGCAGGCATCACTGTGGAAAAGGTCCAAATCTACATCATTGCTAAATGAAATCCTGCTTTCTAATTTTGGACGTAGAACAGCTGAAAGGGCACCTTCTGCAAATGTCCTCTACAGTTTATGTAATATTTAGGGAACTGTATATTCCAGGTAGCACCTCCTGTTCAGAGGGGTCTCTTGTTAAGCAAGGCAAATCTAGCCAGTTTAGATAAGGAAAAATAATCTATTTTTCCTGTTAAGAAAGATTTTAATTTGACTGATGGTCAAGGACATTTAATAACAGAGGTGACATGTTCTGCTCTTAGTTTGTTACCACTATACAGGGTTATATTGTCTTTCAATGAGTTCTGTTTTCATATTGTTGTTCTGCTACATAAGAAACACCATTAGCAGTGATTCTTTTCTTTAAGCATTTGCACTCAAACCCCTTTTTATTATACCTGCTGCCATTTGCCCTTTAACGTTGGGTCTCTGATCGACTGACAATGCCGCTGAATTTGCTGGATGACACCCTGGTAATAAACCATGGAAGAGTCATAATTTCCCAGAAGTGCATATTCTCTTCCTTTTTTAGCATTATCACAAATCTCAGCCAAATTCATCTTCTTTGAGAAACCTGTAATACAACATGAAACAATAAAAATTAAATTACCCTCTGAGACAAAAAATCCTCATTCACTTAGAACCATAACTGCAATTTTTATTAAAGTGCATTTTATTGTTGTTTGTTATACTAGTTATGAAACCTAGCAATCATTTTTTTAGAGAAGCTATGCAGTCATTGTTTTGGCTTTTGAAATTTCAGCAAGAACTGCCCACGTGTTTGCTACTATTATTGTATATTCAGAACTGTAGAAACCTGATTTTCTGAAGAAAAAATGACAGCCAAGTACTTAGTGCTATATATTGTACTTTTTCACCTCCCCTGTCAGAGTCTGCACACTCATTCCCAAAGTTCAGTAATCCGTTGGAGACCAAGCAGTTCCATCAAAGATTTCTTTATTAGGAGAAGTGCACAGCATCATAGATTGTTGAGTCTAATTCTACAATGGCAAATCTCCCCCTTTTAAGCCCGATTCACCCCCCTTCTCCTTTCTTTTCCCGCTTGGCTTTTTTCGCGCCTTGCTCCGGTTCTCACAGCCTTCGACCTTTGAAGTACCAGTGAAGAGATAACACCACCTGGAATCTTCTCCCCCCTTTTCCTCCCTAACTTCAATGGCAGGACAAGCAAGCGGCCTGCAATTAACTTTACTATTAACCCTTTAACATGCATTACTAAACTAACTTAAAACCAACTAAGTTTTCTAGCTTGCAAAGATCCTGACATGCTGCCCTCCAACAGAACGAATGGTTTCACATTCGGAATATAATCTGAAAAACATAAAATATGATATACATATGAAGTGAAACAAGTATGTAACCAATATGTCTATTTGGGTTTCTCAGGATATTGTGCATGAAATTGAGCAAGGAGTTTAGCAGCTTTGATATGTGATGCATTAATCCATTCATGGTGTGTTTTTGGAAAATGTTTCCATTGAACCAGATATTGTAGGGTTCCTTTATACTTCCTAGAGTCCAATATGTTCGTTAGTTCAAAATGTTTTTGACCTTCAATCATGATGGGTTTTGGAGGTTCTATTGTGGGATGCCATGTACTTGAGTCTTTATATGACTTTAATAAATTAACATGAAAAACTGGATGTATATTTCTGTAATGTTTAGGAAGAGTCAATTTAAAAGCAACTGGATTTATAACCCTTTCAATGGGGAAAGGTCCAACATACTTTGGGCCACGTTTTTGGCATGGTTGGGAAGATTTCAGGTTTTTTGTAGACAACCACACCATGTCTCCCACCTTCCAGGGAGGGTTTGCAGAACATTTTCGATCAGCAATTTTTTTATGTTGATCTCTGGCAGTTTGTAGAGTTTTCACAATTAGAGGCCACAGTTGTGTAATACTGTTGATCCATTGATCAGTTGAAAGCTCAGGAAAATGTTTTACAGGCAGTTCAGGTAAAGGCACAAAGTCTTGACCAGAATTGGTTCAGCAGTAAACAAGGCTTTTAAAGCTTCAAAAGCTTTTTGACACTCTCCAGTCCATAATAATGGGGCCCCAGGCCTGTGGGCCTTAGGTGTTCCTTTGCCTTTTGTTTTTAATAGATCCGTTAGAGGCAGGGCCACCTGTGCAAAGTTTGGAATGAACTGGCGATAGAAGTTAGCAAATCCTAGGAAACTCTGTAATTGCCTTCTTGTTTTAGGAGCTTCCCAACCCAAAACATCTTTTACTTTGGAAGGGTCCATTTCTATTCCTGCATGCGATATGCGATACCCCAAATAGTCCACTTGTTGTTTATGTAATTCGCATTTTGGCAATTTGGCATACAACTGAGCTTCCAGTTGTTTTTTCAACACTTCCCAGGCTAGCTTTACATGATCTTCCAAGTTATCCGAGTAAATGAGGATGTCATCCAAATAAACCAATACCCCTCGATACAAATGTTCATGGAGAACTTCATTAATAAGTTGCATAAATACCCCTGGGGCCCCAGAAAGGCCAAATGGGAGGACCTTGTATTCATAGCAACCAAAAGGAGTGGAAAATGCGGTCATCCACTCATCCCCTTCTCGAATTCGCACCCGGAAATATGCATCTCTTAAATCCAGTTTGGTAAATATTTTCCCTTTGGACAATTGAGCTAACAAGTCCTTCATTAAGGGAAGAGGATATTTGTTTTCTTTGCAAATGGCATTGAGGCCCCTGTAGTCAGTACAAAGCCTCAAACTTCCATCCTTCTTCTCCCGAAACAGTACTGGTGCAGCCATCTGTGATTTAGCAGGTTGTATAAACCCTCTGGCCGGGTTGGTATCTATGAACTCCCTTAGGGCTGCCAGTTCCTTTTGGGTCATGGAATATGTTTTTTTCTTAGGGAATTTAGCCCCTGGTTCAATTTCTATAGCACAGTCAGTATCTCTATGGGGAGGCAGCATGTCTGCTTGTTTTTTGCTGAATACAGCTTTCAAATCTCTGTAAGGTTTAGGAATGTTCTCAATGGATTCTGGGTCCAATGGTTGAGGCCCCGTGCCACTGCTTGCAGTTGCAGCCGTTGCCCTTTTCCCCTTGGGGTCTTCAGAACCCAAATAGACCCCATCCACTAATTGCATTCGTCCTGTTTTCCAAAAGACTCTAGGGTCCCACCGTCTCACCCAGTTAGCTCCCAGCACTAAGGCGTAACTGCCTAAAGGAGCCACCAAACATTTAAGAGTCTCGTGGTGAGTCCCCACTTGTAGTTGAAACCACTCCGTGCGGTACAAGACAGCCCCTCCCCCTGCTTGAGATCCATCCAATTGGTTAAAAACAATGGGGGTTTTCAGTTTTTTCACTCTCAGTTCTAAAGCATTGACAAGTATGGGACTGATTAAACAGCGCGAGCAGCCTGTGTCCATTAATGCAGTAAGCGTAGCTCTGTGCTCCATCTTGGGTGCTGAGATAGTCACTTTTAAGGTAGTTACACTTACCCCCTCATCCTCGTCAGAGTCGTCGTCCTCGTCGTCCGTCGCGGTCGCCATTTCGTCAGGAGCCGGTGTGGGCTGGTTGTTGGGGCTCTCTCGCTTCTTCCCCCTCGATCCATCCTCATAGAATATGGGGTCCTGGAACTTCGAGTGCGTCCCTCCAGCCGTGGTCCCCTTCTTCCCTTTACTCACACCGGATTTTGGGGCGGCTCCAGAGCTTTTCCTCGGCTCCTGCGCACGTGCCGGCGCGGGTTTGGTGCAGGCTGGTGCGAAATGCCCCAGCTCCCCACAATGGAAACACACTCATTGCCTTGCCGCTCTGGGAAATTTCTCATCTGTTCCTCTCGTTGGTGGTTTCCGGAACACCTGTGCGGAACTTCCGGTTCTCCGGTCAAATCCCGGATCCACCGCTTTCCACTCGGCTTCGACATCGCTCGCTTGCTCGATCCATCCGTCAAGGGTGCGTGGGCTTCCCCGCGCAAAAGTTAACTGCCGTAAATCGCACCTCATGCCTTGCTGGAAGCAGGTGATTTTAAACTGCTCCGGCCAATCGGGTAGCTTTTCCGCGATGCTCCGAAATTCTAGCCCGTACTCCCCAATGCTGCGCGATCCCTGCTGTACGTTTAGTAGTTGGGAACGGGCCTTCATGACTTCTCTCGGGTCCTCAAATCTTCTACGTAGGGCTGTTAGGAACTGACCCAGGTGTCGCAATTCCAGCGCTTGGGCCCCACACATTTTGATCAACCACTCCCCTGCTTTCCCAGTGAGCACCCTGCAGATGTAGAGCACGCGCTCTCGATCGGAGGCGAATACGTGGCCGGTTTGCTCCATACACATGGTGACTTGGGCCATGAAATTAGGCAATTCACTTGGGTCCCCGTTAAATTTCTCGGTTAACCCCCATCGCTTTAGGAGTGCCTCTTGATTGACTGGGGCTGGGCCGACTCTTTGGCGAGGCCCCGGGGCGACCATGGGCTGCACGATTGGGGCGGCAGGAAGCCCTTAAGCCACAGGGGCGACTGGGGTTGCCGTCGCAGAAATGGAGGGGGGAGCTGATAACGCCTCTTCCAACTTTTCCTCTCCGCATTCCCCCTCTTCCTCGGAGACCGGGAACATACCTGAGCGCCTCATGAGATTGCTCATCCCGACCAGTTCCTTCCTCATCCAGCTGTTCTCGGCTTGCAGCATGCTCATGCACTCCTCTAGGGCTCCCATGCGGGTAGACTCGACTCTCCCCGTAGTCATCGCCCAGCGCTGTTCGGGGTCCAAGTCCAGGAATGACATTCCCCCGGCCAGTTCGTCCATGCTCCATAATTTGGTTAAGCGTCTCTCGGGTTTGCGAGGTGGAGGGAAACGGGCATACGTTGCCGTTAGGCATTCCTCCTCCTCTTCGATTCCTCCTACCGCCCCGAGTCCAGGGCATTCTTCTTCCATCTCCGCCATCGCGGGGGGGGGTGTCTTTTGGAGGGGTCTCCACGGTGGAATTATTCCCTGGGTAAATCCCTCGCCAGAATGGTGAGACTCAACAAAATGTCAGAGTCTGCACACTCATTCCCAAAGTTCAGTAATCCGTTGGAGACCAAGCAGTTCCATCAAAGATTTCTTTATTAGGAGAAGTGCACAGCATCATAGATTGTTGAGTCTAATTCTACAATG
This sequence comes from Liasis olivaceus, assembly GCA_030867105.1. Classification (NCBI taxonomy): domain Eukaryota; kingdom Metazoa; phylum Chordata; class Lepidosauria; order Squamata; family Pythonidae; genus Liasis; species Liasis olivaceus. The sequence continues at coordinate 90,201,355 of CM061352.1, read as the reverse complement.
GCAAATCTCCCCCTTTTAAGCCCGATTCACCCCCCTTCTCCTTTCTTTTCCCGCTTGGCTTTTTTCGCGCCTTGCTCCGGTTCTCACAGCCTTCGACCTTTGAAGTACCAGTGAAGAGATAACACCACCTGGAATCTTCTCCCCCCTTTTCCTCCCTAACTTCAATGGCAGGACAAGCAAGCGGCCTGCAATTAACTTCACTATTAACCCTTTAACATGCATTACTAAACTAACTTAAAACCAACTAAGTTTTCTAGCTTGCGAAGATCCTGACATCCCCTCTCCCAAATTGCAATGCACACGATACATTCCTACAAAATGGGCTTTTCAGCCCATTACAGGAAAATCCTGGGTGTATAACTAAAAATACACTTGACAAATAGCTACAGTCAGTTCTGGCTCTCTGATTCCCCTATCTCTTTTCATTCATTGTTAGTTTTACTTTTTTATATTTTTATATTAATTGTATAATATTAACATTTCTATATAACTACCTTGCAATTTTTTTCATGAAAATGCTAAATAGTAGCAACACAATTTCTGGTGGGGGACAGGTAATGTTTATAAATAAAATATATGAATAAAGACCTAAATGTATAAACAATATACTACATCACCAGGAAATGCAGCTGTAGCATTCATACATAAGAGGATGCTGAATGACAAAGACTAACAGCTTCCGTCCAAAACTTAATTCTTCAATGAAAATAATCTTCAGTCTCCTTTAATCCTAGATGTTAAAAAAAACCCCAAACCCTCACAACCTGCAAAGCCAACAACTTCACCCTATTTTGTTTGTATATGCTTCAGTTTTCAAAAGTATGTCTCAAAACATGAGCTACATAATATTGCAAACAAAGCTGTTTCATTTGAATATAGAGCACTATTAATTGCTTGTAGCTGGCATCTGTTCAGAACATTATCCAAACAAATTAATTCACTTGAGATACAGCAAATCCGTATAGATAATTTCTCAGTGCGTGACAGAGGAAAAATTGATGTCATCCAGCTATAGTTGGTATATGGCAGACACAATTCAACATTACAACCTATATGATACATCAGGAAACATGTCCTTAAAGAATTGTATTGTTCAAGAACCACCATTCAACACATTCCAAACTCAAAAAATTGATTCTCCATCTCAGAAAGAATATCATCCACATAAAGAAATTCTCTAAACCACAGGTGTACAAGTCTTCTCAGGCTATGGATCCCAGTTAGCCTTTGAGGAGTGTGTCAGGGCTGCCCTTCAACAAACAGTGTTAAAACAAAATTAAATTGGATTGGATGGATTATTCGTTTATTTATTTACTGCCAAGACTCTCTGGGGTTTACAGTAATAAATACATAAAAATAAAGCAACTACACCAAATAAATAAATAAATTTACAAAATTGTAACATCATAAAGCCAAAATTATATTCTAGGCATCATGTATCACCATAGGCCCAAGAGAATGCAGACAGTATGATTCTTCTCTATACATTTTCTAAGTTTCCTTCCTGTGACAATGAATGTTGCAATTTGGTGATTTGGGGTTTATCCCCTAGAGCCCCTCCAAAGCCCGGGAGGGCAGCACATGCACCCTTGGAGCCTCAAAAGGTACTTCCCTGAAATTTCAAACCATGGGAAGCAAACTATCTATTCATTCTCTATCTGCTTGTACAATGGCTACTTTGATCCAGTGCTTGCTAATACTTCCCCTCATTTTAGGTTTACTTCTAGTAGTCATTATATTTTTTCAAACTGGTGTAACAGAACTCAAAAGTAGATAGTTCTCAGTTTACTGGTGGATAAATTACATGTATATTCCAAGTTGGTACTAAAACTGGCACTGAAGTTTAGCTTAGACTAAAGACTTGACAAATCATACGTTGCAAAGAAGTCACTCTGAAAATGTTATCACCAAAGAGGCATTATTAGAGTGCAGAGAGGTATCAGCGAATTGCATTCCCTGTCACTGGTTCCCATCTGCTTCTGTTTCTTATATTACAAACAATTAAGCCCCCAGTTAGTACCTACTTTTTCAATGAGTTCCATAAAAGGGAAGGGCTTGTTAAGGGCTCTGACACCTAAACCAGGAACCCTGGGTTTGGGACTTCCTTAATAACTGACCCAGTGTATGACTGAGTTTCCTGATAAAATAACTTTACAATGGGTTGTGCATATTATAGCCTTCCATGATAAGCAAACCCATTCCAAAACTTAAGCCTTGATTTATTCTTGCAACAATATGAAAACATGGTTTGCTCTCAATTTATAATCAAGGCTTGTTATAGCTTACTGAACCAGAATCCTGGCTTATTCCTGGTCTATTTTTGTGCTGTGCCCATGTTTTTCTGGGTATCAGCAGAAATAATAGAGAAAGCAACTAAGGAACTGGCAGAACAAAGCATAATTCTGATGACTGGTTTACTGAGCAAACTAATGATTTGTTGAGCATTTTGTACAATTACAGCACATACATGTTCAAGATTCAAAGCATAATAATTATTAGTATTAGTATTATTATTTATTAAATTGATATGCCACCTGACTCCCAGTGACTCTGGACAGTTTACGAATTATTAAAAACATTAATTAAAAGAGCCATATGAATAGGAAGGTGTTGTGGTGTACCTAGACCTGAAGCTCAGGTTGCCTGCCTTTGCTCTAGGGCAAGAGGGTCTGCTACATCAGCTGAGAGGTAGTGTGAAGCTTCTAAACTGGCACAACAGGTAGTTCCAGCTGTATAGTGCCACCACTCTCTGGGTACCAACTCAGAGTACAAGCCTAAGGACCTCTAAAATAGAAAATGCATCAATGAAGTTGATTTTTTGCCACCTAGAATGTCATCTTACCAGTGGCTTTCAAAAGTTTACATGAATGTAATATTATTGCTTTTATAATCTTATTATTTACCATTTAAGAGTTTATTTGGAAAAAATTATCTCACCATTTTCTCTAAATATTTAGGTACCAAACCAGATTACAACATCAAAAGGATATATAAATATTATCTGGAATACTGTTAGGACGCAGGATGAGAAAATGAATACTGTCAAATTTTGCTTTAGGACACCACAGCACTGGGCACCACAAAAGAGAAAGTTCACATAAACTTCAGATAAAAATTAAGTTGTGGGATACAAATCCAAAACTCCTATGATAACTTTAGTGAAACAGCAAGACCATACAATAAGAAATGGCCCTTCATAACCAGATCCCAAGCTATTTAGAATTTTACATTTCAAAAGAAGAAAAGAAAAGAAAACTAGCACATTGGGGGGGAACCCCTCATTGACAGATCATGGATATGAGAATTGTTTTACTTGAATGTATAAAAAGCTGCTAATCCAATCTGATTTTTTTAAAAAAAACAGTATTAAATCACCCAAATGTAACAAAACTTACCAACCTTCATTGTTCATGAAATAAATGAAGATCACCTTTAACCAAGTTAGAAAGAAACTGGTGTCTCCTGGATTGTAAACAAGGCACTACTAATCTGAGCTGGAAAATAATTTCCTTCTTTGCATCATCCTCTCAAGTCTCTTAGATTTTAAAACTTTCAAAATCATTGTACCATGTACATTATGTCATTCCAGGTTCTACTCGTACAGTTTCCATTATCAAATCTTCTACTACAAGCACAAATACAAATGCTAACGAAGATATTATACAGCCTGCTTGACCAGTTCATTTTCCTTAGTTTTCCATTACTTTTTCCTCTATGGACAAAAAAGCACATGCTAATAGAATATTATGGATCTCGCTTTCCAAATGCTGAGTAAACATTGCTTGCAGTATTTTCTGGGTTTTCCTCTCAATCATAATTGCCATACATTACTTAACTGTTTTTTAAGAAATGAAAAATAACAGTTTTCCTCAAGACATGCTGATTTTACATATTCTTTCTTAAAGTAATAATGCATCAATATCCTGATGATGCATACAAGCTCCAACCCATCCATTGTCCAATTGGCTGGTATCACCTTGGGGCTGGTCATTTTTATGAGGAAGGGAACTGTCTATCAAGGGAACGGACTGTCGGAATGATAGCATGGAGAAAACTGCAAAGTTGTATCAAGGGATAGACTAAAATTGTGTAAATTGTGACAAAGTAATTTGGAGGGGAAGCTCTAAGAAAAGAACATACTTTATGGATGGTTCAGTGTGAGAATCTTTGCTTCCTCAAGCAAAAAAATTTACATTTTGTGTATTTTAGGATAATCCTGTCAGATAGTACTTCTCAGACGGCTTATGATAGGAGAACACCTTGAAATATAGGAAATGTGAATTTATTACTTGAGTGTGCAGGATTGTCACTGTAGATTTGTCTCATTCATCCATCTTTATTACTATCCATGGGGTTCATACCCTAGGGTTAAAAAAATGATATTAAAGCCAATTCTATAATACTATTATCAAAAAATAATCTCACGCTAGCAACTGCTCGCATTAAAATGCAAGCCTACATATCTTATCAAGTACTGCACACACAAATTCCTACTGTTATCATCAAGAAAAAACTCTATATCCAGATATTGCATAGAATAGTTAAATTAATGGTGGTTGATTCACATATATAAATCATCATTGACCTCATCTATGTGAGAACATGTATCACTGAAAGGTACAAAAGAACTTTGAAAAGATACATTCCTAGAAGGATTGCTATGATTTTCATTCTTTTGATTACAAAATCCTAAACCTGACATGGATCTAGAGATCTTTTAAACATTTACATTACATACATGTTAGAGGGAAAACAATACAAAGTGAATTACCACATACGTAATTAGGTTATTAACTGTCAAGCGCTTTAAGATGACATCTGGGAAATAATAATTTTAAAATACAATTTTATTTATAAAACATACTGATTTTTTTTTGTTTTAAATAGGGTGGGAAATTGAGACGTGGACAATGATCTCTATCAACGCACCTAAATTATATGTTTGGTTGTAATAGCCTCTGTCACATGACATTTAGCAAATTATATCCAAGAAAGAAATTTTATTGTACGTATATATATATATACCCATTGGGGGATTCCTCTTTGGGATAAATCATAATATAAGCATAGAAATGGAGTAAAAAATAAGTCAAAGAAATTAAAGGCATGAGATAAGAAAAATGAAAGAATTCTAGCTAAATATAGTTTATAACAATACCATTCACTATACCTAACCCTGTCTTTCTCCCATTGCAAACCATCTTTGCATCCACTCCACCACATCTGTTCACCATTTTATACATTGCTTTTCTCAACTGTTTTTGTGAAGCTCATTAATTCCCTCTAACCACAATTTTCTCGCCTTTCCTCTATTCTTCATGTATTTGTTTTGCAGTTAAAACTTCATGCATTCATTATATATATACATATATATACTTCAATATATTTCTTTAATGCTTGTCACTCTGTTTTGTATTCAAGCCACATTCATTGTGATATTCTGACTATACCAGGATAAGAGCAACAGCATGTTAGCTTTCAAGACTGTCTCTAGATCCTAGCTTACATAGAATACATGAGCCCACTTGGGGTAAAACTGGGATGGGCCGCATTTGTGGCATACTGACCAGAATGTGCCAAAAATGACCAGTACTTTCCTTAGTTTTAACAGGGATTGCTGCTGAATGGGCAAGAGTATGACTAAAGCTGATAGTCTACACCTTCTTTATTTTACTAAAATGTATTATGTAAAATGTATTATATGTTTGTTGATTTAGATATAACAAAGTAAATAGGTTTGAATTATGAAAGGTTTTGTGGAAATAGGGAATTGAAGGTTGAATGCTGAATGCAACAGCAACACTATATGATAGAGGTCAAGCACATGTGTTAACAAATAGAATAAATAGATAAGGATATGTGATGGTATCCTTGATTATTCAAGGTATTTATGGACTGATATAGAAGGAAAGTTTGTGGTGATGTTTAAAGGTATTTTGATTAGGGAGATGAATATGCACATATTTTTGTGTGCAGACATTATCATGTCGTTGGCTGAGAACCCAAATGATTTGCAACAAACGTTTACTGCACTGAGTATGGATTTGAAAATTAATGTACTAAAGACCAACATAATTGTGACTTATGAAAAAAGGGGTTAATAACTGCATGTTATAGATACAAGGCAAAAAACTAGAACAAGTAAAATGCTGGTGATTTGTTGTGTGTTTGTTGAAAGAGGCAAGAAAGTGCTTCTGCCCACTTTGTTACATGGAAGTGAGAGTTGGGTATATCAGGAGAAACATAAAAGAAAGTCGAATGCAGTGAGAATAGAATATTTAAGATGTGGTAAAACAATAAAAGATAGGGTCAATAATGAACGGGTGATGAATGGACACAAAAGTGAGCAAGCAAGCATGAAAGAAATATATTGAAGAAAAGACCAAATTGGAAAATTTGCATTAAGAGTGAATAAGTCAAGGGAAAGGAAAAGACTGAGAAAGTCATAGATGGATGAAGTTCATAACTTCCTCAAAAAAGAGATAAGAAGTTTAAAGAACAAAAGGCAATGTATGAAGTTATGTAGACATGGTAAAATCGACTGATTGATTATGTGCCATTAAGTCATTTTTGACTCCTAGCGACCTTGAGGTGAAATCAAGGATGACTGCAAAGACAGAAAAATTTGGAGCAGGATGGTGAACAGTATTGGTGAAAAACAGATTTTGGTTTCTTAGCTCATGCCTTTAATTTCTTTCGCTCACTATTTTTATTCCATTTATTTATTTGTTCGTTCGTTTCATATAACCTTGTTTATCATGAAAGTGAGTAGCATGATGGGTATGTAAACCCCTCTTGTCCCCACTATCGCTTTTGATTTTGCAGCCATTGCAATACTGCTCATTAATTTTCCATCTCCTTACTATCACTGTATCATTTTTATCCAGATATCTATGATTCCCCCATCCTGCAACAGAGGAGCCTCCCTGAAAGGTGCTGCACTGGCAGCCCATCGCCCTCAGTAAACTGTCCTGCTAGCTGAGAATGGAAGCAGCTGGAGTCCCACAGATCTATACGACGCCAGATTGGAGGAGGAAATCCCAAATGACCAGGGCTAGCAACTGACTCCCCCCACCCAAAAATTATTAAAGAGGGACTTCTCTGCGCCGTTATAATAGGGACCCAACCCCACTTAAAATCGCTCCGCCCCCAACTCCATCCATTACAGAGGCAAAACATGTCTTTCCCCCCGCTCCCTTCGAACAAGCAACAAGCATCCCAAATCTGATCTCCCCCTCCCCAAAGGCACACCGGAATCGCCGGCATGCGTAGTCTTTTGAAGCCCGCTCTCTTCGAGCAGCCAGACCAAACGACCGCCAGCAAGACTACAACTCCCATCATGCTTCTCGAACAGAAAAAAAAAATCCTTTCTTTTCAAGGGCTCCCTGACTTGCTCACCTGGGGAGGAACGTCTGTTACGAATTCCGGAGGCTCGCGATTCCGAGCGGGGGGGGCGTGTTTCGCATCCTCTGTCTTCGAAGCTAATCCTTGGGACGAAAGCAAAAAGGATGGAGCTGCCGGGCCTACATCAGGGAGGGGCCACCGCCTTCGCGTGCTCCTGCGCGCAGGGCGCGCGAGAGAGGAGGGGGCGCCGCCTTCTGGGTCCCTCAGCCCGTTGGCGCGCGTGCGGTAGCGGCGGTGATTGGTTACCATGGAGGCAGAGGGAAGGGCGGGTTGAAACCTTCTGTCGCTCCTCCCCTTGCTGGCGGGAGGGAGACCCGAATCTTTGCGGGGCAGGCGCTTCCCGGCGCCTTCCTGGATTGATCGTTTCCGTCTTTTTTCGTCGTCAGTGCTTCCTTCCTTCAGCCTAATGAGAACTCTCTACTCGTATCAACTTTCTCAAGCCACAGCAGAATTCTTCGGGATTTATATGGAACGTGGCTCCTTTTTTATTGCTGTGTGAATACACACAGCCTTAAACCGTTATGGGAGTTGTGCGGACCTAGCTAGTTGGAGCTTCTTCATGGTAAAATAAACCATGACTAAGCACAGTGTGGAAATGAGATCAATGAGGCCATGCTTTGCCTCATTATGGTTTGTTGAATAACCTGCAGTTGGCTGAGTTCACAAGGTACCTCAAACTAGGAATGCAAAAAAAAAAAAAAGTGAACCTGGAGCCCCATTCAGGCCAATGGTCTGGAATAGCATAAAAGCTGCCTCAGCCCCTCCATGCAGCAAACCAGGATGGTGAGCAAATGCATGAATGCTGCAAAAATATAACTGCATACTGACACCTGACACAAGTACATCAGTTCTTTCTTCATTGGCACCCTCACACATGACCATACACACAAATCCCCTTAATATATTGATGTAGGCTTTCACTGCTGGTTCTGTTGGGCAGTGTTGGGCTTCAGCAACAGGAAATCTGTTCTGTAGACCACGGTCACTAAACCCTGAAGCCCAACACTACCCAATCCCCTTAATATTCTCTACATGTTCACTGCTTCTACCACCTGTTCACTGTGTCTTCTTATTTATTTGTTTGCTCAATTTATATGGCCGCCCATCTCAAACGAGTGACTCTGGGCAGCAAACAATCATAAAATCAATTAAAACCAACTACAAACAATAAAAAAAAGTAAATATATACTGCAGCTGAGAAAAATTATAATCTATAGGTGTTAACATAACCAGGAAATGGGGCCCTTAACAGGGGTGACATGAACAATAAAATAGAAACAAAATAAAGTAAATATATTAAACTGAAAGTGGCACTTCCTCTTTTGGGTAGTAGCCACACCAACTTTTGGACAGATGATCCCAAAATGGCTGGTATGGAATGGAAGTTTCACACTCTGCATTAAATGATAGGATCACACAAGACACAACACAAACGCCAAACAAACCATATGATGGTTAGTACAATGTGTATACCCAACCTACATTTAATTTTAACATCCAGTCTTCCTCCTGTTAGGACCCCCAGGATTGTGTTAAATTTTCCATGTGATTACTGTATAAACATAGTGAACACCTTGTTTCTTCATGGAAACATGTGGACTTGGTACATTAATAATTAATGAATTAACCATGATTAGTTTAATTTTCCCTGAAAGCAGAGTATGGATTCATGCATTTAATAATTTTAAATGTCTTTAAAACTATAATCATGCACTTAATAATTACAAATATACCCACTAATTTAAAATAAAACAATAACATTCTAGAAAAGTTTACCCAGAAATAAGTCCCACTTATTTCAGAAGAGTGCACACAGCCCAAGTTCACACACCATGCAATTATTGTATTTACCATGGGGTTTTCAATAAAATACAATTGCCTGGACTGAAATACTATGCTAAGCCATAGATCAGATGCAGACAATTTTTTCAGCTTGGGGCTATGCTTCCTCTTTCTTCCTTGCCTGGGTACCACAGGGAATATGACTGGTAATGCTATCATATTATCAGACTGGACAGAAATATTAGATATTTTCCAGGCTGGGAAGAATGAAAAGGATGAAATTACTACTCCTTTTGCTTTTTAAAATCCCTGCAAAGTAGAAAATAATTCCAATTTAAGGGAAAGTAATTCATAAAGCATTGGTTATCTGGGACTTAATCTTGGATACTTGTGCTGATGTATATCATACATATGGCTGACAGAAGGAGAATTCAGCTTTTCCCAGATCTGTCCTTTGGGTTTCTATCTGGTTCAGCAGGTTAGGCATGGAGAAGAGGGAGGTGTGCCATTTGAGAGTCAGCCAATTTTGAGTGCATAGAGCTATGTTTGGGTTGCCAAGGCAATCTGAGCTGTTATGGTGCTATCTGCTCTGCTGCCTGATGGTCTCTGTTCCTGAGCTGCCTAAAGTGAGCTTGGGCATTACCAGATGATCCTTGTCTGGGGGATTTCAACGTCTGTACTGAGCTTGTCCAGACAGAAGGAGCTAATGACTTTTTGTACTCTGTGAGGACCATGGACCTATCCTAATTAATTGCTGCCCCGCTCCCCACCCTACGCGGCAGGGCCCGTGCTGAGTTTGATATTCTGCTTGGGTGAGGCCGTGATGCAGAGGAGCCATGTAATGGATAGGTCACTCCCTAGTCAGTTTTAGACTGACAACTGTTAGACTCTTCTGCAAAAGGAGAAAGTCCCATTAAATTAGTCTCAATCCATTGACTATTTCCTGACACATGTCCATCTGCCTCCACTGGAATCTCAGTGTCATCCCACATCTGAGACAGCTTAAGGTGCCATGCTCTGAAGATATTTCCCCTAATACCCCACCCTTAAATGCTGTGTGCTATCAATATAGGGATGTGTATCAGGGAAGCAGTCAGGCCTAAAATGGTATGCTTTGTGCCTGCAATCGTGTGGTTCCAGTTGATTCTGCTAATTTCCTTCAGTCTGGTCCCTCACCTCTTCACTTACCTCTCTTTTGGCTGCAGGGAGACTGGAACCAGTTTCCACAGTCACTTTTAACAACAACAACAACAACAACATTGAGGAGGAGGAGGAGGAGGAGGATGTCAACCAGAGAGCATGAAGCCTTAAAATTGAGCAATCCCTGCCTGGCTTAATGCATGTAATTGAAAGTGTAATTGAAAGAATTCAGCTCTTATACTTCTATAACTTGTCTGGCTACTGACAATTCCATTCCCAGTGGCTACTACTCCTAGAAAGGCCCTGGATCCTCATTTTCTCTCTTCACATTGTGTTCTTAGGAGAGCTTATAGCTCTCACACCAATCTCCACAGATAACTTTCTCATCAGAGGCAGTTATGCACTGACTGCAACTTGGGTGCATAAATCCTCTTATGTGTAATCCTCATAGTGTCCATTGATCAACCCCAGAAAAATGGGGAGCCTTAAGTAGGGACTCTCCTCCCTCTCCATGTCTTTCCCTCCATGCACTCTCCTGACCATAATAGTACTCTGCCTGCTGTCATTGCCAATCTCTGGGTCCCACTTTCCTTGCCATTCCTGGATAAGCTGGCAATCGTGCACGTTCCTGCTTCCTTCCCTGAATGCATAAGGCCAGGCAAGCAGTACACTGCAAGCTGTGGTGGCAGCTGCTACTGTAGGAATAGGGCAGCAAGAGAAAAGCACTCTGCTCTGGAAGCAATTTCCAAGGAACCTGGGGGAAGCATGTTGTCCTGCCTGCCTGACAAACTGTGTGACCAGAGCTGACCCTCCTTCTCAAGGCCCATTGCATCCCAGAACTGTGTAGCTGCCACCAGCCAACCCAGTGTCACCCAGCCATTCCACTGCTGCCAGCCATTCTACTACCACCATGCATTGCTTCAGAGCAACCTTTTCTCTACCACCTGTTATGACTGAAGAGTGCAAGAAGAAAGTGGGGAACATGCTGCTGTGCCATCCTGGGCCCCCAGCAAATGCCATCACAGACCAGGCAGGCCCGTCCTCCTGTCCCATTTGCTGCCTGCAACACCTGAAGAGGGAGAGGAGAGAAAGTGTTAGAGAATGTAAATACCTGGTAGTCCTTGTTTAGCAACCACAGTTGGGACCAGCAACTTGGTTACTATGCTATGGTTGCTAAGTGGAAAATCACGTGACCTCGATGGGCTTACAATCTTACTTCCCCTTCGGTTGTTAAGCGAAGCACAGTGGTCACTAAGCAAAAAATCATGTGACTGCAACTTACAATTTTCTTTCCGCTAGCTGTATTAACTCTGCTTGTCACAAGCCAGTTGCAAAGCACACAAATGGCAATCACATGACTGCAGGATGCTGCAACAGTCATAAATGTGAGGATTGGTCACAAAGTTATTTTTTTAGCACTATTGTAACTTTGAACAGTCACTGCACGAGGCAGTTGGTAAGCGAGGACTACCTGTAGACGTATAGATGGAGGTGATCCAGTTGACACTGTATACTTGGACTTTCAAAAAGATTTTGATAGTCCTTCATAAAGGACTCTTAAGTTAATTGTGCATTAAGAGGACAAGCCTTTTCTACAAGGCTAAAGTATAGGAAAACTGTGGTTATACATAAATGAACACTAAGTATTTCTGCAAATATAGCACAAACAAAACATATAGACAGGCAGAAGTTGAAGAGTGACTGCAAAAGGCCAAAGACAAAAATATCAGATGTAGATGTAACTTAATTAGTAGAAGAAATTATAGTATTGTCATGCATGCTGCCCAAAGAGGTAAATAATTGTCTGTTGGTGTTGAAATATATTTTGAATAAAATTGCTCATTTACATTTCAAAATGTAACCACTGCAGTCAGAATTTTCTTGTGCATGTCTGTTTCAGCTGCTTTAGCAAATCAAGGTTTTTCAAAACTGAAACTAATAAAAAGTTGTTTGAGATCTACAATGAGTCAAGAAAATTGATTGATCTGGCAGGAATTACAGTTGAAAATGATATTAGAAAACTGATTGACTGATAGCAGTATTTCTGAGACAGAAAGCAAGGACAATAGGATTTAAAAAATAATAGTAATGTATCTCTCATTGCCAGAGTCAATGTTTCCCTGAAAAGAATTAAAATTTAGATTTCTTCTGGATACATGTTCAAATTTTTGTTTAGGTTCTACTATTTTGGATTATTTTCAGCTTGTAGATCTAAGGACATAGACAGAAGGTGTGGGGGGATGTACGTTCTTTCTTGCTGCCTTGTCCTTTCTGGTTATTTAAATTAGCTAGGACAGGATTGCCACCCTGTGAAGAGATGTGATAAACACCTCCTAAGCGTTCCCCCATGCCCTAAGGAGATATTTACAAGATTGTCTATTTAAAAAAAAAAATCCTCTGGCTTGGGAGAGCTGTACCATTACAAGCCGATCTCAAATATTCCATTCTGGGAAAATGTAATTGGAAAGGTAGTAGCCTTACAGCTCCAGGGACATCTGAATTATACTAAGTATCTGGACCTTTGTCAAACAGAATACAGTACTAAAACTGATTTGTTTGCCTTAGTGGATAACCTACTCCAGAAAACAGATGGGAAGAGTTCAGCCCTACTAGTTCTCCTGCCCTCTTGGCAGTTTTCAGTACCATCAATGTCTGCACTTATTTTACAAAATTGTGCTTTATGGGTACAGTTCTACAGTGGCTCCAGTCCTTCCTGCTGGGATTTCTTCAGAAGGTGGTGCTGTTTCAGTTTTGTTGAAAACTGGAGAATTCTGTATATGTATGTGAATGTTCCTGAGAGCATGTGTCTAACCTGAACAAAAATTAGTGAAGCAGGTTTTAAGAGAAAGGAGATGTATTGACAGCAAATACATTATAGGGATAGGCAAACCCTAGCATCTAGCTAACACCCTACCAGGAGAAAAGTTTTTATGTGCTCTGTGCATGCATGCCTGAATAGAAAGGCAGAAGGAAGTGACCTCAAATTAGCCATCTCTTAGACAAAGAGCAAGCAGAGAGTAGATAAAGAGGGGACCCCGAGTAAATCCTTAATCTCTATCTGCACCTTTCTGTCCCCTGATGGTTAGTAGATCATGAGGTGCTGAAAAGCCAGGGTCATTGGCTTTGTAACCTCTATTGTGTTTGACAGGGTTCCATCAACATCTACATAAAACTGCTGGGAAGGTGATTCAGAATTTTGGAATGGAATGTCTTCAACACCAGCTCTATTGCTTTTTACCTCCAAGGATGTAGATGGTACTCTTAAAGATTACTGAAGTTTGATAATGATCTGGATGAGAGAGAATAACCTGATATTAAATCCAGATAAGATGAAGATTCTGCTGGTAAACAAGAAACTGGGCCCAGAAACTAAGGTTCGTGTGTTTTGGATAAAGCTCCATTTGTCCTGAAGAACAAGTGCACAGTCTGTGAATGCTCCTTGATATATGGCAGACGTGGTAAGGAGTCTTTCCCCATAATTATATATGTTGTGCCAGCTAATCATTTGGCAATAATTATCCACACATTGGCTACATCCTGTCTTAAGTACTGCAACAGATTCTATGTGAAAAGTATCTGAAAGTTGCAACTGGTATAAAATGCAAGGCTAGGATAGTAAGCCGTGTAGGTAACAGGGGTCATATGATGCCTCTACTTAAAGGTCTGTATTGGCTGCCAATTCTTACCAGGCACAACTTAATGTACTAAATTTTACAGCCCTTAGCAGTCTAGAGGAGTGTATGGAGTGTTCAAGGAGGGGTAGCACCTCTGGTGGAGGGGCCTGCTGTGCCCTTTCTAGAGCTGCTCGTTCACCTTTGGTCCCCACCTGCCGCTCAGCTCTCATCTGTGGCTTCAAGTAGCTGTAACATGCGTAGCAGCCACACCCGGTAAGCTGTGTCAGCAGGTGGGCCAAACCAGGTGACGGTAGCCAACAGGTCTTCAACTCTTGGTGAGATAGGGGATTTATCTATCCCAGTGTGTGAAGTCTGGCCCTGGGAGATTGAGCGGAGGAGACTGATCAGCTGTCCAACAGTCAAGAAGGCAGGCCCAGCAGGCATTGTGGAGTGCTAAGAGCACAACAAGACACTTAGACATCCTGGTCATCCACTGCGGCAGGAGAGGTCTCCAGCCGTAATGGTTCTCCACGCCGCTGGATTAAGGACTTTTATGCCAAGAGAGTGGGACTGCCCCTATGCAATGGCTGTTCCACTTAAAACTCCATCACGCACAGGGTTCTCTTGTGGAATTCATCTTCATCTATAACTCATTTGCAAATCATCTCAGTCCAAACCTAATTCATTGAGCCCTATGGCGATGGGGGAGTGGTGAAGCAATAGGTGGAGATGACCACTGGCAGTTGTAGTCACAAACCTGCACCTGGGCAGCCCTTGAACCAGTGGTCACTCATCTCAGTACCCGGGGCAGTAGAGATGTCCGGCAGTATCCAGGGTGACTGGGCAGCCTTTCTAGGATAGCGATGCCCACTCTCGCATGAGGGAGGGGTTTAGAAAAGGTACCCTAAACATTGCCATGGCTGGCAGATCATCTCCTTAGTGGTCAAGCTTCAAGAAAAACAAATCAAAGAAAACTCATTTTCGGAGCCTGGAACGTTCGCATCTTGCCAGATAGAGACAAGGTGTCAAGGCCTGAAAGACAAACAGCACTCGTAACAGTCAATTATAGCATTGGCTGTTATAGCATTGACATTGCTGAACTTAGTGAGACCAGGTTGGCAGAAGAGGGTTCATTATAGGAAGCAGCGAGTGGACATATGTTCTTTTGGAAAGGGAAACCACAGACTGACAACACAACTTACTGAGTAGGTTTTGCAAACAAAGCTCTTCTGCTGAAGAACATCTCTACTCTACCCAATGGAATAAATGAAGGCATTATGAAGTTCTGCATTCCCCTCAGTGAGTTCCGGTATATCATCACTATCAGCACCTACGCACCAACTCTTATAAGTCCAGATGAAGACAAGGTAGGTTTCTACGAGGACCTGGACCAGATTATTCAAACAACCTCCGCCAGTGACAAACTCATCATTCCGGGCAACTTCAGTGGTAGGGTGGGGACAGACAGCGACAACTGGAACAGAGTCCTCAGGAGACATGGGGTGGGAAAACAAAATAGCAATGGCCTGCTGCTTCTGAGCAGATGTGCCGAGCACAACCTGTGCATCACTAACACAATGTTCAGACTTGCAAACTGTTACAAAACTACCTGGATGCATCCCAGGTCCAAACACTGGCACCTACTTGACTGTGTCATAGTACGTCAGTGTGACCTTAAAGACGTCACCATCACCCAGGCCATGTGAGGTGCTGAGTGCTGGACAGATCACAGGCTGGTCCAGTCAGTCCTCAACCTGCACATAGCCCCTTTACATTGTAAGGAACCAAGGGCTATCAGAAAGTCATTCAATATAGGCAGACCACAAGACCCAGACCAAATCCAACATTTCCAAGAGTTTTAATGAAAAACTCTCCGGCAATTTACCACTTGTAGGAACCTGTTCTGAAAAGTACACACAGTTTAAAAATCTCATCACACAGACCGCAACAACTGTACTCGGACTGAAAACCTAGGTGCATCAAGACTGGTTTGATGGAAACCATGAGACCATTTCAGCAGCCTTCCAGGCTAAGAACAAGGCCTATGCAGACTAGCAGAATGATCCATCATCTGTCTCAAAGAAAGACAAGTTTAAGCCCCTGCAGTCCAAAATACAGTCGGAACTGCAAGAAATGCAGGATGAGTGGTGGCAGAGAAAGGCTGAGCAGGTGGAATACTATGCACACATGCATGCCACCAGAGAGTTCTTCAGTGCCATAAAGTCAGTTTATGGTCCTTCTAAAACAGGATGCTCCCCACTGCTGTCATCTGATGGGTCAAGTCTCATGAAAGACCAAGAAGGACTGAAAAACTGCTGAGCTGAACACTTTTCCAACCTACCCAATAGCCCATCCACAGTTGATCATGATGTCTTATAGCAGACATCAGCTCCCAGTCTTGGATGCCCTAGAGCTGACTCCCTCTACTGATGAAATCTTGCAGATGAACTCAAATAAAGCAACAGAACAGGATGGCATTCCTGCTGAGATCTACAAAGCACTAGACCCAAAGGCCTTACAGGTGTTCCAAGACATCTTGGAAGACATTTGGTCCACAGAGGAGATGCCTGATGATTTCTGCAATGCCCTCATTGTGGCTGTAGGGAAGGGAAGTAAATCAGACTGCAGAAACTACAGGGATATCTCACTGCTGTCCATTGCAGGCAAGACTTTGCCCACATTCTCCTGAACAGACTTGTCACTGTCTCAGAAAGGAACCTCTCAGAGGTGTAGTGTGGCTTTCAGCCAGAACGGAGTACAGCAGATATAATATTTGCTGTGAGGCAAGTCCAGGAGAAGTGCATTGAGCAGAACAAGCCTCTTTACTCTGTCTTCATTGACCTGACAAAGGCATCTGACACTGTAAACAAGGAGGCTTTCTGGATCATCCTGAGATGTTATGGATGCCCAAGGAAATTCATGAAGTTGATTCAGCTCCTGCATGACAGAATGACAGAACAGATTCTTTACAATGGTGATATATCAGATGCATTTGCCATTTCCAGTGGGGTAAAACAGGGTTCTGTGCTAGCCCCAGTCCTATTCAATCTGTTCTTTGCTTGCATGTTATCACATGCTGTCCAGGTCTGAAGGAAGAATGTACATCAGGTACTGATTGGACAGCTGTCTGTTTGACCTTCGTTGCTTGACTGCACAAATGAAGTGCCTCCATACAGTCACCCAAGAAACCCTCTTTGCTGATGACTGTGTGCTCCTGGTGCACAAACACAGTGATCTACAGTTGATGCTGAACAAATTCTCAGACACTGCTATGCTTTCCACCTGACCATCAGCCTGAACAAGACTGAAGTACTTTACCAGCCCATGCCAAATACCAACCCCGTAGAATCAAAAATCATTGTTGATGACACCCAGCTGACAAACGTAAACACCTTCAAATACTTAGGAAGAATAATCTCAAGCAATGGGTCTTTGGACAAAGAAATTGACTCCAGGATCAACAAGGCCAGCCAGGCACTGCGGCAGCTGCGTACTAGAGTGCTCAGTCAACACAACACCTGTATCTCCACAAAGCTGAAAGTCTACAGAGTTGTAGTTATTCCTTCTCTCCTATATGGATGTGAGTCCTGGACTCTGTACCAAAGGCACATCAAATGACTGGAGAAATTTCACATGCACGCTCTCCACTCCATCCTCAGCATTCATTGGCAAGACCGTGTCTCCAACCTGGAGGTCTTGGATCATGTGGAGTCCACCAGCATTGAGTCCCTGATTATCAGAGTCCAGATGCGGTGGGTGGGAAACATCATCAGAATGGATGACCACCGTATGCCTCACCAGTTGCTCTATAGTGTACTGGAGTTTGGAAAGAGACCTTGAGGTTGATCATACAAGCACTACAAAGATGCTGTGAAAGTAACCCTACCCCACTGTGACATCCAGCCAAGGGAACTAGAAGCTGCGGCTGCTGACAGAACCCACTGGTGAGCCCTGTGCTATGAAGCCTCCACCGGCTTTGAAGACAGGTGCCATCAAAAACTGATAGAAAACTGTGAGTGGCATAACAGAATAACACCCACAGTTACTACAACTATGGACTTCCAGTGCCCCCATTGTGCTAGACTCTGTGCTTCCAGACTGGGACTGCAGAGCCACCTCCATGTCCACAGGTGAACTGCACAACAGCATGTCTTCTTCAAACCCAAAGGACTACCATATAGCACTCTAGATCCTGACTATCTAAGAGACAGTCTCTCCTGTTACAAACCTATCTGACTGTTCTGATCTGCAGGAGGAGCCCTTCTGAAGATGCCCAGAGGATTGTTTTTCTGGCACTGGGGAAGGGATCCAAGTTAGCAACTGACTCCCATTTTCATTCAGAAATCTGTAAAGACATTTTAGTTAGAAAATGTTAAAGACACATATCTTTGGCCAAACTTTTAACTATTAATTAGTGTTAGCATCCATATTACGTTTTTACCTTTACGTATTCTGTTGTGGTCTTTGTTAAAAATACTGATAGCTGCCTTGAGTGTTCCACAGAGTTTAGTTTTAGCTTAAAATCAGGAGGAACTTGGTAGCACCTTTTCCTACTAACACATTTTATTAAAAGATATATGCTTTCATGAGTCCCAACCCACTTCATCAGATGCACAGAATGGCTAGATTAATGTAAGATTTAAATTGGGGTGAGTCTATGCATATGATGAAGTAAACTGGAACTCATGAAAGTTTATCCTTTTTAATCCAATTTGCTAGTCAGAAAAGATGCTACTAGACTTCTGATTTTTTTGCCACCACAAACTAACACAGCTTTCCTCCTACATGGTTTTAACTTAGTGCATTATGTTAGCCAGCCTGTATTCCTAGGTACATGGAATTGTACCCTTTTTTCTAGGTAAGTCTATATAGGATCACAACTTATGTTCATAAAGCCAGATTGATTAGTTTTCATTATTCTGCTGGAGGAAAATGGAATAATTTCATCAATACTAATATATTCCCTATTGATTTCAGTTTGCACAGTTTAAGTGCTGTATTTGGGGGGAAAATGTTTCCCTTTGAAAAGAAAACCAATATTAATTGTCTCATCTGCTTGCAAAATCTTGAACTAAGTTAAGAGAGTGACCATAATCCACCATACTTACTACAGAACCAGTTTTCCATCACTCATATTTCAATAACACTTAGGTTTACTTCCAGCCCGAGAAATCTATATTGTCCACAATGAGGCAAATACTATCAGGGCTGTCTCTGCAAAGGCAGTTATTAAGCAGCATTTTATCAGGCTGCACAAAATACATGGAAAATGCTGTCAGGCTAAATTCAAGAGTTTAGACACAAAATGGCTTTCGTAGAGAGCAAAAACAGAAAATCTAGCAACCAGCAAATATTTAAGAACTAAAGGTTCCCTGAAGGAAAAGACAAATTATTGAGAGGGAAATGACCAAAAAAGAATGCTGAGAGTAGAGTTCTCCCAGCAGAGTCACACCAGGTGTGAAGGTCATCCCATCTGTCCAGCTAAAGCAAGCAGGCATCTATATCAGGCAGCAGCAATAGAGGAAGATGCTAGAGGCAGATTATCACATCAATGTCAACAGCAAAAGCATCATTTCATATTGTGCAAGAGAAGGCACTGGAAAACCACTCCTGTATTTTACCAAGAAAACCACATGAGTGGTTTAAATTAGATAAATTGTTTGATGATATCGCGCCAGATTATGGGTCTCTCAGGTCAGATGGCACTGCACATGTTCTTGAGGAACAACTGAGGATCTTTCACAGTACTAGTGGTGTTTATGACACAGCTACATTAAAGCCTTTGGGATGTCTAGCTGCTGATACTGTGATGCACAAAAAGAAAAGATGAAGCTGAAAAGACAGAATTACAGTGGGAAAATAGAAGCTAAGAAGCATGATCAACACAGTGAAAGATGAAATTAATCAACAATACATTGATATCATAGGCATCAGTGAATTGAAATGGACTATAATTAGACATTGTCAGACCTTTGAGGTTGACCAGGTCATAAACAGCTAGACCAGGTCATAAACTACTGGAACTCTACTTTATTGTTACAGAGTATAATAGGAGAATTATACCAGATTCAAGCTGGAATAGTCTTGAGTTTCTTCCTCGCTCCCTCCTGTCTTTCCTGACTAAGCTGATGTTTTTGTAACAGCTGCCACATACCCTTCTACTGACACTTTCAGTCAGAACGTCATACTGCTTACTACACAGGACACACAAAACAAAAGGGATAGCGTTGCTTTCCCAGTCAGAAAAGACTATACAGTAAAATGCAGTCAGTCACCAAATAATGTCAATTAGATTTTGTGAACCATCCATGAATACGACAGTTATTCAAGTCTATTCTCCAACCACTGCCGCAGAAGAAGAGGTTAATGAGTTCATTCTGAAATTGACAGAACGTGCAGACAAGATGCGCTGATTGTCACTGAAGACTGGAATGCCAACGTTTGAACTACGAAGAAGAAAATGTAGTTGAATTGTATGGCCTGGGAGACAGAAATGAAACAGGAGAATGACAATCCAATGATTGTGCCAATCTAATGATTTCTTCATTCCTTATATCGCTTTCAAACAACCAGAATGATACCTAAAGACATGGACATTACCAGACAGAGCAGACAGAAATCAAATTGATTATATTAGCACTACCTACCCTTTGAAATAGCCTTCTAGGTGAGATCAGGCATGCCATCACCTTAATTTCATTCAGAAAGATGCTCAGACTGAGCTCTTCCATACAGCATTTCTCAACTGACTGATTATCATCCAGGTTGAATGTAGGGTTTGTCTTTTATTTAATGTTTAGATCAATTTACATATTTGCATATTTAATTGAATTCTTACTATGTATTTTAAAAAAAATATTTACAGTGCATGTTTTATCTGTAAAATATTGTCGTCCTACAGAATTTGGTGGTATACAGCAGTGTTTCTCAATTTTAGCAACTTTAAGAGGTGTGGACTTCAACATGCTGGCTGGGGGATTCTGAGAGTTGAAGTCCACACCTCTTAAAGTTGCCAAGGTTGAGAAACACTGATATACAGGGAGGGAGGGGTCTAGGACCACAGCTTTTCCAGTGACAAATAGATTCTGGTGTGTGTGTGTATGTGTTTTTCCGGAGCTCTAAACTCAGTCCTCAGTATGGATGATTATGCTTTCCTGGAATATTTTAGAATAGAAAAAGTGCTCTCTTTGTTACTTTACAGATTTCCTCAGAACTGAAAATAATATTATGTCTTTTAATATTCTAAGTCAGCAAACTGCGCCTATGCCAATATGCAGAAAGAAACCAAAATTAAGCCTTAATAAGCCCAAGTGACATTTTTCATTAACAAAATTAAAGTGTGACTTAAGAGAAAATACGGGAAAAGCCTGAGGTTTATCCAGTTTCAGAAAGCAGTGGGAGAAGGTGATCTGATCAGTAAATGCCTGAGGGATGCAAACATGCTGTAACTTAATAAAAAAATAAGGAGACCATCATCCTAAGTCAGGGATTGGCAACTTGGAATACAGTTTCTTGTCTTTGACCATGTTGGCTGGGACTGAAAGGAGCTAAAGTCCTCCAAATCTGAAGGGCAGAATGCCTACCCCAGACCTAAATTCATACATTTTTCAATTATGTAAGGATTATCCACAGAAAAAAATGAGCAGCCTCAGAAACAGGGAAGAGACATGGGAAGAGATAATGTTAACTCTTTGTCAAATTATCGTCCAGCCAGAGTCAGAAGCTCCTATTTGCATTTTGCAGGAAGCTCCCACTGGTTGCCAGCTCATAAAATACAACTTTCCTGATCTAGGGAGAGACCAGTCTCCCTCTCCCACCGTAATGGTCCTCAGGGAGCTGCTATTTGCACAGCAGAGACAATGCATCTTAATTGCATTCAATCAACCTCACGTCTAGTCTGGCTCTGACTTCCATAGAAAAGAATATAGGATTGGGTATCCCTGACATCTTTCAACTACATGTCATAGTCATGTACCACCTAGTGATGTGAACAAGAAATGCAGTCTGAGAAGAATGCTTATCTTACAGTATATTTTAAAAAGTGCTTTCAGGACAGTCTCGACTCCTGGCAACTGCCTGAACAAGTCTGTGCAGTTTTATTAGCAATGTTTTTAAAAATGGTGTGAACAAAAAGAAGGGACTTTTTATCAAGTTTGGTAGACATGTAAAAAAGCTAAAAATTTTTGGACTCAAACGCATATATTAATTCAGAAGATTTTATACAATCGAAACCAGAGACATTTCTTTTGGGACTGATGGATAAACTGTTGGAAAAAACAATGGAAATTTTTATGATAACAGCAGTGAGACTTCTATATACACAACAGTGGAAAGATTTGACATTACCTACAATGCAAGAATGGATGGTGAAATTGATGGAGCTGGCTGAGATGACAAAATTGACAGTTTTGATTAGAGAAAAGACATTGATTAATTTTAATGCTGATTGGAAACCCCTTTTGGACTTTTTGCATGAAACAGAAAAAAAATGAAATCATGATATATGGATTTGATGATTAGAAATAATAGTAGAAAAAATGAAAGTTATGTTGTAAACTTAGAGTAAGAGCTTAAAGCAAATTTATACTTATATCTGTTGTAAAAGAAAGTTCGAAGTCATTTTTCTTTTGTATTTCTTTTTCTTTCTGCACTTTTGACCTTGGCTTCTTTTTCATCCTTTACCTTTTTCTCTTTTCTCTTTTAATTATTTAATTATTAGTTAATTAATTCTTGTTAGTTTTTATCTCTTTATTTTAAAAATCTAATAATTTTGAAAAAAGTAATATACTGTACTACAAATTGTTTTATTTATTTATTTATTTGGCTAGTTGTTAGATTTATAGGCCATCCTAATCTGTTTCATTGCATAGAACAACCTGTCTGAATGATTCTTTGTTGCCATGTATTTCATTTAAATGTTTCATTAAAACCCATGTTTTTGCAATGTCCTAAGTTTGTTCTGTTCTGGGAAGAAGTAATTATATATATTAATTTGACTTTGAGATAGGCTTCAATATTTTCAGATATCCGTATTATTTTACATGAAAATTGATGCTGGACAACAGAAATGGATTTTCTGCACCATTCTTATTGCTAAGAGACTGATCCTTCAACATTGGAAAGATATGAGTTACTCAGTAGATTGAAGACCTGATATAACATGCAACTTATAAATGAATTGTTGATAGATTTAGATTATGTATGGATAATTACAATGAAATATGGTCATCCTTTATTGGAACTGTTATGTAAAATTTGAGACCCCTTTATTTTTATAATCTTGCTGTTTCTCTTTGCTTCCCCCCCCCCTTTCTTTTCTCTTTTTCAATATCTTCCATTGTTTTGTTTACTTACATAAATAAAAGCCAATAATATTTAAAATGTATTTCATGTTGACTATCCTTTTTCCCTTGTCACCCTGTCTTCATATCTTTGCATTAGGCAAATAAACATAAAGAAATGATAAAAAGCAAGAGATAGTCTGAAGTACAGTAGATGACATCAAACAGCATCTTCTCACAAGTGACAGAGATATGGTATGGGTATTTAAGTGGGGAAAGTTTGTAAAATACCGTATTTTTCCGTCAATAAGACGCCCCCATGTACAAGATGACCCCCACTTTTCCAACCCAAAATTAAGAAATCAATATTTTAAAGATAGTGCAGAACACATTTTTATTTAGTAATTAGTTAACATTTACCTGATACACTCGGTGGGAGGAGGTCCAAACTGTCTCTCTGCAGCTCTATTTCATGCTCTTTTGCATAACTGATTACATTCAATCACGAGTGAAACTGCTGATAGGTTGTCTCTGCAAACAGACTTCCTCTAATTGGTTTGTTCAGCATCATCTGACGTCAGTTACATAACGCTCGTGATTGGAGGAAGTCTGTTTGGGAGACAAGCTATTTCACTCGTGATTGGAGGCTAGCAATAGGAGGAAGCCTGTCTGCAGAGACAAAGTATGGGCAGTTTTGCAACTGTGCGGTTCTCTCCTCGGCTGACTTCCTTAAATAAGACGCCCTTCAATTTTTAGGGTAAGGATTTTAGAAAAAAGTATTGTCTTATACTCGGAAAATACGGTAATTACCTCACACAAAGCCTTGCCAGCTTACTGCAGTCAGGACAACAGGAAAGTAAGGCTTTTTCTATTTTCTATTTCTTCAGCTGAATCTCCACTCCTAACCAATGATCACAATGGAGAGAATTGATCAAACTTGCTGTGTTAAGGGACTTACTTCAGAGAAGAAAGCCTGAGAATACCACAAACGCATGGCACTCCATGCTGTGTGGAACACCACATTTTGATTTTGGCCACAGCTACCACCACTGGAGAAACACAGTCACAGTGTGAGGAGACCTCTGATGGCACTTCTGCTGCATCCTTTGCCTCCACTTTAGATCCAGTGAACATAGAATTGTTCCCTACATTTAGATAATTTTAATTTTATTTTATTTCAATCTAGACAATCAGTTTCATCCAAGAGAGCCTGGAATTGATTAGCCATCTGCTCAAGCCCCTTGCCAAGAAAGGGAATATCGGCCGCCGGCCTATAGTTGTTTTCATCCCTGGCATCCAAGTTAGGTTTCTTTAGAAGCGGCCTGATCACTGACCCTTTTAAAAAGACTGAAACAGCCCTTTCTCTCAGTGAGGCATTTATGACCTTTTGGACAGTCTTTCCCAACTATATTTAATAAGCCAAGAAAGGCAATGGTTGAGTACACAAGTGGTAAACCAAATATGTCCAAGTCCCTTGTCCACATCCTCAGGCCTCAAGAACTGAAATTCATCCAGTAAAACAGGACAAAACAGTGCTCTTGACACATCCACGTCTACCGTTGTATTAACTGCAGAAACAGTTATGGAAAATGCGAGCAACTTTATCTTCAAGGAGTATCCCAACTTTCTCACAATGGGCTGCTGAAGATACAACAGCCTCTTTCTTTGGGCCAGACTGCAACAATCCCCTTACCACTTGAAAAAGCTCCACTAGAGAAGATGCAATGGAGGTGGGGTAGAAAAGTTCCTTTGCTGCTCTCTCCACCACCACATAATGGGCTTTAAGCTGTGTTTGATTGTATTCAGCACAGGTTTTCATCAACTTGTGTTCTAGCTGTTGCCAAACTTGCTTCATAGCCCTCAACTCAGACATATACCAAGATAATGCTCAGGCTCTGCAGGCAGGGACAGAGTGCTTAGGAGTAATCATGTCAACTGCCTGGGACAACTCTGTATTCCACAGAGCAACCAGGGCATTTGAAAGAAGTGCCAGCCGTACCAGCCATATCCTTTCCCCCAGAGCCCTATCACCTTTAGAAGAATCTGTGAGACTCCAGGGCCAGATTATCTTAATAGATCCCCCACCCTTGCAGAGGGGATTAGTTGCTGACAGTCTAAACTTCACCAGGAAATGAACTGACTATGACACCTGGTGATTGTTAGGTCCCCCACATTCAGATCATCTTCCTCCTGACTGGTCAAGAAAACCACATGCAAAGTATGTCCTGCAATATGTGTTGGGCTAATAACATATCATTGGACTGACCTGGCATTCAGCTTCAGCACCAGCAGATCTGAGGGCAAGCTGGTATGGCAACCAGGTACCTTCTGGATCAAGGGGAGGGGGGGGTGGAACCAGAAGAACAAATAAGCAAAAATGTCTAATCCCACTTCTCCTAATCTGGCTAGTTGATCCCTCAACATATAACTACCACAGTCATAGGGGAATCCATGTCCTTTTCCAGGTTTTTGTATACATTTCAGATAGATAGATAGATAGACAGACAGACAGACAGACAGACAGACAGACAGACAAATGATAGAGATAGATATTGATAGAGATTCTCAGAAAATCAGCTCTCCAAATCCTTATATATCAAATTAATCTGTCAGTGTTGTACAGATATTGGCAAACCAAATAGTCTAAACTGACAGCTGACACTGTAAATCATTTATTTATTTATTTATTTATTTATTTATTTATTATTAAATTTATATGCTGCCCATCTCCCCCAGAAGGTGACTCATAATATAAAGTTACATTTGAAGAAAAAACAGGGAGAAAGATAAAACACCTGGATAGGTAGGATAGGTGTACCATAAAAAAACAATTCATGGAGATGCAACCAGATTGCTCAAAAGTCGTCTTCTTTGCTTTCTGTCAGAAAAAACAGTATGTGGACAACTAACACATACCAGTAATCCACTGTCGCAATTCAGGGGGAGATTTCTCCTTTCAGAGCTATATAATATTTTTGTATTTAATCAACAAACAACCATAAATCATGAAAAATCTATTAATTCCTTGGGTAATTTCTAATTATTGAGGATGTAGCCAAGAAAAATACAGCAACTCTGATATGTAGCAATTGCCCTAAAGACATGTTGAAAATTCTATGACAAAAATGTGTAGCGTAAGTCCTGCTCATATCTTTGATATTTCCATTTTTTCCTAAATTTATATATGATGAAGTATGGTTCCTTCTGCTTAAAATGATTGCCTGGTGTGTATCTGAATATACAACTACTGAGCAGATATAGACTATGACAACTGAACTGCCGTGAAAAAGGATAAATCTTTTTAGAGGCCATACGAAAGTCTGCCAAGATTAATAGGATATAATTATCATGTCAATCTTTATGTTATTCTTTTCCATTTGCATGAAATAGAGACATACCATCTCTTTGAAAATGTGAAGTTATTTCAAAATATAGCAGCAATTTTTGACAAATTGCATGTGCAGATGGTTTTGCTTTCACTGAATAAAAATCAAGTTTGCCCTTTTTTAGCAATTATCTTTCACGTAGGCTACATAAGGATACCAAACCCCCAGTGTTCAGAGATTATTCCTGATAATCACCTATCTGAAACTTAAAAAACAAACAAACAGAACTTCAACAGTAAGTTTACTACACTTCACCACTTTGAACCTAGAGTCTCACAAATAAGTTTTACAAAGCTGCTTCAGTTTTGTTTTTTTTTAAAACAGTTTCCTGACTGTAGACACAGTAGCCAAAGTGTATTATGTAGTGTAGAAAAGTTGCATGAAACAGTTACCGGCCCAACAGGAAAGAATCTTCACCCTTGGTAACCTCTCTGTGCAAATATAACAGTGCAAAGTCTGAGCAGGCAAGCTCCAGTGAACAGGAGCTTGGGTGCTTCCCTTTTACAAAGGGCTGGATGTCTGTAAAAAAACATTTAAAAAATAGCAGAGGGGAAAGACTGTTTTTCTGATTTCATGCCCTGGTCCAGAGCTACCAGCAAACCAGATGTTTGCTTGAAACAGCTTTGCACCTGCCAAACCACCAGCCTGGAGTTTCCTTCTTTGTCTTCTCTTCCCCTCCCTTTTAAGGTCTCAAATGAAAAGCGGAAGTTTTGATCAATGTGCAAAGTGCTCTGTGGTTGTTGTTTTATTTCCCTTCAGACACGCTATCTAATCTCTTCCGAGCAAGAAATCAGGCAACTAAGTTTTCTGAGGCAGAAGAGAAGTGAACTGCAAAGCAACAGGACTTTGCTCAGAGGCTTGTATTTCATAACAGAACAGAACTTAGGAAAAGAGAAAAGTGTCTGTCAGTGAGTATATAACTAATTCTACAGTCCAAATAGCGCTTTCCTCTTCTTCTTTCTTTTCCAGAGGGGTGATGTGGATCCCTGTTACTGGATCAGAACCTTTATTTGTTCACGATTTTGAATTCAATACCGAAGATTTCTTTGGTCCAGGTAGTAAGTAGTTAATCATATGCACCAAAGGAATTAACTAAAGTTAATTCAATTTCAGACAGGGAATGACTCAACTTTGAATATGTGTTAATCAGCAGGTGGACAAGACAATAGAATACTGTAGTACAAAGATGAGTACTCTAGTCAAGCCAATCTGAGAGGCTTTTACAAGTTCTCCAAGAGCTCTGAAGCTTGCATTTTGACCTCCAACAGACCCAATTTCTTTCACAGTTCTCTGGTCCCCTGCAAAAGATCTTTTGCTTGAAAGAGTAGGGCTGCCAGATCTGGACTGCAAACATTTGTATGACCTAACAACCTAATAAAAGTGTCACTTTGCTGCCATCTGGTAGTGATCCAGACATTTGCAGCCCAGATCTGGTAGCCCTACAGAAGAAAACATTGCAAGAAGTACCAATTGGAATGCAAAGTCCTGTTACAATGGGCTCTTCCAGACAGCCACATCAGTGCTGTCAGTCCTTGAACTAGCAGAAAAGCATGCTAACATAAATTGGGCTGCCCCATTTTCTCATAGCAATGAGGCCAATGAATAATGCTATCCCTACTGATTTAATGCAGGCCAAGTTCAGAAAAGCAGTCGGTGGGTTGCATTGCTTTTGTTTTCTTACCCATCAAGCATCATCTGCCAGTGGGGGGGTGGGGACCACTACTGTGCCAATTGCTATGTTTACTGTGTAGTGGGTAGGGCTGGACAACTGTGGATGGGTGCATGAAACAGCGGGTTCAATTACCTGTCAGGCTGCCTGATTAACAACTAGCTGGTACAAGGAGGAACATATGGGGTAAAGTGGGAGAGAGCTCTCCCAGTGTTCTTGCTCAGCACAACCCTTTCCTGTGCCTGTGATCTGTCTATTGGGCTGTTTTTGGTTAGCACTCTTCTGAAAGAGCACCAAATCCTTATTATAAAGAAACCTGTCTAACAGGCTGCAGGCACAGGAGAGTAGCAGGGTAAGATGGGAAGGAGCTCACCTGATGTTCCTGCTTGGTGCAACCCTCCCTCTGTACAAGAGCACAGGAGAAAGCAGGAGGAAGCTCTGGAGTGCCAGTGCTGTTAGCGGGTGATCAAGAAGCCCAGTTCTGACCATATGAGCAGCAACTGTGATTGTGTTCTGTGTAGCAACAACAGCCATCACCATGGTACCTAGTGCAGCTAAATCCAGAGTGGAGTAGACAAAATGGGGCTGCTTTGCCATGGTGCAATGCACAGCCAGGAACTAGGGCTACATGCTACTAGTCCAAACAGCATCGATCAGTCTGAGAGACAGTTACAGCACTTGTGTGAGAGACCTCAGAAATAATAGAAGTAGTTAAAACAGTAAAACACACACACACACACACACACACAGCCATATCAAACCCCTTCTTGGCAGAAGCAGTGGAAAATCTGTAATGCATCCAACGATGGCAGAACTAGTAACAAATACATAGCAAGCAGAATCTGACTCACTTCCCTGGTCTACATCAACCTTCTGTGCAGCACAGGACTAGCGCTCATTCAAAGAGCACTAAATCTGTGTTTTTTAAAGCATGTCTAGTACTTTTTCCTGCCAAACTTTGGGTAACAGAAAACAGGTTTTTACAAAGGCTTCTATAATCAGATTTAGTGAAAGAGAAAAGGGATTAGGTTACACAAATATTGATGACCAGTTACTTTCATTTTTAGAATTTAATTTATCTCCGAGTTGCTGGGCGAAGCTTTCTTCATTGTCTTGCTATTCTCATCTGCATTGGTTCAGCTACCATAGCATCATGAGAAGCATCAGGCCATCTTTTAAATCATGTTTTGCAACCCCCTTTCATAGCAACCAGATTTTTTCAAATCTACCTAACAATGTACACCACGTGAACAAAAAACACAGAATTGAAGAGTTATGCAACTGGAAGGAGCTTTTTAGGTTGAGTCCAACCCCAGATCAGTAAAGGAATACAAATCAAAGACCCTGGTCATATAGCTATCAAGGCTTCACTTCAGCTTATCCAATGAATGGCAGTGTGAAGGAATGTAGATCTGGCCTTGGGCAGGAGGAAGGAATGGGTGAATAGTTAAGGGGGACTTTCAGAAATAATTATTCAGTCCGGAGAAAGAAGAAAGTGTGAGAAAGAAACTTAAAATAACCCTGCCTTCATTTCTGTTTGTATAATATGGGGCAGAGAGAAACTCTAACAGGCTTTGAAAATTCTGTTATTCTATCTTGCAACAATAAACAGCATTGTTAAAAAAGAGCTGTTTTTTGACCTGGCCTACCTTAAAGGGCTGGCAGAGATTCAACCACATTTCTGGGAATTTTGGTTGCACTGTTGAACTGGTCTTACTGTTAATAAGTTTTTCTAATGTTCAAACTTAATCCACATTCCTGAAATTTAAATACGTTGTTCTGTATCCTGCACTCTAGAATGAGAGGGGACAGATCTTGACCTTCCTGTATGTGACATCGTTTCAAGTGTTGGAAGAGTTCCCCCCTCAGCCATCTTTTCTTGGGGCTAAGCTTCCCTCTATCTTGACAGGGCTTACTTTCCAGTCACCTAATAATCTCTGTAGTTTTTCTCTGAACTTGTTCCAATTTCTCTGAATCCTTCCTAAAGGATGGTGCCAAGAACTCAAATTCTGACAAAAGTAGAATAATATGGAGTCATTACTTCCTGTGATCTGGAAATTATACTTTTGTTAAGGGATCCTAAAATTGCATTTACCTTCTTTGCAGCCACATCACACTGCTGGCGTACATTAAGTTTGTAATCAGCTTCGATTCCAAGACCATTTTCACAAGTTTTATTTTCTACAAATCATGTATCCCCCATTCTATGACTAAACATTTGATTTTAATTTTCTAAGTTGAGAACTTTCATATCTCACTGTTAAATTTCATTCTCTTGTTGTTGTTGTTCAGTCGTTAAGTCGTGTCCGACTCTTCGTGACCCCATGAACCATATTGCGCCAGGCCTTCCTATCTTTCACTGCCTCCCTGAGTTTGCTCAATTTCATGCTCATTGCTTCAGTGATGCTATCTAGCCATCTCATCCTCTGCCGTCCTCTTCTCCTTTTGCTTTCCATCTTTCCCAGCATCAGGGTCTTTTCCAAAGAGTCCTCTCTTCGCATTAGGTGACCAAAGTATCTGAGCTTGAGCTTCAGTATCAATCCTTCCAATGAGCAATCAGAGTTGATTTCCTTTAAGATTGACTGGTTTGACCTCCTAGCAGTCCAGGGGACTCTTAAGAGTCTTCTCCAGCACCACAGTTCAAAGGCATCAATTCTTCGGCGTTCAGCCTTCTTTATGGTCCAGCTCTCATAGCCATACATTACTACTGGAAAAACCATAGCTTTGACTATGCGGATCTTTGTCGGCAAGGTGACGTCTCTGCTTTTTAATATGCTATCTAGGTTTGCCATAGCTTTCCTCCCAAGGAGCAAGCGTCTTTTAATTTCATGGCTGCAGTCTCCGTCTGCAGTGATCTTGGAGCCCAAATAAATGAAGTCTGTTACTGCTTCCATTTCTACCCCTTCTATTTGCCAGAGATTGATGGGTCCAGATGCCATGATCTTAGTTTTTTTAATGTTGAGTTTCAAGCCAGCTTTCGCACTCTCCTCTTTCACCCTCATCAAGAGGCTCTTTAGTTCTTCTTCACTTTCTGCCATTAGGGTGGTATCGTCTGCATATCTGAGGTTATTGATGTTTCTCCCTGCAATCTTAATTCCGGCTTGTGATTCTTCCAGCCTGGCATTTCTCATGATGTACTCTGCATATAGGTTAAATAAGCAGGGTGACAGTATACAGCCTTGTCGTACTCCTTTCCCTATTTTGAACCAATCGGTTGTTCCATGACCGGTTCTAACTGTTGCTTCTTGGCCCGCATACAGATTTCTCAGGAGACAGGTAAGGTGGTCTGGTATCCCCATCTCTTTAAGAATTTGCCACAGTTTGTTGTGATCCACACAATCAAAGGCTTTTGCATAGTCAATGAAGCAGAAGTAGATGCTTTTCTGGAACTCTCGTGCTTTCTCCATGATCCAGCGAATGTTGGCAATTTGATCTCTAGTTCCTCTGCCTCTTCGAAACCCAGCTTGTACATCCGGTAGTTCTCGGTTCACGTACTGCTGAAGCCTAGCTTGTAGGATTTTGAGCATAACCTTGCTAGCATGTGAAATGAGTGCAATTGTGCGATAGTTTGAGCATTCTTTGGCATTGCCCTTCTTTGGAATTGGAACGTAAATTGACCTTTTCCAATCCCGTGGCCACTGTTGTGTTTTCCAAACTTGCTGGCATATTGAGTGCAGCACTTTAACAGCATCGTCTTTTAGTATTTTAAATAACTCAGCTGGAATACTGTCATCTCCACTAGCTTTGTTGTTAGCAATGCTTCCTAAGGCCCACTTGACTTCACTCTCTAGGATGTCTGGCTCCGGGTCAGTGACCATACCAGCATGGACATCAGGGACATTAAGATCTTTCTTGTATAGTTCTTCTGTGTATTCTTGCCACCTCTTCTTAATCTCTTCTGCTTCTGTTAGGTCCCTGCCTTTTTTGTCCTTTATCATGCCCATCTTTGCACTAAACGTTCCTTTGATATCTCCAATTTTCTTGAAGAGATCTCTAGTCTTCCCCATTCTATTGTTTTCTTCAATTTCTTTGCATTGTTCATTTAAGAAGGCCTTCTTATCTCTCCTTGCTGTTCTCTGGAAATCTGCATTCAGTTGCTTATATCTTTCCCTTTCACCCTTGCTTTTCGCATTCCTTCTTTCCACAGCTATTTGTAAAGCCTCATCAGACAGCCATTTTGCTTTCTTGCATTTCTTTTTCTTTGGGATGGTTTTAGTTGCTGCCTCTTGTACAATGTTACAGACCTCCGTCCATAGTTCTTCAGGCACTCTGTCTACCAGATCTAATCCTCTAAATCTATTCATCACCTTCACTGTGTACTCACATGGAATATGTTCTAGGTCATACCTGAGTGGTCTAGTGGTTTTCCCTACATTCTTCAATTTAAGCCTAAATTTTGCAGTAAGACGCTCATGATCTGAGCCACAGTCAGCTCCTGGTCTTGTTTTTGCCGTCTGTATAGAGCTTCTCCATCTTTGGCTGCAAAGTATGTAATCAATCTGGTTTTGGTATTGACCATCTGGTGATGTCCATATGTAGAGTCGTCTCTTGTGTTGTTGGAAAAGAGTGTTTGCTATGACTAGCTTGTTCTCTTGACAGAACTCTATTAGCCTTTGCCCTGCTTCATTTTGTACTCCAAGGCCAAACTTGCCTGTTATTCTGATTACTCCTTGACTTCCTACTTTAGCATTCCAATCCCCTATGATGAAAAGGACATCTTTTTTTGGTGCTAGTTCTAGAAGGTCTTGTAGGTCTTCATAGAACCGGTCAACTTCAGCTTCTTCGGCATCAGTGGTTGGGGCATAGACTTGGATTACCGTGATGTTGAATGGTTTTCCTTGGATACGCACTGAGATCATTCTGTCGTTTTTGAGGTTGTACCCCATTACTGCCTTTCCCACTCTCTTATTGACTATGAGTGCAACTCCATTTCTTCTAAGGGTTTCTTGCCCACAGTAGTAGATATAATGGTCACCTGAATTAAATTCACCCATTCCCGTCCATTTCAATTCGCTGATTCCCAAGATGTCGACGTTCAGTCTTGTCATCTCATGTTTGACCACATCCAGCTTGCCTTGGTTCATAGATCTTACATTCCACGTACCTATACAATATTGTTCTTTACAGCATCGGACCTTCTTTTCGCTTCCAGATACATCCACAGCTGAACGTCCTTTCGGCTTTGGCCCAGCCGCTTCACTCTTTCTGGAGCTACTTGGAATTGCCCTCCGCTCTTCCCCAGTAGCATACTGGACACCTTCCGACCTGAGGGGCTCATCTTCCGGCGTCATATCTTTTAGCCTTTTAACATTGTCCATGGGGTTTTCTTGGCAAGGATACTGGAGTGGGTTGCCATTTCCTTCTCCAGTGGACCACATTTTGTCAGAACTCTCTGTCATGACCTGTCCGTCTTGGGTGGCCCTGCACGGTATAGCTCATGGCTTCACTGAGTTACACAAGCCCCTTCGCCACGACAAGGCAGTGATCCATGAAGGGGTTCATTCTCTTACTTTCAGACTATTTCTCCAATTCATCAAGATTGTTTTAATTTTATTTCTGTTTTCTAGAACATTAATTATCCCACTCAATTTTGTGTCATTTGAAAATTTGATAAGCATTCCTCCACCTCTTCATCCACATCATTAATGAAAATATTGAAGAGTAAAGGATCCAGTACTGATCCTTGTGGCATCCCACAAAATGCCTCTCTCCAATTTAATGAGAAATCTTTATGCACCCTCTATTTCCACTCCATTGTCATGTCCTCCATCCCACCCTTAACTAGCTTGCTAAGCAGCATGTCATGTGGTCCTTTGTGAAATGCTTTGCTGGAATTAAGGCATGCGTGTCCAACCAAAAATTAAGTCAGATTAGTCTATCAAGATTTATCCTTGACAAATCCATGCTTACTTCTTATGATTATATAGACCGGGAGATTGAGGCATTAACTGACTGACATCCTCTTCAGACTTCTGTCGGTCTGCTTGAGGGAATGCTGGCTGATTCATGCTGTTCTCAGTATTTCAAGAATGGCCATAGTGAAGATGGTCACCAGTTAGCTTCAAACTACTTTTTAGGGATTGGAGAATGGAAACAATGGCTGTGTGGAAATGCCCTAGATCAGGCTGCCCAACTTGTAGAGGGCAAAGGGCCTCATTGTTAAATTAATAATTGTGGACCACAAAGGAATAGCTGGTGTTTGGATCAGCTGTTCAGTGGCTGGCAGCAGGGCAGAGGCAATGGAGCTGGCAGGGTCATTGGAGGTGCTTGGCAGCATGTCTTTTGGGGTGGTGATAGTAGTGGTAGATTCTTCCTGGCAGTAGTGATATTTGGCAGTGATGGATTTAGTGAGTTTTCAGAAAACACCAGTGAACCATACAAGGCTGCTTGGTGGGCTATGTGTGGCCATGGGCCATATGTTGTGCAGGCATGCCCTAGATCAGTGTTGTCCAAACTTGGCCACTTTAAGATGAGTGGACTTCAACTCCCAGAATTCCCTAGCCAGCATGCTGGCTGGAGAATTCTGGGAGTTGAAGTCCATTCATCTTAAAGTGGCCAAGTTTGAAAAACATTGAATTAAATAAATCATTAATTACTGATTAAATATATCAGTTTGCAATCATTGCAGTTCACAATAAAGCACATTTAGTGGTGATTAGGGATATACTTTTTGTGTTTCTATCAATTGAGAGTGATGCAAATTAGCTGTGCATTTTTCATATTCTGCCAGGAAATACTTCAACCACGTGCCTGTTACCCTTCCAGTTATTTGTGAGGAAAGAAATTTGTAATCCAGTCCAGAATAGCTGTGAGATGATCAGGTGCAGGATTGCCCAAATTAATAAAATGTGTCATCAGGATAATATGAGCTGATTATCACAATGTCAGTGCAAATGTCAAAATATCCTAGAAGGATATTACCTTCCTTTTCCCTGAAAAGATGGGAAAAGGAAGCTAAGGGTTTCACATCTGTGGAGAGTGTGCTCCTCTTCCAACATAAAAAAAATCTTTCTGCAGTAGTAAAATCACTGGCAAAAGAACACAGGCAAATTACAAGTGAGTGACAAATTGTGGAGCACTTGTAAAATGGGGAAGAAACTTTTGCTTAAATTGCATTGTTACCATTTTTCATTGCTGCTTGTGCCACGCGGCTTGGGTCCATGATCAAGCTGCTACTACTTGTTTTCAGACAGAATGATGAAATCTATAGCCTCTGGAACATGTCTATGTAACATGTAGGCACAATTCACTGCCCTGGCATGTTAACCTGCAACATGTAGTGCTTGATGTTGCCGGCAGGAAGCTTTGCATTTCTGTGTTTTATTTTACAAAAATATTTTAAGAAAGGGTTGCTTTATAAAACCTCCCAGCTCCAACGATCTTTCGCAGCTGTTAATAAATCAACTTCTCTCTCTTTTTTTTTTTTTCTATTTTAAAACTTCTCATTTTGAAACGTGATGGAGTTAAACTTTTTAAAAATTTTGTTGGCGAGGAAGTCTAGACTATAATAAAACAGAAGTTTGATACCTTATTCTGTATCCAAGTAAAAGGGATGAACCAACAATATAATTAATAGGACCTGAGGCTAAAGCCCCTTGCTTGATAAAGACATCCCCCCTGTTCTCACCCAGAGCACTGGGGTAGAGAGACACATTTTATCAGTATATTCATAGGCTGTACCAAAAATATTATGCAGTAGCTTCTAGGAAGAGTAGATTATCAATTAAGATTGAAATGATTAAGGCTGAAGGCTGAAGAAGTTCACTTCTACTGCCTATGGATTGAATAGCATGAAGAGTATTTCTGTGTTCTATCTCATGACTATCTTCATTAATTTATTGTTACCAAGGTATTTGGGTCACCTGTTGGGGGATATTGTAAGCAGTGGAGGATGTCTTACTCTACTAAAATACTAGAATGATGTTGAGAATCCTCTGCTCTGGGTAAGAGTCAGAAGGTGAGGAAGAAGGTGCCACTAGAATAAAAGTTTGTTGAGTTACCTGGGGTGGTTTTGATGAGACAGGGCTGTGGGTAAAAATAGCACACAGAACCCAAAGAAGGAGGGGTGGCTATTTATGTAGTTGAATTTTATTAACATTTTTCAACGAATTTCTCAAAGGAGCTCAGGGTAGCACGTTTCACTATGGTAAATTCCAAAATCTAGTGAGGTAGATTAATCTGAGAGATATTAATGGCCAAGATGTCCAGATATCTTACCAACTGACATGGGGATCTGAATGCAGAAAGAAATACTGGTTGCTTCAAAGCAGCATTAGCTGATGCTTGGATTGATCTTTCTGTAAAAAGAATAATTTTAATTAAACCATTCAAATAGTTAATTTATCTCAGTCAGTTTGTTCTGGTAGCCCTTTTACTGGCGCAGACGCAGTAAATCCCAAACCATTCCTTCTCTGTTCATATATATTTGAGACTAATTTTTAAAGCAATTGCTTACCAGCCTATTCTCCTTACTTTAAGTATGAGTACAATTTCAACTTCAAGTGCATTCACTTTCGGAATTCTGTCCTTTTGTCTTTGCCTTTTCTGAGAAAATCAAGAGATCATGTAGCAACCTAAGCTTTTAATGGTTTCAGTTTTCTGTTTCTTCAGTTTAATTAAGCTCAGGATTCTATATATATATTTTTTTTTATGAGTTGAATTGCTCTCCTTCTGATACC
This sequence comes from Liasis olivaceus, assembly GCA_030867105.1. NCBI lineage: Eukaryota > Metazoa > Chordata > Lepidosauria > Squamata > Pythonidae > Liasis > Liasis olivaceus. Next base: position 90,164,401 of record CM061352.1, on the reverse strand, counting down.
TGCTTTAAAGGGCCCAAAGCAGCTTTTAAAAAGAACTAGTTGAATTCATTTCAAAATACTCTTTGATTTACTATTGGAAATGGAAAATCAAAATCCTTGTCTTTTAGAGGAGTACACTCAATTCTTGAGGTGGCTTAGCTGGAGATTTGCACAACTAAATCTCCAACATTTGTACTGGAACATGGTAAATGTACCTTTAGGACCAATTCTGTGCTAGCGCTTTGTGCTGGATAGAAACAGTTATGTAAGAAGAAGAGAAAGCAGTGTACTTTGGATTACAATAGCTTCAAAGACTCCTGCAGTTATGACTCAGATACATTCCAGCTGAAAGGTCTTAATTTTTTTTCCTAATCTTTGCCAATGGTTGATTTTACCTGATATTAATTCTGTAATCTGGCACAAAAATCTAGCAATGTATTTAGGTATATAGGTAATTGAACCAAACTGTTGGCAAGCTATATGCATGCCTTTCTAGAACAAGCCCAACCTCAAAAGTCTGGTTTTTCTTTCTTTCTTTTATGCCACACAATTGTCAAAGTATAACCATAAATTGGCACAGGAAACACAAATATATCACAATACTTCTTGTATCTTGGAAGATAGAAAAAAAGAACTTTTATTTTCTGCAAGCAGAATAAACAGTTAGCAACAAATTCCTCTCTAAAACAATTGCTTCAAGAAGCTAGATATTTAGATTTTATTCCAGCTGAAACATCTATGGGAGATTAGTAGTTTTGCTTGCAAAGATTCTAGCAAAAATATTATACAGCACTGAAGATAGTTCCAGTTCTTCATGGATCACACAAGGGGGAAATTGCCATACAAACACAATGATATACAGTATCATAATCTTAACATAGATTTTAACATGGATTTCATAATAATCATATGCTACCTCCTCTCTTGCCATCTTCTTAACTTTTTCAGAAATTCCAGTTTTTTGCTGTCTACACAAAGGACCTTCTAGAGCCCTTCTGATCAAGAATTAAAATTCTTATTATCTAGAGGTCAACTAAGTTACCAGGAGAAGTCCATTAAAGTCAATGGCCTTGTTCCATGTCATGCTAACCCAGAAGTCTCATGCTCACTTTATCAACGAGTGCCACCTGAGGACTAGTTCTGTAATATTAGAGTGCTGCAATACATAGATAAAAGTCTCTAGAAGCAGCGGAGCTATCGCTCTGCAATAGAAACTCTAGGAACCCTGTAGTAATGCAGTATCATTCAAGCTCCAGACTGAAGCACTTTCCCACCTCATTCCTACTTCAGCAAGTCCTGGGTTGAGGCACCCTGGAAGGGCAAAGGAATACTGAAAGGCCATCTCAGCTAGGGCCAGGGCTGGACAGGACAGGACCCTCTGTGATACTTTGATGCAGAGCCAGGATAGCAGGTACCTTCAGTTGCCCTACACAGGTGCAGAGTCATCCTTCTTCTCAACCTAAAGCCATGGCAAGGAGCAGCTGTGATTTTGGCAGGGGGAACTGGCCCTGGCTTGGCTCTAATGGTACCTCTGAGTGGACCTACACGTGCAACTATCCCTTTGTCTGTCCCACCCGGGCACTGAGTTGTTTTTTATCAGCCTAAGAGATGTTCCATAGTGCCTAGCTGAGGTCAACAAGCTGCACGGCCACTTGTTCTGGGCTTGCTTTCCCCTCCCTCCTGTGTCTAATATGCTCTTGCCTCACTTGTTACACCCATTGAAATGGGCAGGGAGCAATCGTGTCTTGTTTTGGGGTAACCTCAGCAGCCAAGAGACTTGTGCCCAGTGGGCCTTACTCCCTCCTAATATTGTTGCAGGCTGAAGAAAATGAGCCAGTGAGCCATACAAGGCCTGCATTGAGGTCCCTGCATTAAGCCATAGTGCAGCTTGGTTTTGATTTGGCATATGCATCTTAGAATTAAATGTGAACTAGACACCCATGGAGTCTTCAAAGAACTATAGTTTGAAAATCCTGTCTTAGCATTAAGTGTGAGCTCTAATGTCTAAATCAGCCAGAGAGCTTTGAACTGCAGGAGGATAAGTTTGGGGAATCCACCAGCAAAGTCTATCTTCTACACTTTTCACTCTCCAATTATGCTAAGGTCTTTCAACATAAATAAAGGTATCAATATAAATTTGATAAATAAATTAAAAATATATATAATTACTTAGATGTACAACCACTTGGCAGGTTTGTTTCAGGGACTTCATAGCCTAACCAAGAAATATATATAAGAAATAAGCAGGCTTTCTAAAGAGGACACTAAAGAGGATTGAAGCTACAGAAGGTATAGCCCATGATAGTTTTGTATGGCACTTAAGAAGGCACTGAATCTGGGGAATTCTGGGTATTGAAGTCCTGGCATACCTCTGGGGAGGGTAAGATTGAGGAAGACAAGAAAAGATGAGGGGGTACCTTAAGGAATTAGATGGGCTACTTTACTATGTCTAATATCTGGAATACCAAATTGAAAGGTGATTCTCCTGCTCCTTAAATAGCAATTTTCCTTTTCCCCAGGCTAAAAGGTATCTGCATTTTCCCAGAGGAATGATGTTTTTCACTTGGGGTTGCAAATATTAACATGGAAGGTAATGGTCACTACATGCCCTTGGTGTGTGCCAGGTAGATAATGGCTTCCTTTATTACCTGTATATAAAAGACAGAGAAACCTGTATTTCCCCGGAAGTAATACATAGCACTGCTGATCTAAATATTAGAAACTTGCTTTACAAATTAAACGTCACCTTCCTCCCAACACTTATCCTCTATACACATTCAGAAATAGAACCTTTTATCATCATATCTGTGCCAAGTTAATTATGCTCCAGGAAACACATTTGGTCAATAATCAAAGCCGTACAAGAGGTGTTTTTGTAATCTTTGTAGGCTTTGGGGAGGGGCAGAAGAAGACTGATATATACAGTGTTAAAAATCCAGTTTAATATTTCAATCGAGTTCAGGTATTCTACTGAAAGAAGGCTGTCTAACTGCTGGTAAAGAAACATAGCTGGACTGAAAAGTTTGGAATGTTTTCTCCTAGGATACTTACCACACTGAAATCACTAAATCAAATAGCAGTGTTTACTCTGGTTTTTAATGATCCTTGTTAGCTGTGCAGACAGGCAGAAGATCCTATGTCCCTCTATATATATTTGATGTTCCTATTAGATCACTGCTAATTAAAAGGGGGGGGGGGGAGACTAGTTGTTATGTCCAAAGCAATAACTTTGGGTCAAAGAGGGGAGGGAAAGAGTGGAGGAGAAAATGGTATTGTGCCTAAATCCAAATCTGGAGCCTGGCACTGGATTAGGGCCCCAAGTTTTCTTTCACTTTATGTAAAAAAATGCAACACTTTAATCGCACACATACATTTAAAGTAATAAATATCTAAGGAAGCAGACTATGAAGTGTCCAGAAGGAAGAAGTCACCATCTTGTTTCCACCAGAGATGAAGAACTGATTTTGGAGCTTTTAGAGTAGTATTTTTCAAACATAGCAACTTTAAGATGTATGGACTTCAACTCCCAGAATTCCCCAGACAGCCTGGGAGAGGAATACTGGGAGTATAAGTCCACACATCATAAAGTTTTAGGGCATCATTTTCCACTTGGAACCCCCAAATATTTTGCACCATGACTCCCAGAATATTCAGTCACAACTCAGACATGCAACCTAGGCTTTCTGGAACTTACGCTCCCAATATAATATAAGGTTGGGAAGAATGGGGGGAGGGGGAACAAGGGAGCCTACAGTTAAAGCAAAACATTAACCAAGGGAGGAATTGGCCCATGAAGGGGAATTACATAATCAGAGGTGACAGCTTACAAGTTTGTAGCCTGTACCCAGTCTCTAAATCAGCATTCTGCTACTGGGCACCATTTAGATGTATTAGAACTGCAACTCCCGGAATTCCTTTGGCCACACTAGTTGTCAATTCTGGGAGTTGGAGTCCTAACATATCTGATGAGTGCCCAGTTGGAGAAGACTGCTCAAAAATCATGTTTTAAAAATAGTAAGGAATACTTTGCATGGAAGCAATTGCATTTTGATGTCCAACAGAGAATCAGTTAGTTATCTGTCCTCCTATATTTCTCACCCATAGGCCTAGTTCAACCACAAAGATCAACATTGGGGTAACTATTCCTTAAATCCAACCCAGATTTCTGGAAACTGAACAAACTTCTCTCCAACCCCAACTGCTTGCCAAATGATCAAGCATCTGGGAATATTTTCTGATACTGCCTCAAATAGATCATTTCTGTCCCAAGAGAAAGTGAAGTTTCTCATTGCACTTACGGACAGGAAAGCTATTTAAACCAGCATAATCCCTGGAGATAGTAATTCCCCCCCCGCCTTCCTATTTCCACGGTATCAGAAACACATTTGTAGTACAAAGATACACTGCTAAAAGACACAGTTTTCTACTTTGGAAATAACTCTTTTAACCCAAGTTGAAGCAACTTTTACTTGTGCAGAGTAATCAATAATTTATTTGCCCTCCCAGGGAAAGTTGCCCCCAACCCACGAAATTAGGCTCAGAGAAAAAGTCTTTCGTTTTTGCCAATGGAATACTTTTCTTAAACTTAATTGCTGTAGGGGAGAGCTGTAGCGGGGAGGGGGTGCAATTATAGCATGCAGGAAGAGAGTTAATGCTCACTTCACTAACTTGATAAACCCACCCCTTGTACATTAATTCCACTTTGGAGGAAAGTTAAACCTTCAATTGACACCAGATGACACGTACGGCACTTACGGGTAATAGATGTGGGACCTTGAAAAATAAATTCCTGGGTTCATGCCCGGGGTGCAGGACAAGCAATACCTCTGCTTGTAATCGTCTGTTCCCAATCTGTATAAAAAGCAGCAATGCAGCCAGAGAAAAATTGAATGGAAACTTGCCATACTACAAGCCATTCCCAATGCTCTGTAAACCCATCCTGCTTTTTGTTTGCTTTGTCATCACCAACATCAGATCACAGATGTTTTCAGGAGTTCACTACCGCTGGCTGAATGAATGTGAAATGTGAGCCGGAATTTGGGGGGGCGGGGGGGCTGGCAAGCAGGCAGTCTTCCAATGAAAAACAAAGCACAATTGCTTCTGGCAAGGTGCCGAAGCTGATGGACTGCCAGCTCCATGCAGTTTGCGGAGCCATGCCCAGCAGCAAACGCAAGGAATATCCTTGGGTGGCGAGGCTCATTTACACTGCATTATGAGTTGGATTAGCCTCATATCCAAACTCCTATTGCGGACCACTTTCTAGATAACTTAATAATCTTTAACCATGAGTTATTTTTTGATATCAGTGGGGTGGGGAGGTGCTTTCGAGTCAGCCTTGACTCCTGGCAATTGCCTGGACAAGTCCCTGCAATTTTCTTGGCAAAATTTTCAGAAGTGGTTTGCAATTGCCTTCTTCCTAGGGCTGAGACAGAGCGACTGGCCCAAGGTCACCCAGCTGGCTTTGTGCCTAAAGCAAGACTAGGACTCACAGTCTCCTGGATTCTAGCGTGGTGCCTTAACCACTACACCAAACTAGCTGTCTTTGATGTCATAAATCCAGATTAATGGCCAATCTATGGTTAATTTTTTCATCATGCAGAAAAACTATGAGATGATGCTCTGGATTTTTTTCCATGGCAATATGTACATCAGGCACACAAAAGAGATGAAGGGGAGAACCAGCTTTCCTCTATCCTGCGTATGGTGCCGCTGATTCTGATCAAGGCCACTTCCAGAGCTTTATGTTAAAAAAAGAAATAAAGAGCCAGTTGACAAGTCTCCACAAATGCTGCTAGAAAACAGGTATGGAGAAATGGCAAACCCCAACAAGCTCTGGTTTGCCATCTTGTATGGCAGGGTTCCTCAACCTCAGCAACTTTAAGATGGCTGGGGAATTCTGGGAGTTGAAGTCCAGCCATCTTAAAGTTGCTGAGGTTGAGGAACCCTGTTGTATGGCATGCATTTGCTATAGATTCTTTATCCCTGGTTAACATTAAACCGTGTTCTGAGTAGGAAAGTGAAAGAATTGGATGCACCTGGTCTCTTATGCTCTGTTTCAAACGTCAGGTTGTGGAAAGGAAAAGCAGACAAGAAATAGCTAGTACATCATATCATTCTTTCTCCACCTGCACTAATTATCAATTTACTTTTGATTACAAGTGAAGATGGAGTCCTTGGTGCTCTCTGAACTTGGTCGTTTGCTTGCAGATGTTTCATTACCTGACTAGGTAACATGTTACCTAGTCGGGTAATGAAACATCTGCAAGCAAACAACCAAGCTCAGAGAGTACCAAGGTCTCCACAGTTCAACCCTGAGCTACATATATAGCTATACCTTATATAGCTATAAGATATATTCTGTTATGTTGGATACAAGTCAAGATGCCGGTTATGACCATTAAAGGCCTAAGCAGCTTGGAATTAAAGTATTTAAGAGACAGCCTGTTCCTAGATGAAATGTCCCAGCCTGCAAGAATAGCTAAAGAGGCTTTCCACTAAGTCCCTCTCTCACTGGAACTGGGGTTAGTTCATATCCATGCAGAAATGGACCTTTCCAGTACTGTGTTTCCATTTGATGGAATACTTTTTACAAGAACTTCATTTGGCTTTAGCCCTCTCAGTTTTGAAATATAAAGTGAAGACCCAGCTTTTTCCCTAGCTTCCATTGGTGTTATTTTGATCTACTAATTGGTCCTTACTCTTCTGATTGACTAATGAGGCCCTTCAGATAGGTTACTCATGCTCTGGTCACCTCACAATTGGATTACTGCAATGCACTGTACATGGGGCTGTCCTTCAAGACCACCTAGAAGCTACAGCTGATTCAAAATGCAGCAGTGCAAGCAGTAACGGGCGCCTCTCAGTGTACTCCTGTGTCACTGCTGCCACGTAAGCTGCATTGGCTGCCAGTCAGCTTCCAAGTGCAGTTAAAGGTGCTGGCTGTTACCTACAAGTAGTGCTCAGTTAACGACCACTCGTACAGTGACCGTTCAAAGCTATGACAGCACTGAATAGATCTGGCCATCCTAGCACCCTCATGGTCACATGATCACGATTTGTGACCTTCCCTGTCGGGTTCCCACAAAGTCAATGAGGAAGTTGGCAGGAAAGGTCATAAGACTCCCCCACCTGCGCACCTTTCCCGAGCCTCGCTGCACTCATGCCATGCTTCCCAGCAACTTGCACACCCTCCCCAGCCACTTGCGCATACTCTCCCACCTGGCATCAGCCACCCTAAGCCCCACCATGTTCATGCTGTGCCTCCCCAGCCACCCGTGCATCCCTTCACTCTCTCTCCCACCTGTCAGTAGCCATTTACTTGCCTGTTAGCCAGCTTGCAAGCTGCCTGGGACCAACTTCCTGCCGGCTTCCTTACTGACTTTGGTTGTTGGAAGCTGGCAGGAAGTTGCAAGGAGATGCTTGCTTAACAACCCATGATCCTCGCTTAAGACAGCAACGGGGACTACAGATGTGCCACTGCTAAGCGATGCAGTCACGTGACATTGTGCTTTACGACCGCATCGCTTAGAGATGGAAATTCCATAACTTGAGGACTACCTATATAAAGCCCTAGATGGCATAGGACTGGATATCTGAGAGACCGCTTGTCTCCAATAGTTTCTGCCTGCCCAGTATGCTCCAGCAGAGTGGGTGTGCTCCAGGTCCCTTCCATGAAACACTGTCACCTTGTGGGTCCTAGGAAGTGCCTTCTCTGTTACAGCCCCCACCCTCTGGAACCGCTTCCCCCCAGATATAAGGACTGCACCTTCTCTCCTATGGTTCCAGAAAGCTTTGAAAACCTGGCTTTGGTCCCAGGCCTGGGGCTGATGTTTATTATTTGTTCAATGGCCCCTGTTCTGTTTTGTTGATTTTGCTGTTAGATCATTTTAATCTGGGCTGTCCATTTGATTTAATGTTTTTAGCTGTTTTTATGTTTTCTCTAGTTTTGTATGCCATCCAGAGTCCTTGGAGGAGTAGTAGTAGTAGTAGTAGTAATAATAATAACAACAACAACGACAACAACTGAGGTGGCTTGGTGGCTCAGCTGTGGCCCTCTCATTGCATCCACTCAGGCTTTTTATGTATGTTTGACCAGACAAATACACAAGATGTGAACAAACAACATAGTGAGGCATGTTCTTCCCTTTTGTGAGAAGTAGGGTCAAAGGGATTTCATTACTCTAGCAATGGTTGTTGGAAGATGATTGATTCTTTACGGTCTCCTACTGATCAGCTGATTGGCTCCTTTGTGGCAGAAATGAAGATTCTTGCAACTGCTTTGGAGAGACTGGGAAGCAGAAATTGTGGCGGTATGATAGCGGCCTACATCGGAGCTCCAATCTTAACTGCAACTACCGAGAGCAAGTTTTGCTTTCAACATAATTCCCTGTTTTGTTTTTTAAACTCACTATACTGCTTAATGGCTCTTTAAAACAACAACTTCACTTTTGCCTCGAAGCTGCAGGCAAGAATATGCCATTCTACGTTAAATACTTGCGCAATAAGTACAAGCAGATGTGTGAGATGTGCTTTGAAGCAACATTTTGCCCTGTAGATTTTTTCTCCCAGCTAACGTAGAGGGGAGGTATAAACCGCCCAGGGAGAATATACAGAGGTTGACTATTTAGGCCGGGATCCAAAGTACAGATTTGCAGAGGAGCTGTGTACTGACATGCAACTCACACACTTTACTGCCATCAGTGACTAAATAATTCTCCCAACCATGGGCCAATGGCCATTTTTACAGCTAAGCAGGAAAGGAAGAAAGGATCGATCTTCTTTCTGGGCAGGAATGACACCTGTCCTCCACAAGGCGAGTGCCTGAACTCACAGACATCGTGTAGCAGTAAAGGACAAAATTCAGCCAGGACATTCTCAACCTTGGCAACTTTAAGACGTGTGGACGTCAATTCCCAGAATTCCCCAGCCAGCATATGCTGGCTGGGAAATTCTGGGAGTTGACGTCCACACGTCTTAAAGTTGCCAAGGTTGAGAAACCCTGCTCTACAGGAAGGGCAGGGAAGCATAGCCCTATCATATGCAGAAGTTGATCAAAGGCACTGTTAACTCTGCTTCATCAGTGGTCCTGGACCCTCCATCACATCTCAGGAAGCACAGCAGCCTAAAAGAAGCACCTAAGGAGAACAGGCTAGCTTATGAAATGCAAAACAGGTTGGAGGCTCAAATTGTGTTTATTCCAGTCATGTGCTGGCTTCTGCCATACCATCAGTAGCTACTACTTCAGGCAGCCCACTCACTTTGAATAAGGGTAGGGCCAGCTTTGGAAGAAAAATATGGATTCCTGTGTGTGTGATTTGAATTAAAAATCACACACACAGGTCTTTTAAATAAATAGGTCTTTTTAATAAATAAATGATGTGGCCTACAGGAATTCTTCATTTTATGATTTTCTTGCCCAGTAGTGTATATGCCACACCCAGGGAGAGGGACATGGAGTTTTTAGGGGTGAAAAGAGTATCTAAAATTTCTGAAAGGCTTGAGGCACATAATTTGCCACTTAAATTGCCCTAAAGCCCTCAAAACACATACATACACATAGCTGGCCAATTTTTTTACCCCTGCCCAATCAAGGAGTCTCTGGGGACCAGTGAACCATATGTAGCCTGTAGGCAGCATTGTTTTGGATCCCTGCATTAATTCATATTGTGGTGTATTTGTTTTTAGGTGAGGGACAACCTGCAGGCCACATGTGACTTTCAAGCTAATTTCATGAGGCATCAATAAGATCTCTGGTAAAGGGATCTATTTTTCTCTACAGCTTGGACTAGAGTGAAGAGACTATCAAAAAGAGGTGTCAGAAAAAGAACGATGTTCCTCATACTTTTAGCTGTAATCTAGCCATTGCTTGCTTCAGATCTGCCCATCTAATGCTCCTAACCAAATAACTGGAAGGCAGAGATAGGAAGGGCTTTTTTTCTTCACCAAGTTTGAAATAATTCTAGCCATTGTAAACTCAATGCAATAATGGTGATAGTAAGAAAATCTTTCCATAGAAACTACTCTCTTAAACTGTATTTGGGGCTAGGTGACTTTTAATAGCCTAGTAATTTGGGGCTGGGTTTCCACATCACAGAAAGCCAAAATGTAACCTGGCTTTGGTTTAGCATGTTATGTGAACTCAGTCAATTGTGGCTTATTCCAGAATTCCTTGCTAAAGAAACCAAGCTATAGTATGATATGTGAATGCAACTTTTGTGTGAAAGTATCTATAAGAGAAGAAAAAAGCCAGGACACACTGTGAAAACAGAAGGTTTTAAAGGCCACATAGATTTAAAAAACAAAAAAATAAAAGGACTATAAATATTTTTAAAGTGATTTCATTTTAAAATCATTACTAGAAGCCTTAAGGTAGATGCTGACTTTCTGCTTTGTCTTTTAATCCCAAAATGGGGATAGTTCATTTAACTTAATTGTATATGAAATAGTATAATGTAGAATTGTAGTTTTTAATATACAATTGTTGTGATTATAATACTTAGTTTCAAATATTATTTCTGGCCACAGAAATACTTTCCACAAATTATCCTGTGATTAAAATTTGAATGCTGGAAAACTGCTACATCTATTCAAACATCAGAAATGGGTGCACCAAGTATTTAGGAGTACTGTAACTGGACGTAGAAACATGGAAGATAAGGGCCAGAAGGGACCTTGAAGATCAACTAATCAAATCTTCTGCCCAATGTTGGATTCCATTATTCCATTGTTTCTTGTCTTGTGGAAAAATTTTCAACACCAGTGCCTTAATTTTTACATAGCAGCCCTTCAGATATTTGAGGTACCTGCAGTAATGTCTTCTGGCTTGGGATCCACAATACATCTAGATTTTTTTTTCATGTGCTGCTGTCCAGTACGGCTGTTTTCCCAACCTATACTCATGCCTTGGTTTCTCCCATCCAATTGTAGGACAATAGCTGGTGTCCCTGGATGGGAAGGGAAGCAATGCCAGAAGAATCTGCCAATGAAATTCTCTCAGAGTAAACATGTAAGCATAAGACCTCTTGCAAGCCTCCTTACAGAGACAACTTGGAGTTTGGCCACAACAGCAGCACAAATTATGCTGGCATGTTTTTTTCTGTTGACTCAAAGACTACATATTAGCACCGTTGTGAGGAGGAACCCAAAATCATATTCATCTTCCTACATTAAGTGCATATTAAGAACATCTGACTCACAAGTAAACACAGGTGTGGTCCCGTCCCCCACTGCAGTTTCTCTCTTCCTTAAAAGAAGATGTCTGTGAATGGATAGAAAGGAAAATATGCCTTGCTCCCATAAATGTTCTCTTGGCATTGCTAGAACATAAGGTTTCCTTCCTTTTGAATAGACCAAAGATAACAGTCATTCAGATAATAAATATTTAATGGATGAATTTCATTGCCACAAAATATAATAGCACCAGCTTGGAGAGAATTTTAAAAACTCAAATTCATGGAAGATATATTTGTTAGCAACAGTTAATTGTGATGGCAAAATAGATCCTATATCTTCAGAGATTATATATATATCTTTGAATACTTGCTTGGCTATTCTGCTAAGGAAGGCTGGTCCTCTGATTAGGGATTTCCTGAAAGCATTTTTCTGGCTTCTCTTCTTGTGCTCATCTAGCAGGATTGTTCTAACATTACATTTTTATCTAGACTTCACCAATTCCAGGAGCTACATCATGTGATCTGACTGTCCCTTACTTTCCCTTGGAATGCCATATACCTGCCTTCCCTCAATCTGGTCTCCTCTAAAAGTGCCAGTCATCATATCATGCCTGCTAGAAATTCTGGGAGTTGTCATCTTGACTTTTGAAAGTTGGAGAAAGTTGTCACAGACAATATTAGAGTATAATTCTTGTGCACTGTTTCACTAGAGCCATTAAAAATACAGTTAGCTTAAGTAACAGATGAGACTAACGCAAGTCAAATAACAATAGGGGAGATGGACGGGAGAGAAATCTAATAAACAAACAAACAAACAAACAAACAATAGTCTATAGGTGATACTGTGTTAGAATATGTGCTAAGTGCTATGGGAAAAGTAAACATATGCTTAGATTTCTCCCATTGACATGAACAGGACTTTTCTTGGCTGAATTATGCTCGTAGACAATTACGCTGATAGACAATACTTTTAAAGTTGTTCTTTGAGAATTTAATATGCATTATGATTTTTTTCTTGGGTTTTTCAATCGATGTTAGTGTTCATGGGTTAATATATATTATTTTTGAACTGTATCTTACTGTAATCTAATACTGCAATTTGGAGTTAATGGGTTAATATATATTATTTTTGAACTATATCTTACTGTAATCTAATACTGTAATTTGGATACCAACTTTATGACCTTTTGAGTCAAAGTAGGGTTATAAATTGTACAATAAAATTCCCAACAAAATGCAAATGTATAAGTATTAAGCATTAATTACAGCCTTTTAAAAGCACATTTTACAAGACCCATTATTATTATGTTATTGTTAGTCTTCCTTTTATAGCTATAAATAAGCAAAAAAGTTATAATTTAACAGGAGACTTATAAAAGCACTTGCTTGAAGGGAACAAGATCTTCATATTCTTTGAGAAGCTTAAGGTAAAAATCAAAAGGCATGCAAAAGTTAAAAGAAGCAAGCAAGGCACCAATAAAAGGTGTTTATTTGGGATGAAGGAGAGAGACATTTGGTTTGCAAAAAGTTCTCTTTCTTAAACAATTTACAAAAGTGGGAAGAAAATTCTTGACTCTCTAACAATCTTGCAGCTGTTTGCACAATAAAAACGGATGATTGGAGGAGCCATTCTTGCCCCTCCACAGCCTGACGTAAGGCAAAATGAACTCCCTGCATTCAAAACAAATTAAGTTACTTGGAAAATGTCTTTTAAAAGCCACAAAAGCAAAACAAAACTTAGTAACGCAAAGCAGCAGCATCCTGTGTACATACTGCCTGTCCATGCCCTGCTTACAGCTGCATAACTTTTACAACAATGTAAAAGCAAAAAACCCAACACCCTCACTGTACACAGAAGCATGATTTAATGTCCTCTTCTTCCCCCTGCAATGTTTGTTATTAACCTATGCTACCTTTCTTATTCAAGCTGTTAAATCAGGTGGCACAAACTTGCCCTACCTGACATTTGCAGACTGACTTTGAATCTGTGAAACATCAGAAAAACTTGGTGCAGGCCTGCCCTGAGGATAAACATTTTTTTCTTTGAGACAGCTTCATTGTATGCCTGCTGCGGAAGAAACATCCCCTCTAATGACATATTTTGCAATATCCTTGTTGGCATACAAGTGGGTGTTACCAGTACTCTTGTTTTTCCAGCACTGCTACTGCTTTTGTTTTGCTCTTCGTCTGGGGCTTGAGCTTTGCAGGGAAAAAAATCAAGCCCCAAAAGTGAACACGAGCCTTTCCTCACTTTCATTTAACCATGGCACAAACATGTCCCAGCAGCCTCTTTTTTCCTGTCCTGCCGTGGCCTCATGACATTGCCCTCATCTGATCCCCAGCCCATTTCTGAGGCATCCTTAAGTTGTTCTTATGTGGAAGAAGTGTTCTTCCTTGTATCCTCCGTATTGCTGTGAATACAATTAAACATGCTTCACCTGTCTTCACTGCTTCACCAACCATGTCTGTGGCATGATGGAGTAGCCCCTTGGGTTGGGATTAGTACATCTTCTATGGGCTCCTTCTGGTCACTGGGCATCGTGCTTGAGGCCACTCTGGCTTTGGTGGCAAGATAGTTTGGATCTTCCAACCAGCCTCTCTTCCTAGGCCCTCTAGGTCAGTGTTTCTCAGCCTCAGCAACTTTAACATGTGTGGACTTCAACTCCCAGAATCCCCCAGCCCCAACCCAGACTTCTGGTGACAATGGCAAAACATAGCTGAGTGGTTCCCTAGAAAATTGCAGGAATACCTTTGCATGGTCACCCGGAGTCTGGGTTGGGGAAGTTTGCAATAATCTTTCTCCTTGGAAGAGGCAATGAGTGAATAAGTACACTTGAGCTAGAAGCAGAAGGGTTGAAAGGGCTTCAGAGTTTAGGAGAAAACTCTCAGTAGAATGCAACCCCCTGGAGTCAATCAGAAATATTAAACTCTGACTCTAGATTAAATCCTGCTCCTTAAGGCAGTGTTTTTCAACCTTAGCAACTTTAAGATATGTGGACTTCAACTCCCAGAATTCCCCAGCCAGCATGGGCATAGGGCTTTTGATTTTTAATGAAACTGTCAAGAACAATATACACTGACTAAAGTGAGGATGAGCTGGGTGGCTGAGTTGCTGAAGTTGAGAAACACTGCTCTAGATCATTGAATTAATTCTCATCTTGGAGACCTGCATCTGAGAGGGGTCAACTCAATTACCAGATGACGGCCATTGGAGAGGTTGCCAATGCAGTGGAAGAGCTCCCTCTCGCTTCACTGTGCAACCCTTTTCCCCTAGGCCTGTCATATATTAATTTAGGCTACTTTTAAACATAGTTTAGTTAAATTCTGAAACAGCAGTAAAGACATTTTAAAAATAGCCTAGAAAACAAGTGACAGGTGCTTGGGAAGTGTTCTGTGCTGAAAAGGGATCTCTCCCACTTTACCCCACAGCTCCCCAGCACCTGGCAGCTGTTTGGGGGACTTCACTTTCAAGTACTGGGGGCCTGCTCAGCAAAGTGGGAGGTTGAGAAGCAGGATGGGAGTGTAGACCAGTGATAGGGGATAAGCCCGTTTCTTCAAAATCCCTCGTCTCTGATCCCTTGAATCATCTGATCTGTGGTATTGAGATCTGGTTGGGTACAGAGTCAGCTCATCCTCTATCACTCAAGTGATCAGTTGCCATCAGTTTTGATAGATAGCAAAGCTTGATGGTCCAGCCAACAGACTCACCTCTTCCCCAAGCCCAGGCTATCTTAATTAAGGAGAGTGACTCCCCCCGCCCCCACTGCTGGTTGGAGATGTTTGAGCTACTACTTCTTAACTTTATTCATTTAATTTTATTATCAGAATTTTATCCCACCTTTATTTTGGGTCAACTCAAGACAGTGTACATACTTAATGCTCCTGCCTCCTGTTTTCCCCACAAGAACAAGTCTGTGAGATGACTAGTCCAAAGTCACTGAAGCTGGCTTTCATGACTGGACTGTCTAGTCCAGCCCCTTTGCCACGACACCTAACTGCTCTCTTTCCATGCACATAAGTAATAAGGACACCACTGTTCGGTGCTGGAGCTGCTATTGAAGACCATTTCAAATGGTTGTCCGACATTTTTAGGGTTTTATCTATATTTTATTATTGTTTTTATTGTACAGAGTTGTTACAAAACTGGGTGGTCTTATACATTAATAAAATAAAAATAAAATAAAGTCTTCCTGTGGCAGGTTAGAGGTCGGCTGGAGATCGACTACCTGAGCCATGGAGAAAACACGATATGTTTGAACAATGGCTCTCAGATATTTGCTGCCAGAACCTGGAAGAGCACTAGATGGCAACAAAAGATGTACTGAAGAAAGCCAGCATTTTGCTGCCATCTACTGATCATCTGGAGTTTTGCAGCCCAGATAAGGTATCCTTAATTAAAATCCTTTTAAAAACAGCGAAAGAAAACTCCCCACTTGCAGACCAGGAGATCAGTTTTTCTGCCCTGAAAATGTGGCAAACAATACTCAAACAGGATGTGAAACAGACACTTTAGCTTTTAAAAGAAGATTGTACATTCTCTGCTGGACAATATCCCACAAGAGCCCCAAGTTGTTGGACTCATCCTACAATGGTGGACATCAAAGATGCTGCCTGATTGGTGCATGGGAGTAATTCTCGTCCAGTAAGACATATTCCTACAGGGGACGTATCAGGATTTGTGAGGGGACCTTTGTAGTTTGATAAAACTCCTCCCTCCCAATTTAAAAATAGCGAGAGCAGGGAAAATGGAGGAAAAAGCATGAAAAAAGTGAAGTCATCTTTGAAAAGCTGAACAGTTGCTTACAGGCTGTTCCTCCTGCAGCTCTCTAGGAAATACTTTTGGAGAACAGCTGCTTCTTCCAATCAGATGTGAGAATACTAAGATAACACAGATATTTCCCTAAATTTACAAATGCTTTGATTTGTTTTTAATTGCAGTATTTCATTAATTTTGAAATATAGAACAAAATAAGTTGAGGCACAACGAGATGGAGACTGACTGTTCAGGCTTTCAAATCAGGCTTGAAACTGACCATCAATAGTTAGCATCTGAATAACAGGCCAAGCAAGGCCTGAGGTCATAGCTTTTTCTGTTCTCATTACAGAGAGATGTATTGTATTTCTATTTCAATTAGAATAATGATTTCTAAATTTGAGTGTGTACACACACACACATGTTTTATGGCACATCTATAGTCTCTTTTCTTTTCTGTGACATAAAAGTGGCTACTATGCTTCTGCACCAACCCCTCAGGATATTTAAAAAGTAAAAGATGTAGAATTTATTAGAATCTTTACTTCCCTAAAGTAAATATTACCTAAGGAAATATTTAAATATTGGGTAAATTTATCTCCATTTTTACAGTTAGTTCATATACATGGTAAAACGATTAACCAAAATTTCAGTTGCTGTGTAAATACTGTAGTTTTAATCACTTAAACCCACTTTGGCTTTGAGGTATTGTAATAGAAAACGAAAGTGAAAATATTTTAAAAGCGACCTTTGCTTTACAAAACAATTATTGGATTTGATCATTCAGTTGTTTTCAATCAGTTTTACAAGATACCCATATTGATATTTTGGTTGCGTACAAATATGTACATTCCCTTAATAATGAATTCAGATCATGAGTGACAAGGGATATGGAGCCAATATACGACCACTCAAACATTATGCTTGAAGGATGATGTTTTTTATTTGCATTAAAAAAGCAGAATCTTAAAAAGCAGTATAACGAAGAGTGCTAAATAGCAATATCATGCATACCAATAGAGAAGAGTTCAATGGAGTATTTATTTATTTTAAATGTTTATGGCCAGCACACTATCCAAAGAATCTTACAATCTCAGGGAAGGCTTGACTGACCATAACACTGAGCAGGTTCTCCTATTAAAAGAGAACATAACATGTAAAACTGCAAAGCAACATTTGTTGGATTTCCTTCATTTATTAATTAAATCTATTACTGTAGTTGGAAATTAACTGACAATTATTAATATATTCCCAGTTCTAATTCAGAGCAACATGAATAACAAACATGCCTGCTCTTGAGCTTGCCACCTTCTTTTATATTACAAAAATAATGTGGTAAGAATAAATACAATCTGATTTTCAACCTTCCTAACAGCATGGTTAAGACTGCAGCTGTTTTTTTCACACAAGTAATTAAAGTAAACAACTGAAGCATATGCTAAAAGTATTAACAATTTCCTTTTACAGAGCATGCAGGAAAGCCAGTTTAATAATATCCCTCTCTCGCACTGAACTTTAAGCCTATCCACTGGAAGATAAAAACAAATTGGACTATTTTTATTCTTTACTGTCTTTTTTGATGATTAAAACATTTAATCCAGAAAAATAAAAAGTATGTTTATAGAATGCTGTACCTGTCTTCTATTTTTCATTATTATACAAAAAGAAAAAAAGTAGAAAAAAAGACACATTGAAAACATATTCAGATAGATAAGCAGATAGTACAGATATCGTGGGATCTCTTAGCCAAATTTTTATAAATCATTAAGCCTTGACATATGAAATAATTTTCATCAGTACTTCCATTGCAATGATGGAGTGTCAGTTTGTAACTGGAAAGTGAACATGTATCTATAATTCAAGATTTTAAAATTTGGAATAGTTCTGACTTTACAATGTTGTATAATTATTTTTATTCTTTCAAATAATTACCCCACCAGTCAGGGAATTTCGATTGGTGGGGTCGAGGCAGAGAGCCTTTTCTGCTGTAGCGCCCGCCCTAAGGAACATCCTGCCTCCTGAGGTGCGGTGTGCCCCCTCCCTCATGGCCTTCAGGAAAGGAATTAAATCCTGGCTCTGCCAGAAGGCCTGGGGGCCAGAGGGGGGCCCGCACCTGTGGAGATGGCTGGTGGGATGATGGGTTGTCTCCCCCCCCAGCATCTTACAGATTTTTTAGGGCCATAAACCAGAGGAGGTTTTTTAGGGTTTTTTAATATGTTTTTAATTATTTATAGTTTTTAGCCATCTCGGAGAGAGCTGTGTTTTTATTGTGAGCCGCCCAGAGTCACCCGTTGGGGGAGATGGGCAGCATACAAGA
Organism: Liasis olivaceus; assembly: GCA_030867105.1. NCBI lineage: Eukaryota > Metazoa > Chordata > Lepidosauria > Squamata > Pythonidae > Liasis > Liasis olivaceus. Next base: position 90,146,181 of record CM061352.1, on the reverse strand, counting down.
CGAATAAATAAATAAATAAATAAAATAGAGTCGCTTTCTAACAAGATGGGTGGTGACAAATTTGATATATAAATAAATAAAATTAAAAATTAAAAAAGAATTCAAATCATACAGTCCAGAAACATTTATGTGACTGCTTTGGTGTATGGATTTCTTTACTGAGATGTTCTTAAATGCAACTTTTGCTCATTCCAAATCATCAGCAGTAGCCAATCTCGGCTAATATACTGTACACATAAATAGGAAACACGACTGCTTTCCTTTCAGAAAGTTCATACACTGTGGGTCATTTTACATATTAGACAGCAACAAGTGCAGATTTGTTATTGCATGTTTCCTCAGTAAGGAGAACCCAGCCAAATCCAATTCCCTGATTAGTTTATTTGCAGGACACATGTTGTCAAATATTTGTTAGGACTCATGCTTTATATTGTTAGGTGTACATTTCACATCATAGGTGTGCTTTTGAAGCATTCCATATGAGGAGGTTGATGCTGTAATGTACATTGCTTTGGGTGGCTTTTTTAACACAAATTTGACAGTTCATTAATCTCATCATGAAATTTCTTTACTTGTGCGCTTTGACCTGCATCAGCCCATCTCCCTTTGTACTTTGCTTATATTCTTCCCTCTCCCGTCTCTCTTCACCTTCTACTGCTGTGCATCCTATGCTTGTAACAGTTTTGGTGTCCAGGGTTGACACTGTTGGGCATCTCCTACGATCTACTACCCAGCAAGAGGTTCTTTCCTTATTCCGGGAATTCTCTTCCACTCTTTCCCCCCTCTTACTACAACTTCCTGCTGCCTCTCAGCAACTGAATAGTGACAAGTACAAGAGAAAGAGTAGCAGCTTCCTTTTACTTTATGCCAGGGGTGAGCCTGCCAGCTCCCCTTTTGTCAACACAAACGCCCAAAGCCTTCCCCAGATAGGAGGGGTCAAAATTTGGGGGTCTTTAAAAAACTTTTTGAAGCATCCATTTCATTCTTTAGCACCCTGAATCCTTCTCCCAAAAGGGGTGTGGTTCCACCTACTTCTGAAGTGGAAGCATCTTATCCATGATTTTCTCAACATCTTTCCTCTGCCTTTCTTGTCTTCCATGATCCTCATCATTAAATCTTTCAATCTACCTGCTTTTCCACTAGTGTTTGACTTCCTACTAGGCCAGCCAAATTTTACCTTACATGCTCCTTTATTTGAAGATGTCCCCTCTGTTTGAAGGAATGTCCAAAGCCTGCCATAAGAAGGAACCCTGAATTTACCAGTCAACAATCTGAATCTTGGCAGAGGAATGGTACAAACTGGCTACAATGAGATACATTATATTTCTATTTCCACTATAATAATCTCATCCATACCTACATCTGTATATGTAAATCAGTCAAGCAATTTTCCATATCCTTTTTTGAAATAATGATGGTTTGTTTAGTTTGGAGTGGGCTTTTGTTTTTTTGTTTTGGCTCTCTTAATCCTTCCTATTCTTTTGGTACTCTCTGATTATTGTTCCAAATTTGTTGATATAATCAGTATGGTAAATCTTCAAGACATGGATAAAGGCTGGTTAGTTTGGTTTATTTATACATCATCTGTAATCATGTATAGTACCATTCAGTTAAAAGCATTTCAAATAAATTTGCTGAATTCTAAAAAAGAAGTGTTTCATTTATCTCTCACTTATTATTTAGATCTATTTCTTGGACTGAGTTTGGAGGACTGCTCCCATAAGTACTGTTTCAACTACCATTGGCTGTTCCATTATTTGGATGGGTTTGTTTGTTTGTTTGTTTGTTTGTTTGTTTGTTTGTTTTAGGATTAGGAAGCGAGACAGACACACACACACACATACACATTGTTATAATTATATCCATTATAGTATGTTTATTTGTTGCTATTTAGTAGGGAAAATATAGAACTCCAGATATGTTGTTCCAGATACAATGGGACCAATAGAGGTCATCTTGTCCAACCTTCTGCTCATTGCAACAATCGACTATATCAGCCCCAACATGTGGCCACCCGGCTCACATTTGAAAACCTCCACTAAAGAAAAGCCCATAACAGTCTCAAGCAGATTATTCCACTGTTCAACAGCTCTTCTCATTAGGAAACTACTCCTAATATTTAACCTTTTTCTTAATTTCAATGTCTTTGCATTGCTCTTAGTTTTAATAAAGAGGTTTACTCATGTGAACTCTTTTAGACATTAAAGACCGCTTTTACCTCTCTCCTTTAGTTATCTCTTCTGCAGGTTAATCACATCGAGTTTCTCATAGGCCTTCGTTTCCAAACACTTCAACTACTACTTCTTCTCTGAACCTTCTCTTGTTTCACCATATCTTTGTTAGAGTGTAGTGTCCAGAACTGGACACATTATTCCAACAGCAGTCTAGTTAAGAATACAGTGTGTGACTATTCCCTCCTGCAATCTGGGCACAGTTCTTCTGTTAATGTATCCCAAATTTGCACTGGACCTTTAAGCAACTACATTATACTCCTTGCTTATGTTCACTTTATAGTCCACTAGGATGCCTACCTCCTTCTCACATGCACTTTTGCAGGCCAGATTAATATTTACTTATGTATTTTATTTTTCTTTCCAATGAAAGCCTGGTGATCATTATACTTGTCACCCACTCATTCTATTTAATTTGGCCCTTTGCTCAAGCCTATTTACTGGCAAGAAGCACTTTGAATAAATTAAATCTAGTTTTTAATTCTACAAAAGTTTTAATAATGATTTTAACTGAGCTAAATAGGATTTATCAGCTATTCTTAAATTAGGCTTGTCCCGTATAGATGTTTCATGAATAAATTGATCAAAACTATAATTATGACTTCTTAAGGATTAGGCAATATGAGAGATCTAAAAAATATTGCATATTTCATTTTCTGTTCTTTTTTCATTGTGAATTTTCTGTGCTGGATTGGCAGCTTTCTCTTTTTGTAAAAGATGTGGCAGAAAATTCAATCATGACTAGGAGATATTTTTTAAGTACTTTAGTTGCATTAAAATAGTGCAAGGTCATTCTGCTCTGTTGCTATTTCCTTCTGCATTTCCTGCAAGCTTCCTGCAGTTTTTCTATGTATCTGAACACTTATTTTTCATATGTGGATATGGTAAACTATATCATAAATAGTAATCTCCCTTCCATAAACTCTGTAAAATAAACTTGTTTTATCCATTAGCTATGGATTTTCAGCTGTTCAAAGTAGTTCTGGAACTTACCATTACAGAACTGTGTTTATTATAATAAACTGGTAACATTTCAAATGCAAAATACATTTACAAACACATGCCCTGTGACCAGGAGGCGGGTGTGTCTGTGTGTGAATAGATAGATGCGATGCAGATATAGATAAATAAGAAAATATAATGCGGATAAAAGATATTGCAGTGCCGTATGAAAATAAGAATAAAAATTGTTTCTAGAAATTCTCAGAGCTTGCTGTTCATATCAGTATCCTGGAAAATCCACCCTGTTTCTTTCCCCCTGATATTCTTACACAGAAATTTGCCATAGATTCCAAAAACCAACACTGTATGTCAGCAAATTCAGCACAAACGTTATACCAATGTTTGCTCCAACCTGGACCAAGCTGTTCTACCTTCTGTGAGTCAATCCATTTAACAGGCAGCTTCTGATAGTCAGAAAAATGTTATAAGAGACTGAAGGCAGGCTTTCTATGTATTAGGCATTGGCAACATGTTCTCCAAAGCCACTTAGCACTCACGATAGCCTTAATTGTACCCACTGACCTTCTAAATTAAATAATAGTAATAATAATAGGCAAAAATCTCAAGAGAGCCAAATCTTGAGACCACCATGAAATGTTATAAATGAAGGTCTTATATATATCCATATATATATGCTATATGTCTGTATGTACTGTATGTATATGTATGCATGTATTTATATATGGGTGTTTGTAGCAATGCATAAAATTGCATATGATGCCTGCCACCTAAAAAGACAGATCCCTGTCATAAATCGTAATTTGGATATTAAATCTGAAATAACATAATTTGAAAGCTGTGGGTGAACATTTCCACTTAGATATTAGTTCGGTCCATAGATAAATATAAATTCAGCCATAGATATGGAATTTCATTTTTGAATGCTGTAAGTGGACAATCAGCACAGGTAACAAAGAGGTGGGTAGAATTTTTACCAAGATTTTGTTGTATTTGGTGTATGGTGTTTCCATAGAAAACTGGAGTTTACCACTTATATTGTTATGCAGCAATCTTACTCTGTCACCATACCATTTTTCAATTGTTCTTCTGTATATGCAGCCAAATGCTTACATCTTTCTATTAAACTCTTTAACTTTACACCTCTCTTATAAGCCAGCTCCTCTAATGGACATTTTCAAAGGGTGACTCAGTCAGTTGGAGTTGGGCAGAATCAAATCAAAATTGGAGAAATCAATCAATCAATCAATCAATCATCAATCAATCAAGCTAGATTCAGCATTTAACTAGGGGACAAATCTTTATATTGTGGGTATAGGCATATGACAACTGCCCCTTCCGTAAGTAGTTAAGAGATCACATTCACAGAGGTATATTTAAGTTTACAAAGAAGTCAGTGTACCCACTTTTGCCACCCGCTCTTTCTGCAAGCAGGCCCAGCTAACAAGCCAGCCATATTTTATGTAGGTTAGCTTAATAATATTGCACTGTGGTTTTGTCCAGACAGAAAAAGCATGAGAAGCAAACTAAAAACAAATCATAGCTTTGTTTTATTGCTTTATTGAATATGGCACATGAATACAAGGTGGAAGTCCTTATTTGCAGGAATGCGTGTACCTTTCTCCCCTGTTTTTACTTCCTAAGAATTATCTAAGGAAATCAACTCTGATTGCTCATTGGAAGGATTGACACTGAAGCTCAAGCTCAGATACTTTGGTCACCTAATGCGAAGAGAGGACTCTTTGGAAAAGACCCTGATGCTGGGAAAGATGGAAGGCAAAAGGAGAAGAGGACGGCAGAGGATGAGATGGCTAGATAGCATCACTGAAGAAATGAGCATGAAATTGAGCAAACTCAGGGAGGCAGTGAAAGATAGGAAGGCCTGGCGCGATATGGTTCATGGGGTCACGAAGAGTCGGACACGACTTAACGACTGAACAACAAAAGAATTATCTGAACTAAGCCACAACTTGAAGTGGCACCTGCATCAAGAATTTGTGTTACAGATCACATTTGTGTGTGAAGAAGCATACGCCACTGTCTCGGTATCCTCAGTATCAGAGGAAGGACCAGGATAGGGATTTTTAACTTACAACCTTTAGGCAGCATGCAGCCCTCCAAATCATTTGCTACCATTTACAACAATACTTTGGAAACAATACTGAGGAAACTCTGCAAAAACCGAGTCTCTTGAATGGTGAGGAGTACCCCAAAGGATAGCAGCAGGGTTCCTGCTCCTTGCAATGAATGTAACCAGTGAGATTAGAGCAAGCTAGACTGACAGAGTCAAGAAGGGGGGGGGGGGCTTAGAAGAATAGAAAGGGCTTAATTCACACACCAGGCAGGAGAGAGACTGTGTTTTCCAAACTTGGCCAGGCACTACAGATCATTCTTCAGACGGAGAAGAAACAACTCCACAGGGCAGGCCAAGGAGTGTCTGCACTCAAACCTAAGGCCAGGGCCTGCTCTTCCCCACTCGACTGCTGCTCCTTCCCCCAGCACAGGTCCTCCTTGCTCCAGCTTTAGGCTGAGGAGAAAGCACAATCCTGCATCTAAACTGGTCAGGCCAAAAGGTTTTGCACTCAGCCCTGTATCAAGGCACTGGGCTAAGATTGTAGCAGTTCTTGGTGGCCTGTCTGGACACAGAGCTGCCTTTTCTTCTCAGCCTAATCCATAGCAATTAGGAGTTGCCAGGGGAGCAGGCAAGCAAGAAAGAGAAAGCCGTAGCTCTTGCCCCGTCTGGGATGGACTTTTGTGCCCAGGGTGCCTCAGCTGAAGAGAAGCTGCATAGGCAGGATGCATATGTGAGCCCAATGCAAGATGACTGCCCAGGACCAGCAGTAGTAGGAGTGGGGTGGCGAGGTGTTTGCCTGGAGATTCAGCAATATTTCATTACTAACGAATTCCCAGCATGCCTTCTGCAGAGCCAACAGTTAAGTTGCTCCTAGACCTTTCCTATTAAGGTATCAAAGGTGTTATGTGCCTTGGGCCGATGAACTGATTCTCACGCAACACTTGTGACAATTTGAGCCTTAGACCTCTGGCCTAGGAGATTAAACAGAAGTGCTATAATATAGTAAAAAATTATTTCTCATCAAAATGTTGAAAAATCCAGTGGATTCCCTCCTAATCCCTATTTGTAAGATGCTGTTATGGAACTGCTGAAACCCATCCGTGGTTTCTTCAATTTAAGGCTTTTATCACTAAAAAGGGTATTTTAATTTTAACAGCACTAAATTATTCAGGCTATAAAATCACAACTACAATGCAAAGAGCTCCATAAGTATCCCTGGGAAAATGAATATGAAAAAGACAAGGGCAGTTCAGCATCAGTGCAAGGAAGACACACTGGAATATAACCCAAGCACAGAAGAGGTGTCCGCAGGGTATGGTAGAACAGAAGTCAAGATGGTGCAAATCAAAGGTCCACCTGTTTTTTTATGGATGTCAAGACATGGACATTTTTATGTATCTGGTCACGCTTTGTAGATCTGAGAAAAATGCAGAAAATGGCAACCCAAAAGATAGACACTAAAACTTTATGGGGCTATTTAGACAGAAAAAGGACTTTGCAATGAGAAAACATTGGCTTTCCCACTTAACACTGCAGTTTATGATCATCTAATGAATTTAGAGACTCAGGACAGATAAAAATAATTCTGCACGTAAATCTGAAAGAATGATGGCCTCGCAAGGGATTAAACCAAATTATAGACAGTAATGCCATCAGCTACTAATAACCATAATGGCAAACCCTCATGTTGTGAGACAAAATGCCTCAAAATTCCTTGCCCAGGATACACAAGCAGAGGGTGCTATTGGCACAGGTATCCAGGTAGCCGCTTCAGGAACAAAACAGCAGCTCAACCTAGCAAGGCCCTTAATTTTTACATCTTATTTTTTAAAAAACAGCTAAAATAGTACTTTAGTTTGAAAATCAGTTTCAGGTATTGAAATTGTATACCTGAGTGTGAATAGCAGACCTGAAGTTAGTTCAGTAAGATGTGAAGTGCATACATTTCCAAAAGATAAATCTGACCAAAGGTATTGTGAAGATGCCTGGTGCTACATTTTTAGTGTCAGTTTGAGAAAAGATCACTTTGAAAAGCCAATATTCTCATCCTAGAGATACTTGAAAGACATACTTGGCTTAATCATGTTTACCCAACCCCATTTCAAGGGAAAACTGAAACCCAGATTGGGTTCCCACCTTAGGCTAAAATGTGTTATGCATATTGTACAAATACAGCCTGTGTTAGAAGGTGCCTTACCTTTCACTCTTTAGAATTAAAAACTTGCTATAGGCCTCTTAACTGCATTTATAATCAAGTATTCATCCTTTCAGGGTGAAATAATTTTCTATTCTTTACTTTCTGCATAACTGGAATAGTTATTACATTTACAAAACCTCTGAAATCAAATTGTTGTTTGATTTCAATCCATGTTCCTTTTCACAATACTCTATTATTTATTTACATTACTTGTTTAGAAAGTACCACCATTACTTATAACATTAGTTACAATAGCTGGTGGCTCTCCTAAATGTGTGCTAAATGAGTCGCTAGGATAAAAGGGAATTACTTAAAATCAAATTTGATTTTAAAAGCTAACATTGGATATTTTTACCTATCTGGAGAAATCTTGACCTGAGACTTATTTCCCAACTGATAGGATTGCATTGTCCAGGAACCACACAGAAAAAAAATTCTGCCTTTCCACAACTGGCTCTTGCTTAGTAGAAATTGCAGACCACTGAAGCAATTTCAGGCATCATGAAACTCCTTCCATGAACATTATTTGTATATTTGAAGGTTAACAATACTACTGCATGTTAGTGACAAACATCGATGCGTATGGAATTTCAATAAAGTGTATATACTTGAATGGTTTAAACCAATGAAAAATATTTTAAGTAAAATAATTTAACTAAATATATAAAACCTCTGTAATTATTATTTTATTAGTATCAACCAGGAAATCAGATGTTCAATATTCTCCTGAGGTTATACATAAACAAATGCAAAATTGAAGTAAGAATCGTAAAAGTCAAAATTGTATAACAAAACAATACTCCATCAAAAAAGTGTGTAAAATTACAAGAATGCTATTTTTTAAACACTGGCACCATTATTCCATAACTACAGAATTGTCAATCAATCCCCAGATCATTCCGCCGAGTTCGTAACTGCCAGCATTTTTATTGAAAATGCAAAAAATTTAACTTTGGTTTTCAAAGCAATCTATATTTTATCAAATCAGAGGTTGTTGGAATACCATGTTACATTTCACAGCTAAATGAAAAAAATGTACTTTCCCCCTACTGCTATTTTAACTTACAAAATGGGCAGACATCAAAAATGTTATAAAAGATAACAGAAAAAGATACATCTCATTTAATCTGAGACAATACAAAATTTTGAAAATGGGCTAAAACTAGTAGTGGATTGAAAACATGAATTTATACAAATCAAACAATGGTATCACTTATAAAAAACATTAGCAAAGTAAAGTATTTTATTGTGGGACGTTTACTACCAGGAGTATCCATGGCATAAAGCCCACAATCATCACTTGACATGGTATCCTAAAAGGATTACAGTAATTTAGCATTTAACTTTACCTGCTTAGGTAGAGTACTCTCTCCTCTGTATTAAAGTATTTGCAAATTCAACTTACTACCGGCCAATGAAGTCATACACGTAAATTCCTTGCAGATCAAAGTGAGAATATACTTTCCTAGTGGTCTCAGAAGCACCCTAAGTCATTTTTTCTCCTGGAAGTACTTCATGCCACAGAACTGGGTTTTAATTCTCATCCTTCCAAAACTGGTAAATTTATACAACTCAGTAGAATATTGTACATAGCAAAAGTTGAGCAAATACAAATTGGTTAAGAACATTTTTTTATTGTGACCAGTTACATGGGGAAAAACATGTTTTGCATATTCCGGTATATATTTATTTCCTACCCTATCATGATTATATAGGGCATGTTGCTCAAAGCTCTTGTATCATTCTATCAACTTATTACATGAAGAGACAAAATTTTGACGTGATCCCAAAAGGGCAGAAACATAAAAAGTTAAGCTTTCCAGAGGAAAAAAAGGGAAAATGTTGACTTTACAAGGGCACCTATTAAAAGGACAACAATACTAATTTTTTTAAAAATGTATTTACTTAGAAGCAATCAGAATGTCAACAGCTACAACTTTTTTTTCTTTTTTTGCAATTACAGAGTGGTATTTAGTTAACAGAACAACTATTATTTGATGCAGACAACTGAAGATGAATAATAAACTACATCTGCATGTATAACTAATTTGTGCTGTGCACCAACAAGAACCTGCTTTAAACTTCCATGCCAATTTACAACCCCCATTCTGTACTAGGCAACATTAGTGGCCACTGAGATACCACTAAAGGACAAGTCTACCAAAAGACGTGTTTGGTAGCTTTTAACTATACAAAAAAAGAAAAAGGAAAAAAGACACTGTACAGTTTAAAAACAAATCTTACACAGCCTTATGCTTAATTTTTTTTCCTTTCTTTAAAAGGAGTGAGTTGTGTACAGGGGGGTTAAATGCTTTTATAGACAAGAAAATCTGATCTAAAAGACTTATTCATCATCTTCTTCCTCCTCCTCCTCCTCTTCTTCTTCCTCTTCTTCCTCCTCCTCCTCTTCATCTTCCTCATCATCATCTTCCTCTTCTTTCTTTTTCTTGCTTTTTTCAGGCTTAGGAGCTACCTTTTTGGCTGCATCAGGCTTTCCCTTAGCTCGGTATGCAGCAATATCCTTGGTTTGAAAAGCAAAAAAAGTTTGTTTACACAATATAAACTGTTTATAATAGGATCAATAGTTCTTCAGTTTAAATGCAAACCAGTCAAAATTGAAATTCTGAACCTAAAACATGTTTGGATGACACAGAAAACGGGTCATCATTACACCTAATAAAGTTTAAATGAAAGACTTCAACTTAATGCCTAACAAATTTCACACACTTCACTTAAAGAGTAGATAGTGCCACCTTCAGCATGTATACGCTATATTCATTTGAACTGCATAGTAAAACTCAAACCAATCTTCAAATAATTCATTTTTACTTAATGTTTTTTAACTTTTTTCCACTGCCACAAGTCCATAAGTGTTTTAACATTCTAAAATGTGTTCTAGATTTAGAAATATTCTGAAAGTGCTCTAAAGTGTTGATGCTCAGCTCATAGGATTCATCCTGCTGATACAGGATTTAATGTTATTAATCTTTTCCTAGTTCCAGTTCAAACAAAGGAATAAATCATGCATTATAGTCCCACAAAAGTGGTTTTATATAGTATATTATTGTGTCAATACCTGTACAAAATCCACATAGTTCCTATCATGGTCATGAAAATTCAGTGGATGCTTCTTTCATATATCCTTAGATAAGAGCCTAATTTTTTTTACACTAATCAACATGCACTAACGCCATAATATTATGAATCTATTAAAGCTGCAAGATACAAGATGCAATTATCATTAATCCCAATTATTTTTTAAAAATATTACCACTGAGTTTTTCTAATACTCCAGCTTCCACACATTTACTAAAAGACATATCCCACTGAAAAGCAGATTTTTTAATGTTTGGGGATACTTTTTGGTTTATTTGGTTTTTCAACTAAGTAGGAATTTTAATACAAAAAGAGAAAATAAGAATTTAGCATACCAGAAAAAATGCACAAACACATGGCTATATTCCTGATAACATCATTGAAAGTCACAATAACTGGAATATTTAAGATTGATTCGTAATTTACCTTTTCATATTTCTCCTTCAGTTTAGCAGCCTTCTTTTCAAAGGGCTGCTTATCCTCTGCAGATGTATTATTCCACATCTCTCCAAGTTTCTTTGCAACATCCCCAATAGAAAGACCAGGATGTTCTCCTTTGATTTTTGGACGATACTCAGAGCAAAATAAGAAAAATGCTGAACTGAAAATAGATTTACAGAACAATTAAGGTTTAACAAATGAACTATGCATAGCAGATTCAAAACATTTAGTACTATTCATAAATAGTACTCTATAACAGGACACAAAATATAGTGAAACAATATTTTTCAACTGTTAATCTTCTGTATGTGTATCAGTATACCACTACAATACATCCTAACCATAAAAATATACTTACGGAGGCCTCTTTGGTGCATTTGGATCCTTGAACTTCTTTTTTGACTCTCCTTTGGGGGGTACATAACTTTTCATTTCTCTTTCATAACGAACTTTGTCAGCTCGTGCCATATCTTCAAATTTCCCTTTTTCCTTAGCAGACATAGTCTATATATAAAACATGACCAGAAAGCATCCTTAAGCAAAGTCTATTCCCAGTTCCATTTTGGAATTGAACCTCGTATCAGTAAAAATATTTTTAAATGACAACTTTTACATTATTTTATTTTTATTTATTTATATTTCAAATTATATTAATGTAAGCATGCTTTGTACTATTATTTTAACAAATAAAACAAATAGTACCTTCCACCTTTCTGAACATTTCTTTGAGAACTCTGAGAAGTTCACTGAAGCATCTGGGTGTTTCTTCTTGTGCTCTTCCCGGCAGGTTTGCACAAAATAGGCATATGAGGACATTTTACCTCTTGGCTTTTTAGGATCACCTTTGCCCATTTTTGAGGATTTCTAAAAGACAAAGTGAAATTCTTGGCAAACTATTTTGGATTTCCATAATAAACAAGTTGATTAAGATTGGTCAAATTTACATACTGAGATAAAGCTGCATTCTTATCTGCTTTTGGGGACAACTATTTATTTAAAAAGTTATAACAAAGCCTTCTCTGATTATTATGTAGGCTAGAGATGCACAGGCCCCACAAGTATGTACAAGGCCCCAAAACCCTTTCTTGCTCTGACAGAAGGGAAAAAAATACTAAATACATGACCAGAGAATATACTTATTAAGCATAATATAATTAGAATTTAGTTTATGCCTTTGCTACCACACCCACTACTTTTTGGAATGTGACCCTGGCACACCAAAGGTCAAGCATAGCCCTTGGCCTAGGATAAGTTTTCTGATCTACAGAATTAAATAATGTTATGGCAATGCATGCAAATCCATAGCAAATATTGGGAAACCCTCTGGAGACAGAAGGGAAGGGGTGTATCAGTGCAACATTAGGTTCCTGGTGATTTAATTGCCAGCATATTTGCAGATGAATAGTGAAGATATAATCAGTGACAAATGCTCCGTCTTCAAAGTTTTTATTATTGGATGCATGTTAATTTTTATTGATGTGCCATAAGATACCAAACAGCCTGGGCTTACACAAACTATCACAAAATGTTACACTAGTTTCAGAGTCTATTTTCCTTAACTGCAAGGAATATGTATATGTAACACATACCTATAAATTTTATAACACATAGCATAAAATTGATATTAAATCCTAGAGGAAAAATATTTTCTACTAATATGGCTAGAAGTCAAAGAATACTAAAACTTTTGAATCTTTATTTTCTTCTTTCAAACTATGTCATCAAACGTACCTTGCTTATTGTGTAACACTAACCCACAACTACCTTATGTGTACAGGTATGTATGTACATTCACCTACAGAAATCTGCCCCAGTTATTTTATATATTCAATTTCACCATTTTTCATTTTTTCCCCTCATGTATAAAATTAGGCCAAAGATCACAAGTTTTTCTCCCATGTTGCCTGACAGCCCTTCATATATGAGACCTGTACAGTAAGATGATCTATGTATGGAAGCATTCTCCTTTACTCACCCTTGTTATGGTGTGGAATTTAATCACAAACACTAATGAAACCGGTGCTACATCATCCAATTTCATGTGCAACAACCAATTTCACCATCAGACGAAACAGGTCACTGCCTACAAAGGGGCATGCCATATTCTAAAATGCCAGAACATTTTTTGCAGATTAAGGCCACCCACAAAATTTCTGGAGACGTTTTCAAACCAGACTGACATGCTAATGCTCCACCAAACCTCTGGATTGTGTGAATATAATTTTTCTAAGTTCTAGAACACTGAGGCAGAGGGGGTAATGCATGTATCATGGACTTCTCCAGACACTAAGCACACAGTGAGCATATTCAGAGAGGAATTTCCATATGCCAATTCAAAATAAGCTTACAAGGAAGAAAATATTAAAACTGGTTAGGGAAATTGTGGATTCAAAAAAAAATGATTGTGAAGATTTCCACATGATTTCTACAAAATAAATAGACAATAAAATGACAAATGCAGTTCTCCACAAACACTTTTATGACTGAGCCAAAATGAAAAGCCCTACTTCTTAAAAACAATGAGAGGTCTAAGCTGCCACCAACAGACCTAGAAAAGTATGCTGGTAATGTAATAAAAAAACTGGCCCAGTGTGAATTAGACAAATAAGGGATCAAAAATATAGCTACCAAAGGTTCCTACTATGGAAAAGACAGACCTTAGATCTGATCCAGCAATATTCAAGTTAATGTTTATAATTTAAATTAAGTATTTTGGTTCCTCGAAAGTTTAAATGGTTTTTCCTATTTGCATTAAACTTTTCTTTTAAGAAGCAAAAATACTGTCTGAGTTTTCTTAGACAGTCAAGAAGCACTTCTCTGCTTTAATTTGCACAACTTAAGTAAGGAAATGTGTAACAGTTCTGGCCAGTATTGTCATAAAAAACACAATTTCCTATCAGTTCAGCCTGCGGACAGAAAAAGACTGTTTTCTGACTAAACATGTCCAGTCTAAAGTTTCTGTCAAGTAAACAAGACTAAAAAGAACTACTCATGCCTATAATGGAAACAGAGGTTAAAGAAACTCCCAGAATTAAATAAGGATATGTGAGTAATTGGATCAAATAATGGGAAAAGATTGAAAAAAGAAAAATATACAGTATAAAGAACATGCTATTACATTTAATTTGCCTTACCTTTAAAACATGTTATTTAAATATTTAATTTGCAAACATACTTTATTCCACATCTTAAACTTTTACTTGTTAATTTACATTCTATAATGCAGAATTTTTAAAAAGTAAAATAGAAAAAAAAATCACACCACAGTAAGCATTTTAAATATGCTTTATTAAGTGTTTCCAACATTAGTCAGGTATGTAAATTTAGAAAAGCTTTGGGATAAAGTAACGCCAAGTCCACATTATGGGTAAGTGAAGTATCACGTGCGTTTTTTTTTTAAAGCTTGCGAAAAAAAATACCTAATAACCAATCGACTTTTTTTACAAGGACGCAGGCACCCAGTAGTAACCACAGCTAAAACCGTCTAACTGTGGGATCCTTCTGTTTCCATGTGCTTTAATATTATATGAAGAAGCGGGGCGGATTTTTTTTTTACAATGGCGCAGGCTTCTGCTTAAGAAGGTCACTACCGGCAGCAGCAATTCTCCTTCCATTTTGTGCAAACGCCTTGTTGATGAGAGAAAGTCCCCTTGAAATGCGATTCGCGGGCGCTCCGCTCCAGCGGAAAGGCTGCGCCGCCAGCGGGTCCGCGGGACCCGAGCCCTGCCCGCTGCGTGGCGGCGGCTCTATAGCAAGAGCGCTCCCCGTGCATTGGCTTTGCAGCAACTCGTTTAGCAGGAAGAGAGGCCGCTTCTCGGAATGGCCGCTGCTCATAGAGAATATGGCTTCTTCCTTCCCTTTGTGTGTGCGTGTGTGTGTCGGTGCGCTCTGTACTCTGGCGCACACACTCAGCCATTGCAAGCAATGCGAACGGGGGGGAGAAGTGTCTCGTTTCTCCTAAAGCCCGCCAGAACCTCTCCTTTCAATTTTATTTTCCAAAGCCCCAATGAAGTCCCGGGGGGGGGAGAGAAAGGCAAAAATTCACCTGCGGCCGATCTGGACTTTTAAACGGTCGCCGGCGCTCTTTCTCGCCCAGGGAGAAAAGGCGCCTTGAAAAAGTTCCCCTGAACTGCGCCCCCGCCCGCTCGTCCGCGCCTCCCCCTGCCTGCGCGCAAGCCAGCCCTCCTCTCGCCTTGTTTTCTCTTGCTCTACACACGGCTCTCGTCAGCCATGTTACAGCAAGCGCAGTTCCCGAGGTGATTTATCGCCCCGAGGCCAGCAACGCCCAGAAACACTCCTGCAATTCAGCATCGCGGGGCTTCCTGCGGGCGAGGCGACCCCCCCGCGCCCACTCCCCATTTTCCCCCCGTTTTTCCTCCCCACCCGACCGACCACGGCGCCCGTGTGGAGAGTCCGTCGCTTCCCCCCCAACCCCTCACAGACGCTGCAGCAATGGCTAGATGGCTCTGTATCGCCGTGCTATGTAAGCAGCTTATTCACACTTGGACCGCTTTCCGCCGCCCCGCTTGCCGGGCTAAAACGGATCGAGTCCTCCCTCCTCCATTTACACGGATTTACGGCGCCGATCCTGATCGTGACTGTAGGGATCTTGGGGCACGACGGGGAGGGGGGGTCCCAGGATTTATGGTCCCTTTTCCCCACTTCTCGAAACTCCCCAGGAGGCTTTATTTTTAATGACTTAACCGCCTCCCCGCCACCCTCCTCCGCCTCCGAGGTGCCGAGGAAAGTGTGTGCTCAGTCCCAGCCCGATTCCCCCCTTTGTGTGTGTGGCTGTGAGGAACGAATCCTGCCCCTCGCACCCCAAAGCCTTCACCGTTGCCAGGCTGGGAGCGTCGGCCTCCCCAACTCCGGTGGCTGCTTAGCCAAGGACCCCGCAGTATACTCACCCTGTGCCACACTCTCGTACACTCAAGAACCGCAGTTCACACAAGTCGCAAACACGCTCACACTGGCCACCAAGGCTGCCTGGATCTCGTATGTAGTCCAATGCACTGCAATGGCTGTGAGCTGGATCGATACGCAGCCTCCTCACTCTTCTCGGCACTGGTAACATTACTCTCAACACAGCCTTCTTGCTATTGGCTGCCGCCGAGGCAGGAGCTAAGCGGGTTGGAGGAACACCTTCCATTGTCCTGACCAGAAGAGACTGCTGATTGGTCGCGGCGGGAGATACGTCACTGGGGATTGAAAGGGCGCGCAAATGTAAAAATGAGTGGAAGAGAGATGGCTGAGGCGGGATGTACAGCTCTGAGGCTGAAACTGCTGCTCTAGTACAGTGTATGAAGAGAGCGGTTCATAGGCAATGGCATAACTTTCAGTGCAGGCAAACGGAGCCTTACTGCTTTAGCCGCACCGTCATCCGCACCGTCAAATAAGCCCTTTCGCAGCCTGAGTAAAGGGTTCTAAAACCACCCCGAACGCTGATCCAGTCCTTGTTGTTAAATACAGAAAAAACAATAAGGGAATATTTAGCGTGATCCCTTTGTGCTTACTTTAACTAAGCTGCCCATGGATCTTAAGTATACATAACTTCCCAACTAAATATATTCGGCAGTTTATCCCGTACACAAAAGAATAGATACAATCCTACAAAAAATAATCCCATTTTCAATGTGAATAAAC
The DNA here is from genome assembly GCA_030867105.1 of Liasis olivaceus. Taxonomy (NCBI): domain Eukaryota; kingdom Metazoa; phylum Chordata; class Lepidosauria; order Squamata; family Pythonidae; genus Liasis; species Liasis olivaceus. Next base: position 90,129,539 of record CM061352.1, on the reverse strand, counting down.
TGAGGTCTAATTATAAACTCTTTGATGGAGGACTTCTATACATTAAATGCATATTGTTACTATAAAATCCTTGTCTTAATACTTTTTACAAACTACTTTTTATACAAATATTCTAAGACAAGCTTTTACATAAGCTTTATTCAAGTAGGCAACACATAATGTGATCTAAATAGGAAGTCTCCGAAATACTTATATTTTAGAGTTGTTCAAACTCTCTCTGTGGGCCTGCAGCTCAGCTGTGGATTTAAAGAACTGTCTTATTCAGTCAGAAGACTGAGATTCTACTAGAAGTCTTATTTTAAAGTGATTAAAACTGCTGCTACGTGTGTGCTTGCATTTCTTTCATAAACATAAGGAAAAATGAAGCTATATTCTAATTTTATAATATAAAGACTGTTTCAGTTTTCAAGAGTTGTGCTCAAAATGCAAAATGCAGTAGTTCGAGAATTACAAGCACTTGTCATTGACATTTTGGTTTTCCACATTTCCCACTTGCTTATAATAGCGTGCCATGTTTCCATAAGCACAATCCAAGATTCCTGTAGCAGTGTCACTATAGGTCATCCAAAGCACTAAATATGAATGATTTTAACAGTTTATTCTTGTTTCACTCCATCTGTATCCATGGCATTATGACTGAACGTATCAAATACTTTAAATATTTTTTGTGGGGGGAGTTTTCAATGCTTCAAGCAAGAAGGCAGTCCAAGTTCAAATGGAGGTAACAGAGAGATGTGCTGTACGTATCTTGAATTTCTTCCATGCAAAAGGGGAAAATTTTGTGCTTGCGGCTATCCAATTATTTGAAGCTAAATCCTATATGAAGAATTATTAGTTCTATATCCAAAATATTTTATCTGGAAAGTTTCAATCTAAATTCCTGAAGACAGTGCTTCAAATCTCCAAGTATATCTCAAATGCCATCCTCTGGCTAGAGGTTGGCCTACTCAAAGAAGAACCTTGTGCTTGCTGGCAATTTTAAATTTTTAAATAAAGTTTAACTTTATCCAAAGTCCCTGATTCCCTTAATAGTTTCTATTAAAGGAATAGTTTCAATTCCTGTTAATCTGGAAGCAGAGTCTATTAGGTAAATTGTGTCCCTACAGCCTATCTTTAGAGGTCTTCCATCCATGGGTTCTGATCAAGCTACCTCTTAAACGAGAAGTCCTGGTTATGGAAAGGCAAAATAAGCTTAAGGCCTTGGAGTCAGAATCTGAAGCAAAGTCTGCAGCCATCCATATATTTCACTACTTTGGAATTACCTAAACCTAGAAGAACCTTCTCTCAGGCCCAAATTAATATTTTTCCATTGCACACTAGCCCTGGAAGCTCAGGGATAGTCAAAATGGTTAGCCAAGTCCTATTATACTATAAATATAGTATATACAGATCTATACAGTAAACTTGCCATACCCCTGTTGGCAAACTTCCCTGGCTACACAGATGAATTCATCCTTATCCTGCTACTTGTAGACAGGCAACCTGCTACGAACTACTAAAATCAAGCACAGCAGTCACAGCTAAGGGGAAGGAAAATTAGGGAGACAGATGGATGTGAGGCTGCTACAGGGAAGAAAGATGGGGAGAAGGACAAATAGGCTGGGTATGTATGTGGCAGCTAAAGGAGAGGAACAATGGGAAGAGGGCCAGGTGAGTATGCTGCACCTGAATTCGGGCACAGTGGCAGCTAAGGGGAAGTAAGGGAAAGCAGGCTGGCACACAGGAAATGTGAAGGAGGAAGGAACAAGGAGCAAGACTGGCTGCATCAGCCTTGTCCTAACCATCTCACACAACTCCTCCAGATTTTTTCTCAGCCAAAGCCTGGAATCAAAATGATCCAGGTTTTGTTTTGGCTAGACCACAACCCATCCAGAATTGTTTTCCCAATTCTGAGACAAAATGTACTTGTTTAGTGCACCAAAGAAAACACATTTTATATTTCATGGACACCTATACCTATATGGTAACAAAATTGTGCTCTGAGGCCCGTAGGATGCAGCAATAGATAATAGGATGTTACCAGCAAAACTGCTCTCTCAACAGTCGTGAAAAACAGTCTCCCACTGTTTTTATGTTACTATCAGGTATAGTTCATTAATATGTTTTTATTTACTATAACTTCTATGACACCTCAATCAAACCAATTTACAAGTTAAATGAAACTACAGCAAAACAATAATATAATATATAACCATAATCAAAACTTTCCACAAATCCTGCATAATTTCATACAGTATTCCCATACATATATTCTACTATTATCAATATCATCCTTCCCAGAAGGCTATTTGAAATAGCCAACTCTTTACAAGCTTTCTATATGTCATCAGGGAAGGGGCCTAAATCATCATCAGGGACAAACTATTCCACAGGAGGAAGAGGGGTTCAGAAGATGCTTGATTCTGAGCCCCCTTTTCACCAGATTTCCCAGTGATTGGGATTACCAAACATATCCTGTTAGTGCAGATTGTATTTGGAGTGGGCAGTATCAAAGATATCCAGGTCCCAAGCCATATAGAACTATATAGACAATAACCAACATCTTCAATTGCACCCAGAAATAAACTGGTAGCCAAGTGTAGCTCCCATTAAATAGGGATTAAAAGGTTGTACATGGTTTACCCCATTAATAAACAGGCAATCTTATTCTGCACCATCTGAAGTTTCTAGATGGGTCTTCAGGTTGGCCTTATATGTAATGTGCTACAATAGGCCAATTGAGAGGTGTCAAAAGCATGAGTGACTGTCACCACAGTCCCCCATTCCAGGAAAGACCAACTGAGGCACCAACCAAAGCTGGCCAAAGACCTTCCTGGCACAACCTTCATCTAGTCTTCTAACAGGAGCCATTAGTCTACAAGTACCTCAGAATGCAGGCCTGATATTTTAGGAAGAGCACAATCACATTTACAGCTAAAATTGGAGCATCCTTGAATTAGCTGGCTTCTGGATCAGCAGCCACTCCAGCTTGCTAGGGTTTAACCTAAGCTTGAATACTGGACCTACATTTTTACCAGACCTCCTCTTCAACCTATATTGGTGAAATAAAGCTAGATGTTTGTCTGTGTATCAGTGATACCTCTTCCTGTGCCTGCTCCAATGGCTTCATGCAGATGTTAATCAAAATAGAGTAGAGGGCCTAGACCTGAGGCACCTCATACTGGACTGCCTGAGGACTTGACCTTTCCTCCTCCACAATCACTGACTGGTATTGCCCAATTAGGAAGGAATGGAACCATCACTGAACAGGATCACAGCAATCTGGAAGGCTGATGGTACTGAAAACTGCTGAAGGATTCAATGGTACAAGGAGAATCATGCTCTCACCATCCAAGTCTATCACAGGTCATCCATGAGAGCAACCAATGTGATTTTTATCTCATGCCCAGGCCTCAATCCTGGCTCAGAAGACCCTAGATAATCCACTTCCTTCAGAATTGTTTGTAGCTGTCACACTACCACCTTCTTAACAACTTTTTCTAGAAAAGTAAGTTTGGAGACTGGGCAACAATCATCTAATATAGCCAGATGCAAAGATGGCCTCTTAAAGAGGAGCAAATAAGCTCTTCTTTTACAATTAAGACTTGGTTGGGTGTCCCCCCCCACCCCAAAAAAACAAGGCAGTATCTTCCTGGCAACTCCTATTAGTCAAGTGTGACATGGTTCAAGTCCACGTGGTTTTGTCAAGATTCACAGGCTCAAACATGTCTGTGTCCACTCATATTTGCTTTTTGCTTTCTACCACCATTTTAAGAATGTTTTTTGTTGCTTCATCTCTCAGTATACTAAGGAGTCCACAAGTAAACAGAGACTGCTCAAGAAAAATCCCATCAAACACTTTTGTGCCTCCATATTCAGAGGTTGACAGGGTATCCAATACAGCTGCCCATGAGATCACTGGAAAACTCCCGAAGCATCCTTTGAGAGTCCACAGGGTTCATTTTAATTGGCTCCAGTTAATCCCATAGTTATGAGAAAATGATCTGTCTACAAGGGACTGATGGAATGCCCCTCCAGCGTACCAGATTTAATGTATACCCTCCTATGTGGGTTGGGCCCAAGATGACTGGACAAGCCCATGGTTATTATGGCTGCCATGAATTCCCAAGCTGCCTCTGACCCCGGTACCATCTCCCACTAACAGCAGCCTATGCTAATCTACCAGCATCCCAATTATGAGATCAAGTACTTGGACAGGAATGCCACAGTGCAGCTGGGAGGACAGCAGTAGCATCCCTAACTTATTCCTTGAGCTGACCACACAAACAGGGCCTCATATTTGGTTACCTGTAAAAGACTGCTTTTCATAACCCTCCAGATCTCCCAGAAAACAATTGCCACTCTTTCAACCTAGAATTTGAGGCTGATGTAGCACCAGATAGGCATATCTCAGATAGGGGAACTCTCCCATCCTCACCCAACCAAGTCTCTGTAATACCTGCTAGGTCTGCCCTTTCATCCATGTCTGCAATACGTTTTCCTCATTCATAATCTATTTCTTTCATGAGGGAAAGTGGAGACCAGTACAAGTAGCAGTGGAAAGAGGGGAAAGATAGAGCAATAGTAATTATCTAGCTACCTGCATATTGAGTTGAGATTAGGGGTCTAGAAGTAGGGAATGGTCAGACACGACAATCTCTCTTCTCCTTAACAGCTCATCCTCATTTCCTGCCATACCTACCTCAGCCACTGTCATAATCCACTCCTCCTTCCCTGCTTCACACTTACCTACATTCATCTAGCAAAACTCCCGTTACTTCCCCTCTAGCACACCTCTAACCCATCCCTTCAATTGAGTTCTCATCTTAGTTCAAAGTTGGGAGCTGTTCTCTCACTTTGAGGGGGAGCCTTTCTTCTCCATTCCTCATCTCCCACCCAGGAAATGCAACCGTCCTTTCCATCATTTTTTTTGCCATTCCTCTAATTTTCCCTTTACTAGTCCAACGTACTGAGCTGTAAGCCTTGGATAAAACCAGGCCAAATAGAGTCCATTCACCTTCCTATGCACCTATGAACTATACCCAGTTCATTCCTAACCATACTTTTTCATTTCTTGTTCCTTCCATCTTGCTTTGTTCTTTGTCTTCCTGCAGTACTTTATGAGTTCCTTCTGCTCAGTCCTCTAGCTTCCCAGCTAAAGGGTAGCAATTACCTCTCTATCTTCCTGCCACCATTTCCACTGCTGCTCATAGTGGCTTTCACTTTCCCTCATGATGGATGCCAACTAACCTCCACCCACAAATACACTTATCTTTGGGCACAGCAGTCACAGCCACTGAAACCCAATTTCTGGCCTCTCTAGTCAGTGCTACCAGCCCACAGTCTGCAAAAATGATAAAATTCCATGGGATATGCCTGCCTCCTTCCTGCCAGCTTGACAGAATATGTATACATATTATTTATTATTCACTGTCTGGACTTTTAAATACTCATTGCTGGCCTTACTCTTATGTCTTCAGAAATTCCTAGTGCTGATAGAAACTCTTCATATCTTTGAAGCAATCCAAAAATTATAGCCCTGTATATAATAAAATATATTATATTGGACAGGAAAATAAATAAAATACAATAAAAATCCATTCCTGCCATTCATAAAGGGAAAAATCTGAATGAAATGATAGCACTGGATGAACACACCTAGAATATCAGGGGGAAAACAGTAGAAAACATAAATTTATACCTTGAAATATTTGATAATCCCCATCAAAATCTCACATTCAGTAATATTTTAGAAATATATCTAAAACCTATCCTGTATATACATTGTATTTTCAAAACAGGATGTCCACACTGAGGCCATCTGTTGCCTGAGGATGTAAAGCTGTTTTCATCTTAGATTACCATTCTAAACATACATATTCAAAAATATGTCCCATTGTAGCTGGTGATACACATATCATTGAGTCACTATATCTGTGTTTTTGATTCTGCTGTAATGGTTGCATCGATCCTAAAAAATTTGGGAAAAACCAAGGTAATCAGTTTATCACTTTTGACCTATTACCAAAAACCAAGGCAATTTGTTTGTAACTTTTGACCTATGAGATGAGCTCTGTCAAATTATACTTAAAAGGAGGACATTCTGGGAATCACAGTTAAGTCTTCAAGAATAGTCTGTCAAACTGAATATACAAACCTTATTACATTAGGTTAATAAATTATAAAAATTCATCATACTGTTTCCATATATTGTGTTTCCATTTCAAGTTGCATTTTGTCATTAAATGAAAACCCAGATTATCATAACTGTGTTAATTTAAAAATCTGCATTCAATTAACTTGATTTTGTTAAAATCCAAATGCAAAAACAAAAATCAGTGGAAGAATACAACAGGGAAATGTATTTTGTCAACATGTTTACTGAAACTTGTACTGATTGGCCAGTTGTTTTGTGGGCTTGATGTTGATTCTAATCATTAAATTCTTCAGTGGTTTAAAGCCTGGCTATTTGAGGGACCAAAGATAGGACAGGCTTATCATAGGTCAGTTACAGATGCTTATTTTTGGGGGCACACAGGATGAGATATCTAGCAGAATTTCTCCCAGACTGGAATGAATTTCTTCTGGAGTTGCTGTAACTCTCCATTCAATCTACACCAAGAAGAGTATCAAAATGCATCTTTTTAATTTGTATTAATTTAATTTGTATTTTTGAACAATCTTAATGTTTTACTATATGGTATTATTTTATGTTTGTGTTATTACTTTGATTAAATGCAATTAAATATTGTTGTTTTGTCTTTTCCCTTTTTGTTACGCTTCTTGAGCTTTTATTCTAAGGTAAAAAAAGTAGAATACAAATTTAATAAATAATAGTTTTTATATATAGAGATAGATAGATAGATAGATAGATAGATAGATAGATAGATAGATAGATGGATATGTATGTTTGAAAGAACCTGCTCTCTGCTTTCTGATACAGGTAGTCCTCAGTTAATGATAGCAATTGGGACCGGAATTTCTGTTGCTAAGTGATGCGATCATAAAGCACTACATCACGTGACCACATTGCTTAGTGACAGCAGTTCCAGCATTTTCTGGTTGCCATTGTTAAGTGAATCCTGTGCTGTTATTAAATGAGGAGGTCATGTCGTTGCCATTTGCAACCTCCTGCTGGCTTCCCTATTGACTTTGTTTGTAGGAAGCCGGCAAAGAAGGTCACAAATGGTGATCACGTGACCACAAAGGTGGATTTAGAAGTACAACCAGATTTCAAACAGATTTATTTATTTATTTCCTATGTATTTATTTGTTGGGCTCTTAGGCTGCTTTAACCATGGTAGATGTAGACTGCATACATACTTGGTACAGCAATCAGATTAAAACAATATATATAATCAAAAACAAAATACAGGGAGTCCCCGGGTTAAGAACGCCCAGGTTACAGATGACCCATAGTTAAGAACAGAGCCTATTGTAGCAATATTTGAGTTAAATACACAATGATTCAAATTAAATACACAATGGTTCAAGTTCATTATACAATACTACTTATACAGTATTATACAATAATACCGTTCCGGCTTACATAGAAATTCGACTTAAGAACAGACTTTGGGAAGGAACTCATTCTTAAATTGGGGACTACCTGTATCCCAGTATTGTTAGCAAATATCTCATATACAGACAATCCTTTGCAGAGAAGAACAAATTAACATATCAAGTCCCAAGTGCTGGGCCTTTACGGCTTCTTGAAAACTCAGGAGCATGGGGAACACATCAAATTGCATATCTAGTACAAATCAAGTACTACATCCACAATCTCATAAACTTCTTATTCCTACAACCTGTTTTATTTATGTTATTTTTCAGCTTATTAGCTTTATCCAGCCCATTATTATTTATCTAAAGACTTTGCTGAACATTATTTTTAGCATCAACTACATAATCTTATGAAACAATGTATTAGATATTCGTGAATTGTACGTTATTTTATATTTATTTTATGCAAAACTTACACTAGAAATCTTCTTATAAAACTTCTCATAAAACTCAAGAAGACTAATAGCAGCAACTGAAGAAGAGATTCTCAGATTAGGAGGGGAAATTTGGATCAGGAGAAAAAGCCTTAAGTTACATGAAAACCTGAAATGCTTTTGGTGACCTAAACTTCTGTTGGAGTTTTATTCTGTTCAGCTTTCAAGTTCTCCTAAGTCAAATACTTTAAAGCTTCCCACTTTTCTGATGACATAAAATCCACAAATACAACAGACTATTGTACTTATTGTAATGTTAACAGTAAGGAAAATTGATATATCAGATATTTATTTTTGCACCATTTCTTAACAGCATCTTTCCATGTAAGAATAATTGTATATCGTATCAGTATGAAAACATCAGATTGAGCAGTTTTAGATATTATATGTCCCTAATCAGTTTAATCAGATATTATTTTAACTGAGTAAGGATACACTCCTACAGCCTGTGACCTGAATTGTTCCTGTTCCTAAGTTATTTTGGTCACTCTTTTTGGCATTTTTTCCAGTTCTATAATATCATTTTTGAGGTTCAATGAACAGAACTACACACAGTATTTCAAGAGTGGTTGCACAATAGATTTGTATACAGGTACTACAATACAAGCGACTTCTTTTTTACCCTTTACCCAACAAGCCAAACATGAAATGTACTGTTGAACAGCAGTTATACACTTAGTTTTTATAAAGCTACCAGAACCTCATTACTCCTTTCCTGGTCAGTCATTGCTAAATCAGATCCTATATATATATATTTAAATTGGGGAAAGGTGTGGGTGCTTAAAATACCCATTCCCCAAATGGGGGAGATGGGTGGCATAGAAATAAATAAATAAATAAATAAATAAATAAATAAATAAATAAATAAATATTTTATGGGTAAATTGGAGATATCTTTATGAGACTGTTTGAAGTATCTTGCACTTTTAGCTACTTTAAATAATGTAATGTTGCCAGCAAACCTGGTCAATTCATTCATTTATGAATTTGAAAAGTACTGGTCCCAAAACTGTTCCTTGGGGAGACGGGCAGGGGGAGGGAGCTACTGTTTGTCAACTAGCAGAACTATCCATTTATTGCTGCTCTCTGCCTTCTGTTCTTTAATCAGGCGTCAATTTATATTTTCTTTAACCAGTTATCAATTTATATGTATTTTATCTAGATAAAATGTAGATAAAGTGTGCTAGGTCATGTCCGTGGCAAAAACTTTGTCAGAAGACTAAAACTGGAAGAGCTAAAGACTATGCCACGAGTATATTAAGGAAAAAAGAAGTTATTAAGACATATTTGTGCCATGGTAAGGAGAGCAGGTGGATGAGCTCTGAATTTCATTTATTTAGACATATTTAATCGTATCAAGGAAATGTATATCCCACCTGCTTTGGTTTTCTGTTTTACTTTTATTTTTGTTTTAAAACACTGCAGGCAGCTGTAAAATCAGCCTGTATAGTAGGATTATTGAGTAAGAGAGCAAGAAGCAATTCTGGAGAATTTAGAAGGTATTACCAACCAAACTATAACCATGGCTCCTAATCCTCCCCTAGAGATGTTATTTAATGCATTAGATACATAACTGATATCAAGAATATTTGTTAAAGATTACAAAAGAAAGGGGAACCAGTATGCACAATTTTGTTTGCAAGATCAGGTTTTTTAAAGCAACATTTGTAGATTGGAAAGATATAAATATATATCAAATAAGTAAATAAATGGAAGATTACCTTAAAAGTTATCAGCCTAGATCCATTTAGATCCCTTATTGATAAATCTGAAAAACTACAGTTTTTTTCACATCAATCCTTTTTGGCTTCTTAGGAAGAATGGCATAAATCCCTCAGGTACAATGGAATGTGTCATCCAACCTTTTCAGGACAAATTGACCTGTCTAACCTTTATTTTGGAATAAGAGATATTATTAATAAATGAATACATATAAAAGTGAAGACCTACAATCAAAAACCAACATCTCTCTCTCTCTCTAGATTCCCCCCCCCTCCAAAATAGTTACCTGTGAATTTGGAGAGGAGGGGATGTCATCTTATATTTGTTAAGAATAACAGAGGGCAATGTTGAAAACAAGGGACTGGCTTGAGATGTAAACATACCTGTTGAAAAGCATGGATACCTTTGAAAGTTAGCTGGAAGATCAGCTGTTCTTTGAAACAGATATTTGCCTGGTGAATGTAACCTTTTTGCTATGCCCAAGCAGCAATTCTCTCTCTTTTCTTTCTTTTCCTTTACTGTTCAGTTACCTCTTTTCCTTACCTCATATGCAGCTGCTTTTGCTCTCAACTTTCTCCTTCCTGTCCTCTATCTACATGGAAATCTATATAGGCAAGAATGTTAGACTTCTGTGCAATGTATTTGTACATATCACAATGGAAACAAAGATATTTCAAGATATACCTTCAAGTAAGATTCTTGTGACACTTTACAGACTAATACTTTCAATACAGCATAAACTTTTGTGGATTACAATCCACTTCACCAGACACTTGTTACAATAAAGTTATCAAATGTTAAAGAAATATAAGACTTTAAAATAAAACAACTGGTTTACTTATTAACCATATAAAATACATTTGTTTACTGCATTTTGTAGTAGCAAAATTTGAATTCATATGAATTAGTTTATATTCAGTGATCACATTAATTTTAATTTTCTCTCTGAGAAGCAAGTAGACCATCTTGGAAAAATTCTTATATTCACCTCGTAGTGAATAAGCCCCACTGAAGTTATTGGAAGCTGTCAGTAGTCTCATATAGGATTGTACTGATATTTTAAAAGAATTAGCTTATTGTAATTTAATCTTGTTTTAATGTTTTTAAAATTATTTTTGCCTTCAGGTCAGTATTTTTTACTCTTGACAACTGCCTGGACAATTGCTGCAATTTTCTTGGCAAGATTTCAGAAGTGGTTTGCCATTGCCTCTTTCCTAGGGCTGAGAGTGGGTGACTGGCCCAAGGTCACCCAGCTGCCTTTGTGCCTAAGGTGGGACTAGAACTCACGGTCTCCTGGTTTCTAGCCTGGTGCCTTAACCACTACACCAAACTGGCTCTTATGTAATAGTAAAACAATTCCAGATAAATAGCAAAATATTGATCCATGGCTTACGGTACAGTGTGAAACCAGCCAATTGTAGTTTATTCAGTAAATAAATAAATAATAAAATAATTTTGGAAGTTTATTGTAAAAGGACATATGTATCCAGAAATCATATTAATTCTTTCTTAACAAAACCTCTTTTTGTGCATGATGATTTCTATCTTTAATAAGCAGTTTCGCTAGTTTATCTAGAAAAAACATTAAGTAATCAGTCTGTAATTAACTGGATTCTCACCTTCCCCAGATTTGCTTACACATTTTTATTTAGAAGTGCCACTGAGTTCAGCATAGCTATATGATTGCAATCCTGGTTTGGATCTGCCCCACTATGATGGGAGAGAGTAGTACATCAGCTTATTAAGAATAACTAAACAAAAAGGATTAGTGAAAGAATAAATGTTAAAATGCCAAGCATGTTTTAGAATAAAGAAACATAAAGTGAGCATATTAGAGCAAAATTCTGACTTCAGATATATACTTAGGTAAGAGAAACTGACCACAAAAGGGATCTTGAGTTTATGGTAGATAGATCAATGAAAAATGTTGCTCCGGTTGTGCTGCTGTTGTGGAAAAGACACAGCACAATGAAGTACTTGGAGGTCATTATGAAGCAAAACTGAATTTGCCAATATTTTAATACTTTTCTACAAATCTATGATACATCCACACTTGGTACATGTTTGCTAGAAGTACCACAAAAAGGATACCATATAACTGGAAAAGTTGCAAGTTGATCAAGAAACTGGAACAACCGCCCTGTGAGTTATTTGACAATTAGGAAGCCATACAAATCCAGTCAATGTTTTCTCATCACAATTCAAGGTGTAAGTTTTACAGCTGAAAGCCCTAATAGCTTACGATTTGAATACTTGATGAAGAGTTTATCTTGATATGAACCTGTCTGCACATTAAGAGCAGTAGGAGAAGCTATCTTGAAAATGCCTTCACTTTCTAAGGTCCATTTCTTGGAGACTTAAGGAAGAATCTTCTCTGTGTGGCTCTCAAGTTGTAGAATGTACCCCCTCTTCCGCCCTTGTTTTTTCTACTTTCAGAAAAAGTATCTAGATCATTTTCTTCAGTCAGGACTTTCAGTTTCAATTTAGTTTAATAATAACAGTTTCCGAACTGTACTGTAAAATATTTTAAGTATGAGTGTCTTCACTCTGAATACCTGAAAAGCAGGATATATATTGTAAAAATAAATAACAGAATCGAAGGTAATCCAGTGAAGCTGAACGTGAAAGATTCGGCAAAGAAAACAGGAAATGTTTCATGGAGATCTTATTTAAAATGTGGAATTTGGTGTTTTCATCAGGCATGGGCAGACAGCTTTAAACAAAGGTCAGAGAAATTCATGGGGCCTTAGACTCCCACTTGCTGGAGAATAGGAGGCTAAACATGCCATTACCGTTGTGTGTTGCATGTCAGCTTCCCCAAACTGATTTTAACAGTTTACTTTTCTTAAGAATGACTAATTGGCTAGATAGGCCCCACCCAGCATCTCTAAGGTCCCCAAACCCAATCTCTGCCGAATAACTCTTTAATTTAAACTCTTAACTTTTTAATGAAGACTTCCTGCACAAGAGAGTCAGGAATCAGTTTCAAATCACGTTGTTTAAAATTCGGTTGTTGAAAATAAGTTTACTTGTACAATTCTTATAAAGTTACGTAAAGCGCCGAGCACATAAAAATACTATAAATTTAGGAAGAAGGACTAGTACCTCCATTCTCTCCCGTCAAATATATGGAAGGAACCAGTTTTGATACTATAAAATGGCCAAGAAAGAAACCACCAATCAAAAGTTTAGAGGGAAATACCTCGGGAGTTACTTTGCAATCCTGTAGATCATCCCCTCGGAGGCTCAACAGGATTTACTCTTAAATCATTTCATCTAGAACTGTAGCCTTAAACACGCAATTTAGTAAGGGAAATCCTTCTCTGGAGGAATCTATTAGGGACCATGGCTTAAATCTGGAGTTTTAAATCCCCGCCGCACCAAAACTAAAAGGAAAAAAGCTCGATTTCTTTTTTCATCCTGCAGAAGAACTTTCTCATTATTGTAACTTCCTCGCTCCCCCAGTGGGCGTTTCCCAGACTTCAAGGAAAAGAAAATTCAAACCGCCGTCTTTCCCAGGGGCCTTTTTCCCTTCGCACCCTCCCACTACCCGCCTCGCGCACACGCTCGGAAGAGGAGGCGGGGCAGTTCGGGGCGCGGGCTCTTTTTTGCGGGGAACGGTTTCAAGAGGACGCGCCGGAAGTTGCACCAGGCCTGAGCCGGCCTGGACGCGCCGCGAATGTTGTTAGGGAAGAGCGGCGGGTGGTTTCTTGAGAGAAGCTTGACTTGGCGTGGCTTTCGCGGACTACGCGCGTGGCGATCCTGAAGGTGAGCTGCGCCCTTAATCTTCCCCGGGTTATAAGCTGCTTTAGGGCGGGAGCCCACGCTCGCGTTTTGCTAGCCCCATTTTTCGCCTCATGCTGCGTGGTCTGGCTTCACCACATATAACAGCATGTTCTGTGCTATGTGGTGTAAGTGATATCCTTACCTATGGTCCTCCACGTGTAGTGAAACATGGCTGCTTAATCTGCGCTTGGGGAGAGCCGTGGCTCGGTGCGTGCTTGAACACGGTTTCACTGCGTTGCTGCGCTGTCGTGTATCCAGCTGCTTTTGGGCATACGCAGCCAAGACTGGGAATAACTTCCACGAGCATCTGTGTTCAAGATAATGCCCTTCAGATCTGTCTGACTGCATCTTCCAGAAGTCTCTAAGATAACTGGGGAATTCTGGGAGTTGTAGTTCTGTGCACCTGGAGTTCATCAGATGGGGGAAAGCTCACCTAGGACTCTTTTCTTATGGAAACCAGATGTTGGGTTTTCTAGAAGGTGTGGATCTTAAGGGAGATCCTGGAATTCCCTAAGAGTAAATTCAGTTGAACTCCATAGGATTTACTTCTGTACACATGGTTTATATAAAAGACAGAATTCTGTTGTTTTGCTAATTCCACCCTTGTTTTGCACTATATTTTTAAAAGCAACACTGTCCTCATTAAATTCTTTGTAAGTTTTAAACAACTGCATCCATCTCAGGATGCAGATTTTATCTAATCAACATATAGATTTTTACTTTTTTCAACTCTGAGGATTGTAGGTACAGTAATAAGACAAGCTGAAATTCCCTTTTAAAATGTGTGGTCAGTATAAACTATCATGTGGGGGCATTCCAGTCACCTAGATAATTTAATTATATATGTGGTAACTGTATATAGTGGCCTTACATCAGATATCTCCAGAGAAATGTCTAGTTTCACTTATATGGGGGACTTTAATAAAAATGGATTATTATTCATGTAGAGCTCCATTACATGGCACACAGACGTGTTGATGGATAACCCCCCTTGCTTTGCTTTTAGTATATGATTGGTATATACTGTTTTTACTTTAGTTGATTATGATTCTAGTATTTATTTTTATTCAATACTATATCCCTTAGTTTAGAACACTGTACTATGGGCATAAAATGTTGTTTTCTAAAGGCTGTTTCACCACTGTCTACTTACTGCATGTTTCTCATTTATTTGTATTTATTAAAGCAATTTATATGGCCACCCAACTCATAGTGACTCCGGGCAGCTTACAGAAATAAACCCCAAATTCAAACTCACTACACCCCCACCCCCCTGATGATGTTTCTCAGTTATCCAGTCATCTTTGTGCTAATATAACAGTAATGAGGACAGACTTTATATTGCTTCAGTGATGGTTAGACAATGCTTTTAAGTGAGTAACGGGGAAGTTCTGTAGCGCAAAGGAAGCTGAAAACAGTTACAAATGTTTCGTGTTATATGATTTCAGTGGTGTGAACTTGAATTTTTGGATGCTGACTTATTTAATATAATTGCTACATATATGTTTATGGACTATATTTATTTTCAGATGCACAGTACTACTACTTAATCTTAACTGCAGAAAACTTTCAAGGAAATGTAACAGCCTTCAGTATATTTTCTATCAATGTACATATATAATAACTGTCCTTAATCCATGAAAATTTATAACACTATATAGTCATATTCATTAATCCATAATATTTTGATATTTGTTTCCCAGTGACTAAGATTAATAGTATAGTTGTGATTCCTTGTCACATCAGGGAAATAGGCAAACATTGTATTTGCTATGTTCTGTCGTGTATGTTCTCATGATATTCATTTGTATAAATGTTTTATGTGGTAATAAAGTATTTTATTAGATAAAACTGAGTGGAACCATTTTAGATATCAAGTGTAATACTAAAATTGATAAACACATATTTGAAAATGGCATTTCTTAACATGCATCTCAAACATCTTTTTGACTGGAGCAGTGACTTCCTAACTTGTATCTGTATAGTTAATGCTGAATTCTATTATCCTTCTCATGCCAGAAGGTATACTGAAAGTATTAAAAGTGATTGTGGACTTCTAATATTTCTTAGCATTCTTCTATGAAACTATTGTGCAAAAATTCTGCTTGCTTTTATTATCCAGCATCACTATTTTTTACTTCCTTCAATTGTTCATTGTGTTCCACTGTGATAGGCCTCAGGCATAGTGCTAAGAAGCTGCAGTATTGCCATGTTGCCTAACTTCTTGTGAATATATTATAATATAGTAGAAATCACTGGATCAATATGTACAAGATAAATAGTATTTGTCAATGTGCCTTGTTGCAGGTAGCTACTCCATTTAACCTACAGTGATGATGATGTTGGTGGCATTTTCTGTTTGTTAACAGAATTGTAGCCCATGAGATAGAGACTGGGAGACTTTTTTTCAAATTTAGTTTTATTTTCACAAAGAAATAATGAAATAATTTAAATAGAAACAGCAAAGAACTCTCTGCAAATCAGGTCATAAGGATACATATAAACAGTGCAGTACATTCCAAGCAAATGCCTTGATAAATGTAAATTAAATAATGGGATGCACAAAAATGAGAATTTTGTGGTAATGCTATAGGAGGGACCACCTCATGATTAACTATTTTTGAAAGAATGCTATGTTTAAACAGAGCATACAATCTTCTGTTTTCCAGTTTGGGCATTACAACTACTATATATCCATAGCCAAACTAGCGTATTTGGAGCCTTGGTCCAAAACATCTAAAAAGGACCAGGTTTTATTTATCAGTTTTTTTCTGTGCTTTTGCCAAACCTTATGCAAATCAGAAAACTATTCTGTCTTTTGTGCCCTGTAGTGGTCATAAAAAAGTTCATGGGAATTATTCTTCTGTGGTGAGGATGGCAAGGATGGATAAACAATGCTAATTGTAATCAAAATGTTTTTCCCCAAACTGGAAAATTTAGTTTTATTCCATATAGCTTTATATCTACAACCTTCCAGCTTTGTCAAGTTTCTGTTCCTGTAATACATAGTGTAGAGACAAAGCTCTTATGCACACTGTTTTTAAAAACAATAGTGTTGCAACATTAGATTATAAGAAGCCTAGCTTCCCTAATTTGAATTCTTAAGCCAATTAATGTGGCACAGGACATTTATATGAAGAATCAATATTACTTCAGTAGACTAAGATGCCTGGATTCTCATCTCATCCATTAGTTTGGATTTCTAGGCACTGTCACCATTCATCAGGAAAAGCTGAAGGAACACTGATCTCCCACACAGACGTAATTGCAAGGTCATGCTTGCCATTACACTTTGCTATGAATTCTGATATCTCTGTATAGAGCACCTTAGCGTTACAGGTTTTGTTTGCTCTGCATTGTGTGTACTTTCTTCATCAAGGGCATGTAAAAACCTTGCAACAAGAACACTGCAAATACATTAATAGACCAAAGAACTGTAGTGTATGAGTATTAATTTACCTGTAGTATCCATATAGGAAATGTTGATAGTTTTATACATTTGTTCAGATTACAATTTTTTTCTACTTCATTAAGCAGCAATCCCCAGTATGCTTTCCTTCATTGCAATATAGTTTACATTTACAGTTTCTTGAATAAGTTTTAATTTTTCATCCAGTTGATCATGTATGTGAGGTGATGCCATTTGTTTTGATCATGATGGTTTTATATTTATACCTATCTCACTTCCTGTGTTTTTCTTTTGCAAAATATATACATGTGGTTTTGTTAGCATAATTGTTCTGTGCCCAGATTCCTGATTTATGATGAACTTTTCATAAATCTCATTCCAGATGTTGCAAGCTCTAAAAGGAATATGAGAAATAATCCACATAGATTCAGTATCCTGCTGCAAAGAAGTAGGGCAACATTGTGTCCATATATAAAGCAATAAGTGTTTCACATTTTTCACATACAAAAATGAGTACTGTATAATAAAATAATGATAATAAAGTGGCAGTAGGCAAGATTTTTGTTTATGTTCAACCAATCTATATTAGAGCGGGTTGTTGGAGTTCCATACTCTCATGCCTCAAAGATAAAGACATTTTCTTCCACATCTAATGTCCTGGCGTTGTGTATAAATATATTTCTGAGTGCTATAACACAGACAGCCTCAAAAGCATATTTCAAGTTCATCTAGATCTAACGCTTACATGAATGTATTTCCTAATACAAATCATAATCCCTGTCTTCTCAAATGTGCATAGAGTTTGGAAGCTAATTTGGATAAGCCCAATGTACCTTCATATGTACATGAATGTTCCTATTATTTGCATTTTTCTCCTATATGATTATGTTTAAGTAAATGTTTTCTTTTTAAATAGTGTATTGAAGTCTGTAAGATTTCCCTGGAAACAAAAATAAATAAAAATATGTGTGTGTATAATATATATATATATATATATATATATATATATATATATATATATGCCGTGTGTGTGTGTGTGTGTGAACTATGTATATATAACCATATGGAGACACACACACACACACACACTGTATATAGAGAGAGAGAGAGTGTGCACGTGCGCGCTTCTGGTGTGTGTGTGTATACACACACACATACTATAAGCACACACACTCTACCTCTCTATGTATAAAACCATAAACTCTATCTATCAAAGTGTGTGTGTGTGTGTATGTAACATTATATATCCATTATCTAAATAAATAAATAAATAAAACCATATTAAGGCAGGCACACTGGAGGTCAATAGTCCACCCTCAGCTGTGGAATTTGGTAAGTCTGGGCCAATCTCTCTCAGCCAAGCTGTTTTGAGGAAAATTGGAGGAGGGAATGCTGTGCATGCCACTTTGAACTCCTCAGAGAAAGACAGGATATATATCTAATAAATACTATTTTAGGATTATCTGAATCCTGAAATATTAATATTAATATTGATTTAAAATGTTAGCTTCATAAAATATAAAATAGGCTTGTTTCTATGACTGTTATTAAAATTTAGTAGAAGGACCAGTTTTTTTTTTAAATAGTTTTTATTAAAAGATTTTACACAGATAAATACATTCAAAGAAAGAAAAAATATAGTGAAATAGATGTGAAAAAGTAAAGAAAAAACAGAGAAAAGAAGATAGAAAAAAGGAAAAGAACAGAAAACATGAAAAAATATATAAAGAAGTGGCTTTCGATCCTCCTCTCGGTAGTTATACCTACAATTCTAATCAAACTTCTCTCTTCAAGTTTTCATCATAATTCCCTTCTTTCTATAACCTATTCTTTCTAGTCATCAAAACCGTAAGTCACAAAATCATTTTCTTTCTTCTGCAAAATTCCATAAGGGGTTTCCAATCATTGATGAATGTCAATAATGACCTTTCTCTAACCAAAGAAGTCTGTTTATCCATCTCAGCAAGTTCTGTCAATTTCACCAACCATTCCTCCATCGTGGGCAATGCCAAACCTTTCCATCTTTGTGCATATAGTAATCTTGCCACAGTAATCATACACTGAAATAATATTCCAAGATTTACCAGTTTTGGATGAAATGGAAAACTTCACTTGATCAAGAAGTGAGGTTTCTTTAAGCTTATTCTTGGAATATGAAACCATAGAGATACACAGTTCAACCAGTGAACCTGTGAAAGAAAAGGGAAATTATTCAACAAGATAATTGTTTATTAGTTCTGAAATTCCAGAAGGCTAAAAACATTTTAAGTGTGGATTTATAAAGCTGGAATAAATTGGATGAAAGAACAGAATTGTTATAAATATTCATGTATTTATGTCTATGAATACATTTTCCAATGAGCAGGTTGCTGATATTTCTGCCAATGAGAGATGATCCTTTTACAATAAGTTGTGCAAGTGATGACTAGAATTTTATAGATGTATTCATCAACAATGACATTTATAAATGTTTTTGCTTGAATGCTTCAGTGTGTCCATCACCTCCAGAATTAAAGTAGTACATTTTCTTAAAAAAATATTAAATCTCATAAGATTGCCAAATCATCAAATGCTTTTAATCAGATCGTAAGGTATAAGATTTTTCCCCATAGAAATCACAGATTAAAGAATACAAGGTAAATGTGTAGTTCTCTCAATGGTGGGTTATAGTTTTAGGCTCTGTCAACAACAACAAAAAATCCATTTACAGGAAGTAATTATTCCATTCACTTCTGCTTTGGTCAGACTCCATCTCAAGTATTGTGTCCAGTATCTGGGTACCTCAGTATTAAGAAAAATTAAGAAAAATTGAAATGGATTCAGAAATGGACAGTGAGAATGATCAGAGCCCTAGAATGTAAGCCCTGTGATGAGAAATTGAAAAAAGGTGCATATGTGTATCCTTGAGAAAAGTTGGGATATGATAGCGTTCTTCAGATATCTGAAAGGATGTTAAATAGAAGGCCGAGACTTATTTTTCATTTCAGAATGCAAGATAGGGATTTTAAAAAAATAATTATTATGGTGCCTTCAAATCAGTGTTGACTCCTGGCAATTGCCTGGTCTAATCCCTGCAGTTTTCGTGGTAAGATTTTGGAAGTGGTTTGCCATTGCCTCCTTTCTAGGGCTGAGAGTGAGTGACTGGCCCAAGATCACCCAGTTGGCTTTGTGCCTAAGGCGGGACTAGAACTCATGGTCTCATGGTTTCTAGCCCGGTACCTTAACTGCTACAAGAGAGATTCTGGTTGAATATTTTGAAAAAAGTACACACAAGTTGATAGTGAGTTAGTTACCCACCAAGGTAGATTCCACTTCATTGGATGTTTTCAAGCAGAGGCTAAACAACTATCTGTCTTGGATGCTTTAATTTGGATTCCTGCACTAAGTAGGGTGACAGCCTAAATAGAGTTTTCCAACACTACAGTTCTGTGATTCTGAATAGATTACAGCATAATATTAATTAACTTTGTTTATTGTTTGCATCTGTAGTCCCTTTTATCATAGCCTTGTTTTCATTGTTATTTTTCTATATTTTCCTCTTTTTGCTTTGGATGCTGGGAAAGTATTTCTGAACGCCATAATTAAAATTAATTAAAGCTAATAAGAATGGGGTCTGAAGCTAAGGATATGTCCACAAAGCTTCCTAGATCTAAATCTAAAAAGTAGGACGGGTAGTATTGTGTGCCATCATACAGTACATAATAATATCACATATACCTGGGATGGGGAGCTAGAGCTGGCCCAAGATCAGCTTTCACTTGCCTGATATGAGTAGTAGGTCTTAAGGGATGAAGGCTTCATCTTTTGTCAAAAACCCAGCCTCCTGATGTAATTAATTTCCCTATGCAGAAAGAAACAGGGAACCATCACTCCTCTTCTCCTTCACGAGACAAGTGCTCTGCATTGAACAAACTAGAGGCCAGTTCTTCCTGTGTTACCCTGCCTGATGTTCTCTGCTTTATACAGAAAGGTTTATGCCATCCCCCTCCTTCCCTAGTTGGTGGAAGTGCAGGACAGCTGGCTCTCCAAGAACCTTCTTGAGCATCCAGGATCTTTTTCCTGAAAAAGCATAGAGCTCTTCCTGCTTGTATCTAGCTGGAGTTCTTGCAAACCAGATTGTTTATAGGAGGAATGGGGCTCAAGAGAAGAGTGGAGGTATCACTCAAAAGCCCATGAGTTGTAGGGACAAGTCTGGTGCACCACAGGAAGCCTAGCATACAATATACATGATTCTTTCTGCCTAAACCAGGACAAAATGTGAAGTCATATCCTGTGATGAGTTTGGACCAAATAAAGAGCGTAGGTAGCGGCTGACCTGTGGAAACATTTCATTCTCTCTTGCTTCTAGCACAGACCAAAAGCAGCAATATTTTAAAGAGCATTGAGGTAGTTAATTCACCTGTTTTGTAAGAAATGTGAATTTCTAAGTTTGGTTAGATACATTGCATCCTCGTTGTAGTGTATGTCTCATTCCGCTACCCCATTCTTTTTTATTCACCTTGATGTACAGTAATTAAGCACTGTCCTTTTATCACAACCCCATACAATGAGTTTCTTCAAGGCTATACTTTCTAAGAATTGTTATGAGAAAAATGCTTATGTAACTTTTTTCTGTCCACTTTTTATTTTTCAGGATATATGGGGAAAAAATCCTTAGGACTGTTGAAAATGTTACGAGTGACATGGTAATTTAGCCAGTGCCCCAGAATGATGGATTGCCAGAAGATTGGAAATGGTTTGCAAGTGACTGATGTAGGGACATCTGCACTCCACATGGTGGGGTATTTGGGAAAAGTCAGTTCAGTTCTTTTTCACATTGTGCAAAGTTCCTTTTTATTCCTTCTCAATTTTGAGAGTTTTTTTTTTTAAAAAAAGATCTACAGGTCTAATTTTAATATATGACCTCTATTAATCTTTTATAAGATTATTTTTTCCACGGAAATCTTACTGAAATGGCGAAAGATTTACTATTTTCAGATGTTACTCAGGACAAATGTGTATATGAAAATATTTGTTCTAATTCATGAAATATATATGGGAGTTCAGAATTATAGTAATGTCTATGCTCAATGTAAATAAAAGTGAACACTCAGTATAAAAGTCAAATTATCAGTGGTATAACTTGCTCTAATCTCTATTATCTGTTTTTAGTGTTATTTCAATGCTGTCAAATTTAGCTTTGTTTATTATAGAAATCATTTAGCTATGTTTTGATCCTTCACCTCAGTACATTTATTGTCTGGCATTAATCATTTTAGAATTGTAATTCTGCTGAAGTAACTCCAGGTGGATGCTGCCCAGCCTGTAAAAAGATGGGTTTGATGCAACGAATAAGAAAATACCACATCAATTTTGAAGAATCTATTTTCCTGTGTGAAAATCCACAGGTATTTCAGTAGTTTGGGGGGTTATTGAGTTGAAGTTTGTCCAACATTTCTATATTCCAGCCTTCTTAATCTGGACAGCTTTTGTGATATACCGGATAGTTATCATTCTAGTTTATAACTGAGTAGTTCTCTGACACAGAAAATAACAGTCAGCTATCTGGGTTCTATTAAGGTCAAGCGTTGTCCCCCCCCCCCAAGCAAACGGGTTGTTTTCAAGAAAACCTGTGTATGATAAGCTGCATGATGTACAGTATGCAAGGAAACAGATAAGAAAGCAAAGTAGCCCATTCCTCTCCAAGATCTGTAGCATTCTTAGACTTCATAGATAATTTATAGAACAGTCTGCTTAGGTCTATTCAGAGCTATATCTGAAGTTGTAATGTCCCTATTGATTTTTAAATGTAAAATGTTGAAGCTAATTTCTAGACAATATGTTTTCTTATTAATTAGTATTGGTAAACCTGTAGACTTGTGCAGTTCCCCAGACCATTTTTGGGGGTCCCAGAATCACTCTCCCCAATTTACATAGATGGACTATGAAATAAAAACTAACGTAGGTATTAAAGCCTAAGATTAGTTTAATGTGCCTGTGTTGAATTTTATTCTCCTGGACCACCCAGAATACAAAAAAACCTTTAAATGTTGGCCCTTTTCCCTCAAGTGATGCCACCATCTCATTACCTGCAGCCCCCAGCCTCCCCTCCCTCCCCAAACTTATGCCCATTCTGGAACCTCATGTAGTTAAGCATCTCTCCATTCATGGATATTAAGTGGCTGCTTCTATCCCTGCCTACCTCAGGTACTTATGTATACATGAATCCTGCTACTCAGTACTCGTGTCCAAATGTCTTATCGGTAAAAAAAGTTCTGTTACCAGAGAAAGAAGAATCTTTTATGGAGCCTTCACAATGTTCTAAAATGTAGAGAAGGAACAGGAAGAGCCTGGAAATAACAACGTCTTTCTTGGTGTTTCTGATATTAAACCCATTCTCACCTTTCACTTGCTACCTCTTAGAAGAGGAGGCTGGAGCACATAGGCTCAGTGAGAAGGAGGCAGCAGGTACAGCTCTGGCTGCAGTAGCGCCAGAAGAGAAGGACGTGAAGAAAGATTGCAGCAGTGAAAGGGAAGGCAGGTTAATCAGTGGGGGAAAAAACTGAGAAAGGGAGGGAGAGTGGCTAGAGTCTTGGGCCTCCAGTCAGTAAAGTTTTATTTAGCCTTGACTAAAGGAAGCTAGAAATATCCTTTATTCATGTAGAATACAGGAAGGAACCAGTAGCAGAAATGTAATTATAAGCACACAGGTGTCTAGAAAAGCAGTACTTAAAAATATCCTTCAAAAACACCTTATCCCCACCCCATAAATAATAAATCTTTTCAAACAGACACTCCATGCAAAGCAAATACTTTTATAGTTTTGTTCCTGTGCAGTGATCAGGGATCTTTTTTTTGTGTGTGTGAAAAAATATATTGTATCAGAGAACAGTATTGTTAAAAATAGACTAGGATTTTAATAATTTTTAATTAGATGCTTAATTTCTATAGTTTACATTTCTGTGGCTATTTCTCCATCTCATCCCTGATATGTGCATCATATGTTATTAATCTCCTCAGACTAAATGTAAGTCTAATGTCTTTGTTTTGTTTTTATTTCAGTGCATTTACCCCCTAGGGTCTGCACCACTAAGCACTATTATAATTCCCAGTGATGCAAAAGGTTATCCATCTCAGGACACTTGTGGGAAAAGAAAGTTACTTGACACAAACCTATTGACCTCTCCTATTGAACCATGTTTAAAATTGACTAGGACTGATGACTTGATGGACGCTGAGCAGACATTCAGATCTGATCTTACTCCCAACTGCAATGGAAATAATCTAATTAGGACTCGGTCAGGGCAGTCTGATTTTTCACAAGCCAAGCAGCCAACTTTTTCTGATGCAGCGAAATCCATCAACCAGAAAATGGGCTTGGGAGCTCAGGAAAACTCACCAGAAGTCCTCAATGTGCAAACCCAGCTATTGTCAGGCTCTGAAATGGGTTCATCAGTGTCTCAGGCTCTGCAACAAAGCAAATCATCTCTGCAAGAGCCTTTGTGGCTTCAGTGGAGAAATACACATGCTCTCTGCTGGTTAGATTGCATTCTGTCAACGCTGGTACATTTGGAAACACTAAGAATAATTCTGACTGGAGTCTCTAAAAACATGTCAGTAATCCAGAGACTGCTCACAAAATATAACCAAGCATCTGTACTTGTGAACACCTGCCAAAGGGGTAAGCCCAATCCAGGAAATTTGTTTATTTTGGAGGTGTGTTATTTATTGTGTTTATGATCCTATAAATGCATTATAGTATAACAGTATCTGTAAGACGTAAGAATCGTTGTAGGACTTACGTTATCCTTGTTTCCCTCTGGAATCAGATTTGTGTTTGTAGCATGTACACCAGTCTTTAATACTGGGGAATAAATGTTTAGTTATGGTGCTTAAAAATCTTAGAATAATCAAATCACCTCTAATGAAAGCTGGTCACTTAAAAAGCTGTCAAGTTTTTCTTTTTTGTGGGTCTCATTTCCACTTTCACATGCCATTCTTACCATCTCCATCCTGCCCCCAAAATAAACATTTATCCCCAAAGCTCTGTTTTTGCTGATCACTTCTCCATCCAATATTAGCAGCCAGATGTGATCAGATAAAATACAAAAGTGATGGTGGTTTGATATTGAAGATAACTTTCACTGGGCCTTGTAGTGACCTTGGATTAGTTACAAGTGTATCAAGTGTGATGCCAGGCATATAATGAATTTTCAAATTGATCTTTGGGGAATCCTTCCTGCATCTGTTTGTCTGCTAAGGAGCCCCTAAATGTTTGATAAGGAAATCAAGGCACACCAGAGTGGATTCTGGGGTATGTTTCAGGTATCTTCAAACAAGAATGAGGACAAAATGTAGCAACTCTCTCTGACCTTTTCATCTTGTAGAGAATGATCATTAATATTTGCAAACAGTTTTTCAAGAATGCTAGTATATCAGTAGTCCTATTTCAGTGGGTGACTGGGGGAATATTTGATCAGTTTTGAAGGATCCTAAGTTTCCTCAGGGTGCTGTTTAAAAACCATTTCATAAGAGGCAGAACACAAGTGTGGCTTTGACAGGCATATTAACTAATAGATTGGTTAATGCAGCTTCTAGTCAGCAAATGTTCTGATGGCTGCAGGAAGTGAATTAAGTAGCAAACTATTTTCCTTACGAATACCTGGAATGTTGTATCTAGTTGATGGCTGAAACGTGTTAGGAAATGGCAGGTGTTGGAAAAAAGCATATTGATCAGCAAACTGTTTTGTACAGATGAACTTGCTTCAGAAGTTCCTTTAGATGTTTTGTCAAGAGCTGAATCCCATCTAAATGAAATCAGGAATATCATATTTGTCCAACTTCAGCCGTTGCTGAAGTGTAAATTTGGTAAGTAGTTGCTAAATGTGTTTGTCTGTTTGTGGGGATTTTGTTTGTTTTTGCAAGCTGTTGGGGGAAGAATGATTAAACAATGCTTTTTTTCTGAACTGTATTTTTAACCACTGCAGTTTGCTTTCTTATGTGTTTTTTTTCCAATTCTTTCAATAGAGCTGCAGAAGAAACATTCCAAGTTATATGCTAAGTTTGATCTGTTAATACATTAACATGCTAAGTTTGATCTGTTAATCAGCTGGAAACTTGATTATATTTATCACTAACCTCAGATTCTTATTTCAGTGGTGTAGTGTTTATTGATATTCTTGCTATTTTTTGAGCCATGCATTACTTATCTAGTCCTAAACAGGACAATCCTAAATCAGTCCATAAAGCCAGTTTTCTTCATCCCGTGGTGGCTAGCCATTTGTTTCGGGGAAACTCACAAACTTAGCATGAGGGCATGAGCTAGTATTTCAGCAGCTAGTGTGTAATATTTGAATAATATTTAGCAGTATACTTCCTTCGAACATAAAGAGTTTTGAATTTCAATTTAGGGTATAGGAAGCAGCTGTATATTGAGACGAACAGTAGATTTGTCTAGCTTATCCTCACACTCATTAGCAGTAGCACTCTGGGATTTTCAGATGAGTCTTTCCTGGCTCAGTGTAAAGATGGTATGGATTAATCCTGAAACCGTTTTGAAAGCAAACCTTGTGTTACAAGGCTGAATAGAAGGAAATTCTGGATAATAAAAAGGAAATAAATGAACTGTGGCATTTGCCACCATGAAGTGTGATGACTGCTATTTTAGATCAGATGACTATTGACAGATTTATGGAGACTAAAGCTACTAGTCATGATAGCTGTATATTACCTCCACTTTCAGAGGCATTATTCCTCAGGATATCAGTTGCTAGGGAACCTGAGCAGAGAGGTGCAGTAGCATTCATGTTTGTGGGTTTCTTGAAGGGAACAGACTATATATTTTTTTGGTTCAGTGCAGTATAACTCTGATTTAAGCATTGGTAAAAGGAGGAGAAGCCATCTGAATGTTGAAATAATAAAGAGGAATTGATGGTGCAAACCTGCACAGCTACATAGCATGGCATTTCAAGAACTTCATTCTTCCCAGACGCTAGGTTTAAGGCAAACTGTAATCAGCAGTGTTGTCTGAGATAGCAAAGTATGGTTTCTACTGCTTCTACAAATCAGAGTGTCAAACTCTTGCACAGACTATAGTTTGCTACTGTGTTCAACCTGGCAAAGAAAGAAAAGGAGGAGGGAGTTGCTCAGTGCAAGGGAAGAAAGCAAAATGATTGAACATGAGCCCCAAGAGTCCTTTATATTTAATTCTTGTAGCACCATATTATAACTTTGGGCATTAGCTGTACCAGCATTATATTCTTATAAAACAAAGTATGTACTTAATGAATTCCCAGAATGCTGGCTAGCGTAGCAAGTAATTTTCTGTTTGGTAAGCTAACTAGTCAATTTTGTCATTTTTATTCTGCATCAGCAATAGCGTGTGTATGAACAGTAGAAGTAGACCTTTTAAGTTTCTGTTTTTTTCTGTCCTCTTTTTATCAGAATTCCCTGCATCCTTCTATAATGCAAGTGCTCACGCTATGCAGGTCTCCAGTTCATACTATAAATGAATATTTCTAGATAATTAAGGACAGGATTGGAGCCTCAAAATATACATATTTCACATATCTGTAAAGCAGCGTAAGGCAACAACTTTATAAGAATTTGCCAGGATTTCTTGAACTCAAAGAGATTTACATAATGAATATAAAGATGTTTAGGATTATAGTGTCAGTTCCTGAAAAATATTGCTCCCAGGGAACTGGAGACATTCTTAGATGGCCCCATTATGGTTGATCTTGTGCTCCTCTCTCCACATAGTTGGTATATTTTAATTTTTTATGGTTTTTTCCATTTTTAATAATGCTTTTTATATTTAATAATGATCAATTTATATATTTTATATATTTGTTGTTTTTATTGATTGTTGTACACTGCCCAGAGTCACTTCTTGTGAGATGAGCAACCATATAAATGTGATTTAATAAACAAATACATAAATTTTAGTTTTTCAACACTAGAAAACAAGATGTGTAATCTGAAAGTGTACCTCCAGATCCTTCTAACTAGAGAGATTCATATTAAATATTTATAGGTGTATAAATTAATGCCCTTGATCCTTTCATCCCTTCTCCTTTTATTATATGAACTATCAGCAATATCTACTATGCATATTAGTTTAAGCCGCTACACAAATACTTGTTAAGAATTGGCTCTTATAACTTCTTGAAAACATGAAATACCTTTTTTTAGAGTATGTTATATACTTCACAATTCATTTCTTTGAAATAATTAGCATTACATGTATGACCACATTTTTGTTTTGTGTTTTCCTTTAAAGGGGAGGAGGAAAGCCCAGTTTTTGCTTTTCCTTTACTTCTGCGGAAAGATCATCAAATAGAGAATTTCTTTGTCCATTTTTTCTCCTGGAAGTTTGAATGTTTGCAGTGTGGCTACCACATCAGCAATAGGTTAGTTTCTTTAAAAGTTTTGCATTTCCTTCCTCTTTTGTACTGTATAAGCATGCATTTCAAATCAGTGTTTTGCAAATTATATATTATACAGGCAGGAGGGGGCACTTGTGAGCATGTCATTTGCCTACTGGGCATCTTGAGTCACAGCTTAGTATGCATTTTGCTCTGAGACAGAATAACCCTCTCCTGTAATATTTGAGAATGGCTGAGGCTTTATTCCTGGCACTCAGGATTTATCCTAACCATTGCAACTGTAAGTTAAAGTATGCATTCAGACATAAACATTATAAATTTTAGAAGTGCCTTACTATATGTTTGTCTCAGCATAAAATAGGAAACCAGGTACGCTTCATCCTATTCTTAGAACATTTTATATTATTATTATTATTACTATTACCACTACTACTACTACTATTATATTCTTAATTGATAAAATTCTGTGTGTGTGTGTATGAAATTTCTTTTATATTTTGTACCATTACAATCAAAACTTGTGACAAAGAATAATCCCCTTTTAAGAATTCTGATGGAATTAAAAGTAGTAGCTTCATCCTGAACTTCCTTCCAACTTTAGCCTAAATTTACAACTTACTTCAATCCTTTCATTTCATTTGTTATGGTCAAATCAATTAGTATTTATTCTCCTTTTTAAACTAAAGCACAACATCAAGGATGAAGAAAAAAGATATAAAGTAGGAGGGGGAAAAAACAAAAACAAGGTGAATAAGTTGGGACTATGCTTACATGAAAACACATGTAATTTTTAGGAAAAATCAAACATTTTAAACACCCATATTCAATATTATCATGCAGAAAAACTTATCTGGAAGAAGGTTGCTATTAAGAAAAACTTAAATGGAGAGCACATTTTCCAAAGAGATAATTTGCACCAGTCTGATTATAACCCATCTATAAAATCTAAATTGGTTATAACTAATACGAGATCTGTATCTTGATGGTTAATTTTTTATGAATTTCTGAGGTAGAACAGTTTTATGTCACAAAAATTTCCAGATGGATTCACTGAGTTCAATCTCAAATTATCCCTCCAGAATTTAAGATTTCCAAGATATAACTTCTATAATGTTGAACAGTGTCTCATAATTTAAAATGAAGTAAATGTGCACATTCTTTAAATGTTAACTATCCCAACTGTTGAGATTTTATAAGAATAAGAAGAAATTATTAAACTTGTTTCATTTGAATATGTATTCATTTTATTTTTAGGTGTCAGCAGACAATGACGACATTTACAAATATAATCCCAGAGTGGCACCCACTGAATGCTGTTCATGTTGCTCCCTGTAATAAGTGTAATCACACATCTCAAAGAAGAAAAATGGTTTTAGAAAAGTAAGTGAGAATTTTATTGTAATCCCCAGATGAGATAAAACTACATCAGGGGTTGGTAAGCAATAATAAGTGACAGCTAATGTACATATTTAGGATCTGTGTTTATGACTTCTTGATTTCATAGTTAGGAGCATTATTGGCTGGATTCATCCATCAAGCCAACCCATAACATATTTGTTTAGGCATAACATGCTGTTACCCTAACTGTGGTTTATTCAACAAACCATGGTTAACAGATGTGGCTTAACACAATGTGTGAATTTGGTTCTTGAATCATATTATATAAATATGAAGAAGTCAGTTAGGAAATGGATCTTTTTCAGGGGATCTGCTCTTTAAGGATTCTATTTATGAAATAGAGTTACAATAACATCCCAAATTAGATTATATAAATTATACTAATTTATATAATCTCATTTGGAATGTTATTGCCAGAAGTCTTGCATTTCTTGAGGACTTTGTGAAAACTCATAGATAGGTTACTGATACTTAGCTGCCAATCCTGCTGCATGTTCTTAATTTTGGTGATGTAATTAACACTAATGTGAGGTTTTTTTACTTCTAAAATCACAGATTGTGTTTTTTTGGTAGGATCTCTTCAATTCTGATGATGCATTTTGTTGAAGGCTTGCCACATAACAATTTGATGGCCTACTCATTTCAATTTCAAGAATATTCATACCAAGTAGCAGCTGTGGTTCAATATCAGGAGAAGGCAAAGCACTTCATAACATGGATCTTGACTTCAAATGGTAAGTACAATATTCTCTGTATCAGCTTTATCCTTTCTTAAACATCCATCTATCTGTATTGGCTAGTAACACCAACATTTTCCTTCACATAATCAATAGCAAAAGGAATCAATTTTGTATTACAATGGCAAGTTCATTCTCCTTGTGCCAGTCCCAGTATAACTAGTAAAATGTTATTTGAGCCAGGTTTGGAGGAGGTTACAGAAATATAAAAGAAACTTTAGGTGCATAAAGATTTGGGGGAGAAATCAAAAGCAATAAAAGAAAAAAGGGGGGAAATTAGCCCAAGAACAGCATGTTCACTGGCCCCTAAATAGTGAGTGCAATGTTAAAGGAAGGACAGTAGTGTCCTTGAAAAGGGCTGGCTAGAAATGGAAACATTCTAGAAGTCTCTCCTGCTAGTTCCCCTCCCCATCTTTATTCGAAATCTAAGCTTTTCTTTGCCAATGAATGCAGGCCATCATTTTTCCACAGCAGATACTTAACACACATCTTGCTTTATATATATCCTGTTCCAGTTACATTTGGAAGCCTCTCATAAAAATGATTGTTCCTTTCATATGTTAATATGATGCTCCAAAATGAGTGGGAAAGGACCTTCAAAATAGTTACTGCACCAATGCGTCTTTATGCTGTTTCTAGTCAAAGCCAGCCTCATGGAACTTCAAGTCCAAAGAACAGTCTTCAGGTGTCTAGGAACCAGTTTACTGTTTGCTTCTTTGTTTAATATACAGTACTGTGCAAAAGTTGTAGGCAGGTGTGAAAAAATGCCGTAAAGTAAGAATGCTTTCAAATATATATATTGTAATTGTTTATCAATTTACAAAATGCAAAGTGAGCAAACAGAAGAGAAATCCAAATCAAATCAATATTTGGTGTGACTACCCTTTGGCTTCAAACCAGCATCAATCCTTACAGTTGCACACTTTGTACACTTGCACAAAGTCAGGGATCTTGTAGGATTAGAGTCAGGTGTATGATTAACCAGTTATACCAAGCAGGTGCTAATGATCATCAATTTCATATGTAGGTTGAAACAGTCATTAACTGAAACAGAAACAGCTGTGTAGGAGGCTTAAAACTGGGTGAGGAACAGCCAAACTCTGCTATGAAGGTGAGGTTGTGGAAGACAGTTTCATGTCATGGGTCATACACCATGGCAAGACTGAGCACAGCAACAAGACACAAGGTAGTTATACTGCATCAGCAAGGTCTCTCCTAGGCAAACATTTCAAAGCAGACTGGGGTTTCCGGATGTGCTTTTCAAGCTCTTTTGAAGAAGCACAAAGAAACAGGCAACATTCAGGACCGTAGATGCAGTGGTCGGCCAAGGAAACTTAATGCAGCAGATGAAAAACACATCATGCTTACTTCCCTTCAACATTGGAAAATGTCCAGCAGTGTCATCAGCACAGAACTGGCAGAAACCAGTGGGACCCAGGTACACCCATCTATTGTGTGGAGAAGTCTGGCCAGAAGTGGTCGTCGTGGAAGAATTGCGGCCAAAAAGCCATACATCTAACGTGGAAACAAGGCTAAGCAACTCAACTATGCACGAAAACATAGGAACTGGGGTGCAGAAAAATGGCAGCAGGTGCTCTGGGCCGATGAGTCAAAATTTGAAAGATTTGGCTGTAGCGGGAGGCAGTTTGTTTGCCGAAGGGCTGGAGAGCAGTACAAGAATGAGTGTCTGCAGACAACAGTGAAGCATGGTGGAGGTTCCTTGCAAGTTTGGGGCTGCATTTCTGCAACTGAAGTTGGAGATTTGGTCAGGATCAATGGTGTCCTCAATGCTGAGAAATACAGGCAGATACTTATCCATCATGCCATAGCATCAGGGAGGTGTGTGATTGGCCCCAAATTTATTCTGCAGCAGGACAACAACCCCAAACATACAGCTAATGTCATTAAGAATTATCTTCAGCGTAAAGAAGAACAAGAAGTCCTGGAAATGATGGTTTGGCCCCCACAGAGCCCCGATCTCAACATCATCGAGTCTGTCTGGGATTACATGAAGAGACAGAAGGATCTGAGGCAGCCTACATCCACAGGAGATCTGTGGTTAGTTCTCCAAGATGTTTGGAACAACCTACCTGCCGAGTTCCTTCAAAAACTGTGTGCAAGCGTGCCTAGAAGAATTGATGCTGTTTTGAAGGCAAAGGGTGGTCACACTAAATGTTGAGTTGATTTGTATTTTTTTTCTGTTTGCTCACTTTGCATTTTGTAAATTGATAAACAGTTACATTATATATTTTTGAAAGCATTCTTACTTTACAACATTTTTTCACCCCTGCCTAAAACTTTTGCACAGTACTGTATATATTGTATTCAAGTACAATATATGAATATCAGGGTAGGTCTTCAGAGCAAGCCAAATCTAATTAAATTTTAGCTCTCTCTCTCTGTTTTTTTGCATTAACAGAAGTAGTTACCTATTTCAAAGAAGCAGTAAGTTCATCCTGCTTGAAGAAAGTAAAAAGTAATGAAGAAAGTTAAAGGCCCATATATTTGTATGTAATGGTGTAATGGAAGGCATAGGCGAGGAGGAGACTGGTGTGATCGAGGCTATCAGGGTGCATTCCAGAGGAAGGAGCAAGGCAAGCACTTTCTCATCCCACAGCAGGACTGTGAGAAGAAGAAGAGACTGAGGCTAGCCCCTCCCTAGACTCTCACAGGGTATATCTGCTAGTAGCTTTAGGATAGGTTTAGTCTGGCAAGATTCTGTCTATAGTGAGGAAGCAATAAAGAAACTACGCTGGACTGTTTCGTCATTCTTGGGCTGAACCTGACAGTCAATCACCTGATGGTCATCTGTGCTTAATGGAGTCTTACAGAAGACTTTAAATAAATTATAAACAACAATTTTCTTGATCTCCCTTGGTGAGCAAAATAGCCTCCAAGCAGTCAAGCAGAGATGGCCTTGCAAAATGTCAGATAATTGTGTTTTTCTTTTGAGACTCTCCATGGAACATGCGTGACTTACGTAGATGTTTGGGCAGGGAGGAAACACCAGAAATTGACTCAAACTTTTTGTGGAACTATTGATAACGCTGATTTATACAAGATACATACATTGCATAATCTATAATGTGGTATCAGTGAATAAGCCACAGGGTTTTATTGTGAGAGGTCAGTAAATGACACTTTGAAATCTTGGGGGTGTTTTGATTGGCTAACTGATTTACAGTTCAAACATGGAATCATGGAAACATGATTTGTAGCTGTCTGGCTGTTCTCAGTTCTCTAACCAATTCATAGAGCTGCAAGGCAACAGCTGTAGAGGAAGAGAGAATAAACAAACCAGATATAAGTTAATAAACATGGTTTAAACTATCTGTTTTCAACAAACCTTGCATAAATTATATTTCAACATACCTGTATGCAGTGAGTAAGTACTGAAGGATAGCTTATCTGAAGTGTATGATGAGAAATTATGTATCCTAACATTCTGAATTGTCCATATTTCATTTTCAGGGATGTGGCTTGAGTGTGATGACTTAAAAGGTTCATACTCCAGAAGACATGATAGCTTTGGGGTTCCTGCTGCAGAAGTACACATTGTCATTTGGGAAAGAAAGCCACCACAAAGCACCAGTTATCTGGATTTGCAGCTACAAGGTGAAGAAACAATGAATGTTTCTTCTATGACAGCAGAATCAAAAACTCCAATTAAATCCTCTAATGATGAAACTGCAGACAGTACACCTTTAACTAGTAACAAAGCAGTTGATATGCTGAACCCGCATATAGAGGAAGTACAAAATTTAGTTAGCATTCAGAAAAATAATTTGCTTCAGGGTTTGGAAAACCTGTCTGATGATAATGTTATAACACTGAATCTTGTAAGCATCCCCCTTGAGTCAGGAGGACCGCCCCTAGAAGGTAGACATATCATAGAAAATAAGCAAATGATCACAACAGCTCCACTGCAGTTGCAAGAGTTAGATCAGAAAGATGTCTGTCCACTTACCTCTGAAGGAGGTGATCAAACAGAGAGAGTAGTGGTAGGGAATACCAGTCCTCCCATGCATCAAGGAGAGCCAACTGATGCAGGTAACTTAGTTGTCATGCCGTCAGTTATTTTGAGTAATGGCAAAATAAATTTCTCATCAGAAAGATTACTACCGCAAGGGCTAAAATCTGCAGTTACTTTGGTTCCAATAGAGGAGAGCCACCCAAAGAATCCTCAGAAAAAAATCAAAACAAAATTGGGAAACACAGTGCTGGGAATGTCTAATGTAGAGTCCAGTCGAGAAATAATAAATTCTCACATTTCTGCTCCATCTTCCCAAAGTTCTACCTTTCAGTCACCCAGTACAAATGGAATTAAATCATCTGTAGCCAGTTGGGTAAATGGCTTACTTGGAAAATATCCTTCCTTTATGCCTAAAAGCGTATTGGTTCCTAATAAAGCAAAAAACTGTAAAAAAGTAATGCAAAAAGAAATGAATTCCAGTTCACTTGTTAGGCATGCAGGCCACTTCTGTGGTTTCCAAGCTAAATCTTCAGAAAAAAGTAAGGTTGCAGCATTGGATTCTTCATGTAGAACTCTGCCAGCCTCATCCCCGACCACCTTTTCTGTTGGAAACATCCCTATCAAAAATCATGACACTGATAGCAATGGTGAAGCTGTAACTAAAAGAGCAACTTCATTGAACGGTTATACTGAACAAAATCACCTGAAAAAAACCCACAATGAAAATCAAAACCCTACTTCTGTTGAAAATACTGAGCCATCGATTGATAAAACTCGTGAACTACGCTTAACACTTTTACAGCAGCTTAAAGCTAAAAAAGAGAAATTAGCTTCCCTAGACAAACTGGTAAAAGCTAAGAGGAGACACAGAAACTCTTCCAAGAAAACTATCAAAGACCAGACAGAGCTTGGATCCCAAAAGCAGACTGAACTCTTGCAGACAAATTTGTTAAATACCCAGCAAATGCAGACTGATGTTTGGGATAGTAAATCTCTTAATTCTCCAAGCACTATGTCCCAGTGCAGCAGTTCAAATTACGATGATATTTTGTCTGAGCTGCTGTTGTCTCCAACTATGACTGTTGGTTCTTTAGAATTTCCACAGGAAGAAGAATGTAGATATTTGGAAATGGGAAATGGCAGTTCAGACACAACGGTGTCTACTGACCAAAATGCGGATTTACAGGATTGTGACCTTAGTTACTTCAGTCCTCTAAAGGAAAATGGATTTGAAGGCCACAGAGACCTGTTAGCAATCAAATCACCTCTGAAGAAATTCAGTTTTGAAAGTTCTGCAAAGCAGGATCCTCTGGATGATCTGTTTCCATGTTCAGTATTGAATTCAGTAATGACTAATATTGAAGACTTGCATCACTTCGATGAATCATTGTTAGTTTGGTGAATTACATTTTATCAATTTCCGTATTTGTCTCCGGTTGGCTTTAAAGCAGGATGTAATTTAAATTCAACCTAATTTGCACATGGTTCTACTTGACATATTTAAAGTAAATGTTTTTTTATATTTTTATTCTTAATAAATTGGGTTTGTTTTTCTGCCTCAAAACAGCTGTTAGCTAGAAGAGATGAGACTGATTCTTGTATAAAGTGGTGGTGACAAAGTTTTAAAACTTTAAAAGCCATTGTAGTAAAGTAGTATTCACCCAAGATCTCTCATATCTATGGTTGAGCTTTTAAAAAAAAGCCCTGCAAACATCTCTAAAAGTGTATAATTCTAGATTTCATGGTAATTTCATTTCTGATAAACCTCCCTTTTCAGAAGTATGTCTATTGGCTAAGCTAAAAGTTTTTAAAGAAGCCATTTTATTTCCATTTTTTTCTGTTCTGATGAAATGCCTATCTAAAGCAATGGTCTACATAACAATGTGAATGTTAACACATAATCTGTCCTGCCTGTTGTTTTTTTATTAAATATTAGGCCTTAATGTAGATGAATTACAAGGTTAAGATTTAGGTCTCAGAGTTTTCTGCTAAAACCAGGGATCTGTGACTCCTGTTAATCCCCAAATCCCTTGGAATTTGGTTTTGAAGTGTTAAATGCAACTTTTGAAGTTTCAACCATATTTTCCTTTTCATCTGCAGCTCTTTGGGTTCAATGTGTTAAATATTCTAGTTCACCACCTTGAATACCAAGATGGCAATTCATACATCACAAAGAAGTGATACAGATAAAAACAGACTAAATAAATTTTTTAAATGGCTAAGTTCCGTTACATGTCAAACTACCCTATTGCTTAGCACATGTGTGCAACAGAATAGTTATTCTTACTTCAGGTGGGAAAAGTCCACTTTTATATTCGCCAGACTACCCTTATTTGCAGGCTATTAACTTCAAGTTATTTGCAACACTGTTACTTATTTGCACAATTTTTATCTCATCATCTTATCCTAAAATTTTGTTTCTTGGAATAATGGTGAATATTGAAAGTTGTAAGAAATATAAATTATCAGCATGCAAACACACTTGATATTCAGTATACTGTATTTCATGGATACTGAATTTCCTATTGTTTGAAGTTACCTGGCTACTGATAGTTCTATCCTGGCATCTCTTAAACATCTTTTTGTTTAAATAGGATATTTTGTTGTTCTACTATTTTTTCTTGTGTTTTAATTTGTATTTTTTATCTAGATTCCCACAAGAGATGGCAGCACCTAACAACTTTGGTTAATTCTGAACAAAAGTCCTCACACACACACACACACACACACACACGACTCTCCAGAAGTCAGTCAGTCAGTCAGTCTACCCACCTACCTTTCTCCAGAAAAGGGTAATGGCGAATTACTGCTGTATTGTTGCTAAATAAATGTAGTTATGAGGGATCAAGTTTGACCTGATGAAGATTTTACCTTACTTTCATTATAGTTAACTTGATGATTTAAAGGTGCTTTTACCTGATTTTAATATGTCCTTGTGAAAATATTTTATTGGATTTTGTTATTGACCTCCTTGGGCAATTGTATTTTAAAGAAAAGGAGATAATACATTAAATAGTAGGGTAGAACCTTGATTTAATGGATTATTTGGGGAAGGGGCTTTAGTTCAGAAGGTCCATGAAATCTGAATGTGTACAATTTCTGCCAAGTAATGTATGTAATCATATCAGCATGCAAATGACAGAAATTGATGG